>CM062227.1:30630104-31830104 GCA_031216235.1 Syzygium jambos | reverse complement strand
GCCCCCAACATAGGAAAACTACAACCATTGGCATTATATATGTGTTGTATTCTCGGAGCAGTGTGGCGTAGGAGATCATCAGGATGGGGTGTCATGTGATCAGTAGCACCTGAATCTACAATCCACCCACCTTTACCTCTAGCTTGAGAAGTACTAACAAGCATAAACCTATTATTACCTGTAGGATCGAAATCAAGTGCAGCAGTGGAGTCTACTTGCGGCACCAAAGATAAGGACGAATCACCTATGGCCAAGGAAGCCTGTCCCCTACCCGTCGGATTGTCAACCTTTTTTTTAGCCTTTAATTCCTTCCACTACTCAGGATAGCCATGCAACTTGAAATAAGTCTCCTTCGTGTGTCTTGAATTCCCGCAGTGAGTGCAACCCCTTGTTGCTAGCGGTTGCGACTTAGTTCTCGGACTAGTGCTAGAGCGCCCTCCCCCAGGCGTAGTAAAACCAGGAACCATTTGTAAAGTAGCATTTTCGAGGCCAAATTCTAGAAATTGCGAGCCTGTGGGTGTGCTTGGTGTATGTCTTCTCTTCTTACTTATGCGTAGGCTTGTTCAACCGTAGGAAATGTTTGCATCTGCAATACATTAGCCCGGACCTTGTCGAGGTGATCATCCAGGCCATCCAAGAACAAGTAAACACGATCTTCTTGAACCAACGTGTTGTATCTGTCAATATCATGAGTGCAAGTCATGGGATTAGGCTGGTGAAAATCAACTTCTCGCCAAAGTCCTTGAAGATCATTATAATGCTTTTCAATGGGTCTGCCCGCCCGCTTCAATCGGGTTAGGCATCGCTTTAAATTGTACACTTGGGAGACGTTGGCGCCGTCAAAGAATGTCGTAACCATTGCATCCCAATCCACTTTTGAGGTGGGGTATTCGATGAAGTTGCCAATGAGTGCGGGATCCATGGAATTGATAAGTCAGCCCTTCACAGTTGAGTCGTCAGTCTTCCACTTCTGAAAGCCACAATCATTTGGAGGAGGTTGGGGAAGAACTCCAGTAATATATCCCAACTTGTCTTTCCCAGAGATGTACATCTCGACAACTTGGGACCAAAGACCATAGTTACTTCCATCTAACTTGACAGTAGTCGGGGGAGCCGGAGTTTCAACATGAGATTATGAGACATGATGTTCGAATAGGATCTAGGTCAAACGCTCAATAAGAGCATTAGTATTTGAAGTTTCCCCTTGTGCTACCAGGGTAAGAACATCATCGGTCGGGTTTTTGTTTGCCATAGGGCTGTATAATGGCAAGAAACCAATGTGGTGGTTCGAAGTACAAGTGGGATAAAACGACGCAGCAACCACACGCTGTTAGCGTGCGGATACAACAATCTACAATGATGTGGATGGAATTTGTTGGTGCGGCACTCATATTGATGCAGCATGGTTGCTACGATCTTCAAGAAGTCTAGTTGGAGCAACGACGAAGGTTGTGGCAATGGAGTCTGAGTGATCGGATTGAGTATAGAGTCCCTTGATCGGTGGCTCTAATACCACATAGAAGAATAAAGAATTTAAAAAACCTTCTGTGTGATTACTATTTTTCTTTTTCTTTTTTTCGTTTACAAGGCTATACGCACACATGTATACACAGAAGCGAACCAACCATAATTGACCTACAAATCAGGTGATATACATAGAAAGAGTATAAAACAAGAAGAACTCTTCCTATTTTGGCTCTACTAGATAGCTCACGCTAACACTCAAAAGTTGCATCCATGTTGAGCTTGATCCAATGATCTGGTAGTGGAGCCCAATTTGTAAGAATTTTTTTGATATAGGCTACATTAATTAAGATTGTGATTTACTGATTTATGGGATTGGTCTAACAAGGTAGGATATAAAAATTCCTTATTAGTCTAATATGAGATTGGGGTGCCGTTTTCGCGGCTTTCACACTTCTCTCTTGCATTGGAAGGATGATGATAACCAACTCATTTCCCTTCTGTGTAAATTCGTTAACCGCCACAAGAATGGCTGCAATATCCATTTGTTTCTGTACAAGATTGGCCTTGCTCCTGAGAAGTCGCGACCCATAATGGCAGTTCTCGACTTAGCTGAGATCAAGGAGATCGGGTTTGGGAACCCATCAGGATGATTTGAAGAAATTCTCAGGATTTTGCTCTTGTAACCCTTAAGCATTGAACCCTATCCAAGTTGATTCTGACAATCCGAGTTACGGGACAGTCTTTGAGTACATGCATGCTCGTTTTATCTGCACCTTTGCATAAACGACATTGCGTTTTCACCATTTGATCTTCTTGGTATGAAGGAGCTCCGGGATGAGCCAAGATCTTAGCCTGAGATTTAATTGTGTGTCAAGCGCTTGACAGTGTCGACGGTTTGTGCGCGAAACTTTTCTTCATTGAAGATCATATTTGCCGTGCTAGTTTGATGTATGATGGACACGGATCTTTGTGTAACGTTGAATTTATTGTTAATTGAACCGTTGATAAATTTGACTGGTCAACATGACAAAAATATACGATCATCATTTTATACAGCCTTACAGAGGAAGAGGGAAGCTGCGTAGTTGAGAAAATCATTGGCGTTCATGGTTAATTACATATAATTCTGGATTTTGCTAAATCGACATACATAGAAACTTACTGATTTTTTCTCATAATTGAGTTACTAATAGGTTGTTTGTTTGCATTGGTTTACAGCTTCTGCTTAATGAATGAAACACACTCTCTAATTTTCGAGGATCTGTCATTTTGATTCAGTTCACTTAAACTTCGGTACTGTTACGTCACCATTTAAGGAAGCGGCATGGATTGACATCTTCTGCTTCGTCAAGAAAGCCCGGATGAGCTGTGATTCGTGAAAGTCTGCTGGTCTGAACAAAACACATTAACTGACTTGCAATGGAGAGAGAGAGAGAGAGAGAGAGAGAGAGAGAGAAGATATGCATTCTCTTTGATGATTATCTCAGCCAGAGCTATGTGCACGCAATTCAATTCATAGTAGGTTGCAGAAGTCAAAGTATCTATTTCCAAGTCTGCAACGTTGTCTTTATCGAGATGGGGTTTGACTGTGGTTGCAGAAGAGTAATGCTACAAGCGCAGAAGAGCTTGCAAAGACAGTAGACCAAAGTGTGGTTGGATATTGTGTTTGGAGTGTATAAAACTTCAGTTCCTCAGTCCAAAGTTGCACCTCTTCAAGATTTCTCAAGCCCATTCTCTTCAGTGTCAACAATGGTGACTTCTCGTTGCCTCTTCCTCCTCGCCTCGATCACCTCCTTCCTCTCTCTCTCATCCTCCCAAACCCAACCTCCTGCTCCTTCCTCTCTCATCTTCCCCGTCGTGAAAGATGAGGCATCTCGCCAATACTACACCACCATCACCCTCGGCACGCCGCCTTCTCCCGTGAAGGCCGTGCTCGACCTCTTGGGTTCATACTCGTGGTTTGACTGCGGCGCCGCCCGCTACAACCCGTCCTCGTCCTCGTCCCACCGCCCCATCCTCTGCAGCTCTGCCAGGTGCAGGGCTGCCCGAGGTGGCGGCTGCTTCAACGACACGTGCGGTGTGTACGTGTACAACCCGCTGACGGAGGTCGTCATCGGCACTGGGCTAGGCGAGGATGCGGTGGTGGCGCACCACACCGATGGGATCAAGTACACGTCGAGAGGAGTAATAGTAAGTGTGATTTTGTTAAAAAAAACTTTTAGGAATGAGCAAAGGAAAGTGCATTTGATATCAGAGACCAATGGAAATCAATATCAAAAGCTTACTAAGTTTAGTATATTATCATATTTGAATACCCGAGTGCATATATATATATATATGGAGACATCACATTAAATAGGACTCAATTTCAAATGTCGTAAATTGTAAATTCTTTGTATATTGTCAAATTTTTGTAATGTAGAAATGAAAAAAGAAAAATCGAAAATTTTAACGGTGCACTCATCGTCGTCATCCATTTTCCGCAGCAACTTCCTTTCTCTTGCGTGCCTTCGGAGTTCACGCGCGGCATCTCCAGAGCCGGCAATGGCGTGATCGCGCTGTCCATCGCTCCGACCTCGCTCGCTACGAAGCTCTCGGCCGGCCTTAACCTCCCCCACAAGCTCGCTCTCTGCCTCCCGTCTTCTTCTTCCTCCTCTGGCCAAGGCAACTTCTACGTCGGCGGCGGCCCGTACTTTAGGCCTTTGATCAAGCAGGACCTCTCGAAGTTGCTGCTCGTCACTCAGTTGCTCATCGATCCTGTCAGCCGAGCGCCCTCTCACGGCTCCGCATCTCCGTCCGATGAGTACTTCGTCGACGTGACCGCCATCAAGGTCAATATCGCTCCGGTCAATTTCAAGGCATCGTTGTTAGTGATCGACAAGAATGGAAGAGGCGGGACAAAAATCACTACTCTGACTCCGTACACGGTCCTCCACTCGGACATCTATAGAGCTCTGGTTGCAGAGTTTTCGAGGCAGGCGGTGGAGAAGATGATCAGGAGAGCTGAGCCGATTGCGCCGTTCGGGGCGTGCTTCGATGCGAGTAGCATAAGGAGTGGGGTGGCGGGGCCAGATGTACCCGCCATCGTGCTGGTGCTCCGGAACGGCGCTCAGTGGAGGATCGAAGGGGCGAATTCAATGGTGAGGGTGAGCGAGGAGGTGATGTGCCTGGGGTTCGTGGAGGGAGGGTCGATGCCGAGGACGGCGATCGTAATCGGGGCGCACCAAATGGAGGACAATCTGGTGGAGTTTGACATGGCTTCGCTGACGTTCAGGTTCAGCAACTCGCTCCTGCTTCGCAACACCAGCTGCTCCCATTCTTGAGGTTGAGGATGGATATTGCTGCATTTGCTAGTTTGTCTCGTGATTCTTAGTCTTGTCAATGTCCTGTTTAATCAGGAATGTCTGTTTGACTTTGTAGTTTGTTGCAATGTATGGACTAAGCACAGATGAATATAAATTGTGGGGGTGTGTAGAAAAATAACCTCGTCCTGCATAATTATTATAACTTTATCGACTCTTATGGCAACAGCCCACAACCTATTTGATAACTAATTTACAATTACAGTGTCCATTAGATCCTCCCTCTCTCCACGGATTCATCAAAGGGCCTCCTGCGAGCAGATCAGCAAACTGGCATTAGGAGAAGATTCAGTGGAGCTGGAAACCTGGCCTCGAAGGCGAAGAAGGCGATACATGAAAGCGCCCGCGATGGCCACCGTAACTGGCGCCATGAGGTTGTGATGATACGCTCGAGTTTGAGCCCGTTGGACAAAAACCTGACCCGAATAAATTAATTGGCCATGGCGTACATGGACGCCCTCAGCGGCTGCGCTGGCTTGCGCTTTGGTCCCCCCACGAAGGGACCAGGTTCAAACCCCAGCGTAGGCGTTAGGGATTATGAAGTGTGGCGCCGTGGTGGTGGGTCCTATACTAGCGTCGCCCCAGGTTTACTCCTCCGGCTGTCGGCCGTGCGGGGGGTTCCTGGATTATCAAAAAAAAAAAGACTCCTGTCGTGGAAATTGAAAAGAAAAACAAAGGGGCACACAAAAAATATTTCTGGTTTGTCTGAATCTGTCCTGGAGTCGGCCAAAGAAAAGTCAAAAGAGGAAAGTCCAAGTTAGGACTTAGTCCACCGAATATGTGGATTTCGTAATCCACGAAGTCGGTCACTGAATGATTTCTTTTGCATGCATATATGGGATTCCTAGTGAAGAGGTTGAAACGCCCTTTCATCGAGTGCTTGGCAGGAGTTTATCTTGGTGGGTTATATTCGTGGAATTACAGTAATAATTCAAGCGTTGAAGCCAATTAAATCTCTTGAGTAAGATTTGCAGATTCTTGTGAGATTGAGAGATTATTTTGTGAAGAATTGTGAGCTTAAATACTGTACAAGTTATTAAGTGTAATTGGGGCTGAAAAATATTGAAAATATTTGAGTCACTCGAGTATAGTTGTAATCTCCGTTATATCGCTTGATTTAGGAAAAAGGACACTAGAAGTGTCAAGAGTTGTGTATGGCGCTCACTTTAGTGCCAAAAGTTTTTTTTTCGATCACTTAAGTGCCACTTTAAAAAAAAAATAATCACTTAAGTGCCAACTTCGATTTGGGTCGCCAGAAATCTGTCGTAGCAATATTTGATTAATTTCTTAGTCTTACGTGGCTCACCGGCGTGCCCAGTCAGCATATAACCCCTAAACAACGTCATCTAAATGTTGTAAATAGTGATAATTTCAGTGCCAAATTTTATTTAAAGTGATCACTTCAGTGCCAATTATTGTTAAAAATAATCACTTTAGTGCTAGTTAGATTGTGCAACGTCATTTTGGATGTCCACATGGACTAGATTTTTTTTAAAAATATGCCAAGTCATATTAATAATTTTATTTTTTAAAAGCCACGTAATCAATTTGGCCGGAATTGACACTTAAGTGATTGTTTTTTTTTCGATTTGACACTTAAATGATCTGGCAAAAACTTTTAGTACTAAAATAAGCGCCGTACATAACTTTTGGCACTTCTAGTATCATTCTGCCCTTGATTTATCATGAAATTCTTTGTTGCTCTTTCTGTGGACATAAGTCACCCGACCAAATGTGTCCAATTTATTTTCTTATTCAGTCTATTCTATTGTTCAATTGTTTGTTTTCACAACAATTGTTATCAGAGCTAGATTTGATTGAGTTGAAGCGAATCGATGGTGACAGTAGAAGGAAAAGAAAAATCAACATATTTGATGGGAAGGATTTTGATTTTCGAAAGATGTATGATTGAGTATTCTATATAGCAAAGAAATATGCACTTACCCTCATCTAAGACGAAACCAAAGTTGATGAAGCAAGATATATGGAAATTTCTTGATAGACAAGCGTTGGGTGTTATTCGGTTGACGTTGGTTCGTAATGTCACATTTTACATTGTGAAAGAGAAGACTACTACAGGTTTGATGAAAGCCCCGTTGGATATGTACGAGAAGCCATTTACAATCAACAAGGTTTACTTGATGTGACATCTCTTTAACTTAAAGATGGGCGAAGATGTGTCAGTTGCTTATCATATCAATAAATTCAATGTGATCATTAGTAAATTGAATTTAGTCGAGATTGACTTTGAAGATGAGGTACATGCTTTGATTTTATTGTTCTTATTGCCTGATAGTTGGAGTACTACTTTTACTATTGTTAGTAATTCCTTTGGGTCAAGTATGATGATGGGGTTCGAGATTTAATTCTAAGTGACGACATCCATAGAAAAGAATCTGGTGAACCTGTGTCTACTGCTTTAGTAGGTGCAAGTAGAGGAAGAGTTCTTACTCGTGTTAGCAGAAATATTATACATTTGAATAGACGGAGTCATTCTAGAATTGGTGATGTTGTCTATTGAAGTTGTGGCATAAAGGACATCTTAGAAGTGATTGCTTTAAACTAAAGTACAAGAAGGGTAAGGGAATTAAATTTTAGTTTACTGATGATGTTGCCGTTGTAGTTAACTGTAATTTGGATAATGCTGATTATGTTTTGTCTGTTAGTGAGGATTCATTGTTTCACGGATGGCTTATGAATTCTGGTTGTTTGTTTCACGTTACACCAAATATGAATTGGTATACTACTTATCAATGCATGGATAGCAATAAAATACATATGAGGAATAACACCGAGTGTGATATTGTAGATATTGGTGATGTTAGAGTCAGAATGCCTGATGGTATCGTGCTGAAATTGACTGGAGTGAGACACATTTGAGAGTTGAAGAAAGCTTGATTTCCTTGAGTAACTTGAATTTAGTTGGGTATAAGTATACCTCAGAATGTAGAATTCTGAAGGTTATTTGAGGTGCCTTGATGATAATGAAAGGAATCAAGCACGGTAATCTATATGAGCTTCAAGGTGAGACAATGATAGATTTCGATGTCTCCAAGAGTATGAATTGGAGCACATGCATATAGGGAATATTAGCAAGAATTTGCTGTTTGGTTATGTTACAGAGAAACTGAATGTATGCAGGTGCTTGACTTAGATCGTCGGCGGAAAGTACAATTCCATATGACTGTCAAAGAAATCATGGAAAGTGTAGAATTAATTCACTTGGATGTTTGTAGGTTGTCATGATTTCCTTGAAGGAAGAATGCGAGATTTGGGCTAACAGTTGTAGATGATTACTCGAGAAAGACTTGGATGTTTGTGTAAAGGCACAAGTTTTATGCCGTTGTCAAGATTAGACAGTTGAGAGTTTTGATCAAAAATGAGATTGGTAAGACAGTTAAACATGTGTGGATTGATGATAGCATGAAATTTTCCTCGGAGTTGTTAAACAAATTCTACATGCAGGAAAGCATCGTGAAACACTGCACTAGTGCTAGTGAATCACAAAAGTTATAGAGTTGATGAGCAACGACCCATAAAATGCTCTTTAGTGCTAGTATAGTTAGAGATTCCTAGCGGATATGCATAGTATGATAAGTTATTTGGTGAATAGATCCCCATCAACTGCGATTTAAAATGTTGGACTTCAAAAGATGTATCAGGTAATGTTGCTAATTATTTTGTTCTTAGAATATTTGGTTGTCCATATTATGTTCGAGTGAGTGATGGTAAACTCATTGGAAGGGCAAGAAATGCATGTTCCTAAGCTATGTACAAGGTGAACGGGATTATTTATTGTGGTGGTCGAAATTAAATTCACCGATTTTCAATAGAGAAATTATATTTGACGAGTCTTTAGGCACTTTTGTGTGGGAGTGGTTGTGGTGGTGTTTATACATATCATGACAATGTTCAGGTCAATCTAGAGTTACAACCACAAACTCGTGGGGTAGTGAGTACTAGTAGAGTAATCAATATAAATAGTGCTTATAGGGTAGTGGAGTCTGTAGAGCCAACAGATATTGTAACTACTAATGTTAACAAGGTATGTGTTCGATTTCCTTGTAGATAGGAATGCAATTATGGTTTTGCTTTATTTCTGGTATTGGAGATTGTGTCTGAAAATCCTTATAGAGTAGTTAAAGGTGTAAGTGGAGTTGGTGTTCTGAAGATGTCTATGGTTATAGCGAAGTGGAAGATATTTGTGGCGGTTGAGCTCATAAGGGGCTGTGGGACAATCGCAGTGAAGTTTGGATTTTTTAGAACATCGAGCTAATATGAAGATTGTAATAATATGTCTCAAGTTTGAGCCCGTTGAACGAAATCTCGGCCCAAATAAATTAATTGGTCGCGTCATGCATGGACTTCTGTCATGGAAATTGAAAAGAAAAATAAAGGGGCACACAAAATATATTTCCTGTTAGTCCGTGTGTCCTGGAGTCAGCCAATAAAAAGTCAAAAGAGGAAAGTCCAAATTTGGACTTGTTTGAACGAATTTATGGATTTCCTAATCCATGAAGCCGGTCACTACATGCATACATACATACATGTAGCGGGCGCGCGCACACGGGATTCCTAGTGAAGAGGTTGAAGCGCCATTTCATCGGATGCTGGGCAGGGGTTTGTCTTTGTGGGTTTTATTCGTGGAATTACACAAGACCAATTAAATCTCGCGAGTAAGATTTGTAAATTTTTTTGTGAGATTGAAAGATTAATTTGTGAGGAATTATGGAGTGAAACACCGTGTGAGTTATTGAGTCTAATTAGGACTAAGAAATACTAAAAGTGTTTGAATTATTCGAGTGTGGTTATGACTTCCGTTGTATTGATTGATTTATAATGAAATTTTTTTGTTGATTTCCCTATGGACGTGAGTCACTCGACCGAATCATGTAAATTTAGTATCCGATTTATTTTCTTGTTCTATTTATTTTATTGCTCAATCGCTTAATTCTACAACAAATGTATATCCAAATGGACTCGAAATCCCAATTGAGAATTGTAGGTCCTAACGATCTCATGGGGTTCATTGGTGCTCCCGATACTAGCTTCGGAATTAAACAAATAGAGGTCAGAATGTTTGATTGAAGAGCTTTTGAAAGAAAAGTTGGGAAAATGATATTGCAAGGGTCATAACTTTCATACAACGTTCATTTGAGTGTTATAACTTTTTTGTTCTGATCACTTAAATGTCACAACTTATGTACGGTGCTCACTTAAATGTCATAACTTTTTTTACGATCACTTGAGTGTCATGTAGCTTTTCAATCGATTAGTCAAGTACCATAACTTTTTGGGAAATTTCAAATCAGTATCTAAAGATGGGTCATTTTCTTAAAAAAGGATTCAAAGTGGACATAGTATCAAATAAGGATCTGAAGTGCCTAATGAGTCTTAAAAAGGGGCCCGAAGTGCCCAATGAGTCTCAAGTAAGGGCTTGGGTTTGTCGGCTTGTCAAATGCTCACCATCCGACGAGCACGTCACTGTTTCGGCGTTCGGAACAAGGGCAATTTCGTCTTTTATTTTTAAATTATTTTTTTTGTTTCTTTTTTCCTTTTTCTGTTTTCTTCTTTTCCTTTTCCTTTTCTTTTTCTTTTTTTTTTCCTCTTTTCTATCTACCGGCCATAGCTAGGGTTGACGGAGGTTGCCGGCGTCGGGCGGAGGCTGCCCTCACCGGCTCGTTGGGCGAGCGAGGGTCGACCCTCGGTAGATCCGACGAGGGCGAGGGTTGCTCTCGCCAAATCTGGAGAGGGTTGTCATCGCCTACCCAGCCTAGGTGAGGGCGGTCCTCGCCCGATGCCAACGGGACAACCCTCGACCCTGGGTTACCCTTGCTTGGGCTGGGTGGGCAACGGCGACCCTCGTCAAATCCGATGAGGGTGAGGGTTGCTCTCTCCGGATTTGGTGAGGGTCGCCGTCGCCCGCCCAACCCAAGTGAGGGCAGCCCTCGCCCAACACCAAGAGGAAAAAAAAAGAAAAGGAAAAGGAAAAGAAGAAAATTGAAAAAGGAAAAAAGAAACAAAGAAAATTGAAAAATAAAAGACGAAATTGCCCTTATTCCAATTGTCGAAACAGTGACATGCTCACCGGCCGTTGAGCATTTGATCAGCCGGTGAACCCAGGCCATTACTTGAGACTTATTGGGAACTTCGGGCCCCTATTTGAGACTGATTGGACATTTCAGGCCATTATTTGACATTATGTCTACTTTAGATCCTTTTTTTGAGAAAATGACCCCATTTTGGGTACTGATTTGAAATTTTCCCTAACTTTTTTAAAAAGTTGTCACGTCGGATTTTTGGTACATGAGTGAACGTTTTTATAAATTTTTGGCATTTAAGTAATCGATTAAAAGTTATGGCACTCAAATGAATATTTTTTTAAAAGTTACGATATCTTTGGTATTGGTATCAATTAAAAGTTATGGCACTCAAATGAAAAGTGTTAAAAAAATCTTATATCTTTGGTATTGGTATCAATTTAGTTCTAAACCTTTTTTAGTATTAATTCAGTCTTAAACTTTTTGTCTTTATGCCAATTTAGTTATTCTGGCTAATTTTGACTAGATTTTACTGACGTGAATGTCGGCCGGCTGGTGACCAGTCACCGGCAATGACGTGGATAACTTTTAATAATATTTTTAATATTTTTTGAATTTTTTTTCTCTCCCCTCCCTCCTTCCTCCCGCTGGTCGCCAGTCCAGTGACCGGCCAAAGGCCAGAGACCGGCGAGGTCGACCTCGTTGACCACTGGCAAGGCTCGCCCTCGCTAGCGATGGTTGGGCGAGGCACGAGGCTTGACCTTGCCAGCAATGGCTAGGCGAGGTATGAGGCTCAACCTCGCCAATGGCTAGGTGAGGCCCGACCTCGCCAAATTCGACAAGGTCGGCAAAGTCAGGCCTCGCCCAGCCGCTGGTGAGGCTCGAGCCTTGCTTGCCCAGCGCGAGGCCGTCCTCGTGGCCATCCGGTGAGGGCGAGGCTCGCCAGTGGCTGGTGAGGCAACGTTGCTGGCCTCTAGCCGATCGCCGTTTAGGTGACTAGCTGGAGTAAGGAGGGAGTAGAGGAAAAAAAAGAAAAAGAAAAAGAAAAAAATAAGTAAATATTTAAAAAATGTTATTAAAAGTTATCTACGTCAACGCTGGTGACTGGCCAGCATCCACGTCAGTAAAATCCGGCCAAAATTGATCGGAAGGACTAAATTGGCTCAAAACTAAAAGGTTTATGACTGAATTGGCACAAATGTAAATGTTTAAAACTGAATTGACACCAAAAAAATGTTTAGGACTAAATTGACATCAATGCAAGATGTTTAGTATTGAATTGACACTAAAAAAAAATTATGATTAAATTGGTACCAATACAAAAGGCTTAAGACTTTTTTGACACTTTTTCTTAGAAGCGGGGCCATCGAGAGGCTGTGTGATCACAAGACATGACTCGATGCCTTAGACCAATGCTCCAGTATAATTCACCAATGCCGAACCTGTCAACTGAGCAATAACGTAGAGTGGAACCCGTCAAAAAGAGTAGAGTGGAACCCGTCAAAAAGAGAGAGAACATCAACAATGCTTGCTTGCATTGGTTTACGGCGTTGGTTCGGTGAATGAAATACTTTCTCTAATTTACGAGGATCTGTCATTTTGATTCGGTTAACGTCAACTTCGGTACTGGTACGTCACCATTTCAGGAAGCGGCATGCATTGACATCTTCTGCTTTGTCAAGAAAGCCCGGATGAGCTGTGATTCCTGAAAGTCTGCTGGTCTGAACAAAAACACATTAACAGACATTCAATATAGAGGGAGAGGGAGAGAGCGAGAGAGAGAGAGAGAGAGAGAGCGACAGAGAGAAGATATCCATTCTCTTTGATGATGATCTGGGCCAGAGCTAAGTGCATGCAATTCAATTCATACTAGGCTGCAAAAGTCAAAGTGTCTATTTCCAAGTCTGCAACGTTGACTTTATCGAGACGGGGTTTGACTGTGGTGGGATACGAGTTACCTAAATTGTGATTCTAACATGATTTGTTTCGAGATTTTAGCTGATTCTTAAATAAGAAATTTGCCGTTCAAGTCATGCATACAAAAAAAGATCTAATATCGATTGCCGTTATTTTATATTTTGAATGTGGTAAATATTTGATTTTGTAGGCTTATAAATTGCATGTCATTAAAATTTTCCATTGTGAAAAATATAAAAAAATTGCATTGCATGTTATGATAGATTGCATTTTAAATTCCATATTTAAGAGCCATGTAGTAATTAGGAAATTGCCTAATTTGGAGTAGAATTTAATCTAAATTATTTCCTAATTTAAATTTGGTAAACTCATATTTTTGATAGTTTTCGATTGGAGTGAAGCCTTCTTCAAAGGAACAGGAAGTATCCGTTCCAAGTTAAATCGACTCACTCATGAATTAACTCGGTCACATGTACCTGTAGATGGCAGCAAAAAGGTGGCAATCGTGGAGAAGCGACCATGCCTCCCTCGAAGAGCAAAAGGGAGTGTTCGTTCCTAATCTTCACCCTTCTCGGCTTCGTGTTTGACACCATTCTCTCCATTCAAACAGGTCACAGATGAGACAAGATTTCCGCGGATAGGGAGATACAACGGAGCGAAAACAAAAAAGAAGTTTCCAATTTTGGAAAAAACGGTGTATCTCATTTTTAAACTTAATTCAATTTATTATGGAAATAACACTTTGTTGTTTTCCTTACAGATGACAAATTGAGGAGCGTTTCAGATTTCGATAGTAATAGCGGACCGACTAATTTGACTGAGATAATGCTATGATTCTCGCTGAAATGGATGACCGGAATTTTCCGAGTGTCAGCTTGCATTTGCTTTACTATAGCATAGTAACTTATTCATGCACATTCTCTTGTGCAAGGGCAAAAGCAAAAGCAGAGCATTGATCGAAGATCAAACTTCCAATCATGATCGGCTAATTCATGTTTCCATTCCCCTTTGAATAAAGGCAATCCAACGACACCTATTTCTAAAAAGCGTCCCTCCGCGTTTGATATTCTCAAGTCTAGTACTTTGCCTTCGTGGGGACATTAGTGCATTGATCTTGCCTTTCGTATCTTGCAGAAATACTTCGTAATGATGCTAGTGTCTAACTCTCCTGTTTAACTCATTGGCATAACTAATTGTTTTGAAGTTGTCTTTTGAGTCCAAATTTTTGTTGTAGAATCTTCAGCATGATGATCTTCTTGCTATAAAATTACAAACCTTTTCATCCTTAAAGGCAATAAGCTCATAAAATGTTCATATCTTTTGAAAATAGATTTTGCATGAAGATTTTGTTTGTCTAATTCACTAATTCCATTCGAAATTTATCAAGATGGACATTTCAATGAATGATGTGGAATTGATTGAAAATGCTAAATGAAACGTGTTAGGATGATGAAAGACAAGCCATATCCTATACATGGTCTCATATTTTTATATTGTGAGATGAGTGGAAAAATTCTGTGTCCTTAATGTAAAGGGTTTTCTTGAGAATGGTATGCAAATTGAAATGAAGAGGGGCATTTCACTTCCCTAAACTAAACACTGCAGGTAAACCATTGTTTGACTCATTTGAACATGAGCATTTGAATTCTTTCAAACAACTGCTATCAAGAACCAGCTTACATCTGGGTAGAATGGAATTAAAATTGACATTACAAGGTGAGAAAAATGGTTATAACTTTCATGCTTTCTTTCATCAATCTTCCAGTGTCTTTATTATAAATGAACTCAAACGAGAATTTAAGTGCCTTAAAGTGATGAAGAACATTTTTTGTCTCTATCATACACACTTTTATCCCTTGCATAGCCAAATTGAGCGTGCAAATTCATTTGTAAAATCCAGATGGTGATCATCCTCCACTGGGGCAAGACAAATGAGTTACCAAGTTAGAAAACCATGGCCTAGAATGTCCATCAAAGATGAAGACCCTAAGAGTCCAAATGTGTCGAAATGTTCAAAAGCAAATGGAGCCGCAAAAGTCAGAGTTTGGCTGGTCCATAAATAAATTGCAAGCAAATGTGTTACAAAAAAGGGTTAATACCACAAAAACCCTTAGATTGGTATACATGTGACAAATTTATCCCAAATTAATTTTTTAACCATAAAAAACCCCAAACTGGTACATCTATGATAAATTTATTAAAAACTAATTTTTTAACCACAAAAAATCCCAAACTGGTATATTTATGACGAATTTACCCTCCGTTAAGTTGGATTAATATCACGAAAGACTGCAAACTGGTACACTTCTGACAAATGGAGAATAAAATCTTAAACTGATACAACCGTCAACTGCCACGTATCATCTAACTCATAAATTTGATGGTAAAATTTAACAGAAACTAACGGATGGTAAAATTGTCATTGATCTACCAGTTTGGTGTTTTTGGTGGTCAAAATATTAGTTTGTGATAAATTTATCACAGGTGCACCAATTTGGAGTTTTTCGTAGTATTAACCCCACAAAAAAAGGCCAAAGGCTCAATAAAGAGTGAAAGATGTGGCTGAAGGCCAAGACAACAAAAATCATCCCCAACGAAGTTGTTAAGCTGTTGCGACCTTCCATGAGATGAACCACCAAAGGAAATGTTAATGGATTAATAAGCCTATATATTTAGTGTGGACTCTCCCAAACTCATACTAATCGCAATTTTTTAGTTTTAATTTAATCAATCTAAACATGCAAATCATTTTATTCGAGAGTTGCCACCAATTTATTGTGGATCGATAAAAAAGCCAAGTAAAGTGTGGGAAAATACTTTGCTTCTACGAATAAAAGATTCTTGGATACTAGGACTTGATTACGATAGATTAATTTAACGCTCTTTTGGTACATTTTCTCTTTATTTCAAAAATATTTGGCAAGTACTCCCGATCGATTTTAAGCTCAAACCTCTAACGTGCAGTGGGTGATCATGCGGGTGTTCAATCAATAATGTAACATTCAATAATCAAAGTGATGAGTAAATTGCAAAGAATAGGCAATAATTTAAATACCTCCAGCAAGCAAAAGCCCTATTAATTCTGGTAATTGATCTGCAAGATGTCAATTAAAAATGCATGCGTAGCCTAAATATGACTTCTAAATGATTATGCAATTTCAACAAATTCTTTTTTTTGTGGTTTTTATTGTTTATGAAAGCTAAATTATATCTGATTTTAATCTAAGTTTAAAATGCAAGAATTATTAAACTAGATATGCAACATAACCTAACTTTAATGAGGGGCAAAATTATGAACTAAATTAACATGACATGCAATTACTATGGCATTGAATTGATGACAAAGAATTTACGATATGGCAATGATGACGTGGCAATGCAACGACATGGCATGTGATAACATGGTAATGATGAATGGCAATGTATGCAACTAATTCTCTATGATTTATGAATGTTATTTTTGTGATCTTCTTTTAAATTTAAAATAGGAAACTACCTAAATGTGATTACCTAATATGAACGAGGAAATAATTTAGAGTAAATCCTATTTTAAATTAGGCATTTTCTTAATTACTACACGGCTCCTAAATATGCAATTTTAAATGCAAACTATCCTAATATGCAATGCAATTTTTTTATATTTTCCATAATAGGAAAATTTAATGATATGCCATTTATAAGTCCAAATAATCAAATATTCACCAAAGTCAAAATAGGGAAAAAAAAAGGGCAATTGGAATCCGATCTTAGGTCTTAAAGATTGAAATCTCGATTATATGCATGACTCGAACAAGAAATTTCCTATTTAAGAATCACCTAAAATCTCAAAGCAAATCGTGTTAGAATCACAATTTAGGTAATAAGATATTCAAACTGAGTTTGGTTTTATAGGCTTCCTCAATTGGCAGATTGTTTTCCAATGGTGACTGACGGCGAGGATATTATGTCTGAAGTATATAAAACTTCAGTTCCTTGGTCCAAAGTTGCAACACTTCAAGCTTTCTCAAGCCCATCATCTTCAGTGTCAACATTCAGCAATGGTGACTTCTCGTTGCCTCTTCCTTCTAGCCTCGATCACCTCCTTCCTCTCTCTCTCATCCTCCCAAACCCAACCTTCTGCTCCTTCCTCTCTCATCTTCCCCGTCGTGAAAGATGAGGCATCTCGCCAATACTACACCACCATCACCCTCGGCACGCCGCCTTCTCCCGTGAAGGTGGTGCTCAACCTCTTGGGTTCATACTCGTGGTTCGACTGCGGTGCCGCCCGCTACAACCCGTCGTCGTCCTTGTCCCACCGCCCCATCCTCTGCAGCTCTGCCAGGTGCAGTGCCACCCGAGGTGGCAGCTGCTTCAACGACACGTGCGGCGTGTACATGTACAACCCACTGACGGAGGTTGTCATCAGCACCGGGCTCGGCGAGGATGCGGTGGTGGTGCACCACACCGATGGGATCAAGTACACGTCGAGAGGAGTAATAGTAAGCGTGATTTTGTTAAGAAAACTTTTAGGAATGAGCAAAGGAAAGTGCATTTGATATCAGAGACCACTGGAAATCAATATCAAAAGCTAAGGTTAGTATATTATCATATTTGAATACCCAAGTGCATATATATATGGAGACATCACATTAAATAGGTCTCAATTTCAAATGTCGTAAATTGTAAATTCTTTGTATATTGTCAAATTTTTGTAATGTAGAAATGAAAAAAGAAAAATAAAAAATTTTAATTGTGCACTCATTGTTGTCTTCCATTTTCCGCAGCAACTTCCTTTCTCTTGCGTGCCTTCGGAGTTCACGCGCGGCATCTCCGCTGCCGGCAATGGCGTGATCACACTTTCCATCGGACCAACCTCGCTCGCTACAAAGCTCTCGGCTGACCTCGACCTCCCCCACAAGCTTGCTCTTTGCCTCCCATCTTCATCTTCCTCCTCCGGCCACGGCCATGGCAACTTCTATGTCGGCGGTGGCCCGTATTTCAGGCCTCCGATCAAACAGGACCTCTCGAAGTCGCTCCTTGTCACTCAGCTGCTCATCAATCCCGTCAGCCAACCCTCTCATGGCTCCGCATCTCCGTCCGACGAGTACTTCGTTGACGTGACTGCCATCAAGGTCAATTTCGCTCCTGTCAATTTCAAGGCATCGGTTTTAGCTATCGACAAGAACGGAAGCGGTGGGACCAAAATTAGTACTCTAACTCCGTACACGGTCCTCCACTCGGACATCTATAGACCTCTGATTGCAGAGTTTACCGGGCAGGCAGTTGAGAAGAAGATGAGGAGAGTAGAGCCAGTTGCGCCATTCGGGGCCTGCTTTGATGCAAGGAGCGTAAGGAGCGGGGCGGCGGGGCCAGACGTGCCGGCGATTGTGCTGGTGCTCCAGAGTGATGTGCTGTGGAGGATCGAAGGGGCGAATTCGATGGTGAGGGTGAGCAAGGAGGTGATGTGCCTGGGGTTTGTGGAGGGAGGGTCAACGCCGAGGACGGCAATCGTGATGGGGGCACACCAGATGGAGGACAATCTGGTGGAGTTCGACGTGGCTTCGCTGACTTTCAGGTTCAGCAACTCGCTCCTGCTTCGCAACACCAGTTGCTCCCATTCTTGAGGTTGAGGATGGATGATGTTGCTGCATTTGCAAGCTAGTTTTCTTTTGTTCTTGTTGTATATAATTCAATAAGTTTTGCAACAAGCTATTGTATTTGTAAAAAATTTTCCACCGTTATATCTATAACGGTTTTGTAACGTTTTATAACTGTTTAACAACAGTTTTGTAACAATTTTGACTGTTATCAATTACGTTTCTTCAATTAAATGCAAGAATTGATGATGGAAATGGGTCTCTTTGTTTTTTCTAACAACAAATTGCTACTCCGAATATAATTGAAAAGAGATATATATATATATATATATATATATATATCAAAGCATGAATATTCTTTTTTCTCTTTACATATCTTTGATTTCTTTGCTGGATTATACACATAACGTTGTTTAGGTTATCAAGGTTGTTTCACATCGATTGTAGAAGGGGTTGGTGGTCAGTTTATAAATGTGAGAAAAAGTCTCACCCTTTTGAGCTAGCTTTTGACATGAGAGAGGTCAAGTCCACCTAACACTGGTATTAGAGCCCAAGTTGCCAATAAATTTAGACCCAACAGTCACACAGGAGAGTTATGAGTTGTTGGGTCGGATTGATGTATGAGGGGGAGATTGTTAAGATTGTCTTATATCTATTGTAGAAGGAGCTAGGGGTCAGTTTATAAGTATGAGCGAAAGTCTCATCCTTTGAACTAGCTTTTGGGGCTAAGAGAGATCCAAGATCACCCAACACTGGTATCAGAGCCTAGGTTGCCAACAAGTATGGACCCAACAGTCATACAAGAGAGTTATAGGTTATTGTGGCTCTAACCTAGGGCTCGATGTGTGAGGGAAAGATTGTTAAGGTTGTCCCACATCGATTGTAGAAGAGGCTGGTGGTCGGTTTATAAGTGTAAGGGAAAACCTCATCGTTTAAGCTAACTTTTGGGGTGAGAGAGGCCCAAGTCCACCCAACACAAATCTATTGTATCTCGAGAGGATAATCGCTAGAACCTATCCCACCAAGTTTCGTATTCCGAGGGACAGAATTATTCTAAAAGACAGTACTTGCATGCCTCATTCAGTTAATTATATTTTTTTCCATATTTTTCAATAGATTTCCACCAATTCTCATTTTCATATTCTCTAAATTTTTCCAACAATCTTAAAGATATTTGCCTTATGGATTTTTGAACTAAAATTGCCGTTGCTACCACCGCTGGTGGAATTGAATGAGGACTTAGAGATGGTGAAGGACAAGTATCGCAAATTCATGGGCATTTTGTCGTGGGACATTACCAAACATCAACATAAAAGAGCTTTTGGTTGTTTCGGTAAGGTTGTTGAGTGTTAGGTAAAAACGTTCTTTGGGGTTTCAATACCTATGTTTGTTTTTCTAAGAGGAAGTTGGATGTTTGTAGGTGTTTTCTATCTCAAGCTTGTGATTATTTTTTTTGTAAGCATGTATACACGACTAGAAATTGGGCACTCAATGATATTCGACTTTTTATTCATGAATTCACCGGTCTGTGTTTGATTTTCGATGAAGATAGGAAATCATGATAAGTGAATGATACATCTAGGTATAGGCCGACGTTATAGTGGGTGTGAATGGCTTTATACCTTAGCTAAGTTTGATTTTGGAGGTTAATTTCCCTATTTAATAGGAAAAAGTGTTGCCAATGAAGAGGTTTCTCCAAAACCAGCTTAAGAAACATTAGTATCAAATGTTTGATTGCTTGAGCAAAAGTGATGATAGTTGTTGATCGACAATGTGTTGAGAGATTTTTGAAAATGAATAGTGTCGTATTAATTGAGTTATCCTCGCTACGGGAGAAGAAGAGTAGAAGTGCCAAAACTTATGTACGGCGCTCACTTTAGTGCCAAAAGTTTTCGCCAGCTCACTTAAGTGCCAAATCGGAGGAAAAACGATCACTTAAGTGCTAACGGCAAGATATTCCGACTAAAATATATACGTGGCATTTTTAATTAAATTTTGTAAATGACTTGGCAAAGTTTTTAAAAAATAAAGTCCACGCGGACTTAAAAAATGACGTCGCGTCGCCTATGTGGCTTGGGAGAAGAATGAGACGTTGTTTCCCCCTTGATAATTGAATGGCGTGCACGAAGAAGACCAAATTAGGGCTCGTATGCTCCTCGTTCAGGCGAAGGAAGTTCCCATTGTTGTCGCTGTGCTCCGTCACCATCTTCGTTGTGCTCCGTCGCCGTCGTCATCGTTGGCTGCCGCTCGTGTGTCGTCTCTTACTCTCAGTCATTCAGATTTGTTATATTCTCTCCATGGTTCAATTGGATGGCAAAATTAGGGCTCCGAGGGGACAATAAGGGCTTCGACGGCACAATTATGCCTATGAGAGCAAAACTAAGACTCGGGTGGAGAGATAAACTAGGCATGACAGTAGTAGAGAAGGAATTGCGAAATAATGATTGTGGGGACCTCGAGTTCTGATTGTGAAGGCAAAACTAAGGCTCGATGCTAGCTATGTTGCTTCGTTTCTACTAAACGACAGCGACTGAAGTTATTTTATTTCAACAATGGCAATTTGTTTAATCATTCAGTTGCGGTTGTGGGATCCTCCATGTGAACTTGTTGGCTTTTGTGCGTTGTGGTCCCAAAAGCTAATTATTTTGTTTTCTTTTGGGATCCTCGAGAGTGTAATACACACGTCTCTTTCTTGTATTTTACTCATATGAGGCCAAGTAAGCGGCAAATGCCACATATACATAATCGTCACCCTTGTAGTGTCACAACAAAGAATTAGTCAAGCAAATAGCAAGTCTATAGGCAACGGAAGAATTGAATTCCTTGTGGACAGGGTCTCTCCAGAATGGCTATACACTCTAGGGATATGTGAAATCTAATTGAACTTCGGAAGAGTGTCAATCTATCCCTATTCAATAATAAAAAATCTTGTCAAAAGTTGGCTATTTTCTGAGGGTTTAATTTGAGTAACATGAATGATCAGAGCATACTCAAAAACTGCAAGTTTAAATGTTATTTATCAGATTCTAGCACAAGCATATGAATTATGAACTTAGATATACTCCTACATATCTTACGAGATTCGGCAGATCTGTGAACATGTTTGATCTGGTGCATTGTAACTTAGCTATCTACTTCTTCATTGGGTAAATTTCATTGTCATTGTACATTGAAACGGCTTGCAAGGGTCTTGACTTAGTCTAACGAGACAATTAAAGCAACTTGGTGGCTTTTATGTATTGTGATCCCAAAAGCTAATTATTTTGTTTTCTTTCAGTGCAACATAGGCATAGGGGACAATGTTGTCGCCATCATTGTTTTCTGCGGTGGGGAATTTGTCATGGCACCAGGGAATGGGAATATGCTGGTGGAAATGAAGATACTATTTTTTTGGATGTAAGGAGGCCATCATATATTCAATTCATGAGGGACGTAGTGCATTATTTACAATGCAAAATACATAAATTGTATTATTGTGTTCCTAGGAAGGGCTTGAAGGACGACTTGAGATTCTTCAATGATGATAATGGTTGGTGTTAAGGACATTATTTACCATTATTTTCATGGCGAGGAAGCCAAAGTCTATGTTGAGTATTACAGTGACTATGAAGATGATGAAGATGATGAGAGCACTGAAATAGGAGAAGTAGGAGAATGTACTCAGGCTGGGGACGGAAGGCAACAGCTAAGGCTGGAGACAGAGGAAAGTCATATAGAGAGAGTTGAGCAAATGGGAAGATGTCCCCGAGTTTCTAGTGAAGACATACCTGATGAAGAATTGACCAGATTAAATTAGGAAGTTGCTCAATCTAGTAAATCGGATGATAAAGTTATGGCAAATGTAAATTTCCTAAGCGATGATGATGACAATGAAGAACTTACACAATCAAGGCAAAAGCAGAGAAACTTTCTAAGAAATAAATTTGTATCATTGAGAGAATCGCATGAACCACAACCAGTGAATAGGAACGAAGAAGCTCCGGTTAATGGTAATCAGACTTAATATGAACAGAGTGGCGGTGAAGATGAGAGTGCTAGCTCCGAGAATGAGCTTGAAGATGACGAAGTACCTTTCCATAGAAGGAAAAGTAAGTATCCTTCCTATGATCTGACTACTGCATATTCTGTTTTGTCTGTAGAAATGAAATTTGACAATGCAAAACTGTTTAAAGGAGCTATTGTCAAGATATCCATTGCTAAACAAAGAAGTGTCGAATTTATTAGAAATATGAAAGAATTTGTGAAAGCTAAGTGTTCGCAACCAAATTATTCATGGAAGACCTATGGTGCACTGAATAGGAAAAACGAATCATTCCAGATTAGGTTTTTGCAGGAGAAACATACTTGTTCCATTATATTTGAAAATAAAAGGTAACAAGTGTATGGTTGTCGAAGCATTTCTTCAATACTATCAATGTGATGCTTGAGATTAAGAGTCTTCAGTTAAAGCAATTAGTGAATGAGTAGGTAGAGGTTAATGTATTGAAGAATCAGTGTAAAAGAGCTAAGTAGAAGGTGATAAGTATACTGATGGGTCGGTACAAGAAAGAATATGGCCAGGTTTGAGATTATACTTGCGAATGTATGCTTCAAAACACATCCAGTAGAGTATATGTAGAGGTTATTGAGAGGCCATTGCCTTTCTGTGGGACTAAGTTCGATAGATTTTATGTTTATTTTGATGCATGCAAATAGAGATTTCTGGTTGGTTGTAGAAAAATTATAAGATTGGATGGATGTTTCTTAAAGGGTTTATGCAAGGGAGAGTTGTTGGCTGCTATTGGGAGATATGCAAATAATCAAATGTTTCTAATAGCTTGGGCTGTTGTCAAAGTAGAAACCAAGGATACTTGATCATGGTTTCTAAAAAATATAATGGCTCACCTTGAGATAACTAATGGGGAAGGTTAGGCATTCATAAGCAACTTACAAAAGATAATGCCATTTAAAACTTTTGGCTTTTTAATATTAATCACATATTTTTTCTTACAAGTATTTTCTGGTTTGAATTATTACAGGGACTTGTTCATGCGTTAGCTGAGTTGATGTCATATGCTGAACATAGAATGTGTGCAAAGAACATATATGTAAATTGAGCAAAGAATTATAAAGGGAATAAGCTGCAAAAGTAATTTTGGCATATAGCAAAGAGCACAAACATGGCTGATTTTAAAATAGCCAAGCATGAGTTGTTTCAGTTGTCAAATGAAGGTTTGGAAGCATTATTCGAAACGGAACCTGAGCATTAGTGTAGGGTCTTCTTTAGTGAAGAATTCAACTACAATATCAATAACAATAACCTCAGTAAAGCTTTTAATGGCAGAGTACTAGAGGCTAGGAGCAAACCCATCATTAGTATGCTTGAAGACATACGAGTTATGGTCATGACTCGGCTCTAGACAAAGAGATAAGTCTACAAAGTAGACTAGATAATGTGGTCCCAGGATTACAAAGAGATTGGATGATAACACAATTGCTAGTAGGCTTTGTCATCCAATTTTGAATGGAGATTATGGATATGAGATCATGAACAATGCTAATACGTATGTCGTCCATCTAGAGAGGCGAAAGTGTTCATGTCAAGCTTAGCAACTAATTGGAATTTCTTGTGCACATGCAATTTGTGTTATCCAGTTGAAGCAACAAAACTCAGAGGATTACTTAGATGATTGGTACAAGAAAAGCGCATATCTTGCTTTGTACCAATTCATAATGTAGTCTATCAGAAGTAACAAATTCTGGGAGCCAACAAACCATAAAGCCCCTAAACCTTTGCCACTAAAGAAGAAAATTGGAAGGCAAAAAAAGAAATGAAGAATGCAGGAGGGAGAGATTTTAACTCAGACGATGAGCAGGACTGGTGTAAAGATGACGTGCTCCTATTGCCAAAAGGAAGGGCAAATAAAAAGGGTGTGCATTGAAGAAACAACATCAACAATAAATACAACCATATTTAGGGGCTGATACAGGGTCAGTCCAAGGGCTAATTAAAGGGCCTGCTATAGAGTCAGGTGTAGGAGCTGATGCAGGGCTAGCTAGAGGGCTAACTCAAGGGGTTGATGTAGGGCCAGCTCAAGAGGCTAATGCAGGGCTAGCTCAAGAGCCAACTGGAGGGCCAGCTCAAGGGCAAACTGAAGGATCGACGTAAGGGACATCTGAAGGGCCAGTCCAAGAGCCAACCACTGAGTTTATTACTGAACAGATGAGAAAAAAAATATCCCGTAAACTGTACAATTGGTGATTGTGTTATTTTTTGGGTTGAAGTTTAACTTTGATATGTCTTTATCAAGTGAGAAGAAAATCAACTACAAAAGTTATTGAAAGTGAGGCACCACTACGAATAAGAGGAGGTCTCGGGAAAAGGCTAAGATAATATGGTTATGGCCTTTTTATAGACGAGCTTACTAGAATGACTATTTTGAATGTAAGTTTTATAGGACTCTTACATTTAATTTATTTATGGTATTTCTTTTTTTTTTTGACAATATAATTATGTTGTTGTAGCCTAAGAGAAATTCGGAAGTGCTTATCTCTCAAGATGGCCTAACTTAAGAGTCAATGGTTGCACCCAAAAGAGGAACCCAAGTGGCAGCAAGAAAGACACGGGGGACAGTGCTAATGACCATTGCTCCAAAAAAGAAGACATCGGATGTAACTCTAAAACAGCCACCAACAAAGAACCTAACGCCAGTTACATCTCAACCAAGTGATCCCGGTACCAATAATGACCCTACTCAAAGCTCTCATCAAATGACACGGCCTATAAAGAAAATGGCAGCTGCTAAGAAGAATGTACATGGGACAGTAAGGCCAGTTGAACAATCTGCACATCTAGTTAGAAAGAGTGCAATGATCATGAATCAAGTCAAATGTCTATTTAAAGGAAAAGGAACTAGGGGGTTGTACATATTGACTGATGAGAGGATGCTATACATGGTAGTTTTTTTTTTTGTCAGGAGGTTGTGCATATTGACTCGTGGAATTGATATTGTACAGCGTTGAGTTAGTTTAATATTTTTGTTTGGTGGGAAGCCATTCCCTAGATGGGGATGTTTTAGTTGGTTATTCATATTGACCAAATGTAAAAACTAAGTTTAATGTCACTGGATCGATGTTTATTTTGTCTATGCTTTTGAAATTTCCATATTTTGTTGTTAGCTGTGCTAATTATGTTGCTAGTGTGCTAGTTCTGCTGGATGTCCTAGTTGTGCTAATTATGCTTGGTTGGTGCAGTGGGGGTGGTGGTGGTGGTGGTGCACTGATGGTGGTGGTGCAATGGTGATGGTAGTGCTGGTAGTGCTGGTGCACTGGTGGTGGTGGTGCAATGGTGGTGGTAGTGGTGGTGGTGTTGCTTGGCTGGTATAGGTGGTGGTGGTGTTGTGGTGGTGGTGTTGCTTGGCTAGTGTAAGTGGTGCTGCAGTGGTGATAATGTGGTTTGGCTGGTGTAAGTGGTGCTGCAGTGGTGGTAATGTGGTTTGGCTGGTGTAGGTGGTGCTATGGTTGTGTTCGTGTACTGGTGGTGCACTGGTGGTAGTGGTGTTTGGCTGATACAAGGCTTGGTGAAGGTGTTTAGGGTGCTTGGTTGATGCAGGGTTTGGTGCTGGTACTGGTGGTTATGCTAGTGCAGGGCTTGGTGGAGGTGTTGCTAGTGCTTAGCTGATACAAGGCTTAGTGATGGTGGTACTTGGTGACTAGTGCACGGCTTGCACTAGTAGTTATATGTGCTGGTGCGAGGTGCAAGCTGCTAGTGCGCTAGTCCACTAGCTATATGTTGGTGCAACTCATAGACATCTTATGCTTGCACCAGCTATACATTGGTGCAAGCACAAGATGCACTCTATACTAACACATAGCTGGTGCAAGCAAGCACACCAGCTATGTGCTTCTTGCTGGTGTAGTACCAATAAAATGAACATATCAATAACTAGCACTTAAGTTGTTACACCCCGAACTCTACCGAGCACGCGACATACTTCTCTAGTCGATTAATGCGACATCCCAGGATATCGCCGACCTCACTTAATATTATCAGAGATTTCGAACGATCAGCGAAAATCACAAATACCCGGACAATTAAAACTGGGGAGAATAGGGAAAATGCATATATTTGTTTCTCATTCCAACTTATATAATATTCACAATTTACAAACTACCAATATACATATGCACACCGTACTACAACCACCGATATCAAAAGGATCGATGACCTAGATATTCTATCATCCAAAAATGGTACACTCCAAAAAGTCTAATCCCACCCCCTACTCTAGCCCCTACGCCATCTGCTCGGCGTCCACTCTAAGTCAGACTCCTCGTCCTCTGAACCTGAATTCCCCTCGTCAGTCTGCTTTTCTGAAGACTCCGGCTCAGCCTCAATATCAGTCGGGTGATTTATGTCACCCGACTCTGCTGGGGCATCGTCCCGCTCCTCTGAGTCAGATTCCTCATCTGACCCATACTTTGGTACAAACTTAGGGTCAATCTACTGCTTATACGGGGGTATATACTCCGGTTCTCCCTCAGGTTCAGCAGGTTCGTTCTCAGGTTTCGCCTCGGGTTCCTCCTCTTCTAGTTCCTCCTCTGGGATCGGCTCAAGATCCACATCCATCGGATTGTATTCCGCTTGCGATCCTTTGGGCTCTGGTTCTTGCTCGACCCCCGAAGACTCAGGTGCTACGAGCGCCGGCTGTAGTCTTGACTGCGCTAGACTAGTCTCCACACTAGTCAACTTGCCATCCGGGGAAGGTATAGCAGACGGGTCCCAGTCTCCAACTCCATCAAAGGGGACATCAAATCCGCGGACGGGACTGAACTCATCTATCCCGTCTCGGAAGAACCACGCGGTGTATGTATGGGCCTCCCATAGAGGTAATCCTACATCTACAAAGACTACGGTGGTATGCTTAATCCAGATCATTTGGTCATCTATAGGAAACTCTACCACATCGTGTTCGGTGTGCATCGGTACCCCAAAACGCTCATGCAGCGGCGGTAGCGGAGGATTCATTGTTCCGGCCGGGGTTCTGAAATGTTTAGTTGAAACAACCATGAGATTATATCCAATAAGTACACTCCTAAACCCTACCTAGGCTATCACGTATATCCAGACAATCACAAAACACAATCAGACACCCAACCATCGCATAGCAGACACATCGTTTAATCTTACTTGGGCCTATCCAGCATGCAATCTGCACGTTAACCACAACAACACTACATCCAATCACATGCACATTCTAGTTTCATTTCATGTATTTATTCCGGCCTCATCACACTCTTTTCACCCAACTTGTCAGTGACTCACATAATGGTACTGCCTCAGGTTCACTGCGACCAACTCTTACTCATCTCGCCAGTTACCCGCGTAGTAGTGCCGCCTCAGGTTCATTGAGACTAACTCTTAACAATACTTCCGGGCCCGCGTAATGATACCGCCTTAGGCCATGTATCTTACCCGCGTAGTAGTATCGCCTCAGGCTCAACATCCGTTCTCCTAATGCACAACCCGCGTAATGGTACCGCCTCAGGTTGACTATATTCACGACACTACTCGGCCCGTGTAATGGTACCGCCTCAGGCCATGTATCTTGCCCGTGTAGTCGTACCGCCTCAGGTTCAACACCTACCACCTATAACACAACCCGCGTAATGGTACCGCCTCAGGTTGGTCGTCCTCCAGTAATACCGGGCATCGTCCTGCGTAGTAGTACCGCCTCAGGACGGAAATATCCCCGCGTAGTGGTACCGCCTCAGGGATTTCCACGGTCACACATGCCACACCACACGCAATCTCTTGCTCACTCACATACTCAACACTCACTTGCCAATAAATTGGCCAATCACACGTGGCCCGTGCACACATCAATTCACACACATTTCTCATGCTCGCTAAGCATTCAGTACGGGTAATTGACAATTAATTCAATTTGGCCCGAGCGTGCACATATTCAAGCATATGTCAATCAATCAATTGCACACTAATACACCCAATTTCATCATCACAATTCAGCCACAGTTCAAATGCACAACCAATATACAAATTGACATTTTTCCACGTCAAAACCACAGCAAATCAATTCCGGCTTTTCACAACATTTTCCCACAATTAGTCGCCGGATCTAAATACCTAATTTACGTACTGAACCGCATTTTCCAGCATTCAAACTAGCAACTTCCAGCATGTATTCGGCCTCCAAATTTCCACTAAAACCTTCCAAATTCATTCCTTAGGCCCGTTAATCAATTCCGTTCATAAATCAAACAAATCCACACTTAATTAAATCCGATCACACCTCAATTTGTCCGTCAATATCCGACGTCCTAAATAGGGTTTAGAGCGCGACTTACTAAACTCTAGATTGACGCGACTAGAGCAGAAAGCGACGACGATCGGCGGTGGGCGGTGGTGGGCGGCGGCAGGCGGCGGTGTGGAAGGCGTGCGGCTGCGGCAACGGCTTCCTTGGCCATGACCCACGGCCACACGAGAGAGAGAGGAAGAGAGAGAAGAATTTGGACTCAAATAGTCCAAATTTGACCAATTTGGCAAATTATCATCTTGCCCCTATCTAATTTTTTTAATCAATGGCCGAGATTCGATCTTATCTTAGAATCGACGGTCGAGATCGAATCTTTTCCAAAAATATCCAAGGGCAATTTGGAAATTTCATAAAATTTCAAGGGCAAAATTGTCCAACTCAAAAATTAAGGTAAAATGACCAAAATGCCCTTCCTCTCTAATACTTGCCCTTTATTAACCTCCAAAGGTAAAATGGTCACTTTTTCCATTTTCTTGCCGAAATTGAATTTTTCTGAAAGATTCGGGAAAATCCAAAGTTGCACGTTCCAACCATAATGTCGTCTTAACATCTCGTCTTGACTTCCTAATTTTCCGATGTCCAGTTTGGGCTCAAATAAATAATTAAATTTTATTAAACGTAACTCGAGCGTTTCTCAAACTAACGGGTAGTTTTTTGGGGAAATTCGCATATTCGACCCGTGACTGATAATAAATCGAGTCACGTACAAGTTCATTCGGTTCGTGACGACTTCGGTTGTCATTTAAATCGCGAGGATTGACCGCTAGATCCGAGGGGCACGATCGTTTGGTATAGGTTCAAGATCATTCATTAATTCATTTTGTGGTCAGCAGAATCACCCACGATCCACTACTATGACAGGGGTGAACTGACCCCTGGCTATCCTTGGATCGGCCAACAGTGGCTCAAAATGTCACATCGACGATTTTATGGTCGAAAATCAAATCACGATCGAATTTTCTTTTAGTCGCACGAATTTAAATCCCTAATTAGCCTTTCCCTAATGGTTAGTATCCTAGGAATAATCAGTTCCGGGCGAGAATTAACTACAAGTGCGTTAAAAAAACCAAGCATTTCATAAATCCCAAATGCACAATTTTCAGGATGTCACATAAGTAGTCACTTTTTAATAATAATTGGCACTTAAGTAATCAATTTTCACTGCGATTGGCACTTAAGTGATCACTTTTAATCACGATTGGCACTTAAGTGACCACTTTCAGAAAAACTGGGCACTCAAATGATCGCTATTTACAACGTCTGACGCTGAAATAAGGACTTCTAAACTTGGTATCACTCCTTCATTTGATAAGCGTTTGTAGCAACAATTGCAGCAAACCAGCATCCCATTACCAGCAAACACTGCAGCAAACAATTACCAGCAATACCAACAAACCATTATAGCAATCCAAATATCTCAAGCAAAACTAAGTAAATAAGAATTGAAAATACACAACTAAGCAAGAGAACTTGTAATGCTCGCAACCAATAAATTTCAACCTTCCATTGCCACTATAGATTGCAGTAAACATTTGTTCCATACAAAATAGGCTAATACAACTATATTTACAAATTACCCAATACACGTACATATTTCACTCATCTTCAATTATAGTAGACCGAGAAACTTCTTCTCATCACTCGCCTTACATTTGATCATAAAATAGGATACACAACAGAACAACAAAACAATTAATACTCGATAACACTTACTTTTAATTTTCATCCTTGAAACTTCCTTTTCAAATGGTTGACCAGAGATGCTAAAGCCTTCATTTCAGCTTGCATTGAGTCCACATCCTCCAATTCATCCATTAATGTAGATGGAGGTTGATGGCATCCTTCAAGTAGCTCTAAGATCACCTTTGTCGCTCGATCAGAGAATTTCGCATCAACCCACTTGAAATATTTGCACTTCAAGCCTTCTCTATACTAGGCTCAACCATTAAATCTTCTTCTAAGATTCAATCGAGTCCAAGATGTTCTTATTGGACTCGATAACTCGCAAAAATAGTAACATTCGGCCTATTTGCTTTGTGGAAATGAATTTGAGTCGCTGCCGAAGCTGCTACTCTCCATTTGCAAGATTGAGCTTGTAACTTTGGAGGCGAATCAAAATAAGGTTTCAATTGAGGAGAAGATAGCCGGTTAGGGTTGCAAATTAGGAGATTCTCTTTGAATTTGGGGATTTAGGGTTCTTATTTGGGGGAAAGAGTACTAAATAGTGTCGTTTTAGGGATAGGATGCTGACTAGACTCTCCGTCAAGCCACGTCGGCTTAAGAAACTAATAAAAAAGGCTACGTTGGATTTCCGGTCAAACTGATTGGAGTTGGCACTGAAATGAGCATTTTTCAAAAAATTTGGCACTAAAGTGAGTGCCGTATATAATTTTTGGCACTTCTATTGTTCTTCTCCCTCCTTGCTACTATCAACAAAATGTGGTTTCGTGGACCAATTATCTTGGGTTACCTTTCCACGAAATAAGTTAAACCCTGGGAGTTATTTTTCATGTCAAATAATCATCTTCATTAAGAATCGGCAAGCATAATGTTCATATGGATAACGGTGCTGATATAATGTGATTTTTTTTTGGTAAGGTAAGAATATATAACTTTTCAAAATACCAAATACAAGCTAAAGCCCAAACCAAGCCCTGACCCAATTAGGACATAGAATGTCCAGGCAAGGTCAAGTATGGTTCAGCAAGAACTATACAAGAAGCCGAAAAAAGCCAACAAGATGCCAATAAAAAGGAAAGACCGAAAAGGGAGAAGTATTGGTTCACATAAAACGGAAAGTGAGACCAGAACTCTTCCAGAGGACATGTCTTTATCCTTCACAAGATGCTTGCGTACACTCAGGTTAAAGACACTCTTGTTCCGTTTCGAATATTGAAGTTGGAAGTCCCCACTTTCTTTGTAGTATTCGATTCCTAAGTGTATCGTCAGCTCTCCCAATGGAAATGGCTTTGTCCCTTACAACTTTGATAAGGTGCTTGCGCATACCCGGAATATAGACGCTCTTGTTTCTGAAGACAGCGTTGTTCCTTTCAGTCCAGATGATATGGCATAGTGCGCCAAAGGAGAATCTAGAGATGCGGTGTGCAAAGGAAGAGCCATCGCAAACTTTCATTGCCCACCTAATATGATCATGCCAAGGTCGGTTGCGCCAAGGTAGGTTGCATTTTGTTGCCCAAAGGAAAGCTAACCTACTAGTAGAAGGACATTCAAAAAAGATGTGGTTGATTGAATCTGGTGTGGAGCCACAGAAGGTGCACATAGCATTGTCAATCCTGTGGTTTTGTAAGAGGAATACCTAGGTAGGCAGCCGGTTGAGGGATACTATCCATAATAGAAAGGCATGTCGAGGCGCAATGTTCTGATCCCATATAAAGGAGTGCCAAGGGGCTGGATGACCTTTCCTTCTAATATGATTCCAGGCAAGGGCAACCGAGAATGAGTTAGAAGGGTGAGGAGTCCAGAATAGTTCATCCAATGTATTATCCACAAATATTGGTGGAGAGTCCATCCAGCTCAGAATAGTATCAAGCGTATGTGAGGGTGGCCAATTACAGTCATAGAATTTCCGAACCGAAGTGTCTCGGGGAATCCGCGATTGATAGATGTCCATATTGCTGGAAAGTAGGTAGAGGGGGCCTTTATTGTGCCACCAATCAAACCAGTGTGATGATGTATGGGAAAACACTAAATCTTGTGAGTAAGAAGATAAACCCTGTATTCTTATGTTACGGTGTCTGCATACAGCAATGTTCTTTTCCTAAATAATCTTTGTGTTGGGGTTTTTTATATGATTTTATTCTTGTCTTTTACTTTTGGGTCATATAGCAATTTCAATTTGCCCAATTGCTTTGTGAGTGCTAAATTTATGTCTTGTTATGAAGTCTAAGTGCAATTGATGCTAACTACATGTATATGTATAACTTGTGAAATGTGCTATTATGTAAATTGTTGTATGAGAATTGACTATGCTATATTATGTTTGTGAATGTAAGACTGAATGAACAAAAAGTATAGATCAAACAGAAAGATATGAAGGTTAAATATGGAATTCAGAGTTGTAATTTTATAGTTATGTGAATATACAACTATGGCATTTTACATAGTGGATTTCCCGCTATAAAAGAAGGATATAGTGATCTTAACGGATCTCATATTTAGATGAGACAAAATACACTACAGGATATGTGTTCACCTTTGGTGGAGATGCTGTAACTTGGAAATCAACCAAACAAAAATTGTAGGGGAAATGACAATCCTGCTAAACCAAAAGTTGGCTTGATTAAAGTAAATGATTTGATGACGTAATTGCCATGGTCATTTGCTAAGCCAGTATTGTAGCCAATGTGAAAGAATGGGTGGTAAACTAAGATTTGGCAAGAAGGCAAAGTAGCTACAAAATTTCTTAACAGATATTTCTTTATAAATGAAACCAACACCTTTGATGTCTGTGCATTGTGATTGCCAAGCGGAAATAACTATTGCAATGAAAAAAATTTCCTTGGTAAAAATAGACACATTTGATTGAGGCATGATGTAGTAAAGCAACTACTTAAGGATAAAATTATGTCCAACGATTATGTAAAGTCAGAAGTGAATTTGGTCGATCCTCTAAATATACATAGAGGGGAAGGGGACCAAAGCCAGTTGAAGAAAATTAACAGTGATGGTAACCAATCTATGTGATTGGCAATCCCATAAAGTAAGTTCATATGGATTTATTGATGTAATAATGCACTATTTAAATTTTTTTGTCTCTCCTAAGGTGAGAATAGTAATAAAAAAGAGGTTAAGCCAAGCTCTTAATTAATTCCATAACCATTATTGATGGTGTATTAAACTGTATAATATATTTGATGGAATCACCTATAAGTATGGAGTGGGGCCTCTCCTATGAGAATTATTGGGCTAATTCAAAAAAAAAGCATCAAATTCACCTTGAGTAACAATTCTGGCCCGAATTTTTTTTGTCTCAATAAAAGAACCAACTTTTACTTGAGTCCCAAATCTAACCCCCGTAATATGAAAATTTCAAATTATTTGAGCCAGATTTGAGATTTAAGCGAAAGTTGATAAATTTTTATGAGACAAAAAAAAGTTCAAATCAGAATTGTCATTCAATGTAAAGTTTATGCTTTTTTTTGGAATCAGGCCGATAATTATTGGTAATAATCTTTAGAGCACTTATGAATAAACCAAGCATGCGCATAGCCTATTAGCGTAAAACCGCATTGAACAAAATTTGTGGGAGAAAATTAAAATTCACACAAAGAAATTCTTGGTTCATAGAATTTTCAAACTTCACCAATGATTTCGTGAATTATATTTCATTATTTCTAGATTCGATTCATAGCCTAACAAATTTCAGTTCCATGCATTACACTCTAATAACCCAATGTTATTCTTTCATTAATCTATAACGGTTTTATAACGGTTTTGTAATAGTCTTGATTTCTATCTGTTGGGTTTATTATTTATTATTTATTATAGTGTTAACAAGTTGGGGGCATTTTGTAATTATGCGAAGCTTAAGGTTAAGCCTATATATACCTTTTTGTATGGCAAAAGAACACTACAAGTGCCATAATTTGTGTACGGCGCTCACTTTGGTGCCATAACTTTTTTTTGGATCACTTTAGTGCTAAAATTTTTGAAAAACAATCACTTAAGTGCTAAAATTTTTGAAAAACGATCACTTAAGTGCCAACTCCGGTGCCGTACACAATTTTTCGCCGGAAATCCGACGTGGCATTTTTTTTATTAATTTCTGAAGCTGACGTGGCTCGCCGGAGTCTCACCGGAGATTGGCACTTAAATGATCGTTTTTCAAAAATTTTAGCACTTAAATGATCGTTTTTCAAAAATTTTAGCACTTAAGTGATCGTTTTTCAAAAATTTTAGCACTGAAGTGATCCAAAAAAAAGTTTTAATATTTAATTGATCGTTTTTCCTCCGACTTGGCACCAAAGTGATCCGAAAAAAAGTTATGGCACCAAAGTGAGCGCCGTACACAAGTTATGACACTTATAGTGTCCTTTTGCCCTTTTTGTATCTTCTTTTAGCTCTAACAATATTGAAGAGAGGGAAAGAGAACTTTGCCACATGGTATCAGAGCTCAGGCTCTCGTCTCTCTTTCTCTTGAGCTATCCTCCCCTCCGATCCTTATGATTGCACCACCGCCCGCTTCTGGGCCGCCTACATCAACAAGAAGTGGTTCCCGTCCATGAGCGGCATCGCGAGATCGCAAGGGGAGGAGGCGAAGAAGGCTGCGATAGACCAAGTCGTGGAGGGCCCATCTCTGCTGGAGGATACGTTTGGCAAGATCAGCAAGGGCAAGCCCTTCTTTGGCGAGAACACCATTGGCTTCCTTGACATCGTGCTCTGGTCGTCTTGCTGGACGGCCAGCATCCCAGTCTCTGTTCGTATCTGGGTTCGCGAAATCAGCCGGCCCCTAATCATCGGTCTCCCAAAAGGAAGGATTTCTTCTTCTTCTTTGTTCTCCGCACAAACCACGCTTGAAATCCTAATTGGCTTCTGTTGAAGTCAAAACTCATGCTGATCGAGTGATCCAAGAGAGGTGGTCATCGCGCATTTACGGTGATCTTCTCCAATATTTTCGTCTTGGGCTCTTGTTTTTCCTCTTTTTGCTGCACGTAAGCTGTTTGATTTCTATCCTCAGTGAGAGGCATTTGCTTTTCTTGGTCCTGTTTCTTGAATTTGGAGCAAAGCCATATTAGCATCTCGAGATGACCCGTCTTCAATTCATTGGTAAAACCGTGGCTTCTTCTTCTTCTTCTTTCGGCGTCCGAGGAAGATGATAAAAGAGGAAGATTTTGCGAAACGTATGTAAAGAGGTCATTGCTGAAGAATTAGTCTTGTCAGCGGCTTTGGTCTTGATCTAGCTCATTCGTGCGACCTGCTCCAACTCGTGTGAGCTCTCTGCGTTAAAGGGCTGAGGTTGAAACTGGTGAAAGGGTTCTTGTTGCTGCTGCTGGAAGTAGAGATGGTCGTGGCTGGAGGGGGTGGAGACGTTGCTGTGGGTCTTCAAACAACTTTCCTGTAAGTGGACAAATGAAGTGCCTCAAAATGCTTGAGAAGGACTGTCCTTGCAAGCTTTCTTGACTTCCACTCTCTTCCACATAAAACTTCACTTGGATTGTATTGGTGGAGGAACATTGAATTTGTTGAGAACCATCCACAGTGTTGACAGATTTGATTCATACTGACCAGGAAGAGTTGTTTATTTCATTTATGCACTAGAAGTTGCATGACCTGAAACAGTAAAACTTGCTCTCGCATTTATGTTGCTGTGGGTCACCATACTCGGGATCGCTCCTTTTCCTTCTTGTTGTGTTGACCCAGAGTCTTCTTTCATGTCACAGTCTTCCCATTCACATATGTGTGCAAATGTAAACCGAAGTAACTTGGCAAATTCTTGTTCTTTTTTGGTAGTTTCAAGGGAAATCTGATTTGTTTTGCTATTCCGTGTTCAATATAAAATCTGCATCGGGGTTGTTCTCTCTGTCGAAGCAGCTGCCCCTCATTCATTCTTGTTGAAGACACTAGTGCTATGGTGGCTCGTGGTGGTAAAGGAGGTTGTGGTGTTCAGGGCCGAGGTGCCCCTCGTGGTGGTGGTAGTAGCGGTTTTAGAAGAGCTAGTGTGGGTCGTTTTTATACTCATTATCAGCTTACAGGACATACTGTTAATTATTGCTATGACCTCCATCCTGAGCTACGGGGTCTACATGTTTAAGCTCCTTCGTCTGAACTTTCGTCTGGACAGGATATGGTACATTTGACTCGTGCAGAATATGATGAGATGATTAGGGCACGACAACTTGGTGTTCCTTCAGATCCAGTTGCTACCTTGGCAGAGCACAATGATCATACTTGTCTCTTGTCCACTACAACAACCCCTCGTCCTTAGGTTATTGATTCAGGTGCCACTCATCATATGACTGGTGATCAGCATCTTCTTACCTCAACATCATCAGCTTCGTCCACTTCAGTCACTTTGGCAGATGGTTCTCAGTCCAAAGTGACAAGTTCTGGTTGTGTATCATTGAGTTCTTCTGTGTGGTTACCATTTGTTTACCATATTCCAAACTTTCCTCATAATCTACTATCTGTCAGTTCTCTTACCCATGAATTTGATTATGATATTATCTTTTCTTCTTCTTCTTCGTGTGTTTTTCAGGATCGGAAGACCGGACGCCGAATAGGTGGTGGGCGTCAGGCTGATGGATTGTACTTTTTGGACCCCAAGATTTTTGCTGCTGCCACTACGGTTCAAAAGAAGGCTGTAGATGACTCCTATCGATTACATTGTCGCCTTGGTCACCCCTTAGCAGACGTACTCCGACATTTTCCTTTTATGTCTAGTTCTAGTCTTCAGTTTGATTGCGAAACATGTCAGATGGGGAAACATCATCGTGTGTCTTTTCCCCCTCGTGTTTTGAGTCATGCGTCTCAGCCATTTGAGCTAGTCCACTCTGATGTTTGGGGTCCTAGTCGAGAGTCCTCTTTTGGTTTCCGCTATTTCATAACATTTATTGATGATTGTATTCGTACGACTTGGTTATACTTAATCAAAGATCGTACCAAAGTATTTTCTTCTTTTCGCCATTTTTATAATGAAGTTCATATTCAATATGGCTATCTTGTTAAGTGCTTGCGCACTGACAATGCTCGTGAATATTTTTCTTCTTCTACCTTTATTCCATTTCTTGCGTCGCATGGTATTTTACATCAGAGTTCTTGTGCTCACACTCCGCAACAAAATGGGATTGCTGAACGAAAGAATCGTCATTTGTTGGATGTTGCTCGTTGTCTACTTCTCCATACCCATATGCCTAAGTCATTTTGGAGCTATGCTCTTCTTACAGCATGTCACCTTATTAATCGTCTTCCGTCCTCTGTGTTAAAGGGAGCTATCCCTTATGCTCTTCTTCATCCCGATCGTCCTTCATCCTCTTATTTTTGGGTGTGTCTGTTTCGTTTATTCTTTGTCTCCTGGGTTGGATAAATTGTCGCCTCGTGCTGAAAAATGTATATTTGTCGGTTACTCTCGTACTAAAAAAGGATATGTCTGTTATAATCCTACTCGCCATCGAGAGAATGTTTCTACTGATGTAACTTTCTTTGAGGATCAGGCATATTTTGGCAATGTTTCTCCTCAGGTGCCATTAACGATGGATCTTCTGCCACCTTCCGGACCTTATCAATCGTTGCCGCATACTCCGATTGCTTCTCAGCCGGAACCACCGCCTGTTCCTTCTACTGATGCTCTGCCTGATTCAGGATTACCTAGACCAACCCCACTTCAAGTCTATAGACGTGATCCTAGCCCTATTTGGGGTCGTGCCTCTCCACCAGCAAATGTCCCACCACCACCTCCGGCACCAGCTTCTGATCCTCTTCCACCAACTCCTGCCGATTCTCCTATTGCTCACCGTACCCGATCTCGGTATCCTCTTTCTCATTATGTGTCTTATCATAATTTAACCCCTCAGATGTCTCTCTTTGTGTCATCTCTTGCGTCTGTATCTGTGCCTAGTAGTATACAGGAGGATTTGGCCCATCCAAGTTGGGCTAGTGCTATGGAGGAGGAGTTGGTTGCATTGCATCATAATAAGACCTCGGAGTTGGTCTCTTTGCCTCCTGACAAACAATTGGTGGGTTGTCGCTGGGTCTTTGTCATCAAACACCGTTCCGATGGTTCAATTGAGCGTTTGAAGGCGCATCTTGTTGCGAAGGGTTATACTCAAACTTATGGTATTGACTATGATGAGACCTTTTCTCCGGTGGCCAAAATTTCTTCCATTCGTATCATTATTTCTTTGGTTGCCCGATTTAAATGGACTCTTTATCAACTTGATGTCAAAAATGCATTCCTTCATGGTGATCTTCACGAGGAGGTTTATATGGAGCAACCACCCGGGTTCGTTGCTCAGGGGGAGAAGGTATGCCGACTGCGAAAAGCCCTTTATGGACTTAAGCAATCTCCTTGTGCTTGGTTTGGCCGCTTTAGTGATGCAGTTATTACTTTTGGCATGCATCGGTGCAGTGTGGATCACTCCGTGTTTAGTATGTTATCTTCAAAGGGGTGTGTTATTCTTCTTGTTTACGTTGATGATATTATTATTACTGGGAATGACGTGGAAGGTATACAGTGCCTCAAGCAGTTTCTGCAGAAAGAGTTTAATACTAAAGACTTGGGTCATCTTCGATATTTTCTTGGCATAGAGGTTGCATATACTAATGACAGTATCGCTCTCTCTTAGCGAAAGTATACTCTTGACATTCTTAAGGAGGCAGGCTTGCATGACGCTAGACCTAGTGACACACCTATGGACCCCGGGGGTAAGACTTGATAATGAACATGGAGAGCTTCTTCATGATCCTGAGAAGTATTGTCGGTTAGTAGGAAAGTTAAATTATCTCACTATTACTCATCTAGATATTTCCTTTGCTGTTAGTGTGATGAGTCAATTCATGAGCTCTCCCCGTACCACTCATTGGCAAGCCATTCTACACATTGTTCGCTATTTGAAGGGGGCTCCGGGTCAAGGACTTATGTTCCATAATCGGGGTCATCTTCATATAGCTGGTTATTCTGACCCTAAATCTTTGGAGGTGACAGCATACTCTGATGCAAACTGGGCCGGTTGCCCCGTGGATCGTTGATCTACTTCTGGATACTGTGTCTTTGTTGGTGGCAATCTTGTGTCATGGAAAAGTAAGAAACAATATGTTGTTTCTCGATCTAGTGCAGAGGCCGAGTATCGTGCTATGGCTAATGTTACAAGTGAACTCCAATGGGTTCGTATGTTGTTGACTGAGATTGGACTACCTATGACTGGATCATCTACTCTTCATTGTGATAATCAATCTGCTGTTCACATTGCTAGCAATTCAGTGTTTCATGAACGAACAAAGCATATAGAGATTGATTGTCACTTTGTTCAGGAAAAGGTGAATTGTGGTGATATACGATTGGTGCACACACGGTCTGAGGAACAGCTAGCAGACATTTTCACCAAACCTCTTCGACGTGGACGAGTTTCATACACTTGCGACAAGTTAGGCCTTTTTGATATGTACTCCCCAACTTGAGGGGGAGTGTTGGGTTTATTATTTATTATTTATTATAGTGTTAACAAGTTGGTGGCATTTTTTGTAATTATGCTAGGCTTAAGGTTAAGCCTATATATACCTTTTTGTATCTTCTTTTAGCTTTAACAATATTGAAGAGAGGGAAAGAGAACTTTGCCACACTATCAATTAACAACGCATTTATAATGTTTTTCAATTAAATGCAAGAATTTATGATGGAAAATGACTCTCTTTCTTTTACCTACGTATTATTACTCTGAACATAATTGAAACGAGAGATATATGTAAACACAATTTTTATATATCTTTCATTTTTTGTTGGGTTATACATACAACGTTGTTCTTGTTCCTTTTATTATTTTGTTCGAAATAAAGAAAAAGGTTGGTTGTATCTTGAGAGGATAGTTGCTCAAACCTATCACACCGAGTTTCCTACTTCGAGGAGCCGAATTATCCTTAAAATAGTACTTGCACGCCTCAAATTATTGATTTAATTAAATTTTTCTTCTTTTTCGACAGATTTCCAACAATTCTTCTTCTAATACTCTCTAAATTTTTCCGACAGTTCTTACTGGTTTGTCCCATGATTCTCAGTCGGGTCAATATCCTCCTTAATTATGAGTGTCCGTTTGACTTTGCAGTTTGTTGCAATGTATGGACTAAGCATGGATGATAGATAACCTCGTCCTGCATAATTACGGTTGAATTGTGACTTTATCGACTCTTATAGCACCCAACAGGAAACAAATTTAACTGAACCCTTAAACTAGTTTATAACTAATTTACAATTACAGGGTCCATTATATCCTCTCTCTCTCTCTCTCTCCCGTGCTGCATCAAAGGGCCTCCTGAGAGTAGATCAGCAAACTGGCATTAGGAGAAGATGAAGTGGAGCTAGATTCCTGGCCTTGAAGGCGAAGAAGACGATACACAAAAGCGCCCGCAACGGCCCCTGTAACCGGTGCCATGATGTATATCCAGATGGCCTCAAAATCCCAGCTGAGAATTGCAGGTCCTAACGATCTCACAGGGTTCATTGATGCTCCAGATACAGGCCTGGGAATTAACAAACAGAGCTCAGAATGTCTGACTGAAGAGCTTTCGAAAGAAAAGTTTATCCTGATGAAATTGTAGATGGGAACAAGTGTTTGCGCTCACCCCGTGATCACTACCGCAAGTCCAATGCCTATTCCTATGACAAATCCAGATAGCTGGCCGACCTGCAAAGTTTTTGAGGTAATGATAAATTTATCACATCCACTGATATGGACTATTGTCTCTAGTATATCTGTACAATGGGTATCAAAGTGCAAAATTTCCATCTTACAGATTGATGATTGTAAGTCAATCCTGCGATTAGGAAGACGATGATGAATGTCGCCAAGAATTCCACCCAGAAGGCAGAGGCAGGGCCTCCAAGAGGCCGTGTGATCATGAGACTCGACTCAATGCCGTAGACCAATGCTCCAACATACGTCGCCAATACCGAACCTGTCAACTGAGCAGTAATGTAGAGTGGGACCTCCCAAAAAGAGAGAGAACATCAACAAATGTCTCAGGTATATAGAACTGGTCATGGAAATTGGATAATTAGTGAGGTACTCACTCTAGACCACGGGAAGTGACCATAGGTTGCAAAGGCGATTGTGATGGCCGGATTAACATGAGCATCGGAGATGGGCCCTAGAGAGAATATAATGATGACTATGGTCATCCCAGCTGTGGCGGCATACCCCATTAGGCCGACTTCACCTTTTAGCAGTTGTGTCATCGATACTATTGCCGATATGCAGTACATCAGGATGAAAGTTCCTACAGCCTCTGCTAAAACCTGCAGTTGAATGGAACAGAGACATTCACTGAGCTATTCTTATGAAAGAGAAATGTTGAAGCTAGTGGAGCTTCTATAGTTTCATAGTTAGCTCTCAACGACTAGTCTTTACTTCGCGGTAGATGTTTGCATTTCCTCAGTTGTATGTTTGCAGCTTTTCCGAGAAGAATCAATGAAAGTTTAGGTCAGAAATTCTAGCTCACCATACGAGCCGTATTAAGCTTCGTTCCTTGAGGAGAGCGACCAAGGATGGAGTCTTTAAGCATCGAACAATCTCTATTTCTCGGTTGTACATTGCGGCCGCTCTCTTGATCCTCCATTGAGGGACTGCTTGTGGGCGATGCTGCTTCGTTGGGGAACTGGTTCATATTCAAGCCCGTCGTCATGCCGTCCACACCCCCAAAATGCAAGACTATACTAGACAGTTCTAAGATTCATTTAAGGATTTCTCACACAAATATGGCAGAAGCACAGTCGAAGAAATAGCAGCAGAGGATTAGGTTGATCAGAGACGAGGCTTAAAGAGCCATGTCGTTCGCATGATTTCGCACCTAATCACAAAGTTCGAGTCCTGAAGGCAAGTGTAGAGAAAGACGAAGACGCTTCGGCGCGATGCATGTGTTGCTTCCAGAAGTAGGAACAAGAATGAACTCATGCTGCTCAACTGTCTCTCTTGAGAAGTTGAACCGTTACGAATCCTACAAATCTTGATTCTTGGTCGACCTCCCCTTTTCTCCTTTTTCAGTATAAAATAGGGATATAATAAGCTTTCTAAAATCAATTATCCACTTCTTCCAAGCCGCGATTCAAGAGTGTGATGGGCTTGCTTTGAATGCTCAGAGTAAAGTACCTGCTAATCGATTGACATGGCCCGATTGCGTTCGCCGAATAGGCGGTGAAGCGGATCCAGACTACATTTAATCGAGTTTTTGTCATAAACAGGTCATAAACTACTCAACTATCTCTGTTGCGGATTGACCCTTTTAAACCAATGGGGCTCATTAGGACAGTCAGAAGCAATTCCATCAAATCTCATATGATATTTGAGCCGATAGTTAATTAGTACTCAACGCTCAATTTGTTTCGGTGTTTGGTGAATATCTCAATGAGAGAAAGGACTTCATGATCAATGTGGTCTCCGTGTGATGGGCGTTGTAGTGTAGCAACGCAGTCTCAATGACATACTTCATGATTCGGTCTACAGAAAGATAGAACACAATGTGGGAATTTCCTAAAATTGTGTCGGTCTCCTTTGAAACATCAACACGTGATAGGTAGAACGCAATGTGGGAATTTCCATGGTCCCTTGAGGATCAATCCACCGCCTAGAAACGTCGTACTATAGTGCATTTCCTCGCCCCTTCTTCACGAAAGACTACTTCACAAAGATTTCAAAAGTGTTCAATGCAAGACCGAGATTTGATATTTTGAGTTTCAAAGGTCACCAATCCCAAAGTTTGGAACACGTAGAAGTGCCCAACAAAATGTGCTCAGTAATTCCCGGCACAATTCTCTCCCTCTCTGCAATGGAAAAAACAAAGCATGGGTTCAACGTTTAAATCAATGTAACTTTTCATTTTACGAATAGTTAATGCCATAAAAAACTTCAAACTGATATACTTGTGATAAATTTACCAAAACTAATATTTTGACCACTAAAAAGCCCAAAATTGGTACATCTGTGACAAATTTATCCTTTGTTAGATTATGTTAAATTTTACCATCAAATTTCTGAGTTAGATAACACGTGACAGTTAATGAGTATACCGGTTTAGAGTTTATCCCTCCGTTTATCACAGGTAGGGCCGTCAAACGAGTGAGCCGGGTAGGATCGAATCAAATATGGTCCAATTCATATTGACCAATTTAACTCATTTTGACCCATTTTCATGCAATACAAATATAGTGATCTATACCCAACCCAACCCGTACTCAATCCAAACCATATTACCAGAACACATTAATATTATAGGGAAACCTATACCATCCCATTTAACCCGCTTTAACCTCTTCACATGTATATTTTACAAAAATAAAACTTCGCATCAAAGTAAAAAAGCAAATTAAACAATAAAAAAATTAGTAAATAAAATATGTGAAAAGCCTATAAATTGAAATACTTATTATAAAGAACTTAAGACTAGGAAAATGAGTTCCAAATCACTTGTTACTTAATTTTAATAAGCCCAATTTCATATGGGTAACTCATTTGTTTCTAAATAGGTTATAAAAAAGTCGAGAAAAAATAAAAAGCCAAAAGTGACCCATATTTTAACTCATTTTTCAAAATCAACATCCACTCAAGCAAGTTATGCGGTTCGAATCCTAAGAACAGTTAAGATGTTTTCAAGGACCAAACCGAGAATCATAAGTTCCTATATTTGTCGACTCCGAAAGATGGCCCAACATAGTTTAATCGTGTGAGCTAGATACCTTCGAGTCTCATATCATGGAGCACATCGATCGCTTCCCCATTCATCCCATTCCAAACAAAGCCACCAAAATGAAGTTCCAAGCGACCACATATATCTTAGGTATAGAATCAAACACCTTCCATGCGTCCTACGACAGCCTCCACTTCCCGTAAAAATCAATGAGACTACTTGCCACAAAAACACAGCCACCAAGACCCATCTTCTCCACATATCCATGAACCCCTTCATCAAAACCCAATCCGCATCAAAGTCCCACAAGCCTTCAACGAATTCGGGACCACGAAATTATCTGGCAAAGCACCATTTTCCTGCATTTCGCAACATCCAATCAAACCCTCCTCACAGAGCCCCACTCTACAATGCAATCCCGAAGTTCGGCAAAGCCAAGTTGCTCCGAGAAATTCGCAGAAGTAACAAGAATCTTCACAAATAAGGCAACGGAGGCGAAACTGAGCTGAGTCCAATCACCAGGAAATCGCAGCAACTGCATCGGCGAAGAGCAAGGTCGGGGTCACTGACGGGGGACGACCTGGCTCCACGGCCAGTTGACGTGCCCTCTTCCCTCGACGAGCTTGACGAAAGTGTCCCGCACCGGGCTCGCGGGGCCACTGCCCCTCCACTTGCGGCGTGGCGGCGTCACCACGCGGTGGCTTCGCCCGAGGGGATTGCGATTGCCGCGACGGCGTCCGATCGGGGATGGAGTCTCGCGGCGGAAGAAACGGAGAGCGGGGCGGCGAGATTCCAGCGAGAGAGAAGAGAGGACAAGGAGTCAAGTTGGGTTGAAAGTGGGCTTGTTACTCCACCCATTAAAACCCATATTTTTTGGGCCTTTTTTTCTTTAGGACCGATATTGACCCATATTTTAAAATGAGTTAATACCGCGAAAAAATCATCAAATTTATACGTTTGTGATAATTTTAGGGAAAAAATCACCAAAAATTTCAAACTTTGCCACCTGTGACATATTTATCCCGAACTTTTTTTCTGACACAAAAAACCCCAAATTTTATTATTTGTGACACATTTACACCAATGTACATTGTCCATGGGCATTTTCGTCTTTTTTGCTTTTTCTTTTTTTTTACTTTTTTTTCCTTTTCGGTGAGGGGGGCCCTTGCCGGATCCGGCGAGGGCGGCCCTCGCAAGCGTTGAGCGAGGGCGGCCCTCACTAGATCCGGCGAGGGGCCCCTCGCCGGAAAGGAAAAAAAAGTAAAAAAAAAAGAAAAAGCAAAAAAGACGAAAATGCCTATGGACAATGTACATTGGGGTAAATGTGTCACAAATCGTAAATTTTGGGGTTTTTGGTATCAAAAAAAAGTTCGGGATAAATGTGTCACAAGTGGCAAAGTTTGGGATTTTTGGTGGCTTTTTCTTATAATTTTATTTCAAATCAATTTTTTTATCAGCAAAAATCTCAAACTGGTATACCTGTAATAAATTTACCCGTAGTTTATGTCCGTTAAATTTTACTGTCAAATTGTTTTGTTAAATGACACGTGACAATTGACGGATGTACCAATTTTATGTTTTACCCTCCGTTTGTTACAGACATACTAGTTTATGATTTTTTGTGGTATTATTTCAATTTAATGGAAACTAACGAAAGGTAAATTTGTCATAAATATACCAGTTCGGAATTTTTGGTGATCAAAAAATTAGTTTGGGGTAAATTTATCATAGATGTATCGGTTTGAAATTTTTTCAGGTCAAAAAATTAATTTGGGGTAAAATTATCACATGTGTATCAGTTTTGAGCTTTTCTTGATATTAACCCTTTTAAAATTAGGTTGACCCACTCATGACCCATTTTCATAAATATGAGTTAAGATATGAGTTCGTGACCCATTTTGACAGCCCTAATCACATGTACATTAGTTTGCAATTTTTCATGCTATTAATCCAACTTAAAAGAAATTAACGCATGATAAATGTGTTACAAATATATCAGTTTAGGACTTTTTGTGATCAAAAAATTAATTTATGATATATTTGTCACAGGTACTAATTTGAAAATTTTGGTGATCAAAAATTAATTTGGGATAAATTTGACACGGGCGTACCGATTTAAGATTTTTCGTCATATTGACCCTTACGCTAAAACAGTAGCTTGGTAGCAGCATATGACTATCTTTTTTCATAGATTTTCCCACTAGTTTTCTTTTCTCGCGTGCAATGAACTCGCTATGCCATTTTTATTTCGCGAAACTCCATTACAAATTAACAGGAGATATTGAATTGCAGAAGGAGCTAAGATAGAGGGACCTCAGGGACCATAATGCAAAGTCGACATGCCCCCAGGCACGTTACGATCTTGAGGAGCAACTGGAGTTCTGGAGGAGGAGCGAGTTGCTGAACCCGAACGTCGACGACCCCACGTCGAACTCCACCAGATTATCCTCCATCTGATGAGCTCCGATCACGATGGATGTCCTCAGCTTGGACCCTCCATCCACAAAACCCAGGCACATCACGTCCTTGCTCACCCTCGCCATCGAGTTCGCCCCTTCCATCCTCCACTGCACGCCGCTCCGAAGCACCAGCACGATGGTCGGCACGTGTGGACCGGCCACCCCGCTCTTCACCGTCTTCACGTTGAAGCAAGCCCCGAACGGCGCGACCGGCGCCGCCTTCTTGATCTTCCTGTCCATCGCCTTCTTTGTGAATTCATTCACCAGAGGCCTGAAGATCGCCGAGTGGAGTACCGTGTACGGAGTAAGAGTGGCAATTTTGGTCCCCCCGGCGCCGTTCTTGTCAATCGTGAGGATCGAGGACTTGAAGCTGATTGGAGCGAAATCAACTTTAATGGTAGTTACGTCGATGAAGTACTCGTCGGAGGCCTCGCCCTCGCTGTAGACGGAGGCCCGTTTCACGGGATTGACGAGGAGCTGAGTGCGGAAGAGCGATTTCGCGAGGTCTTGCTTGATCGGAGGTCGCGTGTATGGGCCGCCGCCGACGTAGAGGTCGCCGTGGCTTGCTCCGGAGGAGGAAGAAGGGAGGCAGAGAGCGAATATGCGGGGGAGGTTGAGTTGCGTGGAGAGCTCCGCGGGGAGTGAGGCCGGGTTCCTCGCGAGCGCGACAATGCCTTTGGTTGATTTCGATAGTCCCTCCGTCGTCCCGTTCAAGCCGTCGTCCACGCAAGAGAAAGCAAATTGTTGCTGGAAGTAAAAAACCAAAAAGAATAATTATCCCGATTTGGTGAGATTTCTCTGAATTATTTCTTCATTTTTTTCCTTAAGCTTAGCGATTCATGCACGATGTCACGAAAACAGTCCACTCGTGCATGTGACTCGACGCTTGGTCGACTCACTCCAATGACATTCGACTTACATATTTACTCGTAGACTTGTACTTGATCCCGTCCGTGGAGTGCAAGACCAGGACGTCCTCTGCGAGCCCCGAGCCCGGGAGCACGTTCAGGAATGGGTTCGCCGCGTAGACGCCACACGTGTCGTTGGTGCAGCCGGGCTTGGCGGGTCCGTAGCAGCCATTGCAGCTGAGGCCGCCGGCGGCCTCGCACCTGGAGGAGTTGCAGTGGACAGGGCGGTAGGAGGAGGACCTGTAACTGCTGCAGTCGAGCCATGTGTACTCGCCCGCGAGGTCGAGGACCGCGTTCATGGCGGTAGGGGGAGTCCCGAGCTGGAGGGTGGTGTAGTACTGGTTGGTGGCGGCATCTTTCTTGAGGGGGAATACGAGCGGAGCGGGTTTGGTTGTGGCAGCTGCCGCGGCCATGGCCGTGGAGGGAGTGGAGGAGGCTAAGCCTAAGATGAAGGTCAGGAGGAGGAAGGGAACGAGAGAAGGTGTTGACATTGTTGGAAGGTGAGATAGACTGCGTGGAATCAGCCTTTGGTTGTTCGCATGATTTATATAATGCATGCCACCCTTCTCCCGAGCAAAGTTTTATTTTACTTTTTGCTAGCTCAAGCGCACGAGGTCAGATTTCCGACTATTTAGAAGTCAATGGAATATCAAGTTCGGTCAGTTAATAGGTGCAAATTACCCTAATTCATAATAAGTTGCACGCAATTTAATCGTATACTTCCCAGTTCTTGAATCGAGAATTCTTTCAATGTCTCGACTAACGAGGATACCTCGACCTCCTCTTTCTTTTTCCATGCTCCTTTCTTGTGTAAACTCCATGGCTCTTTTGGTTTCGTAAATTTATAGCGAAGCCTTTTAGACAGATTAAGTTCATTAGGTCACGACAACCATCGATCTCGTTATTTCTTGAAATTTATTTATTAGCATGTTCGAATGATGAATCTAAACCACATTTATTATAAGGATCACGACATTTATGACGGTTCTTTGGTTTGCCTTAAGTCCCATGGCTCCGCAACCGGTCCGCCACGTTCAATGACTTCCATGTGACCGTACGGACCCTCGAAGGCTTTTCAAGGCAATGTTGACATGAACCCTATCGGTTTGGCAAGGGCATCTTTTACTTCGCTTCCTGCGAAAATCAGAGTCTATTATTGCATTGTCTGTAGATATTGTGGGACCAAAATCGTCGAAACTATGGATCCCAGCGTGCAGCTCACATGACCAGCCATTCGTATGGAAGCAATTCACGTTATCTAAGAACGGTGTTCTGCTCGGAAACATTAATATGCGACATATAGAACACAATGTGGGAATTTCTATGGTCTGTAGAGGCATTGATCCACTGCCTAAGACCGTCGTGCCTTAGTGTATCGTGTTGTGCCTTCTATACAAGCTGTTGTACTTCGCAAATACTTCAAACGTTCTCGACAGAAAATCAAGATATGTTCTCTTGTGGTCCGATGGTTGCCGATCCCCATTGATCGAATTTTTCAGAGATTTGTAGAAGTGCGGGATGAAACTTAATAATTGTATGTAAAATTCTGCACATCTCTCCAATAAAATACAAATCATGGGTTCGACTATTAAACCACTGGAGCTTTTCATTTTTCCAATCCATGTTGTTTTCTTACATTATTATCCACGTGGGAATTTGGCTCCATGTGATTTCTCCATCTTCCAAATATCGAAAGTTTGATAACTCTTGGAGAAATTAATTGGCACCAACTCAGCAACTTGGCGGCGGCATCTATTGTTGCAGAAGATCTTATCATCTATTCGTGAAATCTGGAAGGAACTAATTGAGATGGAGTCCTATATCTTTGGGGAAACCCGATATGATCATAAATCAATATCACCAGGAAATCAAATATAATCAGAAACTGCTGATATAAGCAAAGTACCTATATTACCTACATAACAATTTATCACGTGCTCCAAAAATCTAGATAAAGATATCCGTGATGATTTTTATGTGGACATTTATGGCAGCTAATTATCTGGCATTGATTCTTAAACGAAGAAATTGATTAGTTATCGATCTTGAGAAATATCTATGTGGAAGATGCTGATTACATGTGATATATTGACTGATTGACAATCATCCAGAAGACAGATTTGTTTCCATAGTTCAAGCTACTTTGTTTTTAGAAACTAGGAGATTTAATTGTACGGGCAACCAAATCTCAGGAAACTCAGAATGATTGATTTCAATAGCTAGATTGATCTTCTCTCAATGATTGAACAAGGCATAGCTTGGAGATTGATCCTCTTGAAGATTGTCCAATGTACGTATTGGAAACCGAAGAGTATAAAAGGAATCAATAGACGCTGAAGGAAAGGGAAGCATCAAGAGTGACGAGCAATCCAATCAATAGAGAAAGTTTTACATATTTATATTGTTGTCCAAGTGTTTTGAAAAGTGTGATCTCTTGAGAAGTATATAAGTGTTATAGTTTGTGTTTAGGTGTATAATAGTGAGATATATCTTATAAGCAACGCTAGTTTCGAGAAAAAGTGCTTTGACAATAAGTGGCACATACTATTGTAACAATTTAGAAAAGGCAAAGAAGAACATACTACTGTAACTAATAAGAAGATTGCTAGAGGAATCTAGCCAGTATGCTGTTAGTTTGAGAGTATGGACATAGGATTACCAATAAGTTGAACTATTATAAAGCTTTGTGTGCATCATTTCTATCTCTCTGCTTATTTCCATATTTGTCTGATAGAAATGCACTGCATTTGATATAACTACATTTTCTCACTAATATCAACTCGTCTCTGTTATTCAGCTCATATTTTACTTGAACATATTTCCACCTAAGTTAGTCAAATGTTCTTGAAATCACCTATTCACCCCCTTTAGGTGATATTAGCCACTACACTTACAATGCCTCCAACTCTTCCCTCTTCGTCGTCTATGTCGCCGCCCCAATGGCCGGCTGTGCCTAGGTTTCCTAGGCCATCAACCTCATCGACACCAGCATGATCGGCTCGCAAGCCACGATGGTGCTCAACATTGATGGCTTCGTCGTCGCCAAGACCTACAACATCTCCGGCTACCACTCAATGGTCGAGTCGAAGCTTTCGTTCGAGTTGCACCAATGACTCAACCCTCTACTTACCCCTCCACCATCTACCCCACCTCCTCCACTCTGTCAAAACGCTCCAACCACAATCTGCACAGTTGCTGCCAGCAGCGGCCAAGCCCGGCCGGCTCGCAAGCGCCCCCGATCCGACCCAGAAAGGACAAAGCGAGCCAAAGGAAAGAGAGAGAAGAAAGTAATGGAGAAGAGAAAAAAAAAATTGAAAAATGAGCTCCACTTTGACACGTGACAATCAATTAGTAGGCTGGAGTATGGCTTACATGACACTCCTGAAGCACCAAGTATTTTCTCCAGGATTAGAGCATTTCCAACCGCGCTTTGGTTTGCTTTCGAAGTCCTCGGCTCCACCACCGGCCGGCCACGTTCAATGACATTCTCCGTTGGACCGTACGGACCGATCGTTCAATTCAAATTTTAAGACTAGACCTAATTCAAAATATCTCCAGTGCAATGATTAACAGGTCAGAGACATCTCAAGCCAATGTTGACTGATAGTATTAACCCTTCGGTGTCGCAAAGGCCATCTTTGCCTTGTTTTGCCTCCTCAGAAACCAGAGCCTTTATTGTATTGCCAATAAATGAACTGGATCAGAAGATCATTTCAAACGTCGATTATATGAATCTCAGCATGCAGTTCACATGGAATTAATCCATGCAACATAGATTAGTGAAATGGTGTCATTCTCCTTGGGAACATTAACATGCGATAGATAGAACAAGATGTGGGAATTTCCATGGTCCTTGAGGATCAATCCGCCGCCTAGAAACTTTCGTACTTTTGTACATTTCATCATGCCTTCTATACGAAATTCTGTACTGCACAAAGATTTCAAAAGTTTTCGATGAAAGACCGAGATATGATATTTTGTGTTTCAAAGGTCGCCATTCCCAAAGATCGGATTTTCGAGGGCTAGTCTAGAAGTGCACAACAAAACGTGTTCAATAATTCTCTCCCTCTCTGCATTTTGTTGAACCTAAGCACAAACTATAGTTTTGTTGGGCACGAGTAGAAGTGCCCAACAAACCGTGTTCAATGTAACTTTACATTTTACAAAACATTCACAGACGGATAATATTCTTGGAGAAATTAATTGGTCCCAACTCAGCAGTTTGGTAGCAGCATATGACTATCTTTTTATAGATTTTCCCATTAGTTTTCTTTCTCGCGCGCATGGAACTCGTCATCCAATTTTGATTTCACGAAAGTCCGTTACAAATTCACAGGAGATATTGCAGAAGGAGCTAAGATAGGCGAAGTTGACATTCCTCCTGACATTCTTCTTTTGATCTTTTTCTGTGTGAAAGAGGAATTAAGATATTATTGTCTTATTTGTTTTGGAACGAATTCAAAGGGGCAATCCTAGGTCACAAGGATCTGTCTAAGTTGAAGAAGAACCGTTTGGCTTAAAGGACAGGCCAATGTTCGCTTGATGCTAGAAACAAAAGGCAAATCCTAAGTCGATAGAATGAAGAAAGATCGATAGATCACATAATTGCAGATTTTGTCCATATGTTTAATCAAGTGAGATCAATTAGCTAGGCTCTGCAGCTTGTCATGTACGTTAATTATATTAACCAGGTAAAACCCTTCAATAAAAAGACCGCTACATCTAATGGATCCACGGTTATTTATTTTTAAATGCGGTTCCCTCTAAGTAGAAATCAAATAACTTCCAGATCGGTAGATGGTATTTATTTGGAATTACTTATTACTATCATTCATTTTTCTGATAATCTAATAACTCTTGGCCCATAAGGTTGGTAGGCCATCTTGGGGACTGGACCTTGGGCTCGGTTGTCGAGGACCTGGGTAGGTTGTAGGGACTCAAGGCCATCTTTGGGGGACCTTAGGCCTAGGGATCGAGGACCAGAGCCTGACCTCGAGGAACCCATGCACAGGCCTTGGCAGACAAGCGCGGGAGGCTGGGTAACTAGGTCCCGCCCTTAGGGTCCCAAGCAAGGGGCACGAGAGCATTGGACCCGGGCATAGGTGCCAAAGTCTAGGGCCCTTGGCATTGGGGACCTAAGCTCGACCTTGGCATTCTCAGTGCCTAGTGCACATGTCCCCAAGCCAAGAGCAAGTGTTTGAAACTAAGAATAGTAAAGAAGAATTGAACTGAAGAACAGAGGAAGAAATGTGTAAATAATCTTTCTGTGTTTTGTATTTTTCTGCCGTGTCTTTGTACAATTACAGAGGCTCTATTTATAGACTTTCACAAGAAGATCAATGTCTACACTTAAGGGGGTTTTGAAAAGAAACATAATTCACTGATTGGGAATTGATGTAGTGATTTGTTGATGCTTGATTTGTGGGGATTTCATTCTGTCAATTTGTTTCTTTCTTTGGTGGAGATTGTGTTGTGGGTTTCCATCTTTGCTTAATTCTTCCATTCTTCCTTCTTTGGTGTTACCATCGTTGGTGGAACCAAAATGTTGTTGATTGCTTGATTATTGTAGATTTCTTGATTGTTACTGATTTCTTAAATTTGGGTGATTGATTGATTCCCTTAACATCTACCAGCAAGCTGACTAGGTAGAATGGACATTCAGCTTGGTTCGAAGCATCCGAAATCTAGCTAATGGAGTCTTTTGGTGAAAATATCGACTGGTTGATTGATAGTTGATATGTAATGAACCGAGAGTTGACGGCGTGCCAAGCATTCCCGGATGAAGTGAAAATCAATCTCCACATGCTTTGTGCGGGCATGGAAAACTAGGTTCGCAGTGAGATAGATAGCCGAGAGATTGTCACACCAGAGTGTAGGCAGGAGTGAAGGTAGTGCTCGAAGGTCACAAAGTGGAAACTCTATCCAAATGAGCTCGACAGTGGTGTTTGCTATACTTTTGTATTTTGTTTCAGTGCTAGAGCGAGCAACTGTTCGTTGTTTGCGCAAACTCCAGGAAATAATGTTGAAACCAAGGAAGATACAGAAGCAACCAACGGAACGTCGGTCATCACGATCACCAGCCCAGCTTGCGTCGAAAAATGTATGGAGAGCAGTAGAGGACAAGCGGCTAAAATGTAGCCCGTGCTGTGGAGCGTCAGCAAAATAACATAGGATCCATTTCACAGCTTGCCAATGCATGGTGGTGGGAGCATGAGGAATTGATAGGCAGTGTTCATACAATAAGCTAGATTTGGGCGTGTGAGTGTGAGGTATTGAAGAGCTCCAACAATGCTACGATAAAGTGCAGGATCAAGCATAGGATCACTGGAGTAAGCAGATAACATTTCATCGGTGGTGCAAGGAGTACTGTTTAGAGTTGGTCATCGATGGTAGAGGCTAGTCCATCAGCGGTAGAGGTAGTACCACACCTGTAGGTGGAGGGGCAGAGCATGGCGGTAGAGATGGTGTATCGCCAAATGGAAAGGTGTGTTCATTGAAAACTGCATTAGTTGCAATGTAGATTTTGCCAGTTTGTGGACAGTAACAACGATAGCCCTTGTACCCCGGAGGATAGCCAAGAAAGATGCAGCGGTGTGATCTCAGGGCAAGTTTGTGAGTGGTATAGGGCCACAAGTATGGAAAAACTGCACACCTAAAAACTTTAAGGTGTGAAATCTCTTGTGGTGTTTGGAACAGTGTCTACCAAAGTGTGAGATTGTTGAAGAGAGGAGTCGGTGTCCTGTTGATAAGATGTATTGCTGTTTCAAAAGCATATTCCCAAAACTGGTAAGGAACTAAAGCATGGGACATAAGAGTTAGGCCTGTCTCGACAATGTGGTGGTGTTTGCGTTCAGCGGTGCCATTCTGGAATGGAGCATATGGACAAGATACTCATTGATGAATACCATGTTGAAGGAGATGGTTTCGCACTTCAGTAGAGCGGCGAAATTCTAGTGCGCCATCGCATTGAATTGTCTTCATTGTACGTTGCAATTGAGTTTCTGCAAATTTGTGAAAAGCCTTAAAAATATCTACAAATTGATCACGAGTGGTGAAAGGATAATACCAAGTTAACCGAGAATAGTCATCGACAAAACAGACATAATATTTATATCCTGAAACAAAAGTGATAGGGGATGGTCCCCAAACATCAAAGTGAACAAGTTCAAAGGGGAAGTTAGCTCTAGAAGGGCATGGGGGGTGGGGTTGGTGTTTGCTCTTGCTAAGAGCACATGTCGTACAACGGGAGGGAGATGACTTGGAAAATTATGTTTGGGTGGATTGAAGCAGACGAGTTATTCGATTAGATGATGCATGACCCAGGTGTTGATACCATAAGTTGAAGGAACTAAGGAAAGTTGATGGAGACTTGTCAGAGGTGGAGACCTGATATAGACCATTCTCAAGATGACCTCGGAGGAGTACCTAATCAGTATGAACACACAAAGCAACAAATAAGGTGGGGTAAAATAAGAAGATGCAATTATTATCGCGCGAAAATTTAGAAACTTACAATAGATTTTTTGTAATATGATGAACAACTAAGACATCTAAAAGACAAAATTGTAGACCTATTGTAGGCACGAATGTACCTGTGTGAGTGATGGGAAGGGAAACTCCATCACACACAGTCAATTGTTGATTCCCAGTGTATGGAGTGACCTTGGAGAGGCCAGAAATGCTATCAGTGATGTGATGGGTGGCTCCAGAATCTGGATACCAAGACTAAATATCCATCGCAAAAGGTGGAGTAGCAGTTGAGGCATAATAAGCATGGTCACTCGAACATTCCATGGTCAATTCCGGAGCCTAACACTTCCAACTCCTCTACTTCGGACATTCCAGCCGCGGCACATCCCATGGTCACTCGGTTGAGAGATGGCACGATTCACTGACGAGTCCTCACAAGGAATCAAACTTTTGCTTTGACTGCAGGTACACAAACTCCCGTCGAGCCTACTCATTTCACGCAAGCTTCCCGAGATACAAATTGGCGTGCAACTATGTCAGTAGAATATGATGCCTTAATCAACAATGGAACTTGGGAACTTGTGACAGCACCTTCTCATGTCTGCCCCCATCAGCTGCAAATGGAAATGTTGTCAATGATGTGGTGGGTGGCTCCACAATCTGGATACCAAGACTAAATATCCATCGTAGAAGGTGGAGTAGCAGGTGAGACATAATAAGCTATGCATTGAGCAGTTCCGATTGGGGCCGAACAATATGCCTAAGGTGGTGCCGGTGTAATAAATTGGTCGAATCATTGTTCGCTCGTTGGCCTTATCGTCGACATATCTGACAGAATGGACCTAAATTTTGTTGCTTGCCACCTCCACCAAATGACCGGTAGTTGGGTGCCCTTGTTGGTGTCGGCAAAATTGGATTAGTGTTGGATGGCCTTGCATTTGATGGGCTAAAATTTTGAGTGCCCCATTTACACTGTTGAGACGTGAATCTCGACTGGTGAGATACAAAAGCAGCAAGTGGAGGGGTATTGGAGGTCATTTTGTTGATTTCTGGTCTTCCTTTATATTGAAACAGCAAACCATGAAGGGTGTCACATGAGAGTGCTCATGATTGAGAGACGACGGAGATCAATGTGTCCAAACCGGAAAATTCTGGTCCAAGACCACGGAAGATGTGTGTGTGGTACTTGTTTGTTGATGGGGGTTCTCCAATGGTGGCTAATTGATCTGCGATGATGGCTACCTCGTGAAGAAATTCTGTTATTGTGCGGCTTCCTTTTGTAATGGATTGAAATTGAAGTTGCAAAGTCGACGCCCGTGCTATTGATTGCGCAGCATAATAGTCAAAGAGGTATCTCTAGATGGCTGTTGCAGAGGTGTGGTTCGTCAATTGAGCGACAACAGGAGAGGTGGATGAATTGAGAATCCATCCCATTGTGAATGAGTCACGGATTCGCCATGCCTTGTATTTGGGATTGAGCACCAATGTGTCGTTGTTGGAAGCATGTGAGATGTGTTGCGGAGGAGTTGGTTCTGAGCCATCAAAAACAGAGAGGAGATTGGCTGCAAGAAGATATGGGGTAATTTGGACTTTCCAGATTGGGTAATTTTGCCCAATGAGTTTTTCCTCTATGGTGGGTGGGGAGTGAAGATTGAGCGTTGAATTTGGAGCCGCAAGATGCGAAAGGGCAGCAGTAGTGATTATTTCTGAGGATAAAGGAGTTGAGTTAGTGTTGGATCGAGGGCTTTCGTCGGTATGCTCTCATACCATGTTTGAAACTAAGAATAGTGAAGAAGAATTGAACAAAAGAACAGAGGAAGGAATGTGTAAATAATATTTTCATGTTTTGTATTTTTCTGTCGTGTCTTTGTACAATTACAGAGGCTCTATTTATAGAATTTCACAAGAAGATCAATGTCTACACTTAAGGGGGTTTTGAAAGGAAATGTAATTCATTGATTGGGAATTGATGTAGTGATTTGTTGATGCTTGATTTGTGGAGATTTGATTCTATGAATTTGTTTCTTTCATTGGTGGAGATTATGTTGTGGGTTTCCTTCTTTGCTTGATTCTTCCAATCTTCCTTCTTTGGTGTTACCATCGTTGGTGGAACCAGAATGTTGTTGATTGCTTGATTGTTGTTGATTTCTTGAATTTGGGTGATTGATTGATTGATTCCCTTAACAGCAAGGATCCTTGGTTGGCTGACCAGGGAACCCAAGACTAAGCATCGGAGTTCGAGCACTAGAGTCCAGTCATATTTTAGAAAATGATTTTTGATTTTTAGAAAGAAAATCGTTATCCTGATAAGCCATTGACTCATTTTCCTAAGCAATTAAACATTGAAAAATGAGCAAAATATTTTGTGATAGTGAATTTTCTGCTAAAGAAATGGACTCTCAATAACTTTTTGTGTAAATTTGATTTCATGAATGTTAATCCGATTTAATGGTAAACAAAAACAATTTAACAAGATAGATGAAGTAGGGCTGGACATGGATCGGCTCAGTACGTCATAAATGATATGAAAGTTTACGTTCCACCGGCATTCTTCTTTTGATTTCTTATCGTCTTTTGGCAAGGATCCAAATTGGTACAACATATATAGGGTCACACTCCAACTCTACAAGCATACGAAAATGATACACCATCCTTCTACCTGAAAGACAAAACCTCAAAACACATAACCAATCACACCCCATACAGTACTTACTTGAATGCCATATCTTACTTTTATAACCCATGTCTTAATTTTAAGGTGACTCAAATATGAACCGCTTTCATAAATGTGGGTTAACGTATGGGTTTGTAACCTATTTTGACTCCCCTACTCAAAATAAAAGATATAGATTGTTATTCATACGCATAAAGCCTGAAATGCAAGGCAACACTCAAAACACCAAGCGAACTTGTCATCTTTCTCAGATCAGCAAGACGAGGAAAACAGCTCAAAAAAGGGTGCAACTGGAGTTCTGTTGGAGAAGCGAGTTGCTGAATCCAAACGTGGACGACCCTACATCGAACTCCACCAGATTATCTTCGATCTGATGACCTCCGATCACCATCGCGCCCACCCCGTACGATCCTCCATCCAAGAACCCCAGGCACATCACGTCCTTGCTCACCCTCACCATCGAATTCGCCCCTTCTATCCTCCATTGCACATCGCCCCAGAGCACCAGCACGATCGTTGGCATGTCCGGACCAGCCACCCCCGCTCTTCACTGTCTTCACGTCGAAGCAAGCCCCGAATGGCGCGACCGGCGTCGCCTTCTTAATCTTCCTGTCCTTCGCCTTCTTGGGGAATTGCTTCCCTAGAGGTGTGAAGATCTCCGAGTGGAGGATCGTATATGGATTAAGAGGGTTGATCGTGGCCCCCCCGAGCCGTCCTTATCTATCTTGAGGACCGAGGAGTTGAAGTTGATTGGAGCGAAGTCAACTTTCATGGCGTTCACATTGATGGTGTACCCATCGCCTTCGTTGCAGACCCGGGCGATGCTCACTGGACTGATAAGGAGCTGAGTGCGGTGGAGCGATTTCGCGAGGTTTCCCGTGTACCGGATCTGGAGGAGGAGGAAGGGAGGCAGAGAGCGAATATGCGGCGGAGGTTGAGTTGCGTGGGGAGCCAGGTGGCGAGCGAGCTCGAGTTTCTCGCGAGCGCAACCATGCCTTTGGCTGATTCCGGCAAATTCTCCGCCCAGGGGAAAAGTGCCAAAAAAGTCTTAAACCTTTGCATTAGTGCCAATTTAATCCTAAACCTTTTTTTTTGTGCCAATTCAGTCATAAACCTTTTGCATTGATACCAATTTAGTCATAAACCTTTTTTTGATGCCAATTAAGTTCTAAACCTTTTAAATTGGTGCCAATTCAATCCTAAACCTTTTGTTTTTGTGCCAATTTAGTCCTTCCGGTCAATTTTAATCGGAATTTGCTGACATGAACGGCTGCCGGCCAGCGACCGGTCACCGGCGCCGACGTGGTTCTGACGTGGACAAATAAAATAATATTTAAATATTTTTTTGAATTTTTATTTTTTTCCATTTTTTTCGTTTTTTGTTCCACTTTTTTTTTGGCTTTCTCCTTCCTCTGGCCGGTCACCGGTCCGGCGACCGGCCAGAGGCCAGCGAGGTCACTGGGAGGGCGGCCTCGCCGGATCTGGCGAGGTCGAGCCTCGCCGCCGGATCTGGCGAGGCTGGGCCTCGCCGGCGGCTGGGCGAGGTCGAGCAAGTGGCGAGGCTCTAGCCCTCGCCGGAGGCCGCGGCGAGGGCGAGCCTCACCGAGGGCGAAGCCCGACCTCGCCGGATTTGGCGAGGTCGAGCCTCGCCCAGCCGCCGGCGAGGGCTAGAGCCTCGCCACTTCGCCCGACCTCGCCCAGCCGCCGGCGAGGCCCAGCCTCACCAGATCCGGCGAGGTCAGGCCTCGCCCGACCATGGCGAGGCTCGCCCTCGCCGCGGCCTCCGGCGAGGGCTCGAGCCTCGCCATGGTCGAGGGAGGCCCGACCTCGCCGGATTTGGCGAGGTCGAGCCTCGCCCGACCAAGGCGAGGCCGCCCTCCCCAGTGGTCGGCGAGATCGAGCTCGCCGGCCAGAGGAAGGAGAAAGCCAAAAAAAAAGGAAAAAAAAATAAAAATTCAAAAAAATATTAAAATATTATTTAATTTGTCCACGTCGGCGCCGGTGATCGGTCGCCGGCCGGCAGCCGTCCATGTCAGCAAATTCCGGTCAAAATTGACCGAAATGACTAAATTAGCACAAAAACAAAAGGTTTAAGACTGAATTGGCACCAATTTAAAAGGTTTAGGACTTAATTGGAACCAAAAAAAGGTTTAGGACTAAATTGGCACTAATGCAAAAGGTTTAGGACTGAATTGGCACCAAAAAAAGGTTTAGGACTAAATTGACACTAATGCAAAAGGTTTATGACTTTTTTGGCACTTTTCCCCTCTGCCCAGAACGATTCCACGCAAGTGAAAGGAAACTGTTGCTGGAATTTAAAAAAAAAAAAAAGAGAGAAAAATTAGAAAAAAAAATATCTCCGTTTGGCGAGATTTCTCTACATTATTTCATTTTTTCAAAATCTTGCAGTCCACGCACGACGACACGAAATAATCCACTTGTTTATATGAATTGACACCTTTTTTTCTCAATTCAACGAATCAATCACCTTACCCGTTAAACAGTAATCGATCTAGTTAGCATCAACTAATAAGAATTACAAACTTGTTATGCCAGACAAATTATTAGTTCTATTGGCACAATGAGGTTCGGACGAAGTAGTAGCGTTTTTCGTCCGCCAATTTCTGTATTGTGTTAAACTTTTTTTTTATGTGTGTTAGACACGAAGTGAAAAGCGGTTGTATTTCTATTGAATCATAGGATGCAAAAGTCAGGATCTTGGCATCAGAGGATGCCAAGTGTAAGTGACGGAAAATTTTGGGGTGGATTTGTAATTTTGCCTTCGTTTGGGAATCCGGACTAATATACCTAATTGAAGTTCACATTTAGAAGATATTTAACCATGACACTCGTGAGCTTAAGTGGTGACTAGACGTGCCCCTCTTTGTATGTGGGATAATGACACAATGATCCATGAACCATTGAATGCCATAGATTTTTATATAAGATTATCTATTGTATTTAGGTTTGGCCAACACCTTGAAAAGAACAAGTAAACGAAAGAAGATATTCGACTCGCAAAATTTGCTCCTGGACGGGTGCTTGATCCCCTTCGGGGAGTGCAAGACCCGGACGTCCTCGCCAAGTCCGGTGGACTTCATCAGGTCCGAGGATGGCTTTGCCAAGATGACGTCGCACGTGCCGTTGGTGCAGGTGGTCCCGCTGGGGCAGTAGGAGCAGTCGACTCAGCCACCAGCGCCAAAAATTGGCGAATACTTCGAGGACCCTTGTTTCTCACACCGGGTACACCCACTTGAGCTAGGGAAACTAAAGTGTTATCCGACAACATGTGACCCCTGCGTGCGGAATACGGGGCTTCGGGGCAACGCCCCCCGACAGGGGTTCCACTGCTCGGTCAGCAGACGGCTGCCCCGCTCGCCGGTGAGCGGGCGGGGGCTCAGGGGCAGCACCCCCGAAACCTCAACGGGTTTGGGCTTTTATTTAAGCTAGCTCGTATAGTGCGAGATTAAAAGATTTCATATAGATTTAGGTTTTGAGCCCGTTTGGGGCACATATATATTTTACTCGTTTTTCCGATCATTGTAACGAGTTGAGTGGCTGTAAACTGAAAATATAGTGAAATCTCTTTGCAGGACGTAGACCTATTCGAGGGTGAATCTGGGTAAATTCGTACATCGTCTATTTTCTCTTATTTCTGCGTGATCGTTCTGTTTCGATTCTCGATACATCCCTTCAACACCTAGAGGAGTTCCAAGGGACGCGGTGAAAGGATGAGGACTTGCAGCCGCTGCAGTCCAGCCATGTGAACTGGCCCGTGAGGTCGAGGACCGCGTTCATGGCATTGGGGGGAATCCCCAGCTGGAGGGTGGCGTAGTAACGGTTGTTGGAGTTATCTTTCTTGACGGGGAGTACGAGCGGAGCAGATTTGGACGTGGCCGGGGAGATGGCAAAGGCCAAGATGAAGCTGAAGAGGAAGAGGGGAATGAAAGGGGGTGATGCCATTGTTGGAGAGGTGGCTGAGAAGAGGAGCGGGATAAATTGGAGTTTATATAGACTCCGCTTGGATGCCTTATGATAGCTAGAAAAGCAAAGGCAAATTGATATAATCGGACTTAACTGGATTTAATTAAGACTCGTTAAGGCCTGTTCCTGCTAAGTCAACGTGAGTTGATAGAAAAGGACAGGGATCAGCCCTGGGGTTTCGGAGTCCAAAGCGTGAGCTGTTGCGCAGAACATTAGCGGGCCATGCGCATTACAAAAGCTGAGTAACGAGGCACAAATTCTCTCTCCAATTCAATAATAGATCACGCTGTTTAAATTGATGCAACTCGTTATTAGATATATATTGCATAGAAAAATTAAGAGTCGATCTCGACAACTAGCAAAAATAATAGTTAAACTGCATATAGATTTTTAAAGCATTTATAGTAATAGGCTCATATAGTTATATTTGCATTGAATTAGTGACGAATTGACTTCGTTAAAAGGTTTTGAGCTAAATTGTGGATTGAGCCCATGGATAAAGATTTTCGCCAAACCCATTCATTATCATGGTTGAAATTTTTGCACGTGGGATGTTACACTTAGAAAGGTTACGAAGAATTTTCGGAATATATGTATCGAGGTTCGTGGCCTGGGGAGATGCGACCAAGAGTGGACTGTATAACGTGCAAGAAATCTCGTAAGAAAGCCTATATTTGTATTTGTGCGCATGTTAAACTTTTGGTTAGGTACATGTGCAAAAATATCTTTCATGATTTCCTGAAGATGTCCTCGATTTCACAGACTTTGTTTTTTGGATATTTGTAGAAATAAGCAAGATTTCGTCGGTCAATGGGAAATAGTAAAAACGAAGAGCAACTGGGAAAGAAATATTCACGTGAGGACATATATTATTTGAGCAATATATCTTTCTCAAAACAAGAAAGAGTATACTGTCAAGAAGAGCTTCACGCGTCCATAGGTGTAAGCAGAAAGGAAAGGACGAAGGTATGATGTCTTCTAAGTAACCACAGACGGAAATAAGATCTCCTTTCTTTCTAGGAAACCAAGACACACTCCCCTACAAAAGACCACCTACGGACAAGAAAGAGGGGGCTTTTCTTTTGGTCTGATCACATAAGCAATACAAAGAGAGAGAAAAAACAATAGAGAGATTTTGCTCTCCTTGTGTAGTTCGTTGCATGTGGTCACCAAGTTCCACGATTGCCACTGTGCCTGTGTTGCTGCTACCGCTTCCCACGTGGTGACAAGCAGCACATTCCTCTTGGAGCCCCTTCGACGAAATCCAATATGATCTGAGCCTCAACGACGAAGCATTCTGTTCATGGAGACGAGCCGATCCCATTGACGCTAGTGATTTTCTTCCGCAACACCTCCTATTTTCACCGCGAGCCAAAAGCCCCCGTGACGAGCTGTTCCAATGTCGAGTCCGCTGCCCTATTCGCCGCTGATCCTGTGGAGGTCTTTGCTCTGACGAGCCTTAGTCCCTTGTGCTACCTGTGACCAACGCAGTACTTCTGCTGTTTGCGCCCACTTTGACGATGTTGCTCGTGTTCCGACTTCATCGCCATTCCCGGGCTTGAGATCACCTCAGAAGATGACGACGATCTGCTATCCTTCATCCGGTCGAACGAAGTTGCTCTCTTTTGTAGGTTGCCCCGGAGTATCTCGTGCCCTACCATCCGTGAAGACCCAGCCGTGAGTCCTCTTCATGCTCGGCTTTCACAACATCGATCACGCAAGCCGCGAAAACCAGTTTTTCCGTGACGACGCACTATTCTTGCTCGCGCAAGACACACTCCTGGTGAAATCCTTCGCACCGTTGTTCCTAGCCCATGACGAACTCTTCCCTGCACTTTGTCTTTAATTCTGCAGAATTTGCGAAACTAATCAGTGAAGGTGTCCAGTGAAACCACCGAAAGAACCACGGCAAAGTCAAAGCTCCTCTTGGTCAAACTTTCTTACCATCCGAGAGCTCGTTCGTGAATTTGCCACCGCGAGCCCACCGCGTGCACCACCGCGAGCACTGCCACCGCTACCACCGCCAGTCCACCACCATCAGCCGGTCCAAACTTGGAAAGCAAACATTCGAATTAGGTAAAAATTTCATCTAATTTGCTTTTTGAGTATATTTTTTCCTTATTTGAAATATTGCAATCTTGTGTGAATCTTTAGATGGTATTATCGTATCCATTAAATTCCCAAATAGCTTTTAAATTAGGAATTATTTCCTAATTTCACAACGCGCTATGGTCGACAGTCCGATTTCATACTTGAAATATGACTTGCAATCGCACGAAAAATCATCAATCCGATCTCCCGCTCGAGATATGATTCACGATTGTGTGGAAGATTGGCCAATCCGATCCTCATGTCCAAGATATGATTCATCAATCTATTATTTTTAAATTTAAATGAATATGGATAATATTTCTTGTGATTGGATGTTGTGTTCATTGTTATCCGTCTTTTGTTTGAATTGAATTGATTGTCTTTCCATAAAAAAAAATACAAAAAGATTAGGTAAAATTTGAGTAGATAATATATTGCATGTTTAGAATAAAATTTGATTATGTTCTTAGAATAGATTAGATTCTTTTCTTAGATATTATTATTACATGTTTAAATTAAGTTAATTATTTATTCCGAATTTAAACTAAAAAATATATAAAAAAAAATACCACGTGCATGTCATATTAGAGTAGTTGCATACCAATTCCCGTCATTAGAAATCTCACGTCTAGGTTCATTTGCATGCCATATTAGAGATAGTGCGTTTAATTATTGTTAGAAATAGGACATTTAGGTAAATCGTATGCCGCATGTCATTTTAGACCAGTAGCATGCATTGCATATAGTTTAATTTTCACTAAATAATAGAAAACTCCAAAAAATACATTGAGTGGAATTGCGTGCTAATTAGAAATCATATTAGGGTTGTCAATGTGATTTTCTAACTAACATTGCAAATGCTTTCTTTGCTTTAAAGTAAGTCCCTATCTAGCAATTTACTTATTGCTTTGCATTATTGAGTATTATATTATTAGTTGCATACCCACATGATCGCCTAATATGTTAGTGGATAGGTTTAAAATCAATCCAAGCTACCTGCAAATATATATAAATAAAAGAGAAAATGTACCGTAAGGGCATTAGAGTACGTAATCTAGTGTAACCAAGTCTCCGAATCCGTAATCTCTAGTTCGTAGGAGTAAAGTAATTCTCCTAATAATTTACTTGTATTTCTATCGACCCACCAAAAAATAGACTAGTGGCAACTCCTGATTGAAATTATTTACATGTTAAGAACTTAAACCTTAAGTCGCAAATTAGTAAGGGCTGAGGAGAGCCCGATTAGGCTTAGGCTTAATAATCCATCAGTCGAACCCCTAGGTGATGCACCGCCCAAGGGTAGGTTGCGACAACTAGGGAAATCTCTGGTTTTCGCAAAAACCAAATTTAGGTTTAAACCAGTGAAATCTCTAGTTTTTGCAAAAACCAGAGATTCTGGGTTTGGTCCCCAGCAGAGTCGTCAAGTTGTCGCGACCTAACCTCCCATGATGCACCACCTAGGGATTCGGCTAATGGATTATCAAGCCTAAACTTAACTCAAACTCTCTCAAGCTCATACCAATTTGCAACTTAGGTTCAAGTTCTTAACATGCAAGATCATTTCAATCATGAGTCGCCACTAATCTATTTTTTGGTGGATCGATTAGAAACACAAGTAAAGTATTAAGAGAATTACTGTACTCCTACGACCCAGAGATTATGGATTTGGGGACTTGGTTACATTAAATTACTCTAATACTCTTTCGGTACCTTTTCTCTTTATTTCAAAAATATTTGCAAACAGCTTGGATTAATTTTAAACCTATCCACTAACATGCAATGTGATCATGCGGGTGCGCAACCAATAATATAACACTCAATAAAGCAAAGTGGTAAATAAATTGCAAAGATAAGGAGGAAAACTTACCTCGAAGTAACGAAAGCTTCTACAATGTTAGTTAGAAAATCATATCGACAACCCTAATATGATTTGATAATATCTAATTAACACGCAATTTCACTCAAATCATTTTTTAGGATTTCCTGCCATTCAATGAAAACTAAACTTTATGCAATGCATTCTACGTCTAACATGACATGTGACATACGATTTATTTAAATATCCTAATTCTAACAACAATTAAATGCACTATCTCTAATATGGCACACAAATGAACCTAGACATGAGATTTCTAATGACGAGAATAAATTAATATGCAACTACTCTAATATGACATATACGTGGTATTTGCTATTTTTTAATTTAAATTCAGAATAAATAATTAATCTAATTTAAGCATGTAATAATAATATCTAAGAAAAGAATCTAATTTATTCTAAGAAAATAATCAAAATTTATCCTAAACATGCAATGTATTATCTACTCAAATTTTACTTAATCTTTTTTGAATTTTTTTATGGAAGGACAATCAATTCAATTCAAACAAAAGACGGAAAGAAATAGCAATGAAATGAACACGACACCCAATCACAAGAAATGTTATCCATATCCATTTAAATTTAGAAACGATAGATTGATGAATCATATCTTGGGCATGAGAATCGGATTGGCCAATCTTCCGCACAATCGCAAATCATATCTCAGGCGAGAGATCGGATTGACGATTGTCCATGCGATCGCGAATCATATCTCAGGTGGGAGATCAAATTGGCAATCATAGCACGTTACGAAATTAAGAAATAATTCCTCATTTAAAGGCTATTAGAGAACTTATTGGATACGATAATATTACTTAAAGATTCACACAAGATTGATATATTTTAAACAAGGAAATAATATACACGAAAATCAAATTAGATGAGATTTTTACCTAATTCGAATATTTGCTTTCCAAGTTTGGACCGGTGGATGGTGGTTCACGACCAAGGATAGCTGCTAGCTTGGCTACATGGTGTGGATGGTTCACGGTAGTGACACAGCAAGGATGTCACGACTCACTGCACAGCAAGAATTCGGTGGGGCTCGCTCAAAAATCTGCAAGATAGAAAGAACTCCGTTGTGAAAGGGAGGAGCTAGACCAAGAGGAAGCCGCCATAGTGCAGGGATCTTCGACAATGGGGCTCTTGGACTCAACGCAAACAGCAGGGATGCTGCAGGCTGAAGGTTGCAAGAGCTCGACGTTGCTTGCAGTACGGAATAGCTCGTCGAAAGTGATCCCGAACCTAGGAACAGCGATGAGGTCGGGAAAGGAGCGGCGGTAGTGGCTATGGTCGTTGGGACTACAGCGGCTCGGGCTAGAATGAAAGCAGTGAGCAGCGTCGCTGGTGCAGATAGCAACAGCACCGTCACGGGCAAAGAGCAGCGAGTAGGGCATGAGTGGCTCGAGTTGCAGGTTGAAGCTCCAAGCAAAATGCCAAGGAAGGAGACAACAACTTCCTCTCTCTTTTCTTCTTAATGATATCTCTATGTGTTCTGTCTTTTTTTTCCTTTCTTTTTTTTTTTTTTTGGTAAGTTTTTTTTTCCTTTCTTTTGTCTCTAGTCAGACCAAAAAGAGAGTATCCACCAATATTGTAAACGATGCCCCCTTTTATATGCAAGTGAAGCGATCCCCGTCGGGAAACGAGCAGCTCATCTTCCCTCTTTCAAGATATTCGTACTTCACGGCCAAAGATACATTTGCCCACGAGTAAGATTAATTTCCCTTCTTTTGACAGTGAGTAAATCTTTTAGTGATATGTCCCTATTTTTTCCCTTAATCCCTTCTGATCGAATATGGCTTCAAATCTTGCACGATCAATCTCCCAATTCAACAAACTTCCCAACGAATATCAACCATGAGAATTAATGGGCTAGATCAAATTTTCATCACCGCGGGCTTAATTTGATTAAACTCAGAACCATTCACTTGAGTCCATCGGCCTACGGTCCAAATGCAACTATATGAGCCTATTACTACTATTGCTCCTAAATTCTATATGCAATGCAATATTTTTGTTTGTGGACTAATATTTAGTCCCTAATTTTTTATGCAATAAATTCTTAATAGTTAGCCACAATTTAGGTAGCTGCTCTTCTTTGAAAGAGAGCTCGAAGATGTTTCATTCAAAGACAAAATGATACATAAATTTTGATTATGCAAATGCAATGAGAAACATTAATCTTTTTGTCGAGTAAACGGGATCTCAATGAGATCACACCATTTTCTAACGTGATATGCAGATGCTAATGCAAAAATAGAAAACATACCTACACTTACTTACTAGCTGTTGATACTTAAATTTTGACGATTGAGTCAGTCGTTCATTGCATAAAAAATTAGGGATCTATCCCGATCCCTAGACAAAAAATTAGTTAAATTGCATATAGATTAGGAGCATTTGAATTAGTATTTAGGCTCATATAGTTGCATTTGCATTGGACCGATGGCAGATGGACTTGAGTGAATGATTCCAAGCTTAACTGGACTAAGTCTGCGGTGCCCGAAATCATGTGTATCAAGTTAGGAAAATTTGATGAAAATTCGAAGCAATAAAACTTGATATTATCAAGATTTTGGTCACATAGCAAATAAGAACGAAACAATCGACATAATTCTCATGATATTTGTGAGATCAACTATTTGAGGGAATAAATAGCTGAGAGTCAAGATTTAGTCAACAAAAGGGGATATTTGATTGAAAAGAAAGAGGAAAGAAAATATTCAGGCGTCCAAGGATTTGTCGGTGAAAAAATATATATAAAAGGAGGGGGGGCCTTCACTTTAGGGGGGGCCAAAAATCATGAGTGAGAGCATAGAGAGAGGAGGTCACACGTGCTGAAAGACACGGCCACTAAAGAGATACAGCCACTTGCCGTAGTCCTCATGGCAAAGTCAGAATTTCTAGCACCGAGCCAGCAAGCAGCCAGTGATTGCCGACACACTTATCGGATTATATCAGCGTCCTGATAGTGATGCGCTTCGAGTGCCCTAGGTCACGCCCAACTGGCAACATTGACGTCAAGCGCCTCGTGCCTTAGGCCCCACACCAACGACCAGCCACGGAGCCCCTGCAACGTCCTCGCACAAGCCAAACCTCCCCGGTTTGCATCGTGAAGCCCAACCAACGGATCCCACTGTTGTTGCACTTACATCACCGAGAAATCACCGGGCGTTGTCCTCGACCTCACCCGGAGTCCCTTGCCACCATCATAGCTATCGCATCTCATTATCGCTGTCTTAAGTCTTCCTGCTTTGCAGATTGATCTGGGATGGTCCATCCGAGCCCGACGTTCACCACGAGATGTCATACTAGCGAGCCACCTTCAACAGATTCCAATCGCTGCTCAGCGAGATCGAGATTTCCGGGTGATTTTCATCGAAATCCCGCAACACCTGACAAATCCCGTGCATATTCAGTACAATATGGGTCAAAGGTTCATCACTTGATTCTTTGACTATATTTTTAGTCCAGGAACGTCAAAGTCCATAGTCCATCCTACTGCGCCAGCCTTTTCCGACGATGGTTTGCTGAGCCTCATCGTGAGCACTCCTCAACAAGCCATCTTGTCGTCACCCACCACCGTCTATCAGTCCAAACTTGAAAAGAAAATATTTGAATTTAGTAAAAATCTCATCTATTTTGCCTTTCAAGTATATTGTTTCTTTATTTGAAATATTGCAATCTTGTACGAATTTTTGAATGATATTATCGTATCCATTAAATTCTCAAATAGACTTTAAATTAGGAATTATTTCCTAATTTCACAACGTGCATATGATCGACAATCTGATTTCATGCCCGAAATATAACTCGCGATTGTACGGAAAGTCATCAATCCGATCTCCCGTTTAAGATAGGATTCGCAATTGTGCGGAAGATTAGCCAATCCAATCCTCATGCCCAAGATATGATTCGTCAATCTATTGTTTCTAAATTTAAATGGATATGGATAATATTTCTTGTGATTGGGTGTTGTGTTCATTGCTCTTTTTTTTCCGTTTTTTGTTAGAATTGAATGGATTGTCTTTCCATAAAAAAATACAAAAAGATTAGGTAAAAGTTGAGTAGATAATATATTGCATGTTTGGGATAAATTTTAATTATTTTCTTAGAATAGATTAGATATTTTCCTAGATATTATTATTACATGTTTAAATTAGGTTAATTATTTATTCCGAATTTAAACTAAAAAATAAAAAAAATACCACGTGCTTGTCATGTTAGAGTAGTTGCATATAAATTAATTCTCATCATTAGAAATCTCACATCTAGGTTCATTTGCGTACCACATTAGAGATAGTGCATTTAATTGTTGTTAAAATTAGGACATTTAAATAAATCGTATGTCGCATGTCATACTAGGCATAGAATGTATTGTATAAAGTTTAGTTTTCGTTAAATCAAAGAAAACTCTAAAAAAGATTTGATTGAAATTGTGTGTTAATTAGAAATCATATTAGGATTGTTAATGTGATTTTCTAACTAATATTGCAGATGCTTTCACTGCTTTGAGGTAAGTCCCTATCTTGTAATTTATTTATTGCTTTGTATTATTGAGTGTTTTATTATTGGTTGTGCACCTGCAAAATCACCTCGCGTGTTAGTAGATAAGTTTAAAATCAATTTTAACTGCTTGCAAATATTTTTTTAAATAAAAGAGAAAAGGTACCGAATGGGCATTAGAGTAATCTAATGTAACTAAGTTTTCGAATCCATAATCTCTAGTTCGTAAGAATAAAGTAATTCTCCTTATACTTTACTTGGGTTTCTAATTGACCTACCAAAAAATAGATTAGTGGCGACTCCTATCGAAATGATTTGCATGTTAAGAACTTAAACCTAAATTGCAAATTGGTAGGGTTTAAGAGAGCCCGAGTTAGGCTTAGACTTAATAATCCATTAGCCAAACTTTTAGGTAGTGCACCACGGGAGGTTAGGCCACAATAGCTTGGATTGAGATGGGCAACTCATACCGCGGGCTACAGTTTGATGCGTTTTTATGTTGAATTATGTCTCGAGTTTGAGCCGTTTACGGAATCCGAACTTATGCACTAAAAGATAAAAGAGAGGGATACACTTGTTTGATATATTTATATTTATGGTCAACAAGTGGACTTTACCTTCTATTCATGAGGGTGCACAAGCAAGACAAGATGGGGCCCAAGGGAAATTAGAAAATAGAAAACAAAAGAGATATAAGGTCTTCTTTGTTTTAAGCCTAGCCTGACCCTAGGTCCTTTTTCTCTGGATGGGTAGCCGCGCAAGACAGAGAAGGGGAAAGTAGTGGGTCTTCTTCCCTCTCCTCATCCAATCCAGCCGCAAGTGGGGTTGAGGGAATAGTGGCTGCACAGTAGCTCTTTCCTTGGAGCAAAATGTGGGTACAAAGCCACGAGAAGGAGCTCTTGCGGATGTGCTTTCGGACACGTGAATTTATGCCGTGAGTCTTTCACATCCATTCAAGTTTTTTATTTGTAAACACTTGGGGTTTTGATTTAATCTAGGTGCGGGAAACACTCGGGTGCGTGAGTGAGTGATTGTAACTTGAATTCTCCGATTATTAGTAGATTATTTGCTACTAGCTCTTCCCGTTAGGGGTGAGCGGTTCCAGGTTCCGGGTAGGTTCCGCCTGGAACCTGGAACCTACCCTCGGGTACAGGTTCCTCAAAATGAGGAACCTGGAACCTACCCGTCGGAACGTGGAACCTGGAACCTACCCTGTCACAGGTTCCAGGGTCGGTTCCAGGTTCCAACAGGTTCTTTTTTTTTTTAGTTAATCAAAATGAAAATGAACATTCATAAAAAAGAATACAAAAGACAAATTATAGAAAAGTCACATTTTTTTCTTAAAAGAAAGGGAATAGCACGATAAATAGTAATTGTTGAGATGCAATACATATAACTTTAAATTCCAAGGTAAGATGCCACATTTTTCTCAATACATATCGCATTTCTCCTCGTACATTCTGCAAAAGCACAAAAGCAGAAGACCAAAAGCTTCTTCAGTATCCACTCCGGCATTAAATTTCTTCCTCCGTTAAACAACCACGAGGTCAAAGGCACGCACAAATAAGAGTTAGCTGAAACAGAAGCATGAAACAGAATGACGCACACAACAGAAGCATGAAACAGAAAGCAAACACAGCTTACATCCTTAAGGAAACAAAGTTTAATCTATATGTATGCAGTATGCACGGAAAGCAAAATTCTTCCATTCATTCGATCCAAGTAAAACTGTGTTGCCTCCAGCCTCACCAACTCAAGCATTTTGTCAAACACGTGGCGGGTGGCTATCCCCAATGCCGCCATTGCGAACACCCGTCCCTAGAATTCGACCGCGACAGTGTAACCGATGCTAGCGCGGCATCACTCATCGCCAAACCAGGGCTTGACGGAGACGTACCTGATCGAGCGATCGCCAATGCAAATGGAGTGACGCCATGGGTGGGGAATGGCAACGCTCAGCTTATCCAAAATCCTCTGAGACCCTTCATTCTCCACTTCCACAAACGCCTCTAGCCTTACCATCTCAGGCATTCTGTCGAACACACTGCGGACGGCCATCCTCAGCACCCCCGTCATAAACCCCCGCCCTCAGAACTTGGCCCCGATAGCGCAGCCGATGCGGGCGCGGCGCCGCTCGTTGCCAGACGAGAGAGGAAGGGCAGTGGGTTGGTCTGGGGGAGGCGGAAGAAGGAGGCGGAGGAGATTCGTACAAGAAGGAGCGATGAGAGTTAGCTGACCTTTGAGCGTGGTTTAATTTTTGGGGATCCGGTTCCTGGTCCCGGTTCTGGGTTCCGGTTCCGGTTCCGGTTCCAGGTTCCGGTTCCGGTTCCAGGTTCCGGGTTCCGGTTCCGATTCCGGTTCCTATAGGAACCGGAACAGCCGGTTCCTAAAAATATGGAACCGGGAACCGGACCCTCTGTCCATGGAACCTGGAACCGAACTGGATCCATCGGGTCCGGTTCTCCGGTTCCCGGTTCTACCCTGGACCCGCGCTCACCCCTACTCCCCGTGAATGTAGGTACCTCTATGTCGGACCGAACCACTTAAATATTTGGTGTCCTTTATGTTCCTCGTTATTTCTTTGATAATTTCGCATTTGACTTAATTTGCAAGATCCGGATTAGCTTCCACATTGATTAATATTACAACAATTGGTATCAGAGCTTGAGGATAGGGTTTTCTAGATTGTGATATGGGGTTTTTGCTTGTCTGATTATTATCTAGAGATTTTGTTGTTGCAATTATGTTTGGGGCGAAAGTTGAAATTGAGAAGTTTAATGGAATGAACAACTTTGGGTTATGGAGCATTAAGATGGAGGCATTATTAGTAACTTAAGGTTTGGCTGAAGCATTAGGAGGCAAGGATAAGTTGCCCGAAATAATGAAAGATGCCAAAAAAGATGTGTTAATGAGGAAAGCGAGGAGTATAATCCTGTTGAATCTATCGGATGAGGTGTTAATGAATATGGCCGAGGAGAAGGATGTCGCGGCATTATGGGCAAAGCTTTAGGCACTCTATGTAAAGAAGGATTTGAACAATCACTTGTATGTGTTAAAGAGGATATTTCAGTTTGGATATACTAAAAGTACGTCTGTCAGGTCCCACCTAAATGAGTTCAATAAACTCATAATGGATTTAAAGAATGTCGGTAAGATTCTTGATGATGAAGAGCAAGGCATGATGTTGTTGGCTTCTTTACCAGAGTCGTGGGAGCACTTTATTGATTTACTACTACAGGGGCGTACTACGATTACCTTGGAAGAGGTAAAGTCCACTTTGCTTTCTAAGGAGTGGCAAAGAAAGTTGCGAGATAACAATCTAGCGCAAGATATAGCACAGGGACTTATGATTTAGGGTACAGAACAACATCGAGGATCCAGTATCAGCAGAAGTAAAAGCAGGTCGAAGTCACACCGTAGAAAGTCCAAGGGACGCATGAAATGCTTTGAGTGTCACGAGGAGGGGCATATCAAGAGAGATTGTCTGAAACGGAGAAATCAAGATGACAAGCAGAATACCACAAGTAGTATGGCAAACGTTGCCGATGAGAGCACTAGTGATGCAGAGGTTGTTTTGTGTGTGACTACTAGTTTGTCAGGAGATGAATGGGTGCTAGATTCAAGGTGTTCTTATCATATGACATCTCATAAGAACTGATTTACTACTTACCAAACTACAGATAGTAGTAGAGTTCTGATGGAGAATAATGTAGCCTGCAAAGTTGTGGGGATAGGGACAGTTTGGATTTGGATGCTTGATGGGGTGGTGCGCACATTAACAGACATGAGGCATGTACTAGAGCTTAAGAAGAACCTTATTTCTATAGGAACACTCAATGACATTGGGTGTAAGTATACCGCTGAAGGTGGAATATTGAAAATCTCTTGAGGTGCCATGACAGTGATGAAAGGAAAAAAAGTAAATACTCTCTATTATCTACTGGGAGAGACCGTGACAGGAGCTACTACAGTTTCATCAGGTGAGTCAAACTTTGACTTGACTCATTTATGGCATATACAGGTAGGGCCGGTATAACGATGTTAAGTGAGAGGGAGTTATTTAAATGTCAGAAGACAGGGAAGCTGGACTTATATGAGCATTGAATCTTTGGGAAGTAACGTCGGACTAAGTTTACTATAGTTGTTCATTCGACCAAGCGACCAGTTGAATACATTCATTTAGATGTCTGGGGCCCGTCTCTAGGTCCTTCGAAAGGAGGTGCCCGATATGTGCTGACATTTATCAACAACTATTCAAGAAAGGTATGGGTATACTTTTTGAAGCACAAATCTGATGTATTTGATCTGTTCAAGAAATTTAAGACATTGATTGAGAAGTAATCAAATAAATAAATCAAGTGCCTGAGGATCGATAATGGCAAGGAATTTTGTGGTAAAGATTTTACCGAGTTCTGCGAGAGTGAGGAGATTGTGAGACACCGCATAGTACCTGAGACATCACAACAGAATGGCGTAGCAGAACGAAAGAACGGAACTTTACTTGAGCAAGCTCGATGCATGCTTTCGCATGTGAGACTAGGCAAAGAATTTTGGATCGAAGCAATGAACATGGCATGTTACCTAGTGAATCGATATCCATCATCTGCTATCGAGTGGGAGACTCCTAAAAAAGTATGGTCAGGAAAACCTGTTGATTACTCTGGATTACGAGTATTCGGATGTCCTGCATATACCCATGCGAGTGATGGTAAATATAAGCCGAGGGCGAAGAAGTGCATATTTCTGGGCTATGCACATTGGGTGAAAGTCTACCGGTTGTGGTGCATCAATCCCAGATCACTCAGTTTTCCAATCAACAGAGATGTGACTTTCGACGAAACTGCAATGTTTCAACAGAGGACTTCCGAGACACTACCAGCAAAGCAGACAGATCATGGTGTCATTAGTAAGGTGGAGCTTCAGGTGGAAACTCCGAAGACCTCGGAGGTAACACAGGCTAAGACTGTAAATGAGGCCACAGTTCTTGAAGTCGGTGATAGTGAACAACCAGCACAGCCTCATCACACTATAGCCGCAGGTAGACAGAGAAGGCAAATTAAACCACCGGTATGTTATGGTTATACTGATATTGCTTATGCATTGACTGTGGGTGACGAGGTGGAGATTGATGAGCCTTTGTCATATTCTGAGATGATGGCTAGTAGTGAGTCGTCGCAGTGGCTAGGGGCTATGAGCGAAGAGATGAAATCACTCCATCGAAATCAGACATGAGAGTTGGTTAAAGTTCCCAAGAGCTAGAAGATTGTTGGAAGCAAGTGGATCTATAAACAGAAAGAGGGCATTCCCGGTATCAAGGCAACGAGATATAAGGCGAGACTTGTGACGAAAGGGTATACACAGCAGGAGGGCATTGACTACAACGAGGTGTTTTCTCCTGTAGTAAGACATACTTCTATTCGTGTATTACTTGCCTTAGTTGCTATACAGGATCTCGAGTTGGAGCAGCTAAATGTGAAAATAGCGTTTCTTCATGATGAGTTGGAGAAGCGGATTTACATGAGGCAGCCTAAGCAATTTGCTATTCCGAGTAAGGAAGAGCATGTTTGCTTATTAAAGAAATCTTTGTATGAGCTGAAACAATCTTCTAGGCAGTGATATAAGTGTTTTGATGCTATTATGGCTAGTCAGGATTATTTAAAAAGTTAGATAGATAGATGTGTTAACTTTAGAAGATTGGAGGATGGGTTTATGATATATTTGTTGCTATATGTTGATGATATGCTTATAGCAGCTAAAAATATATTTGATATTGATGTGCTGAAGAGACAGTTGAATGCTAAGTTTGAGATGAAAGATTTAGATGCTGCAAAGAAAATATTGGATATGGAGATTTTACGTGATAGGACTGCAGGAGTTTTACGTTTATCTCAAAAGAAATATATTGAGAAGATTGTGGTACGGTTTAACATGCAGTTGGCGAAATCAATGAGTACACCATTACAAAGCACTTTAAACTTTCAAATAAATTATCACCGCAAACTAAGGATGAGGAGGACCATATGTCCCGCGTTCCTTATTGTAGTGCAGTGAGTAGTATTATATATACTATGATATACACTAGGCCTAATATTTCACAGGCTGTGAGCGTGGTTAGCCATTATATGAAGCGGCCTGGTAAGATTCATTAGGAAGTTGTAAAGTGGATCCTCAGATATTTGAAGGGGACAACAGACGTTAGTATAGTGTACCAAAGGGACAACGATAGCTGTGAGACCACTGGTCATGTGGACTCGGATCACGCTAGTGACTTGGATAAGCATAGGTCTTTAGCAATGTATGTGTTCACGGTTGCAAGTAGTGCAGTTAGTTGGAAGGCATCCTTACAGGACCACTTTGCCTTATCTTCGACTGAGGCAGAGTACATGGCATTGACATTTATAGCGAAAGAGGTGATATAGCTATGGGGATTGCTCTCGGACTTTGGGTTGGAACAGAAATGTGTTGATATACATTGTGACAATTAAGGTGTGATACATCTGGCATATAATCCAGTTTATCATGAGCAAACGAAGCATATCGATATCAAGTACCACTTTATCCAAGATATCTTAGCAAGGGGTAATGTTGTTGTTAAAAAATTCGCGATAATGAAGAATCCAGCAGATATGATGACGAAACCTGTTCCTTTGGCAAAACTCAAGTTTTGCTTAAGCTCAATCGGCATCTGTGGAGAGTGAGCGCCCTTCAGAACGTTTGGGAGAGCAGCACGGATGATGAGCACTATAACTTGGCCTCAAACATCGAGTCAAGGTGGAGAATTGTTGAATTATGTCTCGAGTTTGAGCCGTTTACGGAATCTGAAATTATACACTAATTTGATATATTTGTATTTATGATCAACAAGTGGACTTTACCTTCTATTCATGAGCGTGCAAAAGAAAGACAAGATGGGACCCAAGGGAAATTAGAAAAGTAGAAAACAAAAGAGATATAGGGTCTTCTTTGTTTTGAGCCCTAGCCTAGCCCTAGGTCCTTTTTCTCTGTAGGGGTAGCCGCACAAGACAAAGAAGGGGAAAGTTGTGGGTTTTCTTCCCTCTGCTCATCAAGTCCAGCCGCAAGTGGGGTTGAGGGAATAGTGGCCACACAGTAGCTCTTCCCTTAGAGCAAAACGGGGGTTTCAAAATGAGGCACAGTAGCTCTCCTTGAGTGGCTGGTGCACAAAAAACGAAGCCACGAGGAAGAGCTTTTGCAAATGTGCTTTCGGACATGTGAATTTATGCCGTGAGTCTTTTATATCCATTCAAATTGTTTGTTTATAAACACTTAGAGTTTGAATTTAATCTAGATACGGGAAATACTCGAGCATGTGAGTGAGCGATTGTAACTTGAATTTTTCTATTATTAGTGGATTATTTGCTGCTGGCTATCCCCATGGATGTAAATACCGATACATCGAACCGAACCACGTAATTAAGTGTCCTTTATGTTTCTCGTTATTTCTCTAGTAATTTCGCATTAGACTTAATTTGCAAGATTCGAGTTAGCTTCCGCATTGCTTAATATTACAACATTTTGGTTGCACGTTACTTCACTATCGTCCAAAGCATTGGCAGTTCAATTGAGTCATGAAGAAACTATTCTAATGCTCACCCAGCGGGCGAATTGATGTTCATTTGATGTGAGAATGGGACAGAGGGATGGATCCCATCCGTACCAATCTTGTTGTCCATATGTTCCACCAAGTCAAACCATTGAGCTAGGGTTTGCAACATTTTCAATAGTTAATCTCAACGTTGATGGCGGTGGGGGAGTCCTAAGCTGGAGGGTAGTGTAATACTGGTTGGTGGAGGCATCTTTCTTGATGGGGAATAGGAGTGGAGCGGGTTTGGCCGTGGCTGTGGCTGTGGCTGTGGCTGTGGCTGTGGAGATGGCAAAGGCAAAGATGAAGCCGAAGAGGAAGAGGGGAAGGAAAGGAGGTGAGGACAATATTGGAGAGGTGGCTAAGAAGAGGAGTGGGAGGGATGTTGAGTTTATATTAAACCCGCTTCCGCTTTTTAGTGCAGCTGATTAATTTCATTAAATTAGGTCTATTCTAATGTTGAAACTCCACCACCACTCTGTTGTACAATACTTCTATAAGGATGCCTTATTGACAGCTAGAATAGAAAAGGCAAATTATCTGGGTACATAAATTATGGCCATGTGATTTGCAAAATCAATCATAATATATGACATCCATGTGTATTTCTCTTACAGGTTGTGTAACATCCCGAAATTTCTCATGATTCATTAGCAACAATTCGTGAATTGAAATTAGTGATGGCCAAGGATCAATTATGCAATTATCGAGATACTCAATGAATTTCGGTGATATGCGTTAGGCATATATTTGATCCAAGAATTTTGGAAAATTCACGGGATGATTAAGGAGCCCTATTTTGTTCATATAAGTGTGAAATATGTGAATATAGTGATTATGTATGATGATTAGGGATAATGGTCATTAAGGTATGTCTCTGTGGACATTATGTGTACTTGAATTGGATAATTTAGGACACAAATTGTACCCCTTAGAAGCCCCGCGTATACCAGCTATCACCATCATTTATTCCATTTCTACCTCTCATTCTCTATCTTTCTTCCATTATTGCCCCTCATGCATGAATGATGGGTGTCAATTTGCAAGAAACAAGTGTCATGATTCAAGGACACTTGTCAAGAGGCATGCAAGACATTAGAGGACCAACTTGGGAAAGCAAAACTCTCATTCTGTCCCTCTCCTTCTCACTCGCGGCTGAACACACACCTACACTCTCTCTCTCTCTCTCTCTCCATTTTCTCTCAATTTCACTCACTCTCTCTACCTTGGCCGAAACCCACTCTCTCTCCCTCTCTCCCTCTCATGCCATCTCCATCTTTATCTTCATCCTAATTTTACCTATTATCAAGACCAAGGAACCCACCAGCAGCTAGTTAAGGAAAGATTCTGGCTTTTAGATCATCAAGGCAAAGAGATGAGACTTTTTTCTAAGCCTTCCAATCTCCCTACACCCTTGTTTTTGTTAGAATTGAGTTATAGATGCAATTTTGTGACTTGCATGTATATTTTTTAGGTTCAATTGGCTGTTGCATGTTGGTTTAGACCTTTTGGAATGAGTTTTGTGTGTTGAAGATTCGTGGGTATCAACTAGAGCTTGAATCCTTGAAGTCTGGTTTTGAAACCCAGATTTGTTGTTCCTACACCTCTTCAGTTTACTATTTTTTTAGAAACTCTTGTGGGTCGCATTTGAAGATATGTTCTTCACAAAAGTTGTTTTTTGCAACTTAAAGTTTAATATACTTTAAATCTGGAATTTTTGGAGTAGATTTGGGTGGCATGAAAATTCATCTTCAAACCGGGTTAACTTGCCCAGAACGGCAGATTTTTCGATTCTTACTCTTTCTTGATTTTTATAAGTTTTTCTAAAACGATTCTTAGCAAATTTCCTTCACAAAAGTTGTTAAGAACTTCTTTATCTATATAATATATAAATTTGGGAATTTTTGAAGATGATTTGGGTTCTAGAAAGAGCTTACTTTAAGAAGTAAGCATTATGTTCCAGCAAACTATTTTTAGTCTGTCTTGAACTACTAAAAGTTGCGTTTACAGAAAGATCCAATTTTTGTGTTCTTCATGGGAAAGGTTTGTTGAGGTCTTATTTATGACATATTCAAATTTTAGAGTTTTCGAAGTCCATTTGCTATGTTTTTAAGTCTGATTTCTTGAACAGTGTAAAACTGTCCAGTTTTGCCAGATTGCAAAGATTCATTTTCTATGTGAGAACATTGAAATTTCGATTCGATGCCATCTGGAGACAAAATCTATACATTCTGAGCTTTTCAATGAGACATGATTGACCTTGATGTGATGTTAAATGATGGGGCAAATGAGGACATTTATGTGTTGGCAGAATTTGGAATATGGTTTGAAAGCTACCATTAGTAAAAGAGTGTTTTGATAGTGGCATAGTGTTATGTACACACGAGTTATCATATTTGCATGTTGTGTCATGTATTGGTTATGTACGAGATATATGGACAATGTGAATGTGATGCCTATGGTCGATGAATAGTGGATGCCCCGAGGAGCAGAAAGGAAAGAAAGATGCCTGGTTATGAGAACCGGATACCTAAGAGGATTTTGCCCTAGATGCCCCAAAAGTGTGATCGAGATGCTATGGTTAGTGGATCACGAAGCTTGCGTGAGCCGTTGAGAATTATGGCGTACACTGTGACAGATTGGAGTGCGCACCAAACTTTGCCAGATGGGAATATTCCTCCTTGCGTGACCGACGAGCGCACCAAGCATGTGTTTTGCGGATGCTGTGGTCAGTGGATCACAAAGTCTGCACGGGCCGATGAGAATACCGGCATACACTGCGACAGACTAGAGAGTGCATCGAACCCTGCTAAACGGGAGATATTCCTCATTGCGTGACCGGCAAATGCATCAGGCATGTGTCTTGGAGTTGAGATTTAAAGCCCAAGTGAAAAGATAAATCGCGTGTCTCTGTATGTTTCGTATGATTACCTGTTAATATTGATTTTTGGTCTTTACACTCCAGAATCAGTGATAGAAAGAGTGAGTCGTGTACATTGCAGAAGATTTGCATGCTGGGTTAGATACCGCCCTAAATGATCCTATTCAAATTGCTGGATACTTATGATTTTCAAATTTATTATTAATCATACCTGTTTACCTAAAATGCATATCATGTAGGTGTATCCTAGGAATCGAGAGTTGGCAAGATCGATCGGTTTATAAACTGGTATTATCTCTTATTGAGCGTTAGCTCACTCCCGCTCATATTCATTTTTACAAATCTTTGGACATGCCACCGACCCTTATCCTGATAGTGACAGTAGTGACGAAGGTGGTGACGGCAAGTAGCAGGGTGGAGTTGTGGATGTTGCTGCATATTATGGGACTATTTTGGTGATGCAGTCATTACTCTTTAGTTATGACTGTGAGGATGGGTGATTGGAGATAGTGGAAACCGTGGTTTCATTTGGATGGCATTAGGGGAGTAGGACACCATTTTGACCTCCCAGATGTAGTCTTTTGCTATCATGTTTGAAGCTGATGGCATCCAAATCATTCTTGTATATAAATAAAAAGTTGGAAATGAAGATGTGGTATTTGTGTTGCGTGTGCATCTACTGAATGCAAAAATATTTACTTTGATTGTGCATTGTCTTCCACTTGTGCTATAAGTGAAAAAACTAAAGAACGCCTTAGTATGTGACGCCTTAGTAGGTGACTGCTAGGGAGGCAATAGTAGTGTATTATATACGGGTCGTCAAAATTTAGGTGTCAACATGCCTCGAGCTACCCGAGCATGGGCTGGCATTCGAACGCGGAAAGCCAAGAATCTTGTCCCCTCACCAAGGTCCCTAGTGGGGACATAGGCACTTGGGACCCAAGCACAAGCGGTAGGTTACAAGGCCTAAGCATTGGGGACTCAACCTCAGCCTCAAGGATCCCGATCACCTATCCCAGGCCAAAGAGCCAGGGTCCCTAGTTTGGCCAACCAGGTGACCTAGGGCTAAGCATTGGAGTCCCTCATCTGGCCAACCATAGGACATGGACTAAGGGCCAGAGTCCCAAGTCTGAGTGCTAAGGTCCAATAGTAATTTGAAATGTGTTATAAAACTTAAGAAAGTCATTTTTCAGAATTTAACTATAGATTTTTTGTTGATTTATTCTCTTCAACGATCCAAATGCCGAAAAATTAAAAAAAATAGTTTTTAATAGTAAATTTTCTACAAAACAAATGGATCTGAAATAACTTGTGTGTGTAATGCTGATTTCATGACAAATATATTTGATTTAATAAGAGACAATCACAATTTAACGAGAGAGACGAAGTAGGGTTGGAGAGGGATAGCTCTGATATGAGAATTGATGTTGGTGGTAATTTGTTTGTAAAATAAACAAAGAAGTTCCTTGTCATTGTCCTACATAGAAAAGATGGAAGTGTGCAGTCCAATATATAAGTGTAGAAGTCTTACAGTATTACAATTGAAGAAAATTGGCTAAGTGGGCTAGACCCTACAGTACCTGTGATATTAGGCAGTAAATCAACGTTTATTATAATCATCATTATTTTTAATGCGAGCTTTTATTTTTTAGCTAACGATTATGAGGCGTCTTTAAAATGTTGTATCTTTTCAAAAGTTATAAAATTTGGAAAACGAAAAGGGATTTTGTTTTTTTTTCCGAATTTACAATTTTTATTTTGAAACAATATCTGTTCAAAATGCAATATTTTCAGAGGAAAGGCTGTATAGTTATTGGAGAAATACTATAACTGCTATATGGTATTCTCGTTTGAGGCTTTGTTGTGTCTTTGAAGATTTTTGCCAGTGACCATTAACAACGTTGTGAAGCAAAATAATTATTTAAAAGGGGTGTGTTCACAAGTCAGTGTCTGATTTCATTTTACTCGATTGATTTTTTCCCAACAGATGTTCCTCCGGCTCTCTTCTTCTGATTCATTGTTTGAAAATGAAACAAAGATATCGCCCGATGTCTTTTGGAAAGAGCTCCATCCGCACATCATATATAGGACATGTTCTTTATTTATACTAAAACACCAAGCGAACTTATCATCTTCAGATCGGCAGCTCAAACATGGGAGCAACTGGAGTTCTGAAGGAGAAGCGAGTTACTAAACCCAAACTTCAACGATCCGACGTTAAACTCCACCAGATTATCCTCCAACTGATGACCTCCGATCAAGGTCGCGGCCAATCCTCCATCCAAAAACCCCAGGCACATCACGTCCTTGCTCACCCTCACCATCGAGTTCACTCCTTCGATCCTCCACTGTACGTCGCCTTGGAGCACCAGCACGACCACCGGCACATCCGGACCAGCCACCCCGCTCTTCACCATCTTTGCATCGAAGCAAGCCCCAAACGGGGCTACCGGCGCCACCTTCTTGATCTTCCTGTCCGTCGCCTTCTTCGTGAATTCCTCCACCAGAGGCTTGAAGATGGCCGAGTGGAGGACCCTGCACGGAGTAAGAGTGCCAAATTTAGTCCCCACATGCCATCCTTGTCGATCGTGAGGATCGAGGAGTCGAAGGCGATTGGAGCGGAATCAATTTTGATGGCAGTTACAGAGATGGAGTACTCATCGCCTTCGTTGGAGACGGGGGCGATGCTCCCGGGAATGATGAGGAGCTGAGTGCGGAGGAGCCATTTCGCGTGGTCTTGCTTGATCGGAGGCTGCGTGTATGGGCAGCCGCCGACGTAGAGGTTACCGTGGCCGGATCTGGAGGAGGAGGAACGGAGGCAGAGAGCGAATACGCGGGGGAGTTTGAGTTGCGTGGGGAGCTTGGTGGCGAGCGAGCTCGGGTTTCTCGCTAGGGCAACCATGCCTTTGGTTGATTTCGACAGCCCTCCGTCCAGAACGAATCCACGCAAGTGAAAGGAAATTGTTGCTGGAATTAAAAAAAAAAAAAGGGAAGAATTATAGAATAATAATTATTTGTGTTTGGCGAGATTTCTCTGAATTATTTCATTTTTTTTAAAAATCTTGCGGTTCATGCACGATGACACGAAATAATCCGCGTGTTCATATAAATTGACACAATTTTATGTCCAATCAAATGATCCAATCACCTCACCTGTTAAATAGTAATTATAAGTTCGATCTAACAAGCACAAATCAATACGAATTACAAATCATGTTATCGCACGCCAGACAAATTATTAGTTCCATTGGCACGATGAGGTTCGGACGAAGAAAAGGTAAAAAGAAAGAAGGTATTCAGACTTACAAATCTACTCCTGGACGCGTTGTTGATCCCCTTAGGGTAATGCAAGACCAGGACGTCCTCGCCAAGTCCGGTGGACGACATCATGTCCGAGAATGGTTTTGCCAAGAAGACGCTGCAAGTCCCGTTGGTGCAGGCGGGCCCAGCAGGGCCGTTGCAGGTGGTGCAGCCACCGCTGCCGGTGACGTCGCACCTAGAGGAGTGGCAAGGGATGGGACGAAAGGAGGAGGACTTGCAGCCACTGCAGTCAAGCCACGTGAACTGGCCCGCAAGGTCGAGGACCACGTTCATGGCGGTGGGTGGAGTCCCGAGCTGGAGGGTGGCGTAGTACTGGTTGGTGGAGTCATCTTTCTAGACGGGGAATATGAGCGGAGCGGGTTTGGCTGTGGCCGTTGCCGTGGCCGAGCAGATGGCAAAGGCTAAGATGAAGCCGAAGGGGAAGAGGGGAATGAAAGGAGGTGATGACATTGTTGGAGAGGCGGCTGAGAAGAGAAGTGAGAGGCACGTGAGCTTATATGGATGCTCCATTGGGTAGCTAGAAAAATTTTAAAAAAAGACTTAAATTATTAAAATACATTAATTATGATCATGTGATTCGCAAGGTCAATTATAATATATGACCATTTTTTCATCGCCCGAGACCGTGAGCTGTTTGAGCACAGAGTCCTCAAATGCTGTCATTGAACCCAGAAACTTTGACGTGCAATGCATGTAACAGACGTAAACACCCCTACGTTCTGTGAGGAACACAATATTTATCATCAATTTGGCTAACGATAGAGGCACCGGTAGCTCTTGGGCAGTGATGCGGGGGCATGGGGCTATATCGATCATTCTCAAGTCAACTCCAAACTCGTCAATTGATCCTTTATTTTACAAGCAAACATCGGTTTCAGCTACACTTTAACTTGATGGGTTCAAGTGGAAGATTTCGATTTTGCAAGAGAGCTACTGATGTAGTGGACAAGTTGTTAATTTCATGATTGTCGATCAACTGCCTAGATGTCGATTTACAAGTTCTTTGTCGACTTCAAGACTACTAACCAAAGATCGATTTCAGCTACATTTTGACTTGATGGGTTCAAGTTGAAGATGTCAATTCTGCAAGAGAGTTGTCGATTTAGTCGACAGATATCAATTTCATGATTATTAATTGACTACCAGATATCAATTTACAAATTCATCGTCGACTCCGAGACTACAAATTCTAGGCGATTTCCTTGCTGTTTGTCGATCTTCCAAGGTTTTTATTGGTCTACCCAAGCTAGTGAACGAATTCGGAGTCTACATTTAATTACTTAGCATCTGGTCAAATGTACTTAGTCCTTTAGTTTTATGAGTCTTAATTGTATAGTGGGTTTCAAGAGTTGAAATTCAAGATCCTATGTGTTTTAAATGCATTTTTATTTCCTAAGTCTTTAATATTTAGGTAGTTCTCATGTCTTTAAATGTTAAGTTATTTCCTAGGCTTCAGTTTCTTTACAAATAGAGATGTAATCTCATTTGTTAAAAAAAAGAAAAAAGAGACTTGAATATGAGGAATCTCTGTGAGCGAATATTTTTCTCGATTTCTTAAACCTGAAAGGTGGAATCTTTTTTGGTGGTGAACCAAGAAACCCTTTATCATTGCCTAGTGGTTTTTTTAAGGCACTTGTGGTGAGCTTCTACTATTTTGGTTATTTATCTCTAGCAAGTGGATTATTCATTGGTGGTGAACCCAGAAACCCTTTATCCTTGACTGGTGACGCATCCTTTAAAACTTTGTAGTAATATTCTTATATTTCAAAGTCCTTTATCCTTAGCTGGTGGCTTGACCTTGATAGTAAACTTCGTCAATCTCGATCTTTATCCCTGGCTGGTGATGTATGCTTTAAACCTTAGTAGTGATCGTAATTTTTTTCTTCTTTCCTCAGATCTATCCCTTATCACTCGAAACACATTCACCTGCCCGCACCAAATTGATATCATAGCACAAGGTTGAACTTGTTTTGAGTGATTTCTTCTGTTACCCATTTTTCATCCCATCTCATAGTTCCATTCAAAAAAACAAAACGGTTGATCTGGTTCCAAGAGGTGTTACTTTGGAGCAAAAACATGATGAAGGCATGACCGTGCCTTAGCAAATCTCCAGCAACAAATGGAGCAAGTTCTCACCCTCGTCGAGAATCAAGCATATGTGTTTTTAGCTTTGAAGAATTTCATATGGGTCTAGCAAATGTATTATATAGTTTGTTGGAGAGGCCGTCCGAAAAATTTGTCCGAATCTTGTTCCTTCGGTAAGGACTATAGGCAAATTAGCTAATTTCAGATGAAGCCATGATAGATTTGAGGACAAATTTTCACTAATATGGGGAGTTTAATGCTGGAGCATCAGGCTCTATTGATCAATTCTCAAGCTCAACACTAAACATTCACTTACAATTTAGTTCGATGGATTCAAGTTGAAGATGTCAATTATGCAAGATAGTTGTCGATTCAGTGGACAATCTGTCGATTTGATGGTTATCAATCAACTACTGAGATGTCGATTTATAAGTTCATTATCGACTTGGAAACTACTAATCAAGTACCTAGAAACTTGGAGCTGGTTTGAACGATTTCTTTGCTGTTTGTCGATCTTCCAAGGCATCTATTTGTCTGCTAGTGAGCGAATGTAGAGTCTAAGTTTAATTCCTTTGCATAGAGTCTAAGTTTTATGAGTCTTGAGTGTATTGTGGTTTCAAGTTCCTATGTGCTTTAAATGCATTTTCTAGTCACTAGGTCTTTAAATTTTGGGTAGTTCCCATATCTTTAAACATTGGGCTATTTCGAAGGCTTTAGTTTATCTATAAATAGAAGTGTATCTCGTTTGTAAAACAAAAAAAAAACTTAAATATGATGAATATATAAGATTTTCCTATATGTGAACGAACATCTTTCTCGATTCTTTATTCCTAGAAGGTGGTAAGGCAAAAAGACATTTATCCTTGACTGGTGGATTTTCATTTAGGCGTTGATGGTGAGCTTCTCCCATCCTAGTTCTTTATCTCTAGAAAGTGGATTATTCCCTAGTGACGAACCAAGATCCCTTTATCCTTGGCTGGTGGCGCGTCCTTTAGGCCTTGTTAGTGAATTTCTTATATTTCGAAATCCTTTATCTTGGTAGGTAGCTTGTCTTTTAAGCCTCGGTAGTGAACTTCATCAATCCCGATCTTTATCCTTGGCTAGTGGTGCATCCTTTAAGCCTTGGTGTTGATCTTATTCTATCACTTTTCACTCAAATCTATCTCTTATCACTCAAAACACATTTGTCCGCCCCGCACCTGAATTAGGCAGGGAGTCAAACTTGAAGCTTCAAAAGCCATGAGCCCCAGCCTCCATACTTCTCTTGTCCACCTCTACCTTGAGCTCGCGCCTTCTTTAATACCATAGACTGTTTGAAGCTATGGTTTCGGATTTCCGGAGGCTTGACATGTCGTGGCTCTTTTGCCCGTTTCTTTTCAGCTTTCAGTTGCTCGAGCACATCTGCGCATTGTTTGTTCAGCTTTCAGTTGCTTGAGCCTGCCGAGTAGCAGGATCCGAAGCCTTCTCTGGATGCTCAAACCTGTCTAGGACCACACCCGCCGAAGGGAGTCCAAAGGCGAAAGGCTTGCCGCTTGTAGAGGAGAGAATAATGGCGATCTCAGCAGCACAATTTGCTAAAACATGTTCCACGTTTATGTTAAGGGAACTTTCTGTCATACATTAAGTTTTTCTGACATAATTGTCTGCATGGGAATTGGGTCGCACGTGACTTCTCCATCTTCCTAGACATTGGCAGTTGGGTCAAGTCTTGGAGAAATTAATGTTTTTCAAGTAATCATGGAGATAGCTTGATGGGCTTGAACCATGAGATCTCTTGGAGGTCACTATGAACGGTCCAATGCCTCTAGAGCTGATCTATCACAGGGATCACGCAGACATGTTGGCTCTTTCGGCCCATATCTGGAGCCGAATCTGAAGCCCACTTCCATTTATCTTTTGCACTTGTTTGTACTCGAACTCTGCGTATTCACAATTGCACCTGAACTCATCTGTTACCCCCATAAAAAGAGCATTGAATCTACTGGTACAATACAATGGTCTTAGTGGAGACCGACATGACAAGAACACGCGGGCGAGTTGTCTTTCTCGAACAAGGATCGCGTGATTCGCTTCATGTGGGATATAGATAGGTAGATGCAGCCAAATCACGCATGTTTTGTGTGGTCCCGTGTATATACTGTTGTGGTTGAAACATCTCTTCGATTCTACGCATATGCTTTTGGTGAATTTATCAATCTCTAAATCGAAAGGAAATGAATGATTGGGGACTAAATACTACACTTGAATGGTGCAAGAATTTGGATGCAGAAAACATCCTGATATGGACAGATCAATGTGTGCCCAGGAACTAATCGAGCTGTTGGATGTTAGTTGCAGGAATTTATTGTCTCGGGATGTTTGATCTTCGGTTCCCAACTGCTTTCCAGATCTTTCATGTGCTCCTCCTTTTTCTTAAAAAGTAGACTAACGAGAGTAACGATTGAGTACCAAATTGACTAACTTTTATATTTCATCTTGCCTTGTTAAACGATCAGGGAGAAAAAGGGATGCGATCACGGGATTCATGACGAGGCATCTCGCTCCGTCGAACCCGACTTTATGCACGTCGACTTCCGACTCCCGGCATAGCAGTTCTCGATCAATTTCTAATCATCGCACTGCCCATTTCAAGGAGCGCTCTCCGCACTTTGCAATTCCCTACACACAAACTCCGACCCAGATGCCGAGTTGCACGGCGAACTAGCTCGGATCTGTTAAACAGACTCTGCTTGTCAATTCCTCTCATTCTCATGTAGCTTGCGTTTGGGTTGATGGATTTCTGACCCACGGATCACCAGAGACTCGTAGTTAAGTCGTTCATGGCCATGATTGAGGATGGCGGTGGACCAGATGGGGACATCCGGATGACTTTGAATGTCTGGAACAACCCTTCTTGAAGTCCCGATACATCAAGACAGGGATCGGGGGCATCTCAGCCAACCAAATGTCCAAATCCCTATCTGTAGGCCAACAAAAAGACCGTGACCGTGTCTCTTGACCCATTCTTCTCTGGGGGGTGGAGGAAAGGATCTGGAGAAATCTAGTGGAACTTGCACGTTCAATAGATTTTAGAAGCAAAGGATAAAGTTTCAAGTAGTTTCAATAAGGATATGTAAGCAACCACATATATAATGGCTAGTGCGGAAATTCGATCGAAAATATGACATAACGTTAATGAATTCGACCTAAAAGTTTGAACTGTTATATATATGGACGAGGGAATGTGTATGCGAATACAACGACTTGAACACGGTAACAGTTTATTACAGAAACTCAAAGTCGACTTACTGTCCGATGACTGTCCCTCGCCGTTCTCTTCGAGAGAGCTTGTGAAGTCCAATACTATTCATTTCATTTTCGATATAGTTCGATCCGTGATGCAAAAGAGACGTAACCCTATTAAATTCATCTAGGGTACAACTTTAATGACGCGAGACAAAGTCTTCCACGGGGATCTTCAACCTTGTGCTTTTCCGTTTGAGCAACGAAAACAAGGGCCTAAGACATGCGCAAGATTTCCACAGACCATAGCGAAATCCAATCAAATTGGCCGAATTTGGAGCACTCGAGACACGCACTAATCTCCAATCATGCAATATTTAATTACCCTCCTTAATCCACGGTCCTTGGATAAACGGCAAGGAGCCCAAGATTCGTCCCTTTTTTTATTGTCTTCTCCTTTTAAAAAATCGAAAAAGCCACTATTCATGTAAGTCGTCAGTTAGTAATTTTCTTTTTGGGGGGGGGGGCCTGATTGCCTTTCAAGATTACGTGTGAATGGCTCGATTCTAATTGAAACAATTAGGCTGGAACTGTGCGGTTGCTTGATTAGCGGCAACTTTTCTTTACCTCCCACCAATTGAATTCATACACACTAACCACGACGTGTTCGAAAGCGCTTGTTCATGTTGTGCCATCGGGCGGAGCAAGAAAGCACAGTCATGTTGGATGCGCACCGATTCTAAACTTTTTTATAACGGTTGAAAGATGAGTGATGGTCTAATCGAGGACATACACATTAGACTCGGTCAATCTCTGCCTTTGATAAGGATAAAAGGCTGTCATCTGCTAATCAACATTGAGCGAACTTTAGAAAACACTAATTCGACAATTAGCCCGTCGGGGCTGCTAAGAAGAGGGGGTGGCGGTATGCGGTGCCGTTGACCTAAAGTGCTTAATGGATGGGATGAGAATACTATTCCTTCTATCTTATCTTGATTTGGTTGCGCTATTTTCACACTTCTCACGATTTTCAATGCGCCGTTCTTCCTTGTTAGATCCTTCGGAATGGTTAAGACCGAATGGGGCAATCGGCTTTGTTAGAAAACCCGCCCCCCCCCAATAGTTCAAGCTTTATCTAAACTGATGGGAGAGGAACATGTGAGGCCCTGATAGCATGTTAGAAAGTTCAATTTAAAAACTTAAATTAACAGGCGGAAGGAAATCGCGTATAAATACGAAGAGTATATAAATCTCATTAACAACCACACAAGTTTGACACTCAGAAAATATCTACTTCCCTTTTAATTGTGGTCGGAGTCCGGTGCTGTGAATCCGTGTCCAAGAAAAGTAGAAAGCATGTTGTGGTGCTAAATGACTTTGAAAGCTCGGGGGACGAAAAATCTCGAATCGGGTAAACATCATGGCCATGACAGATTGGCTTATGGATTGAATCAATTGAATGATATGATGGAACATTTCCTTTACGAGGGTTCAACTCCTGGGCCATGGGGGTGATGAATCAATGAATTTGCCAATGGAATTGAAAGTATACAGTGGGCCTAACCATTGTAAAAAAAAAAATTAAAGTAGAGAAGATGTGACGGTCACATTGTCATGGACAAAAGAAAATAGTATGTATGGACAAATGTCATAGTCCTGGGGATAAAATACATGGTCCCAACTTTCCACCTTGGACAACAATGAATGTCCCTTTCGCCATTTCCTGCCTCTTTTTTTTAATCTTTGGCTTGGATTCTCGAATCTTTGCCGCACGATTTGCGATTGGTCCTATTTGATCCAAAGGTCGTCATCCCATTATCAATTCTTTTGATGATGGCAGCAAAGCGAAATGGACTTCCATGATGTGCCGGAAACAAATTCACGTGAAGTCCGATTTACAACAGATTAGTACGCATATGACACATTATGTATATAAAATTTATACGGTTCGATGCTAAAAGAAAATCAGAGATACACATCATGGAAGTCCATTTCGCTTTGCTACCATCATCGAAGAATTCATGATGGGATGATGACCCTCGGATCAAATGGGACCGGATGCATTGGTATGCACGTAACACATCATATATGAAAATTTTATACATGATCGATGCTAAAAAAGAATCAGAGATACACGTAAATCCAAGTGTCAATCAGACTTAATACCTATTTTTCTGTAGAGTTGGAGATCGAGAAAACGGGGGGTCTAAGCTGTTCTTGCCGAATTTACGTCGTAAAATCTCGATCGGATCCATAGAGTTTTTTGTGGATTTTTGTAATTGGGTCACTGAATTTTGATTTCAAGCATCGAGCATGCTTAAACTTTACAAATCAATGCACTATGACCGGAATTTATAGGTTAAACAAGCATATGATAATTAAATTCGATGGATTTTTTTTTTTGGCCTTCCTAGTGGCCAACAAATCGAACAATAGAAAGATAAAAAAAAAAAAAAGTGTGAAGATTCCACCGTAAACAAGATGGGGTCGGGCACATCCAGCCGAAGCTCAGGAATCTTTGCATTAATCAAGGTTTGGTTGATGGACGGCCAGGATCAACCAATGATTCACGAAACCGTGGGCCGGAAAACAAACGATGGGCGGTGCGGTCGCTGTCTTCTTCTTAGCTCTATCCAAAATGAATCACGACACGTCATTTATGATTATTTTAAATTATGATTTTCGAATAAAAAAATATATATAATTTTCTAATAACTTTTTCGCCCTTCGTTTTTCTCGTCTAATGCAAGACTTCTTTCCTTTTATTTCTTTTTATAGGTAGGACTTTTTGGGTAATCAAGCCCCACTCGTGGAATTTCCTACTCTCGCTTTCCTCTTTTTTAAATATTTTTTTATAAAAATAAAAAGTAATTAATGTTCGGATCTCGACTTTATGTAATGGTATCTCGCAAAGGGCTTTTTCAAGCACGACTTTTCGAAAGAGCTTATATGTATTATCAAGAAAAGTTAAGTGATCAGAATATAGATAGAAAAACGATTGAACCCAATTATGATACGATTTGTATATACATTTAAAACTTTGTTATCTATCGAAATTGTAATTTTTTTTGTCAAAATAAAATTTTATTCATTGCTCGAAATAGTACATGAGAAGTACGTAAACTTTCGTAACAAAGCAAATCGAAGTAGAGCAAAACCCAAAATACAACAAAACAAAGCCAAATCCAGAAAACAAGAGCACTCGTTTCATAAAAACAGATTTATCAAGCAAAATAATTGGTGGATGTTTTCTGGATCTGGATTCATTATCAATATTGAGCGCACGCCGAAAATTCGTTCTCCAATAACTACAGCATTACCAGTTGGCTGTACATGCCTAGGTTCGGCTTCGTCTACACCATCGCCATATAGAGAAAACCAAAACATAGATTTAACTTTTGGAGGAGCAAATTTTCGTGGTTCAATGAAAAACTCGTGCGATCATCATTGAAACTGGAAGTAGATGACCTGTACACGGACAAAGCATGGGTATCGAACCCTTGAAAACATTATTGAACTTTCCGATCTAAATCAGGAGAGAAAAGCTCCTAGATCTAAAATTAAATCAGGAGATCAAACTCTCTCTTATTAGAATTAAATCAAAAGAAAATAAAAATCAAGAAAAGAACAAAAAAACTTAAACAAAATTAATGGGAGGGGAGGGTGAGACTAGCTCAAACCTTCCCTTATGATTGAAGCTTGAAGAAGACGATCGAGAAAAAAGAGAGAGGGAGAGAAAAAAAACTTTTGAGCCACTGATTTAGAGGCTTTTTGGTAACCGATTAAACAATACCTGATTCTATTATTTTGTTATCGGGAATAAAAAAAGAACATAAATCTGTTTGGTAAATTTTTTGTTCCCGGATACAAATTTATTCCCAGAATCAGTTTTGAAATATAATCAAGAATAATAAAAAAAGTTGATTCTTGATTCTAGGAACAAGAATAAAAAACGGAAAATAAATTTTTTTTCTTCTTCTTTCCTGGCCTATGGTCGACGAGGGTGGCCCTCGCCCTCGCCCAAGTCACGAGCCGCCCTTACCTAGACCGCAACGTCCTCGCTGGCCCTGACCTATGGCCAGTTGCTGATGTAGGCGATCCGGCCATGGGCCAAGGAAGGAGTAGAAGAAAAAAAGAAGGAAATATTAAAAAATTCAAAATATTATTAATAAAAAGAAATTTTGTGTAGTTACCAAAAGCATTTATGTTCCCTTTCTATTCTAGAAATAGAAATTTTGAGCAGTTACTAAACGTTTTCAAATGCTTAGAAATTGTTTCTCGGAATAGAATAAAAAAAATTATTTCTGAATAAAAATTATTTTCGAAAACAGAATAATTACCAAACTCACCTTTACTGGTCGCGATTGTAAGTTCAATTTATTTATTTATTTTGCAATTTATTTCTTCTATAGTTTCGTGGGTACTCCTTTTCTATTATTTATATAAAAAAGAATATTAAATTGCATCGAAAATGCAATTTGATTAGACAGGCGAGTTGATTCCATTACACGTCAAATTCTCATTAAAATAAGTGGGAAAATCACTAGCCACCTAAGTGTAATTTTCCAAAAGAATTTTTTATGAGTCGGACCGTGTCATGTGGCCTCCACATCATGGACCGATTTCGTTGTCCTATTTTAAATTGAAGTTCATTGGAATGACCGGAACCAACATTATATTGTATTATACTTATATTATACTACATTATATCATATTATATATACGTTTTTGTTTTGGTTTCCCCCCCGTGAAAGGGTCTTCCTTAAAAGAAAAAAAAAAGGGTTTTCATTTTTCTCCTTTTCTCTTCTTGTTTTGACAAGAATCTTCCTAGATTCTTAATTTGGTATCTAAGCTTTTAACAACAAAATTAACACTACATTAATTATAATACGAAGCCCAACATGAAGAATCCTATACCTAAAATCAAATATTGTCAAAAAAAAATTTCGATAATAAAGTTATTTTAGGAGAATAATTTTCAAATGCTCGGTCCTACCGAGAGAAATAAAATAAGGCCATACTTTTCAAATATTTAAGGTTCAAGTAGCTCTAAGAGAACCTAGGAAATTCAGATGCACCCATGGTTTTTGGTTATGAGAAGCTTGGACCCGTCTTTGGAAGAACGACTAGTGGTCATAATTAATTGTCATCTAGCAGACAAACACATGCATAGACCTTGTATTAATCTTCCAATTAACTAATGACTTATTGGTAAGGCCTGAGAGAGCATGAGATGAACATCAATTAGAGATTAGTCCTGCAGACCACTTTGAGATCTTTATACCAAAGTGTGTATGTCACATGGATATATATATGTTGATTGCCCATGGTTTTGGCTTAACAAGTGTGATTGGTTGGTAAACCTAATTGAAATGTCGCTCGTTGCCATGCACTTCGGCACCTGAAGGAAGTTTCTCCTCAGCCTCCCCCGACCTCAGGCTTGGCAACACGCAGAAGTATTTTTTGGGAAAATGGTCATAGTTTGGTGGATCTATTGTTGTCGAGTTCCGAGTTCGCAAAACCGTGAACGAGATTCTCTCTCAAAACCCTAGGAAATACTTCAAAATTGAGTTACGCGGACAAAACAAGTTGTGAACAGAACCATTTTAACCGGATAATTACGAAACCTAAAACAAACAGAATAACAAGCAAGAGAACATAGAGAGAGAGAGAGAGAGAATCGTGATTCGAACGATCGATCTGTGCTCTGATATCATGTTAGACAACTTGTTTTGCCCAAAAGTTTAAACTATTAGAAAACGAGCCAATAATGTATTTATAGCGTATGATTTAATAGAAGCGAATGGCCGAGATGTTCACCTTCCACCGGTATGTGGAGATCAAAAAACTCTCAATCTTGATCACCCTAAAAAAACTCACAAATTGGGCTTGAGGAAAAGGGATTCCCTTAACAGTTAACCATAGTCCTAAATGGATCTTTTGAAGAGACTCAACGCTTAGAGCTCATTAAAGAAAGATTAGGATCTTTACTTGCTTGAGTATGGGGGTTAATTTGCGCAAGATATTAACTATGCAACGATGCGATAGATTTTCTGGTATGTTTTAATTTAACTTTCATCTCTCTCTCTCTAACTTACTTTGCAGTCCACATCTGAAATTAATGGTCCTCACAATACCTAATTCCCTTACGACCGGGGTTGTGCCCGGTGGGTGGCTTTTAAACACCTTAATACATCGAAATTACTTAAGAATTAAAGGGTGGAAAAAATATATATAAAGAGCGCACGAAAGGTTTCAAGGTTCACTAACAAGTGGCACAAAAAGGTTCGTCAACAGTCTGCTTATTATCATTATCTAGAAGAAAAATCAGAAAAGGCTAATCAAGAGAGAATCAAACCAGAACTTGACTACTGATTGGGACCTTATCTTAAAAATCTGTCACGGATCGAATTCCCCAATTCCACTTCTTGCATGGCTGCTAAGAGAAAAAGAAATCTTGGAAACAGAAAAATGATGCTGCAAAATTTTTTTTTTTGACTTTTGTAGAGCTAAAGTTGCCACGCTGCTCGGTACTTGAACTGGATACATAGGATGAAACCCCAATCTCACTGTTGGCAACCCCTCTCTAAAAAAAAACCCTCCCTCAAGGAAACTTCACCGGCAGCCTCTCAGCGGAGAGCCTACTGTGCCCTACTTTTCTATTCTCCTGATCTAATATGGGTGTCTTCTTTCGCTTGATGTGGTTTCTTTCATTTACTCATCGTGGTGAGTAAATCCACTTGCGGTTGAAAATTTTGTGAGAATGTCGTCACCAATCTAGTCAGCAGGATGCCTAGGATGTGATTTCATGACTTCTTTGAGATTCAACGGAAGCTCTCCTCTCCTAATTTAGGTGTAAATCTAAATTTAGAAGCTTTTCTCTCTTGATCCATATCTACATTTGAGAATTTTTTAGATGCATTTAGTCTATGGTGTTCAACATTTTTGTTGTTGAGCGGTGATGGTGTTGAGGATGCCGAACCTAGGTGCGCAGTACAAGTCGCAGTTTTTGGAAGGGCTCAACATGTGCGCCCTTCATTAGTGACGGTTCCAATGATCGGTCATCAATTTTTTTTTTATGCTGTGACAGATCTAGTCTTTTGGGATGAGAGCATGCTTATAGCTTCAAGTTATACCTTTTTTTTTTTATGGGTTTTGGCTTGTTATGCAGCTCTTTTGGGATTTGCATTGCTTGAAATTTTTCTATACATCTCTCATGTTTGATTATGGCAAATGAATGAAATTTTTTTCAACCAAAAAAAACAGAGATAAACAGGAAAAAGAAGGGATTTACTTAGAAAAATAAATTGTATGATAGGCTGGGAATTCTCACTCAGCTAAAAGGAATTAAAAAAAAAGTCGTATGATTTTCAACTCTGCAACTGGATGTCATATGTTCGAATTTCACCAACTACGTTATAACTGCACCTAAATAGCCCAAAGATAATGAGACGTACTGGGTATTCCATGGGGTTTCGGCTAGTGTGTCCCTAAATTACAAGAAAAAAAGATGAAATAAAATTAGCCCGGAAAAAGTCTCGAGGGACGAATTACATTGATTTGGTGGGAAAGAAAAACCGGAATACACAGGGTAAGTGAACATTAATTATGATACTTATTTGGCAAGGACCTAAAATAGCATTAAGGATAACTCATTGGAAACTGAATGGGAACAAATAAAGAGCAATATCATACGATATACATATGAGAAAATTATTGCAAATCATAAAATTTTGTACATAATGAATCAAAACCTCAATATTTCAAGGATTTTTATTAGGTCCATAGCCGGTTTAGAAAATTATTTACACACTCGCCATTGGATCGTAGACATGTGGAAAAGTGAGATTTAAATTATTTAATGAGGAAATATTGATTTAAAATTTAGAATTCATGAGAGGTTTACAGGATGAGATGATGGTGTTGTAGGACCATACTGGCCATTATTTAGGAATATGCACAGGTGACCTATCTCATAATGAGTGTGGACTTTTCATGAAATTTTTTGGTAAGAAGTTTGAGGGCGAATATTATTTTAACCTTAGCCTCAAGGATAATGACATAAATGATCCTTAAACTTTAGCTAAATATGCAATGTGATTCCTGAACGTTAACCCAATATTCAATGTTGTTCAACTCGTCCCACAACTTTTGTTGGTAAATGTTCAAGCTAATCCCTAAATTATATGAAAATATCTAATGTTAAACTTCTATTAATTTACGTTCAGGATAATATTGAATATTTTCATAGAGTCTAGAGACTAGTTTGAACATTTATCAAAAGTTCAAGTATCATATTGAACAAATGAAAAGTTTGTGGACAATATTGCATATAGGCTAAAATTCAATAACCACATCGAACATATTAAAAGTTCATAAACCATATTACAAATTCAGAGATCACATTGAATAAGTTAAAAATTTATGGATAATATTACATACTGAATCAAAGTTTAATGACCATTTATATCATTTTCCCCGATAAGGTTTAAGGCTTATGATACAGATTTTTTTTTCTTCTAGGATGCATGATCGGAACCGGCGCTTCCCGAGTAATTATCACATGGACGGATTCCCCCATGACACGCCAGCTGAAAGGTACGTGGCATCCTAGCGTGATCAAGGGATGGAAAAATTAGGAAAAGTCTCCTCCTCACAACAATATTCGTGGTGTCTATCCCTTTACTTACTTCGCACGGATGAGCGCCAATTTCAACAAGGTATACCATCTCAAAGGAATCGTCCTTTCATGATCTAGGGTGGGTGGATAGACTTACATAGTGTCGAATTTCAACTGTTGGTGGTAGGTAGTGACTTTCATAGCTTTACCAAAGTTTCATCAGTTAAATTTCTCACTTGATTTTGTCAGCTTTTCTTTCAAGTATAGGCAATTTCCGTGTAAAAAAAGAATGGAACGAGCTCCGTACGATTTTTTTTTGTCCAAAAATCCCATAGTTAATTTTTCAATATCGACGTGTAAATGATGTTAACAATTCGAGGCGATAAGTATAGAGTAAAAGTTAAGTCCCGAGGACTTAAAAAAGGTTTACAGCAAATGGGCAAGGATCCTCCACCACTTTCACTAGCTTATAATCCCCTAATCGTCCTAATCACTAGTTGATCCCCCTCCTTTCATTTGTTTAGTGCTCTCATGACTCTCTCTTTTTATCTAATTAGGTATCCATTAAAGCGGTATACTAATATAACGCTTTGGATCGAGGCACAACAACTATTCAAAATCGCTGTGCGTAACGCCCATTTAGCAACTCTTTAAGAAAGCCATCATGTCTTATAATCGAGATAATGGAGAAGAATTTTTTTTTATCAGTTACATAGATAAAAAAAAATATCGAGATAAGTACACTTTTATCGCGAAAGTTTAAAATCCTAAAACTCATAAATAGGCAATAGAATTTTAAAATTTATTCATACAGCCGCAATCAAAGATGTCCATTAAACCCTTCGGGCCTCGTTCCCATCCCCTTTCGGCCATAGAGGCATAACTCAAGCATGAGTCAAATTGGCAGTTTTTAGAAGCGTACAAAATATCATAAACAAATGAATTTGGAAAATGTTTTCTTCATAATTACGGTAACCAAAAAAAAAAAAAAAGGGAAGAAAGAGAGAAAGAGCATACACCACACCACACCACACCACACCACACTAGGGGTGATCAATTCCCGATCCGAGAGGATCGGTTCACAAAATTAGGAGCTAGAGACCGGACTGGTTGGTCCTAAAACCGGGAACCGAATTGGATTGATCTAGTCCGGTCCAATGGAACCAGTCACTTTTTTTTTCCCTGCTAGTGTTGAACTAAGTGATGCGTGTACAATAAAGATGAATAAAAAAACGTGATTCACTTAAGGTTCAGTCCACATTTTATTAATTTTTTTGAAGAAATAAAAAAAATATACATACGTAGTCGGTCCATTCTAGTTCTGTTCCTTTTAGAACTAAGAACCGGATCAAACTGGCCAGTTCGATCCTATCCTGATAATTTTCGATTTGGACGGTCCATTTTCCACGTCCCTACATGCACACCGGGGGCAAGGCGACTCAAAAGAGAGCCCGGACGGGGTCGCCGCGCCACCACGCGCGGCCGGTCCCCGCACCTCCGGGGGGCCAAAATGGCACGCGGCGTCGTAAATAATGCCGCGGATACGGACAAAAGACAAGTTGCGCTGGGCCCCAGCCCCCTCCCCCCGGGGGCCATCGTACACGTCAACATCTGCCGCACCAGAATCATCGCCCTCCTCCCTCCTCTCTCCCCTCCCCTCCACATGCGCTCGCCCAAAGTGCCCAAAAATCACCGCCACCGCCCGGAATTTACCATCCTGCCACTCCCCCTCCTCCTCCTCCTCCTCCCCACGCCGCCCTCCCTCTCTATAAAGCGCGACCCTCCTCCTCCTCCCTTCCATTCCTCCTCCTCCTCCTCCCCGTCTCCGATCGCTGTGCAGTTTAGCCTCTGTAGTTCGGACGGAGCTCGACCTGAGTGTCCGGCCCCTCCCCCCCGTTTAGGTTCGAGCTAGCCGTCGTGGCGTAGGGAGCGTAGAGAGAGCGAGAGGGAGGGAGAAATGTTGGGAGTGTTCAGCAGCTCGATCGTGTCCCCGCCCGACGAGCTGGTGGCGGCCGGCTGCCGGACGCCGTCGCCGAAGACGACGTCGGCGGAGCTCGTGCGGCGGTTCCTCCAGTCCAACGCCTCGGGGGTGTCGGTGCAGATCGGGGACCACGTGCAGCTGGCCTACACCCACCACAACGAGTCCCTGCTGCGGCCCAGGTAATAAGAAAAAAAAAACAAAACAAACCAACACGCCGAAACGAAACGAAACGAGAAACCGAACCAAACGACACGAACCGTGAGCGTCGAGCGATGCGCGAGCTTCGCTCGAGACGACGACGTCAGTCGAGAGTGGGTTGAGATTGATTCTTGCATGTCGACATGAGCTGTGCCGATCGACCGGGCGCGATCGGCTGGGTCGGGACGAAATCCTTGAGCTGAAAATGGCATAATCTGCATGCTTTGGCCGAATTTCCACGCGAGCCTTAAAAATTTGCATGTTCGACCGTGGCTCTCAAGAGCCGAAAGGTTACTCAAATCTTAGAGGGGAGATGTTGAAATTCGAACCCGGATTACGGAACCGACGTGGGGTGCGTTGCGTTCGGACCGACGTTTTGATTGTTAACCATGTAATTTGCCAAAACATCTTTGGAGATATATTTAAGCTCTTGGAAATTCTGGGTCGTTCTAATTTTCCCCAGAGAATAGGAGAGGAGTGCCACCGCAGGAAATTTGAGGGGCTCCGCGAGCGAAAAGATAAAACCAAAGAAATTTTTTGGCAAACGGTAAAGCAAAATATCAGGAGTTAAAATCTCGTTCGTTTCGTTGATCTATGTTTAGGTCATGATGTCCGGTTTTTGTTGTGATTTGCGAAGTGATTCCAGCTTTGGTTTATAGTACTACCGGTTGATTTTCAGGATGTCCATGGCTAGGGCTTGTAGTTAGTAGTAACGCCAGGAAAGCTGATTTCATTGGGACTCCGTTCGTGACGTGAGCCGTTTGGTAAAGGACTTAGACTGGTAGTTTGCGTGATGATAATTCTACAGCTTAGAGGTGAAGCGATGAAAAAAGTGGCTCCTGAAACCTTCACTTTTGGAATTTTGAGAGCTTAGAGACTCGGGGCGACTGAAATTTGGACTCAGTTAAATCGTAGCAAAGATCTCTACTTGTTGAATGGACTGCGGCAAGTATGTTTTTGATCCCCCAGCTTGAAGATTGGCTTGTTCTGACGTTGCGTTCTGTTGTAACTCGATTGGCAGATCGTTTGCGGTTAAAGATGAGATTTTCTGCTTGTTCGAGGGAGTTCTGGACAACCTGGGCAGTCTCAGGCAACAGTACGGGCTTGCCAAGTCCGCGAACGAGGTGATCCTCGTCATCGAAGCGTACAAGGCGCTGCGTGACCGGGCTCCGTACCCTCCCAGCCACATGGTCGGCCACCTGAGCGGGAATTTCGCTTTCATCGTCTTCGACGGGTCCACCTCCACTCTGTTCGTGGCTTCTGTAAGATATTCCGCCTGTCAAATTCCTGTGTTGGTTGAGGGAGCGTTTGCTTTGAATTGTTGCTAACGGCTGGTATTGACAGGATCAATACGGCAAGGTTCCTCTTTATTGGGGAATCACGGCCGATGGGTACGTCGCATTCGCGAATGACGCAGAGCTGCTCAAAGGTTCTTGTGGCAAGTCACTTGCTTCATTTCCTCAAGGTAGAGTCCGGGAATCGTGTACATATAAATATACTTCTCGATAGTCCGCAATTTTGTAGAACAATAAGAAATAGCCGTGCTCTATATGAGTAGTTTGGGCATTTCTTTGTCCATTGTTAAGGTGCTTCTCTTCTCTTTGTTGACGAATTATGGTCACGCAGGATGCTTCTTCTCCACCGCAGTTGGGGAAATAAGATGCTACGAGAATCCGAAGAATAAGATCACTGCAGTTCCTGCAGATGAAGAGGAGATCTGGGGAGCAACATTCAAGGTAAACTTATTTATAATATAAATGTTGACTTCTATGAGATACTTGTTAAGTCGGTCAGTGGAGCTCTCGGGCATTGGTGTAATAGTCTTCCCGGCTACATATTGAGCTGTTTTTTTAGTCACCACAAGATTCTCTTGATAGTAATAAGGAAAGTGTAAGTCCTGTTTTTCTTTGACCACATTGAAATCAGATTCTGAAAGCTGCCTCATCTCATCATCTGCCCTTTGAAAAGGAGTCTGCTATTAGTCCTGTTATTCACTGACTATAAGTTGCTGGTGTGTGCTTAATGAGAATCACACAGATGCCGCTTCTCAAGAGCTTTATGTTCTTGGAAGATATGATTGCTTATGCAGTAAGAGCAGACTAAGTTGCATCACATGGTAAATCCAAAATCACAAATACCCTCTTCATATTGACTGGCGTGATCCTTGATTGAATTATAGACCAAGCGTCTGTCCCGTTGGAAAGTCTGACAAGGTAGACCTACCTTAAATTTATTGGCAATTGGGGGGTGGTTGCATCTTCATCTGTTCCTTCACTAAATTTTATTAATAATATGACAAGCATGTGGGACTACTTCGAGTCGCTGCCTGGTTCATCTACCATTGATTTTCTTTGGGTCAGTGTACCCATCTGTCCATATCAATCGAACTCGAAACAGAAACCTGAGCTCCTCCGCATATAAACCCTCCGCCCCACCCCACTGACATGTCAATTTGTGGGTATGGAATTTCAGGTGGAAGGGCCAGCAGCAGTTCTTGCAGCCACAGAATGAGATGAAACCGGAGTGTCCTGTAATGTTGATGTTTGAAGGTATGTACCCATCTGAGGAAAGAGAGGGAGACATGTTCCTGTGGCTTTTGGTGGTTCATGACTCAGAAGGGCTCAATACAGATCCAACGAAGTGTGAAGAGAGACAGAGAGAGGGAGAGAGAGTGGAGTTGCGGGGGAGATGTGAACTGGTGGCGGTCAGTTGGAGGGAGTTGCAACTGTTGTAATCCTTTGTAGCTTGGATTTGAGTTTTCCTTTTGCTGTTGCTCATTGGATTTTTATCTTTTGACCAATGTACAGGTTACGGCTATGCTGTCCTGTGTGTCTAATAAAGCTTGGTTGAAAGTTGGGTTGTGCTATTATTTGCATTTCTTTTCTTTGCCCAAGTTTGTGCAGTTGCTTCAAGTGAACGATGATTATATCCTTGGACAATTAGGTGAAGTAGAGAGGTATCCTAGGTGGTTCTTAAGCACTAAAGTGACATCTTAAATTATTCAATGAGGTCTGTGTACTATTTAGCTCAAATTTTTTGAACAAAACGTGTGCGATCAATTATGAATTCATAAGCGGTCGTAAATAAAAGTTGTTAATTATTCTATATGGCTTATGCGATTCAAAAGATGAGACTATCGACAAAACTTACCAAATTTTATCCAGGTAGGTTCTACCCAAAAGGAATCTTCTCCAGTTACAATGACAAGAGGACGACAGGATAGGATGGTGACATTTACATTGTGAAATTGATGGGAGAGACTATAGAAATATAGTTACTTTTCTTTTAACATGGTAAAGAAAAAGGGTAAAAGCCACCAACAATTCCAAACTTTGTTCACTGTGACACATTTATCCCAAAATTATTTTTTGGGACACCAAAAATTCCGAACTAGTATCTGTGTGACAAATTTACTTTACATTTCACATTTACCCCAAACTTCTTCTTATGACACTAAAAAACAATTTTAGTTAGTTTACTGTATCTTATGATTCGATTCGATTCACAACTCATAAATTTGAGATTTTGATTCACGATGTATATCTCGGTTCGGTAACTATGGTCAAAATACTTGTAAACAACGATGTGTTTTCCCGTATGTTTTGGGCTTTGAGCGCATGGAGCTCTTTTCGTCCTAATCACCGAAAATGAGAAAAGGCCCATCAAGTTTTCTACGCAACAGTAAACCAACTTGAGCCCAAGTTTTGTTTGCTGCTTAACACACTAAAACCGCGAAGACGCTGCTTCATCCGACGAAGATCCCGATTAAGCTCTGAATCGTCGGTTTCGTAGTTTTTCTCACCGAACCATATAACGAAACAAGTCCCTAGTTTAATAGGCCAAAATCGTCGGGTCCGGTCTGGGATTTGAAACTCCAATCAACGAATAATTTACCGATGAGGTTTCGGCATTGCTATCTCTAGTCGGGAATCTCGGCGAGACAAGTCCCTAGACCCTCTTGATCCACACGTGCAAATATTTTCTTTTTGTCTTGTCCTATCTCTAGCTCCCTTCTCTCTATCTCTCTGACTTCTATCCTTCCTCCTGCAGAGCGAGGGAGTCAAACCTCGCACCCCATGAGACCAGCTTCCTCATCCCCCCTCCTCCCAAAAAAGTCTCTTTACTAACAGGGCCGCATGCCTATCGGCATACGTGCAAATGTCAGATAGCCCAAGGTTGAAAGCTTTCTGTGGGTTTTCCTCGTGCTTTCTGTGGGTTTTCCTCGTCTCGTCCTTTTTGGGCTATCTGACATTTGCACGGACGGCCCACATTCGATCCGGCCCAGCCCAAAATCTACACCCCGGCCGACAAACTGGTTTTTGTCCGGGCGCTGCTCCGACGACGTGGCCGCCTCCCCGACCGGGCCACGTGCCCGCCCGTGGCGTCGCTCCCCCACGGGAGCCGCCCGACAGATCACGCGCCGAGGGAAAAGACCGGCCATTAAATAAGAAAGGAATCTCGGAGGGCAATATGGTCACACGACGTGGCGAAAAAGCTTCGGGGTTCGGGTCAAGACGACAGGGCGTTCTCGGGTTTGGTAAGGCGAAACGGGGAGTCGCGCTTTCCTCTCTCCCTCCCCCCACGCACGGTCTTCTGCGAAAGTGGTATCACGGCCCGAAGGAAGGAAGGGAGGACGGAGGAAGGAAGGAGGGAGAGAGAGAAGGGCAAAGGCAGAAGAAAAATTTTGAGGGAATTTTGCGAAAAGGGAAGAAGGAAATCACTCTCATCTTTCCACTCGTTCTCTCTCTCTCTCTCTCTCTCTCTCTCTCTCTCTCACTCCCCGTGCGCGCGCGCGCGCGCTGTGATTCGCTTTGTGGTGGGATTCCTGGCAGCAAAGGAGGTTCGATTTTGAGTGGGGGGGTATGTCAACTGATGCTGCTGCTGCTTCTCTCTACCTACTCTTTCTCATCTCTTGGTTTTTCTTGGCTTATTTTTTTTCGGTCTTGTTTTTCCTCCCCCTTTTGGGCGCTGTCGTTCCTCGTCTCGTCGTGCGTTTAACGTTTTCTTGTTCCTTTTCCCCGATGTGTTGACAACCCATCCCCGGTCTTGACTTGGGTCGTGCTTGCCTGTTGACAGGATTTCGGGGCGGCTCCGTGGGTGGCTGAAGCGAAGGGAGAAGAAGCAGAGACAAGGTGCAAGCTCCGTGCTTTTCTTTTTTTCTTTTTCTTTCTTTTTGGCTGCTGCTTCTTTCGAATTCGTGCATCGGCTCTTTTTGTTGGAGGGTAAGGGGAGATGGGTCGGGGTTCAAGTCGAAATTCTGGTCCGGTGGAGTGTTTTCTTCTCTTTGCATGCATCTGTTTTCAGTGCTCATGTGCTGGTGGCTGTGTTACGGGAGGGACCCAGTTGAGGTTTGGGCTGCTTGTTCTGTATCTGCTGAACCGTAGAGCATTGATTAGATCAGTTATGCGCTTCTTTTAGAAATTTTTGATTGGGGAACTTTTTTCTGAGTAGTTAGCTGAATCATGCCGGAGTATCAGTAGCATGGGCCACGGGGTGTTTGTGCGGCATGGCTTGATATGGGGCCATGTAATTGCTGATCAGGTTTATCAGATTCGGCCTGATAAAAGGGGAAAATTTTGGCACAGCAATTTTACTTTTACGGTCGTATGTGATTGTGCTGATTCTATGATTTTCTTTTTGAAGAAGTTGCGGATTTTTTGTCCTAATCCTTGCAAATATATACTCAGAGATGGTGGATCTACCTTGTAGAGTTTAGAGATCACCTTTGGGATAGGTTTATTTGGTTTATTGTTATTACGGTATGTTGGAGAAGTTTTGCTTTGATAAGTTTCTTTGTGCTTGATAGTATATATGTTTTATTGTTTGAGCTCATCAACCTTTTGTGCTGTATTGTATATATGTGTTCTGTTGAGGTTGGAGTTTGAGCCGTAAATCGTCAACCTTTTGGTTGTGAAAGTGTTGTCCTTTCTTAGTTTCAGTGAATAGACTAGATCTTTGTTTGGTTTAAGGGATTAGCACAGCTTGCAGCGTGGAGTGCTTGATATAATAGGAAGGTGTGTATGTTTTAAGTAGGGCCACAATGTGATAGATTGAGTTGTCTCTTTAGTGCTAGTCGATTGACCATTTGCTGCTATGCTGATATGTCAGAGCATTGTCTGTACCGGAAACCCATAATGGAATTCATATACATAATCCACTTGCTGATACCCTTAGGTTAAACTGATTAGGAGCTCCGTAGAGGGGATTGCCTAGCTGTTTTTCTGTTTTTCAGTGACCTGTTCTGTTTTTGTGCTTTGACTACTAAAAAACACATAGTTGTTAATTTAGATGTAATAAAATGGGTGGCTTGCATAAGAGTATCACTCTTGGGAAGTTTAGTGCTTTTTACATAGTTCAGACAGGGCTTTCATATGTAGAAATTTTGTCTTGTGTACTTGTTGTAGTTGAGTGGGAATACTAGTGAAAGCTAAAACCTGTGGTTAGCCTTAAAGCCTTAGGACTCTTATCATCTTATGTTCAAGTGTTGCTATGTACTGGGCTCCTTGAGATGCAAAGTGGGGATGCATGAATTCAGACCATTTACTTTATGGAATTACATCCAAAGACTTATGGAAAAGATTCTGCTTGCTTCGTGCTTGCTTTAGCAACTGGACAGTTACAGTCTGATTCTTTATAGAATTTGGCTCTTTCAGGTTGAATAGGAATCTCTTTAACTATTGGAGAACAGTGCACAATGTATTTAATTTCTTATAACTCCCATGCAAAGTTTGGTAGGATGACAAAAGTTTTAAAATTCCGACCCGTATATGGGATAAGTAAGTGTAAACAAGAAAAGCAATAAATAGTTGAAAAGGGGTGTAAGAAATCGAATATAATACCTCTAGCTATGGTACCGTAGTTGAGTGCACAACCCTTTTCTTTTTGAAAGTTGAAACTAATAAAGAAGGATGTGAAATATACGTAATACTAGCCCTCTACCTGAGCTTCTCAATCTTTCCTCTTGCCATTGTCTAGAGAAAATTTTGGAGTTCTTTCTAAATATTGATATTGAGCTCTTAATCTGGTTAGAATATTAAATTGTGGTTAGAAAGCATGCTGTGTGGTGGAATTCTTATGTTTATGTCATGTAGTATTCTCACGTGGCATCACTGGGAGCATTTATACTAGTTGCAATTTTTTAACATTAGAATAACATGTTACCATGTCATTGCAAATTTAAATATTTGATTGAGCATCATTACCATCTTGGTATGCCTCGTGGTATTGCCATTGGATGAAATATCTTTTTTTTTTCCATTTAAAGGATATGTTGTTAAGATGTTCATTCAATGTCTATGAATTAGTGTGAATTGTTGTCAATGTAGGATTACCTTCGAGTTTTGTTGGTCTGGATTTCTTCATCATTTGGTGTCTTTTGTCAGACAAAAGAGTCTTGATTTTTTCTTCAGTCGTTCTGCCTTTGATAGTCTTGGCGATCGCTATGTATGTTAAAAGAGCCATGTCTTTTTGACGTGTTGTGTTGCAGTAAAAGCTCTTCAATACAGAGTCTTTTCCTTCTGCTTTGACATGGATCAGCAGGGGAATGGGCAGACCCCGGCAATAGGGGTCGTTAGCAGTACTGCTCAGATGTCATATGGTTTGAGCCCATATCAACCCAATCAGATAGCAGGCGGGGCTCCTCCTGGATCTGCCGGACAAATGCAACCTCCTCAGCCTGCTCCTTCAGCTCAACTTGCACAGCATCAGCTTGCATATCAGCACATCCACCAGCAACAGCAGCAACAACTACAGCAGCAGCTTCAGAACTTCTGGACGAATCAGTATCAAGAAATTGAGCAGACCACTGACTTCAAGAACCACAGCCTGCCGTTAGCTCGAATCAAGAAGATCATGAAGGCCGATGAGGACGTGAGGATGATATCTGCTGAAGCTCCTGTCATATTTGCCAGGGCTTGCGAGATGTTCATTCTGGAGCTGACCCTCCGTTCCTGGAACCATACGGAGGAGAACAAGAGGAGGACTCTCCAGAAGAATGACATCGCAGCGGCAATAACAAGGACTGATATTTTTGATTTCTTGGTTGATATCGTGCCCAGAGAGGATTTGAGAGATGAAGTGCTCGCGTCGATCCCAAGGGGAGGAGGTCTTCCTGTGGGTCCTCCGGCCGAAGGCGTTCCTTACTACTACGTGCCATCTCAGCATGGTCCACAAATGGGTGTTCCTGGAGTCATAGCTAGTAGGCCTGTGGCGGATCAGTCTCTTTACAGCCAACAGCCTCACCCTTACATGCCTCCTCAGATGTGGCCACAGCAACAACCGCAACAACAGCAGCCGCCTGCCGATTCTTGAGCAAGGACGTGGGTGAGTTTGTGAGTTGATCAACAGGTTGAAGGTTGAAACGTTGTAGCTTCTCGTGCTGCAAAAGGGAGACCTCGGTGGATCGAGTGGCCTGGCTGTTGTGTGTATATTATTGCCCTATCATTAGCTTCTTTTCTTGGGCTGTAGTAGTATGTGGATAGTCAATGCAACTTAGTTTGCCGGATTCCTTGCTACTTTCTTCTCCTTTGATGACATCTAATCCTTCGTGCTTGTTTCCATCTGCAAAATCTTGACTTGGTTTTGGCCAATTGATTTGCTTTCCGATTTTGGCCCTCGTAAGAAAGATACCCTCTCCCTCTCTCTCTCTCTCTCTCTCTCTCTCTCTCTCTCTCTCTCTCTCAAGCGAACGTTGCAGAACCATGATGTATCAGGTACCCTACTGGCCCGAGTTCTTCAGGAGTGAAGTTTTGATGGATGGTACGGGTATAACCTTCCTCGAGACAAGGGGATGATCTTGTGCTCGCTTGTAGGTGACTGGTTTATGACTTCCTTACGCTGAGCAGGGCACTGGCCCTTGGGAAGTATAGTCGTTTTCGTGGCGCTACTCCGAACAGCTTCCCACGAGACGTCGTCATTGAAACAACGAACCCATCTTCATCGGCAGCGCCACGAGGACCGACACCACAAACATTCACGCACACCAAGTCTCGATAGGCTTAGAGATGATATGGAATCGAGTTGAGCGGATGTTGTCGTGACCGGACTTGGCTCGAACATTTAAGGTTTGATACTGAACTGGGCGTTTGGTTCGGTTCGTCGAAACTCTGTCCGAGATTAAGCTCAACTTTACTACCAAACACATCAAATCTGCATTCATTCTCGTAATATATGCTTCGTTGTCTAAGCTGGGGTACCAGAGACGCACCCACGAAGAAATGCCCGCCGGGGTCTCTGTTTAACAGACATTGCATTCATTCTTGGGCAGGGAACGACGTCACATTGACCTTGAGAGAGAGAGAAAGAGAGAGAGAGAGGGACAGAGAGAGGAAGATGAGGGACAGGACGAAGATTAACACGATGAGGTCGGGGTTGGTCGTGATCGGAGCATTGGCGTTTGGTTATCTCACTCTGCAACTGGGTTTCAAGCCATTCCTCGAGAAAGCCCAGGTCGCCACCGACGACGCTTCTCCCTCTCCTCCGCAAGATCCCACCGCTCTTCGCGACGAGTAGAGTACGGTAGCTCATCGCCCTTCTGTCTTAATGTTGAATGTTTAGCAAAAAGACCAGTTCTTGTCGTTGAATCTCCCGAGGTCGAGCTTTATCGCATCGTAATTCGAATCTGGGTTGCTTGATTCATGTGGAGTTGTGGAGGTTTCATCTTGGGTTGGATGAGATGATTGTATGATGATGAGAGACGTCTAGCGTTTTATGGCTGAAACGATTATCAGCGAATCTCAGTGAAGTGAGAGAGTTTATCTTCTCGGAAAAGACAGTTCTTTTCCGTCCATATTTTTCATTAGACACACTGGTATGAACTGTGGCGTTGTTTGGTCGTGCATTATATGAAAAATCGCGTGTCTTTAGTACTGCTTGATTTCATATGCTGTTTTGCTGATTATATTTAACTTCAATAGTTGCGATTCCAATTTCCATGCGGTTGTGCTCATCGGAGTTTCCCGAGGGGTTCAGTATGCAAATATGAGCTTCGAAAAGAGGCGATAAACGAGTACATATTCGATTCTTTAAAACTGCCGTATATGGCTTTCACTGATGCGTTGATGGATTGGCGAACTGTGATCAGGTTATAACTTCTGTTGGGGGTCTCTTTGCTTCTTATCTGCGGAAGAAAAGGAAGCTTGCGGTGACTGTTTCTGGGTTATAATTCATTTTTGCACCTCCTTTAGTGATTGTATGAACAAATTGGCTATATTTCTGGACACGAGCAATCAGTAAGTGGAGCAAAGCTCTACCCAAATTGTTAAATTGAATTTATGGTTTTCCATTAGATATCTTGTGCTTGGATGAAGAGCAAGCGGAAGTTGTGCTTAGGAAGTTGGTTTTAACCTGCTGATGAGCAAGTTGTGCTGAGAAGGAATTCATCTGATCATTACGCCTTTCGTTTATGATTGTTTTGCTTAAGGTAGAGCTTCTTTGCTTGTGAAGGGCTGCTTTTATAGTGATGAAGTTTTTCTTGTAGATCCATCAGTAAGAATAGGATGGTTCTTTGATCAGACATTGGAGCCATCTGGCTGTGTCTAGTGATTTGCTTTGCTTTTATATTCGTGCCTTTCGTGTAAGTTCTCTTTGCTGTTGAATGATCTTCTGCCAGCTGCTTCTTTCGATCTGTAAAAAAAAGGGAAATATGAGAAATGAGATGCAAGCTGAAGTGTTTTCAACTTTCAAATTTTCCATAGTCTATTGAAGTATGCACTTCTTAGCACAGGGTTTAGATAGGATGGTTTCCTCGCAAGTATGATTACAGGACAAGTCAAGGTGCAATTTTGCTCTCGAGGGAAGGCTGTGGCTGTATGACAATAGATGTAAATGAGCAGCTTTAGCACAAACACCTTGATGCTTTATTTACACCTCTCTTTGAGGCTGTTGAAAACTAGGGATGTTATGCTATCATGAAATTGCGGTATGATTGGTAGGAATGATCCAAAAACATTTCTTGTTTTTTCTTCCCTGAATGGGAGCAAATGCACCCCATCTTCTCTTTTAGTCGAATTCCTATGACATGTGAGCTAATCAGAGGTTTGTGCTGATTGCTTGGGTCAAAGAACTAAGATAGCATGTCACGATTTTCCTTTGGCAAGGTAGTGATGCACATGTAAATGCAGTTAAGCAGGCATTCTAATAAGCGCCATACGTTTTTTCCGTTATTTAATCAATTGGTTAAGTCTGTGAAATAGTGTGCAAATGATGAAAAACCAAGTCCTCTGTCTTCGCTGTATTATATATTGTATGCTGTGTCGTCACTCTCCGCGGACCTTTCCTACATTATTTGCAACTTTGCGCATGGTCAAGTCTGCAAGGATTGGATGCATGAAAAGGGCATGAAATGATGGCAGAAAACATATGTTGTTCTCCCAGTTTAAGTTGCCTTCAATTTTTCTTGCCAATTGGACCATTGAAGTAGAATTCCTCTCGCATCTAGCAGTCTTTCGCTGGCTCCAGCAGTACTTCAGCAACCTGATGTATGTTGGCATGGCAGGTCAATGGAATTGGCATGGTACTTCCGACTTCTTCATCTTCTTCGGGGGCGTTTGGGAAAGGTTTTCCAAGGGGTTTTGGGCATCCAAAGCCCCTCACGCCAAAATGTGGGTCTTTGGGAACAATTTTAAAAACCCCATTGGGCAAAAGTCAGCCTTCACAAGGCTGAAAGCCCAAGGCAGGTCCTAGGTTGCCTTGGGCTTTCAACTTTCTCAGGCATGCAAGATTCCTGGATAAGTAAAAAAAAATTGTTCCAAAACTACTCTCATCTATTTTTTGATTTTACGGTTTTGCTCTCATTTATCACTGTTCATCATCTTCTCTGCTTAGCTTGATCAACGTGATCGCGCGTGGCTGTGAGGGGATGGCGACGGGCCAGAGAGGAGCCAATGTGGTCACACGACCCAACCACCGTCGCTTGGGGTTGCACAACCACTGTGAGGGGCCACATGACCTAATCGAGGGCTGCTTGAGTTCATGCAACCTAGACGGCCCTCGTCGGGAACTCATGCGACCTCGGAAAGGCGTCGTGTGATTCAAGCGAGGGTTGCTTGAGGTTGCGCTACCCAAACGACCCTTGAGGGTTGCGCGACCTCTGCGATGGGTTGCGCACAACCTTGGCGAGGGGTCGCCTTGGGTCGCGCGACCTAGACGGCCCTCACTAGGGTTGAGCGACCTCCTTGAGGGGTCATGACGGTCGCGCGATCCTAGGTGGCCGTCGCTTGGGTCTTGCAACCCTCGTCGGGGTTTGCTCGACCCTAGGCGGCCCTCATCAATGGTTACCGAGGGCTACTTGAGGTTGTTCAACCTCAAACGACGCTCGCTGGCGGCTGCCTGCTCTTCGTCAATTCTAGTGAAGGGTTTGAACTTTTTTTTATTAAAAAATAAGAAAAGTCTCTTGCATGAATATTTTTTCCAAACACTATTTTATCCGAAAATTACTTTGCCGATGGACTTTTAAGTTTCAATTTAACAAACATAATTTGCATCTTGAAAAACCCCTTTTAACTTATAATCCTTTGAATTTTTCTAAAAGACTTTCCTTCAACATGTTCCCAAACGCACCCTCCATGGTCTGAGCTTTTGGTTTGGTCTCATCAACTTTCCCCGTTCGCTAGGTAGGGTTGTCATGCTTCTGCTAAGGAATTAATCTTTCTACTCTGTGGTTCATCCTCCCTCTTTCTCTCTCTCTCTACCTATTTTAGGTAGGTCCATCCTATGTTAGCTCTCTTCACATGAGCCGTCGAATTCCGTAGATCCGCCCTTCTACATCCTCCTGTACGATTGGGTTGCGAGTACCCATGTGGCCGGACGAGCCGGTTTGACCGGTGGGTGGATTGCGAACCGATTCATCGCTCGAGCGAGATGGAGAAGAGAGGGAGTCCGCCATTTCCCGGCTACGTCATTCATGGAAATGTATGTTTCTTACTCCACTCGACATTGAAAGCGTCTCCCACTAAATCCCGATATTACACGGCACGGCGTGAACGCCGCGCCCACGCTAGGATGTTCGCTAATAGCACAAGATCCACTAGATTTTTTTGCGAATAAATTAACGATGACTAATCTTTAGTTGGCAATTACCTCGCTCACTATACATGGCCCTTGCTCCATTAAGTTGGTTCTCTCGTCTGTGGTCCCGAGACGCATGTATCTCTTTTTCATTTAATTCGTTTTATTTAATTATCGTGCATCCTGGGCCAGTATAAATGCGTGAATAATGAGAGCCCGTGATAGCATCCATGTACCGGGACCGAACTATTACGCTACTTAGAAGGTGGCCCGCACGTTATGCTGGACGACCACAAAAAAAATGAATCAGTTCTATTAATATTCGAAAATATGGACATCTGAATGTCATGGAAACATTTGTGCAAATCATGGCCGGATGATTTAGATGTTTTTAGCGGATGTAATCGTGTAGGGAACACCTGAAGCAAAGGTGGCGTGGATTTTCTTAAACGCGTGTCGCCGTATCGATGCAATGAGAGTGTAGAAAACGAGTTTGTGAATTTTACGGTATGTCAAAACAGAGCTCGAAACAAAATAAATATATTTATGCTTAAAACTCAACAGCTTATCTACACGTATACTCTCATAAAACATACAATCGATAGTATTTAGAAAGTTCATGAATATCGTTTAACCTATCATGGGAATAATCGATTATCCGATGGAAGGGATCGCGTCATCGATTCTCCTTCTGGTCGAACATACACGAGGGAAAAATCCTCCGGTTATTTAGGGCGACACCAGAAGCGGCAACCCGCGGTCGCGCAGGCGGGGTGGCGAAAACGGCTCTTGCGGTGAGGAGGAGGCATCTTCTAGCTATCTAGAATCTTAAGTGTCGAACTTATGTACAAGCCCTTGGAGGAAAGACTTCTTCGTACACTTCCGTGGAAACGTATGCGAGTACTGACGAGGTGCCTGAATAACTTTTTTTCTTCTTTTTTGTGTGCGCGCGCGTGTCTTTTCTTGGGTGCTCATCTTGTACGAAATTCTCAACTAGTTTTTATGAACCATCATTTAGATCTCTATCATTTTTTTCGGTGGAAATTATTTTTGGGTCTCCCACTAGTCCTAGAAAAAGAAGGGAGGGGGGGAAAAAGACAAACGAAGAGGGTTCTCCTAATCCAAACCCACTGGGGACAAATTTCCTCCGTTGACTCTGCCCACCCGGGCAAGCCACGTCCGGGGCGTTGCGTCGGAGTCAACCCCACTTGGAACGCCGCCCGCAACGTCCACGCTTTCCCCTTCCGGATCCTGAATTTTGACGTGTTCAACGATGGTTCTTGAATTTCGCCCTAATATACAAACGCGATTTCTGAACTTTTGTTCAATATAGGATCACATTAAACATTTTCACATGATTCATGGACTGCGCTGAATATATATCAAAAATTCGTGAATTACATTAAGCAAATTAAAAGTTCATAGACCATGTTAAATAATCAGGCTAGAGTTTAGAAATCGATCACGTTACGCGTTATTGTCGAAGTTTATAGACTATTTGGGTCTCTCTTGAAAAGCTGTATCCGAATCCAATCCGCACGTTTTTGCGCCTTACCAAACTCTAACTCCTCCTCCTCCTCCTCCCTAAAAAAGAACCGAAACAGAGGAGGGAGAAGGAGACCATTTATGATCACCCCCACCACCACCACCACCATCATCATCCTCATCATACAGGTGCTTCTTTGCTTCCATCACACCCCATTCCTCTCCCTCTCTCTCTCCCTCTCTCCCTCTCTCTCTCTCTCTCTCTAGCCCGCAGTACATAACTGACCGACCAAGCAAGGAAGAAAGCGAAGAGATGGAGCCAAAAAGCAATGGGCATGGCGTCTCCCATTCTTTACCGTTATAGGCCATGAATGCCCTGCTCTGCTGTCTTTGCTTCCGCACCAGACTTCCCTCCTGTTCTCTACCCAACCCAGCACTTCCCCCCCTTTCTTTCTCTTTTTAAAATCTCTCGGTCAGTTCCCGCATACACCCAGAAAGCGGAAACCAGAAACGCCTCTGCTTCTTTTTCTTGCCACCCTTTCGCGGATGCTCCTCAAGACTCTACCGTTTCAGGAACAGGGCCATGAGAGGATGCCGGTTCCCCAACCCCATAAGAGCTTGAAGCACCTGAAGTTCGTGGCCCAGTCCCTGGGGCTGTTGGCTTTCTCTTTCTTGACGGTTTGTTTCGTCTTCTTCTTCGGTTATTACGTGGATCGCAGTAAGGATGGGGTCGAGGCGGGAAAGCTCTTTAGGTACCCTGGCCAAATGGAGAGCCTGGTGTGGTTGAACTTGAAGTTGAACGGCTCGGATGACGTGCAGAGGGTGGATTTTCTGGGGGAGGAGGGCGATGGGTGTGACGTGTTTGAGGGGGATTGGGTCTGGGATGATAGCTATCCGCTGTATCAGTCGAGAGATTGCAGGCTTTTGGATCAGGGGTTCAGGTGCTCTGAGAATGGCCGTCCTGATCATTTCTATACCAAGTGGAGATGGCAACCCAGATGGTGTAACTTGCCCAGGTTCGTGTTTGTGTGTAATTCTTCATTCCCTTTTCTTTTCTGTTCATTGATAATATATGGGATTATAAAGAAGCAAGTTCGGAGCATCTATATGGGGCTGGGACTGGTGTAAATAGCCCTACATGTTACTACATGTCTACATCTGTTCGTTTATACGATTTCATGATTGATTTTTGGTTATTGGAAGTGCGTACAGAGCATTAGAAACCCGAAGGATTCCCCATAGCTTTTTCTTAAAGGGTGGGTTATGTTAACGAGGACCTGAGGCACTTGTTAAGCATGCATGAGGAGAATTTCAAAATTTCAAGGCGCTAACTACACGTATCAAAAAAAGAATCCTTCTGTTAGTCATTTCATCCGCTAGGCACAGTTTGTTTGTTTATTTTGGTCTGTCTGGCATTAGAAGTAGGATCAGTCTGAATCGAGTTGTTAGCGATACAGCTCTTTGAGAGTGACTAGATGTTACTTGCAGCATGTTCTGTTTCGGTTCACAACGATTGCTTTAACGTGGCCATTGCTGCAATTCTGCAGTATTGATCGTTAAATGGTTCAATGTTGACTGTGTCCTTGTTTCGAAAATCTGGCTTTGCTTCATTGGCAAATGCAACTATTTTTCTCTGAAGGCGTTTCGTGCAAAATTTGACAAAATCTAGCTCGGGATTGCTGCTACCTGAAAACTCTTCTATTTTCACCTGTACGGATGACAGACTAATTTGCTGGTGATATAATTTGCATATATTATATCTTACCGTTGTCTACATAGCATTGCCAATCATTTTTTCCACCAATTTTATGTGTTCATTCTATATCATACTGAGCTTGTTGGACTACGACAGATTTGATGCAAGACTGATGCTTGAGAAGCTGCGTAACAAGCGGCTTGTTTTTGTTGGGGACTCTATTGGAAGAAACCAGTGGGAGTCTCTCTTATGCATGCTCTCTACTGGAGTCTCTGACAGAGACTCGATCTACGAAGTCAATGGCAGCCCAATTACAAAGCACAGAGGTTACTTGGTGTTTAAGTTTGGAGAGTTCAACTGCACAGTGGAATACTATAGAGCTCCATTTCTGGTACTGCAGAGCCGTCCACCCGTTGGATCTCCTGGAGAGATTAAAACAACTCTGAAATTGGATCAGATGGACTGGACATCTACGAAGTGGAAGGATGCAGATGTCTTGATCTTGAACACAGGGCACTGGTGGAATTACGAGAAGACCATCAGAGGGTAATGGCAATCTTTCTCATTTTTTGTTTGTAAGTGGCTTTCGGGATTTTGCTTGGGCAGGTATGAAGAATCGAATATAAACCAGTTAGAGTAAAGCCGTGAAGATCTGTACCTGTGTCAAAAAGCTCAGTAAATTTGATGACATTTCAAGGTTTTGGAGCATCCTAGTAATAGATCCGCACCCATTTAATTGAGCGAAAAAATAATCACACAAAACAAATATGCAAATAGTATAGTATGATGTGAAATTATCCTCACATATGCTGACACTGTAGATCTTTAGGTCTTTAGAAAAGCTCTTTGATGGCTGCATTTCCTTGTGGTAGTGTGCTTACGAACTCATAGTCGACCCTACATTATGTTGTCTTTTGTATTTGCTAAGTTGAAATCGAGAAAAAAGTAAGTTTTTTTTAGGAAACTGGGAATATTGTCTCAGGGGCCTGCAGTAACGTTTGTCTGATAGAACACAAGTACGTGTATAGTGTGAAAAGGAGCTCTGTTCTTTCCAGTGGTACTTGTCTAATATCAAATACCCAATATTTCCTTTTCAGCGGTTGTTATTTCCAAGAAGGAGCTGAGGTGAAGGTCGAAATGAGAGCAGAACATGCATATCAGAGAGCAATAGAGACTGTCCTCCACTGGATAAGAAGTGAGGTGAATTCAACGAAGACTCAGATCTTCTTTCGGACATTTTCTCCGGTGCATTTCAGGTTTGCCTCATCTGTCATAATTTCCTGTTTTCCTTCAGTTGTATAAAGCATTCAACTAGCAGGCATAGCGCTATTATTACCAGGAGAGTGGCTTTTATTCCTGTTCCCTGCGCTACTTTTGGGTTTGCAAAGTTTTATTACTGTACTTGAAATCCTGTGATGCAGTGTAGTTCCTTAGAACATTGATGCATTTTTCCTTCTATGCTCTACGCAATGCCGTCATAGCTGGTCTGTTATGTTGCCATGGATATGCCAGTTGACATCTTTGCACATTCCACTGTCTAAGGGGTAACATAAAAAAAAAGTAGCATAGTTGTTTTACCTTACAACTTAAAATTCCTCGACTGTGGAAACCGACTTGCTCATGATATTGAGAATGCTGCAGAGGAGGTGACTGGAGGAATGGGAGTTGTCACTTGGAGACATTGCCCGAGCTGGGCTCCTCACTCGTGCCATCGAATAACTGGCTGCAATACAAGATCATCACCGACACGTTGGCAGTTCACTCAAACACTTCAGAGGCTATCAAAGTGAACATACTGAACATAACCCACATGACTTCGCGAAGGAAGGATGGGCACTCCTCCTTGTACTTCCTTGGCCCTCACACGGGCCCCACGTCTATTCACCGGCAGGATTGCAGCCATTGGTGCCTGCCCGGAGTGCCAGACTCATGGAACGAGCTCCTCTTTGCACTATACTTAAAGCATGAAAGTTCTCAATTGTCAAAGTCACCGGTACACGTGGCGCAAAAATGATGCAAGAAAGCTTGAGTTGTGAGTTCACAAGTAAATCAAGCTCACATAAGTATGTGAAAGTAAGGCACCAATGATGGGCTGCGATGACTGCTTCGAGAATCTTCGAGAATCGAGAAGACAACAGAAGTGATGATCAGGTCCATGAGGAAGGTTTAAGAGCATGCGCACAAGTCTGTTGAGTCTTATCAGACGGACGACATTTTTGTTAGAATCCTAGGATTAGCGATGGGGGGAACCAGAATATACTTGTACAGTGTATACAAAGCGAAAAACCAGCTCGCTTTTAGGGGCTGCTCGGGGAACTCCTTGCAAAAATTGGTTACAGGCTCTAGGGTGTTTTAGCAATCACAGGCATGCAATAGGCGATATTCATTTCGCAAATTGTGACTATAAGCTTTCTGTCAGTCCTCTTGAACCTTGTATTCAAATAAGGACCACTTAGGTTCCAATGTATCAATAAGTTTACGGCTGACCCGGTGTGCGGATCAGATGCGAGATCTCGTTCGATAACTAGCGTTTGAAGGGATTCGGCTGCACAAGTGCCGCGAATTAGAGTCCTCGGTTATGCGGAAGAAAAGGGGGGCCATGTGTTACCCAAAGGGAGCATAATCAAGGAAAACAGGAAGAGGAAACGACAGGGTCACGACTCATGACTCAGGAGACTGACCCTGTTGGAAAACAAAAGCGACTAGTTGAAGCAGTAAACACGAAGCATCCTTGCTAACAAGCATTGCAGATATGATTAACTCTACACTATTCCCTCATGCCGATTGTCATTTTCTCTGTGCATGAAAACAAAGTCTAATGCTGGAGGCAAATTAAGGGCATGGATATTTGACACTGTATAAAGACAGTCTCGGTGTGGAATCAAGGCTGTCAATGTGATTTTTCCTTGTGTGTACTTCATTTCCTTGTACTTTTGCGACTACAGGCATCGACTGCGGTAAAAAAAGGGGAAACCATATAATTCTCACCGATCCTTATCGATCCTTGTCGTTGTGCAATATCATGGCTATCTACCGAAAGTTTCGGTGATCGGTTCGTTTCGTACTCCTACAGAATTAACGTTACTTCCAATTCCATGGAAGCCTTGTCTTTTCAGACGAACCCCAATCGTGTTAGTCGGTACCAAACTTGGAAAAAGGAAAAGAAAAAAGAAAAATAATTAACTGATCCAGTCTCTCGAGCGGATAAAGTATTGGATATATCTACCATACATACTAAGATTTCATTTGTTTCGCGAAAAATGTGACAATTCTATAAACTATTTTCCAAAGAGACAATATTTTTCGGTGCTTAGCTGAAATTTGAAAATAAATTATAAAATATTTTTCATTATTTGATAAGGAAAATCACAAATAGATATACATATTCGATTGCTAGTAACTTGCACATGAAAAGTCGAGAAACCGAGCATGGGCACTAGAGTTATCGGCCCCGATCCTCGACTCCTAGGCATGAGCGCAGGCATCGCTCCTGGGTCCAAAACATGATTAGATATCGGGAGCTGGATAAAAAACTCTGCGTTTAGGCATGCGAACCCAACACTCGTTATTGGGCCCTTAGCAATGGGCAGTGTCTACTGGGTCCATCAAGGGCAAACCTGGGTTCATCAAGGCAAGGGTTAAGACCCTAGTATCCGTGCTCGGGTCCTCAACATTTGAGCCCAAGTCCATCGAGGTCAACCCGGGAAACCCTGTGCTCGTGCTCGAGATCCTAGCACATAAGCCAGGCCAATTGAGGCCGAGACCTAGACGACGATGCCTGGGCTCGAGACCCGAGCTCAGGACTCTAGTGCCCATGCATGAGTCCCTGCATACCTATGCCCGGATCTATCAAGGTTGAGCTTGAGACCTCAAGGCTCAAGATTGGGTCCTTAAGTCCATCTAGGCCGGCCTCGGGAGTCAAGGCCCTGTACAGGGGCCGATGTCTTGGACCTAGCCTCTGTGGTCATTTTCTTGAATTTAAGCATGGGTAAGGAAACTTTTTCCGTTCTCGTTTTTCCAAGCGAACCAAACGTCGAATTTTCTTGAAAAATATTTTTTACAAAATAAACGGAGCCTAAATTCAATTCCCATGATCAAATCTGATTAGGATTTTTACATGAACTCGCCATTTTTTTATGGTTGAGATTCAGTTCACTAATATATTCTACGCCTGCTTACGATTTCGTTTGGGAGTGGGCTTGGGCCTCAACTAGTCAGCTTCTCCGTCTGCATTTCTGAGCGATGCCGAGCTCAGGCGCACAGCAAAATCAATGAGCTTGTAGCGCCGAAGCGTAAACTGAAAGCTAACCAGTGCTCCGACTGGCTCAAATTCTTTACCGTGTCCGCTGCTGAGCTCCCGTATATGGCGGACTCTGCTCGCCAGGCCAGCAGGTCGAGGGACCTCGACAAGCTCCTCCTCCGACCCGGCAACCTCGTCGAACCCAACTTCGAACCTGGGCCCGAGGTAACGTCCTCGTTCACCTTCGGTTGTAATTTGAACTGGGTCTTTTGCTGTCGATGCGGGTTTTGGGGGTTTAACTCCTCGTGGGTTTCGGCAGCTGAGGGACGATCTTCGAGAATACGCGCGAGTGCTGGTGGTAGGAGCAGGCGGGTTGGGTTGCGAGCTGTTGAAAGACTTGGCTCTGTCGGGTTTCAAGAATTTGGACGTCATTGATATGGACCGAATCGAGGTCACTAATCTCAATCGCCAATTCTTGTTCAGGTGTTTGATTCTTTTTTTTTACCCCTTATCCGAATCGCCCTTGCGGCGTGGTCTGATTTGCTTCCGAATGGCGTGCTTTGTGTTCGAGTTGCGAGTAGGAAGTGATTGGGTTGTGAATTTTCTTTTTGGGAATGTTCATAGGCTTGAGGATGTTGGGAAGCCGAAGGCCGAAGTGGCGGCTAAGAGAGTCATGGAAAGAGTCGGTGGAGTGAACATCGTGCCGCATTTCTGCAGGATTGAGGATAAGGAGCTCGATTTCTACAGTGATTTCAATATAATCGTCCTCGGTCTCGATTCGATTGAGGCACGGAGCTACATAAATGCCGTTGCTTGTAGCTTTCTAGGTGTGTATCCATGATCCCTCCAAATCAATAACTGTTGAAATCGTGTTTTATCTACCATTTTGGGATCGAATATTCTTAATGAACTTACAGGATTTGTGGTGTAATTGGATCAAATTGACGCATGTGGATGGGTTTTTTGTACTTGAATGTTTTTGTTCTGCTGTAGCATACTTGCTGTACAGGTTCCTTGATTTTAGTGCTTAAACATTTGTGTGTAGTCAAGCTTTTTGTGTATGCTTATTCGAAATTAGATTGAAAACCATAATACTCCGACTCAAGATCTGAATGTTTTGTCCAAAAGTAATTTGAGGTGGTTTGGAAAGCACAAAAACTTCACATGCTTTAGCAAGAAGATTTTTTTGAAATTTTTTATGCGACTTAATACAAGTGGATACTTGCAAAAGGTTGATGGAGCCCCAAGAATTCATGGTGGAGACTTTGAGAGATTTTTTTGACTATAAATCAGTAACCACTGTAAGTGGGAGAGTTCAGGCTGATTGTAAGTATATTTTTATTGGTTGTATTTGTCATTTTAAGCTTATGCTTTGGCTCAACAGTCCAGCTTTAATTTCAATTTACTGCATATGGTCCTTACTGATCTTTAAACATCTAACAGTAGTTGCATTCTGACTCATATCTAGTGTAGGCAATTAATACTCTCTGATGAATTCTAGAAGTAGGAGCTTTTGCTGACCTACCTCACAATCTGATTGAGCTTCACTGTTGTTGAATGAGATTACAGAATACGATTCTGATGACAATCCAAGGGAAGAAACGATGAAACCCATGGTGGATGGTGGGACGGAAGGTTTTAAGGGGCATGCAAGAGTTATAAAACCAGGGGTCACACCATGCTTTGAGTGTACCATTTGGCTTTTCCCTCCACAAGTGAAATTTCCTCTCTGTACTCTTGCAGAAACCCCGAGAAACGCTGCTCATTGTATTGAATATGCACATCTAATAAAATGGGATGAGGTGATGAGCTAACTTTGTAAGCTGTCCAATTCGTTCATCACGTGATCTGTTATTTTAAGTACTATATCTTATTTTGTCATTTGTGTTGGATTTTCACCTGTAGGTCCATAGTGGAAAGTCATTTGATCCTGATGAACCAGAGCATATGCAGTGGGTTTATTCTGAGGTTATTACAGTTGCAATCAAGTTGTTTGGTGATTTATCCAGACAATAATTTCATTTATGGACTCTTCACTTTTTAAAACTCGATCTGCAGGCTGTTAAAAGATCAGAGCTTTTCGGAATTCCAGGAGTGACTTATTCCCTCACTCAGGTACATTAGTCCTCCTGTTGTTGTTAACTGCCTGGAGATTTTCCTTTTTTGCATGTTACTGAGCTTTACAATCTGCTTTGCTGTTGTCATCGTGCTAAAAATCTTAAGGAAGCATTTTTCATATGAGTGGGAAAAAAAAACTTCGAAGTATTGTGAGTTAGATTTTCATGATTCTGTGCTTCATCCTAATACTGGAGTTGTTCCCTACGCTTTGATTATTTGGTAAATGGTAAAGTCTATTAAATTCCTCAGGTCATGCTGTAAACCCTACTGATTTGTTGTACTATTTTTAACATCAACTTGTAAAATTACGAGTAAACTCGTTTTGCTTCGTTTATCATGTGATTTATTCTAACATTACTATTTCAAGATAAGCTCATTTTTATTGTTTCAATCCAGGGTGTTGTGAAAAATATCATACCAGCTATAGCTTCAACTAATGCAATCATATCAGCTGCATGTGCTCTGGAAACCTTGAAGATTGCAACTGGATGCAGCAAAACTTTATCCAACTACTTAACGTGCGTCATACCTTGCCTTTTACAGTTCTCATGTGCTTCATTGTGTAATTTTTTTTGTTTCCTGTATATCATGGATGTGGAGAGCATCCTGTTCCAAGTATTTGGCAAAGTTCACCCTGCAGAACTTTGTAGGGTTCCTTTAATATTATATACTATAAGTGACTGAAAGGCTTTCTAGTAATTCATCTTGGGCTGGTTTAATTTCCTGACAGTGTTTTTATTCTTCAAGAATATGCCAAGTAGGGCTAACCAATTTGCTTCCTGTATTCTTCTCTTGCTATCTAGTGTGACCCTTAAGCATATCTTAGGATATGGCCTTTTAGTTTATGGAGATAAGACGCGTGTTTTAGTTTCACATGCCTAAATGGGTGACTATTGGAGTGGGCGGCATGCATAATCTGTCTGTTGTTGCTGCAGTAACGATCTTTCTATTCTTCATCAAAATCGATTCTTCAAAATCTCTCTGGTTATGGTCTCTCTGGAATCATTTTACATTGCTCTGCTAGTTCCTTACAGTCATGCTTTCTTGATTGAGTATAAGATTTTTTTGGTTAAATATCTGTTTCTGTCAGCTGTTCCAGATATTATGTTGAATCTATTATTTTGTGTTTTCTGACATCCGTCTGTCGCTTCTTGGACAGATGTCTAGAAAAGTGTACTCTCGCTAGCTTTCTTGGGTTCTTTAAATAATTTACTGGCTTGGGGGAAGATTTCAAGTAATTTTAGAAACAGCTTTCTATCAGAGCAGTCGACTGCGGGTGCAACATTTGGATGCCAATATATGGATTCTGTTGTCTTTTGTTTTTCTTCTTTCATTGGCTCTCAAGCCTTTTAGTTTGACCTCCATAGCTTATGATCCAAGCTTTTCATAAATTATCAGGTGACATGTTGCAACTCAATTAGAGGCTCTCAGCTCTGGAATCTTTAAGCTTGAGGTTAAATGGAGTGCATCTCAGTCATAAACTTGGGATGCCAATTTGTTTACTTGCTATTTCTTAGACGTGTATGAATTTGCCAATTTTTTTTTTTTTGAGATCCCTTAATTTTACTTTTGTCTCTCCCAGCCTGTCATCATATCCTTCTACTGTTACTGATCAGTACTTCAGCAGACATGTTTACTCATTTGCTGTCTGTATGTATCCGTACTCATGAGCGAAAACTTGCAAGTTCCACATGTTTTGTCTAGTTGCTAGCTTGCAAATGCGTGGGACTCTCAATTTTGTTCTTTTAAGTAGGCAAACTTTGAGCTGCAACTTTATATATTATTTTTGAATTTCAGATACAACGGCGTGGAAGGACTTCACATTAAAGTTACTGAGTTCGTGAGGGACAAGGATTGCCTTGTCTGTGGTCCTGGTGTTCTTATTGAGTTGGACGTTTCAGTGACCCTACAAAAGGTGCTTTCTTGTTCTTGAGCTCTGTTTATTACTTGCAAAAAATTAACAGGAATGCTAACTAGAGGTTTTTATCCTGCATAGCTCTCGCTGTAACCTTCTTCACGTGTGTCTAAGCACTTTGATAGTTCCTGCAGTTATCTGATTACTCATCTCTTTTATCTTGTACATCATCAGTTCATCAATATGCTCGAAGAGCACCCAAAGCTGCTTCTATCAAAAGCGAGTGTCACGCATAGACGGCAGAATCTATACATGCAGGCACCTCCGGTGCTGGAAGAGATGACTCGATCAAACTTAGAACAGCCGTTATTTGATTTAATGGGTAAAGCTCCGAGAGATGTTATCCATGTGACTGGCATGTCGTGCAAGGATGATAAGAAAGTGTCGAGTTTGAGGAAATTGCGTGTTGCATTCAAGGGAGTTGATGGGGTTGTGGACATGGACATGGCTGGTGGAGCCTAGTTTACCTTCCTAATGCTCAGCCCTTCGTTTCAGACGTAGGTGGAGCCCGGTGGTGGGATATGGAGCCGGAGCTCCAATCCCTCCCCATGAAAACCCTTGGGCCACTGCGCTATCGTCAAATGGTAAGGCAGAAAACTCAAGCGGACCGTGCAAAAAGAAGATATCGGTAGAGTGAGCTTGGTCGGCATGATTTTGCATTATCTTACATCTTGATTCCGGGAAAGAGTTAGAGCCGTTCGATTGTAACTTTCGGTGAACTGTATATTTTTTTGGGCGAACTTGGATGAACTCTACTTACCATCCTATAGCACAGTTTCATGGAAGTGCAACTCGAATGGGATTCATTGGTTCTTCTTCTTTGGCCCATATTTGGAGTTTCTCTTAGGGGAATCGAACCTTAAGCAAGAGAGCTGGAGCTGTTTCCTGGTGCTTAATTCCGATGTAGGCTGTTGAACGGTGAATTATATACATGTTTTCCTATTAATAACCTCACTAGTCACTATGAATGACAGGAAACTCTGAGCAATTCTAAGGGCAGCTACTTCATTTTTCAAAGATCTGTCTTACGATTAAAAGGTCAGAAAGGAGTATTTATAGCTAAGAGATTAAAATCAAGTAAGGATGACTAATATAATCGATCAAATTCCTAATATATAGGGTAAACCTGCTAAATTACTTGGATTCTTTGAGTTCTCAATCACCGGAGGAAATGTACTTAAAGGTCTGTTTAGTAACGTTTTTGTTCGTAGAAACAATTTTTGTTTAGAAATAGTTTTTTTATTTATATTTCATAGATGAGTTCTAAGTAAAAAAATGCGTTTAGTAATTGTACAAAATTTATATTCCCAGTGTAGAAAAAGAATAGAAATACGTTTGTTAGGATATTAAAAATTTGTACTCCTAATTTTTTCATTTAATTATAAAATTATCAGTGAAGACTTAGGGCATGTATGATAATCATTCTGTTTCTGTTTAGAACTAGTTTTTTGTTCTCGGGAACAGGTTTAGAATAGAAACCCGTTAGGTAACACAATTTCATTTTTTCTATTTTTAGAACAACTTTTTGTTCCAGAGTTGGTTCTAGACCAAAAATTGAAACAAAAAAAAGTAGGTTTTCTATTTTTGGACGAGAAATGAAAATCATGTCTAAAAGAACCTGTCTTATCTCTTCAAAACACATTTCTTCCTAAATTGAGCCCCCGTCTCCTCTCATTGCATCTGCATTTCAAATCTCTCTCTCTCTCTCTCTCTACTCTCTCTCTCTCTCGTCGTCTTGCTTGCTCACTCTGGCCAAGAGGAAGCCAGGGCTGTCGTGATCGTGCAAGTCGGCTTCGGTTCTCCTCCATCTCTTGTTCCGCGTAAGCTCTGATCTCGCACTGGGTTTCCCGCTTTTCGATTCGATTCTAGATCTGGAAGTCGTGATCTTTTTGGGTTCAATGCGCTATCTTTGGTTTGTGTTGTTTCTTGGGTAGATCGGTATTGGTCCGATGTGATTCGGAATGTTGTGTATGTTTCTCTGGGTGTGTGAAAGTCGTGGGCTTTTGTCCGGTTTTGGTTTCGATAGCTTTTGCGGGTGTGCTTGTGTTGCTGATCTATGGGCTTGTTGGTCATTTGTTGGAGCGAATTGAGGCTCAGCTGTGTGCCAATCAATTGGCAAGTGATAATAATATGGCGGAGATTCCATGAAAATGTGTTTCCGACTTTTGTAATGTATTTCCATTATTTTGTATTTGAGGATTTTCTATGCTGGTTCTTATGATGTGATGTGATATTTTAGGATCTCCTATATTGGCTCTTGTAATGTGATGTGCTTTGTTTTTCTCCACAAGCATTTGGGATATTATGAGGAACAATGTATACTCACAATTATTGAGAGCAAATATTAAGAGCGATAGTGGTTGAATGCTGAAGACTCATTCCAATGCTTGGCCGTTTGCATTAATCTTACTGAAGCTTTGAGAAGCTCTTCTCCGGAAAGACGTAAAAATCAAACCGAAAAACTAGTTCAACAAAATTTATGTGATTTTAGAAAAAAAAAAGCATGCAATAATTTTGAACATATGAGGGATTTGCATCAAATTTGCTCTATTATAAAGTTTGGAAATATAACTTTGTGTTGTTAAAAAAAATGGATTTTTGTTCCGAGAAATAGAAATTTGTGTTGTTATCAAATAGATTTCTATTCCAGGAAATAAAAATTTTATACTGTTATCAAACGAGTTTCTATTCCAAAAATATAAATTTTTGGTCGTTATCAAACAGGTTTCTTTTCTTAGAAACTCATCCTAGGAACAAAAATAGAAAAATCTATTTTTGTTCCAGAAATTATTTTTGGAACAAAATGATTATTATTCGCACCCTTAACGATTCATGTTTAGATAAAATTGGACTAGAAATAAAATAAAAATATATTTTGATATTGAATTGGATGATTTTAATACAATCATTAAGAAAATTACTCCTTATAGACAAAGTAAACACCGAGCGGTGGTCAAGAAAATTATAATTTATGAGACTTAACAATTCATATTTAGATAAAATTAGACTAGAAATAGAATAATAATATATTATGATATACAATTAGATGATCTTAATACAATCATAAAGAAAATTACTCTTTATAGACAAAGCATATACCAGGTGGTGGTCGAGGAAATTGCAATTTAGGGTGCAAGATTTTAGGATTTGGGGTTAGGAGTTAGGGTTTTAGGATTTTGATTTTGAGGTTTTGGATTTTAGGGTTTAGGTTTTAGAGTTTCGAGTTTTGGGTTTCGGGTTTTAGGGTTTGGGGTTTTGCGGTTTTGTGTTTTAAGATTTAGGATTTGGAATTTCGATTTTAGTGTTTAGGTTTTAGGGTTTCGAATTTAGAGTTTTGGGTCTAGGGTTTAGTGTTTTTTGTTTTTAGTTTAGGATTTTAGGATTTAGGATTTGAGATTTAGAAGGTTCAGGGTTTGGATTTTAGGGTTTGTGGTTTTAAAGTTTAGAGTTTCGGGTTTTTCATTTTAGTTTTATGGGTTTTAGGATTTGGATATTGAGGTTTAGGGTTTGAGGATTAGGGTTTAAGATTTGGGGTTTAGGGTTTCGTATGAGAATATCTTATGAAAGAGAGAGAACTGATCTTGTTTTTCTTTTTGTTCAAGAAACAGAAAAATAGATTTGTTTTACTTCTTATTTTTGTTCTAAATCTATTCCCTAATCATTTTTTTGTTTAGGGAAACAAAAAAACTAACTGACATTACTAAACGAATTTTTGTTATTTTTCTGTTCTGAGGAACAAAAAAATAAAAAAAACAAAGAAATATAAACGTTACTAAACAAGCCCTAAGTGTAAAAAGGGGTGATCGTTTTCTGAGTAAGTTTCAAATCATAAACCCGAAAGCAATCTTGTTAAAGCCGATTCACAGTTCTTGGAATAGAGAGTCGACCTGCGACCCTAGCATCTGCGTACTATTTTTTATTTCATTTTTTTTATTTAATTGCCCTATCATATGTATTATTTATGTAAAAGTTCTCAATAGAACATCACAACGACATCTTTGTGCTAATGCTTAGGGTCCGTTTGGTAACATGCCAAACAGTAAAAATTTCTGTTCTTTTGTTTTCAGAAATAATTTGGGAACAGAAATGCGTTTGGTAAACTTTTTGTTTTCGGTCACATTTTTGCAAAAATTTGTGCCCAGAAACAGTTTTGAAAGAGAAACAAAAAGTAAAAAAAAATTGCTTCTTGTTTCTCGGCACAATTTTGAGAATTAGTTTTTTTTCTTCTTTTTCTTTTTTTTGTTTTCTTATTTTTATTTTGCTCTTCTTGGGATGTGGCCGGTTGCCAGCGACCGGCGGCCGGCCACAGCCCAGGGTCGGCGAGGGCGTCACGGCCCTCGCCGGCCGCCGGTAGAGGCTAGGGTCCCCCTTGCCGGTGAGGGCGAGGGCTGGACCCTCGCCGCTTGGGCGAGGCGGCGCTGTGGGTCACAACGGCGAGGCTCGACCTCGCTCGATTTGGGCGAGGCCGACCTCGCCATGACCGACGGCGAGCCGCCTTGCCCAGGCGGCGAGGGTCCAGCCCTCGCCGGCAAAGGGGACCCTCGCCTTCGCCGGCGACCGGCGATGGCTGTGACGCCCTCGCCGGCCCTTGGCTGTGGCCGGTCGCCGGCGATCGACCATGGCCAAAGAAGAGAATATGTAGAAAGAAAAAAAATATTAAACAATTCAAAATATTATTAATAAAAAGAAATTTTGTGTAGTTACCAAACGCATTTATGTTCTTTTCTATTCCAGGAATAGAAATTTTGGACAGTTACCAAACGCCTTTAAATACTTAAAAATTATTTCTGGGCACAGAATAAAAAAGAATCATTTCTGAGTAGAAATAGTTCCCGGACACAGAAATATTGTCATGCGCACCCTTAACCTCATTAATTCTTGGCAATGCAAAAGTTCTCAATTAAGAGACTTTTAGGGTTTTGTTTTGAATTAGTTCAATTCGAGAACTGGCCTTGAAATCAGTTCAAAACCAATTCTCCCCAAGAATTGAGAATTGAATTGATCAAGACCAGTTCTCAAAGTCTTTACTCCGGATTGAACCGGTTCTCATGTGAATCGGCTTGCAACCAGCTGAAATAAAAGAAAAATAGTGAAAAGCTTGTGTTCAAAAAGAAAATTACCATCAATTTGGCAAAAACAAAAATTCCAGCATTGTCTAGTTCCTGCCCAAGAACCAGGAACCAGACCAGTGTACCTTAGAACCGGACCGATTGATTCAATCCAGTTTTCAGGTGGGCCAATGGAACTGATGATATATTCAGTTTTTTTTTATCTGTTATTAATATTCAAGATGAAATTAAAGATTTTTTTTATAATCAAAGAGTTTCTACTTTCAGTGAGTTACATATAATATTATAAATTTCACATAGATTTTTCGAATTTGTGACAAAATTTAGTTGGAATGAGCATGTATTGTTGTGTTTTGATTTATTCTTGTCATTTTAATCACATGCATAAGTAAACGTAATCACTCCAACTTTGAAATGCATGCATTTGTGAAATGAGAAATAAAAGGTATTTTGACACATTTTAAAGAGATTAAAATATTAAAAAGATTGTCGATCTGATTCGAGTAGTCCGGATGAAATTCACCCGTTCCAAAATCAGAATCGGGATCCCGATCAATGCCGTGGGAACTTCCAGATCGGTCCATATCGTTCCTTTTGCACACTCCTAGTTGAAGCCTAACTCATTCGAGACGTGTACGGGTGCGAATGGTAACCATTCTATTCCAGAAATCAAATTCTTGCCAGAAATTGATTTCTGGAATTCTTGCCAGAAATTGATTTCTGGAAGAGAAATCTGTTTGGTAAAACATGACTAATTCTGCTCCAGAAATTAATTTCTGGAAGAGAAATCTGTTTGGTAAAACTTGAGGAAATTTTTGCTTATGGATGAGAAATACAATTGATAATGGTGTGTCAATTCTATTTCCGTAACAAAGATAGTCCGAACTCAATTTTTGAAAAAAAATTAAAAAAATAAAAAATTTCAAAATTTCACATGATGGTTGGAATACTTGTGGCCACACACTTTGAGTGAAATTTAAATTTTTGTATGTATCCAAAAAAAATAAAAATTTAAAAATTATCAGAATGGTTTAGAATAACTATGGCCACCCACTTTTAACGAAATTTAAATTTTTTAAGGTGCCCAAAAAATTCAAAAAAACCAAAAAATCAAAAATTTCGAAACTTCACAAAATGGCTTAAAATACCTGTGGCCGCCCACTTTGAGTGAGATTTAACTTTTTTAGATGCCCAAAAAAATAAAAAATTCAAAAGTTTCAAACTTCACAAAATGGCTTAAAATACCTATGACTACCCACTTTGAGTAAAAATTTAAATTTTTGAAGGTGCCCACATGTATTCTAAACCATTCTATGAAGTTTTGAAATTTTTTATATTTTGTGGGCACCTAAAAAAATTTAAATTTCACTCAAACTGGGTGGCCACATGTATTCTAAGCCAAAAATGCATTCAATAACAACGCGCCAATTCTATTTCCGCAATAAAGATAGTCCGAGCTCAATTGCAAAATGTTATTTATCTTAACCTACAATGCATGATATTCGAGGCAAAATCTAGTACAGTTTTTAATATCCTCAAATAGAAAGAACAGAAATTCCAAAATAACATGTCATTACAAGAAGACCTGGTACCAAATCCCCAATTACACATAATACGAATCCTACAATACAACATTATATTACAAAAGGCCAAAAAGAAAATAATCCTCGAATAATAATAATGGAAGTACAATACAATAGTGAAAAACCGGATTTCATGGAATCTCCGGCATATGATTATCCCTAGCCATTTTATTGGCAATACGTTTCCTGATAATGTTCATCTTGTTTCCCTCTACAGTCGTCACTATATCATCTGTACCCTGTTCAGTAGCTTCACACACATAATCTGGATCTCCATATACGGACAAATGCTTATCCATCCTGTCTTGCTCAATGATGTAATTATGAATCGCACAGCATGCAATTACAATCTGTGTTTATATTAGCTTGGCCCATTCAGTATTAGCCTGCGCCATTTTCAAAATAATATCAGGCAGTGCTCAACCTTTTATAAATTAAAAGTTCAATCCAAGAAACAATTGGACATGGAGAATTCATATCCAACAGAAATTAAAAGTTCAATCCTAATCAACTTAACATAAAGATAATAGACAGTACTAAAAGCAGCCACAAAGTAATTATAATGGTACTATATGTTCAGACAATATGTTACAATGTTGCTCATAAATCATGTCTGAGAGTAGTTCCAAGATTTAAGTTAAGCTTAAACAACACAAGCCTTCTTATCTTTACCAACAATCGATCTTGACAGAAAATGCATTTGATACAATTCCCATAACTAAAATCCGATGTGCAATTGTCAGCAAATCCATGGTAATAGCTATCGCGATCAACTGGACATAACCATAGCCTTGTGACCAAGTAAACCATTACCTTCACTATTAAAAATATAAGAAATATCTATAATGATTTCCAGTTATAGAGATATTCTCTTTGATTATAAACTTTTATCAAATAATCCTCTGCATGTATATGTTTGCGATGCAGAAATATGTAAGTAATTTCTGCCTCCAGCCTTTGCTATTTCAATAGTTCCAATAGAAAGAGGTCCTTACCCTTGGTAACCCTCCAATCTCAAGGGCTTGATCAAGCTTTAAAGAACCAGTAGATATTACTGGTTGACGCCGTGAACTGAAAAATCGCCTCAAAGACAGCATGGATTCCCTACCAAATTCACCTGCAAGGCTTGACAGAGCATGACGTAGGGCATCTTCTCTCTCCATCATCTTCACATCATCATGAAGTCCATCGCGTTCAAAATCCAACTCTTCAACTTAAATTGGAAGAACATGCATCAAGCTCAGAAATCAGTCCTAACCACCGTCAAAGACCAATTCAGCTACTCAACCAGCAAAAGAACTTTTGCCGGACGTGTTTTCCAAATGACGAAGCATTAGTGCTATGTGAAGTTACATCTTTTCCAGCAGCCATACGAATGAAGAATGTGACTCACAAAGCTAAGAAAGTGTCGTCCAACCAAACAAAACATGCCAGAGAAGCTACCCTGTGAGACAGTTTGTAAAATGCATTTTCAAGTTACAGCATTTTAAGATTGTTGAAGCAGAATCCCATTACCAAATGCCGACAATTCCAGCTAATTTTCAGAATAGTAGGGACATTATAACTTTACAAATCATGCCACTGAAAACCAGAGCCTTGAAAATTGGGAGGCAGTTAGAGTCAACTCATAATCGGGCAAAAGAGTTAGGCTAAATTTGCGTTCTGACAATTCCCAGCAGACAATTTTGCAAGGCATCGACGAAGAACAGAAGCAATAAGACACGTGCATGGGGGAAGGGAGTGAGCCCCGACGATGGCTGATTACCTACAGTGGAAAGGCAGCATGCGGGCACCCTTGTTCTGGAAACCGAATTCCTTCCGATGCTCTGTCGACAGGAGGAGGAGAAAAGATCACATAATAGAAAGACCGAGGGGCACAGACATGCCAAACCTACAGATTATCCCTACAGGAGAAATATTCAATCCAAGACTGCAAATTTTAGTCGCGCGCAGCCGGGCAATCGGGGCGAGCCCGTCACCCCCCACCCCCGGCCCTCTACGAGGCCGAGCCAGCAGCTCGAAGAACCGGCGACACATCCAAAAAAAGATTTATCTAGGTCCGTTCGCCGGAGACACTAATCAAAAACAATCTTGAAAAATCCAGAACCGCAAAGATCAGAAGATTTCGCCGGGCAATCCAACGCGAACGAAAAAGGGCAAAAGGGAAAAGAAAGGGCATCCTCCGTCGCACGCTGACTATAGACCGGGCGCGGCGCGGCCCCACCACCCACAGCCACCGGCAAAGAAAAGCAGAGATGGCCCCACAACCGCCACCCACAGCGGCATCTCGTTCCTTCGATTCTGACTCAATCGAGCAAGATTCGCGCGGGCCGCGTGCCCTAAACGGACAGCCGCGTTGCGATCCGCCGATTGCACTGAAGGAAAAAGCTAACAAGAGAAGGAATCGAAGACTCACAAGCCCCTTCAAAAAAACGGAGACGGCAGAGATGGAGGGGCCAAATCGATCGTTGCGCCGTGTGGTGGCGGTTTCGTTGCTGTCGCGAGGAGGGAAGGGCGCGGCAGCGGTTCCGGTGCAGTCGCAAGGAGGGAAGGATGCAGCGGCGGTTCCGGGGAAGGATGCGGCGACCTGGTTCCGGTGTAGTCGCAAGAGGGAAGGAGGGCATGAAGAGTGGAACGATACTGAAGAGTTGAAGGAGAAGCCAGAATACATCCCGGAAGCAGAGAAGCTACTTTTTGTAGCTTCTTTTTTTCGGTGAAAAACGCATTCTGAATGCGAGAATGCATTCCGGAACTAAAAAAAGAATTTCTTTTTACCAAACGAATTTTTTATCTAGAATGTAAAAATTATTCCAGAATGCATTCCGGAAATATTTTAACAAACGTCATTCTGTTCCGGAATGCATTCCGGAACAGAATTTTTATTCCGGAATGCATTCCATGCGCACCCTAAGTATGGAATCTGTATCCACTTTCCGGACACTGCTCTTGTCCGAGGAGCAAGCTTTCTTGCTCGGTCCTGACCCAAAAACTCAAAACCTTCTTGCTCGACAATGGCTTCTTCTCCGACCGCTCCGCTCACCTTTCTCTGTCCTCCCCTTTCTCCTGCAACAAAGCTCGTCTCTTCTTCGTCCCTCTTTCATCTCCGAAACCCTGAACCCAAGTTCTCGACCGTCGTCGCTCGCTCAATTCATTCTCCTCTCTCCACGTCCGGTCACGAGCCACCGCGAGCCCTCGTCGGCTTCTCCCCCGTGACGGACGGAGCCGACCCAGGATCGGCCCCTCTCACACTGAGAAGAATTTGTGGCGGCCACGTGCCCGAGCATATCCTGCGCAGGCAAGTGTTGATACCCAGTTCAAAAAATTGTTACTTTAGAGCGAGAAGTGAGAAGGTGAACCGAAATGAAGGCGGGTTTCGTTGGTTTTTTGCCGATATGTTGGGTTTTTGGAGCTACATGGAGAATTTATGTTGGGTGGTTTTGCAGGATGGAGGACGTTGGGTACATGTTAGCGACTGATGTTCAGAGGGAAGCATTGCCTGCCCTTTTCTCTGGGAGAGACTGCGTGCTTCATGCTCAGGTTGATCTCTTATTTGCCCATTGATTTTGGTTTTCTGTTAAGAACAAAACGAGAGAATGAGTACACTGGAAGTTGGCAGTAAATGCAATTGAGTCCGATGCCGGAGCCTTTTAATTTGTGCTGTGCAGTCTTAAACCCTTTATGAGAATTTGGAAAGACGTGGCGCGGTCCTTCCATTCATCAGTTTCACGGTTTCCCGGAAAGGTCCCCATGTAGGCAGTACCGGAGAAAATGCGAACGGAAGGACTACTTTGCAACTTTTCAAAAAGGCTTAAGACTGCTTTGCACCAGGCAGTCATGAAGTATTCCAATATATTAGTCCATTCCGGTTGTTTATGTTGAGTTATGAAGAGTCGTCTAATATGTGTCTGATGTGATAAGATCTACTGTGGATGTTCAGACTTCCAACTCAATTGGAATTACTCTTTGACTCTGCACATAAACTCAACTAAGGAAGAAAACGTAAAAGGATCCTGCATTGACATGGCCGGGGCACTCATGCTTTTGGCCCTCTAGACAGGTTCTGGGAAGACGCTGACGTACCTTCTGCGGATATTTTCAGTTATGAACACCCAACGGTCTTCTGTACAAGCGTTAATAGTCGTTCCCACCCGAGAACTTGGCATTCAGGTAGATTTCTGATTATGATATTTCATTTGATATTTTCCCTTTCATCTTATGGTTCTCTTTCACTATTGTAACTTAGAAAGTGGTTGTTACATCTGCATAAAATGCTGTCGTGCTACATTAAGAGTATAATGTCATGTCTTCTTCTTATTGTTATCCATTTATGACAAGGTAGCCAAAGTTGCTCGGCTGTTGGCTGCAAAGCCGACGGATCTTGAAATGGAGCAGAATAATTCATGTACCGTTATGGCTCTTCTAGATGGAGGTACATTGAAAAGACACAAGAGTTGGTTAAAGGTTCTCTCTCTCTCTCTCTCTCTCTCTCTCTCTCTATGCTTATGTGTTTCTATAGCCTACATATGTTTGTGGTGTGCTTTCTGAGCATAAAATTACAGTTAAGCTAGTCCTGATAAACTACTGGTAACTGTCATTACAACTTATATATAGAAACATTAATTCTTGAAACCCCTTGTCGTATAATCAGTTTACTTATTGATCTGAGGAAATGACGAGTATTCTCCTTATGTAGGAAAAATCATTGAGAATCAATATTGAAATGCTTAGCTTGCTGCTACCATCGTTCCCTCTCCCGGGAGACCTAAACACTATTAGCAGAGCTATCTTCCAATGTACTTAAATGACATTTTTGTGGTCGCTCTGTAAAATAGAAGGCTTTTGCATTATATGCTTTTTTTCCTTTTCTTGACTGGATATCGTATGCTGATATCCATGTGAAATTGTTTTTTCCTGCAGTTTATGCAAAACTATTCTTCCACACATTATTTTACTCAGTTAAATACAGCTTATATTCCATTAATAATTGCTCTAAATTCTTCCATTTTTGGGCAACATAAGTTTGTCTCTTTATCGATGCTCATGTGTATATTTAGTTGTCTCCTTATTCTTGAATGAATATTTGTGGTTGTCTTGCTCCTCAATTTGATTATTCTGTTCACACTCGCACGAGTACCCCTGTAACTAGATCTTTAGTTTAGTGGAATTTCCTGCTTTTGAGATCACGAATCTTAAATAAAGATGTACTAAGAAGACAGAAAACCTAAATTCTTCTCACTGAGGTCTATAAACCTGAGAACAGAGAACCTGTCTGACTAGAAGCATGATAACAGAAGCTGGCAGTTAATAGCCCACCCGAATCCCCACACTTGTCCATTCATTTGCTAACAAACATGAATTGCCTAATGTAGCTATGTCTTTGGGATGCTTCTCTATATTTAAAGCATGCTGTTGATGGATTTCATGTGTCGACCTTCAATATGACCTTCTTGGCTTTTCCTTTTGACATTTTTAGGCAGAACCCCCAGCAATAGTAGTGGCAACCATCAGGAGTTTGTGCCAGATGCTGGAGAAGCAAGTTTTTAAACTTGACACATTGCAGATTCTAGTGATTGATGAGGTAAATAATGAGGAATAAGTTGAGTTCTTCTTTTTGGAGCAAGACCTTCTTGGCATCTTAAAGCTGATTCGTTAACCCAGTATTCTATCTAAGATGCCAGAAAAGTCCCCACACATTCACAAGTGGCTTCTCGATTTTTTAATGATTTCAGAATTCTCCAGTATTTTTAGGGTGGACAGTTATTGCCTCTCCTATGCCTATAGGGATTAGAGTGACTGGTGAAGGGTCATATTTAAGAGAGGATATTCAGTTGGCATGTATTGCCATGATGGGTCTATTGTGTTGTGAGTATATTTCATTGGGTACCTTATAAACACCATGTTAGTGATTATTAAAGATGTGGGATTATCCCATTGGGGCCTCCAAATCTTGTTTTATACAGAGATGATTCTTCCTGGATATTGTAGAATGAAGAACTGACGTTCTGATTTTGCTGCTGCCTAGGTAGACTTCATGTTCAACTCTTCTAAGCAAGTTAGCTCTCTCCGGAAGCTGTTGACATCGTACTCATCATGCAACAGCCGTCAAACTGTTTTTGCTAGTGCATCCATACCTCAGCATAAGCGATTTTTACATGATTGTATACAACAGAAGTGGACTAAGGTTGGTTTCCTGAAGCTATCATTCTTGCGAATGTTCCGTTGGGGTTTACTCATGCACTCACTGATTTTATCTTCATATGATTTTGCCCGTTACAGAATGATGTAGTTCATGTTCACGTCAACCCAATAGAGCCTATGCCATCATGTCTAAATCATAGATTTGTGGTAAGGACATTGAATGCAAGACTTGATCTACAGTCTCTTTCAGAGAAGTTATCCATATGCTCAGTTTATGTTCATCTTCTTAGTCCATGCACTCAAGTGATGATCCTTGGCTTTTGACATGCTTAATGCTTCTATCTGTTTCAGACATGTCATAGGAATAGGAGACATCAGACCTTGCTACGTTTATTACAGAGGGACAGCCCTGAATCTGGCATTATATTTGTTGGCGAGCAGGTATACTGCCTGATGTACATCCTGCATTACTTTTCTGTAGTTTATTCACATTGTTCGGTGCTGTAGTTGTTATAAGCATGAGGGGAAGCAATAGATTTTTCTCTGGATAATGAAAAATGGAGTCAAAACATGTCAACTAATGTATGATATGGCAGACTCCATCCCCAATTCATGTGACAGCGATTAGTGGTATTAGCTGAAAATGCTTAGTGAGTTCTATATGATAAATGGACTGAGAGATTTTCATGCATTTATCAGTAAGGTCATTTATCCATATGCAGTTGCATAAAATAAAACACATGATGTTCTTCACACCAGTGAAAGAAGTTTATGCTCTTATGATGTTTCTCTTGGTTGCTAAATGTTCTAACAGCTTAAGCTGTTAGATGAAAATGTGATTTATTATTTAAATATTCGAACACTCCTTATGCTTATTCTGGTCTCTTTGCCTAGTACTAAGCGTGAACATATTTAATTGGGGAGGTAAATGGGACTTGAAAAGATTGAACTCGAGACCTCATGCTCTAATACCATGTGAGATTTGGTGGCACCACTGTCAACTGTTTTAAAAGCTTAAGCTGTTAGATGAAAATATGATTTATTATTTAAATATTCTAACAGTTTCCAAATATGAGGAAATTTTTATGACGTTCGAAAGTTTGCCTGCACGAAGAGGGTTTTGGAATGTATTAAAGTGAATGCAGCTTGTATTTATATATCCTATAGAAGGTTGTGGCATTCATGAGCACACACATATCACGTGAATACACCTACATAAACAACAGTCCATAGGTCCACCAACCAATTCTATCTTTTGTGCACTAACCAATTCTATCTTTTGTGCGTATAGTCTGAGAAGTCAAAAAAGATTGGAAATGCACCGCCAACAACTCTTCTACTCGAATTCTTGAAGAATTCTTATGGAAGCTGCTCTAATATTCTCCTTCTAGAAGAAGAAATGAATTTCAATGCACGAGCAGCTTCACTCTTGGTAAGTGCTTTTCACTATTTCCATTATGATGTTTCTTCCCTCACTTTGAGAATGCTCACGGTTGAGAAATTTGGCATATTAAAGATATGCCCTTCAACTGTGTTCGTCCTATAATAAATTTATAATGAGATGGATATTATACTTAAAAATATCTTTACCAAAAAAGATATTATACTTAATTCTCTGAGGATCTGAGATGCCAGCTTCATTTAAGACGGTAGGAAAGATGCTGCAAAACCTTAACAGACCATTATCATTTGGTAGCGCTTAGCAGTATCAAAGAGATTATATCACCCAAGAAAATTATCTGGCTACAACTCGGTTTTCTTTGGGTAAACCGTTTCTTTCTTCATATCCTTTATTAACGCCTAAAGTAAACCTTCTCAAGTTAAACTAGGCATATACTCCTCGCCATGCCAAACATGGGCATACTGAAGCACATCCTAGCCAGTCTATTGGTGAAAATATGTCTGAGTCCCTGACTTCATATTTAATTCCTTCGTATTCGGACGATAGGAAGTGAGACAAAAAGAAGGCTATCTTATCGTAGCAACTGATATCGCGGCCAGAGGTATCGACCTGCCTGAAACAACTCATATTTACAACTTCGATCTTCCGAGGAGTGCTGTAGATTACCTTCATCGAGCCGGAAGGACAGGTAGGAAGCCATTTTCGGACAATAAATGTGTTGTCACCAGCATCATAGCATCTGAAGAGAGGTTTGTACTGAAGAGGTACGAGAATGAGCTGATGTTTGTCTGTGAAGAGCTCGTCTTGTCACTTTGATGCTCATCTTGGCATTGTTCGGGACAGTCTCTGTTTTTTTCTTCTTCTTTTTTTAGGCCTTTCTGCCTCATGTCTTGTACAGGAAACCTATGGTTACAGAAATTATCATAAGTTTTGATATGGCTCCGAACTTATTTTGAGTTTATTTTCTTGTTCGTGTTTGGTAAGGGGGGAGGCTACGTTAGCAGACTTACTTATAACAAAGAATGAGAAACATCTGGTATATCATGTGCAAGAGATTAAATATCCGTGCTAATTGGGCTCGTCATGACCTTTTCGTAGTTGAAACAGACCCTCTTGTCTCGGCAGAATTCACAATCAGATTATTTTTTAGGAAAAAAGTCACAAAAAATCCCAAACTATGTGTATTTTTTTGAGTTAATATCACGTAAAACCCTAAACTAGTACACTTGTGACACATTTATCACAAAATATTTTTTTGACTATAAAAAATTTAAAATTGATACACCTATGACAATTTTACTCTGAACTATTTTTTTGACCACCAAAAATCTTAAATTAGTACACCTGTGGCAATTTTACCATGAACTTACCACAAAAAATTTCAAACTGGTACATATGTGAATTTTACCCTGAATTAAAATTTTAATATTATTATTTATTTATTTATTCACATTTTTATTTATTTATTTATTTTTCAATCTTCAACCTCTGGCCAGTCGCCGGAGGTGGAAGCCTGCGAGGGCCGCCCTCGCCCGATTCGGCGAGGGTCGCCTGACGCCGACGAGGGAGGCCCATGCCAACTTCCTCCTTTGATCGGCGACCGGCCAAAAGTTGAAGATGAAGATAAAAAAAAGAAAAGAAAAGAAAAAATAAAAAATTCAAAAAAATAAAAAAAAATAATTTTAAAAATTAGTTTGGGGTAAAATTATCATATGTGTACCAGTTTGGAGTTTTTTGTGGTATGTTTGGGATAAAATTATCACAGGTGTATCAGTTCAGGGTTTTTTATGGTCAAAAAAATAGTTTGAGGTAAATGTGTCACAAGTGTACTAGTTTAGGATTTTTCGTGGTATTAACCCTATTTTTTTTACATCAAAAACTCTAATCTATGCCTATTGTGACATTTTACCCTAAAAAACCCCAAATTTACATTTATGTGACATTTACCTTCCGTCAAGGTTTGGTCAAATGATTTTTTAATCAAAATGTTGTTTGTATCTCACTTAAGTCCTGTAGATGCCATGTCAATATTATTTGCCTTCCGAAATTCATATAGGTAGAATTTTAACGATGCTCGTTGACGGAATCTTAACGGAGGGTAAATATGTTACACAATACAAGCTTGAGATTTTTGTTCGTAGAAAAAAATTTAGGGTAAATATGTGACAGTGAGTATAGTTTAGGGTTTTTGGTAAATTTTTTCCATGTTGTTATTATTTTTTTTGTTTGGGCTACAAAGTTACAAATCGATCTCGAATGTGTTTGTTCCAATTTTATCAGATGTTGCAAATGGACAAATCGGTCGCCGTGTTATTACCTGCCGTATTAGATTGCCAAGATGATTTGTTCAGGCCTGTATGAAGGGTTGGATGGACCTTGACTGCATTTGGTTCAACTTGAAAATAGGCTTTGGGACTTTGAAGCCTCTTTGACGAAGTGCAAATGGCGTTTGATAAATATTTTGAAGAGGTTTGGGTAAATGTAATCGAAGGCCTTTAGCCTAAGGCAAATCCAAAGGTACTTTGGAATACTGTATTTCCGGAATGCAAATAGACTTTTCCTCCAATTTTACCCTTGATACACTTTCATAATTACTTACCAAAAAAAAATGTCATTGAAAATCCTAATGTTGCTAGCGAAAGCCTCAGCGGCCGGTAAGCCACCGCCACCCTTGCCTGAGGTAAGGTGAGGCTGGTCGGCAGCTAGATCCGGTCGTCGATGGTTGGCCGACAGCTGAGTTTCACTGGAAAGGTTTGGAAATTTTTTTTGAAAAAAAAAACTAGCAAAAGTCCTTTACAAATTTTAGTTTTTACCAAACGGCATTTAAGTTAAAAGTACTTCTCAATGTGTTTTTAAAATACACTTTGTCAAATACTACTTGCATTTCCGAAAGCTCTTTTAATCCGAAAGTCTTTGCATTTTCCCAAAAATATTCCCCCAAAAGCCGAACCAAATGCACCTTTCATGACTTTCATATATGCAACGATAGAAAGTCATAACTGCAAGCATCACGAGCTTGGGTGAATCCTTTTTTCCTCCAATACAATCACTCGATTGTGAATTCTGGAACCTCTTTTTTGAACTTTTCCTTTTGGGCTGATCTAGAGACAGCAATATCTGGCTGGGTCACTCCCTCACTCATCTCCTTGGACATATGAAATGTATATGATGTCTGCTGGTCTATAGGCAATTTCATTATCACCTCTAAGATCCACGATTTCTGGGTCACAAAAAGGTCGAATTTTCCGCAAGACAAAGCGAAAAGCTAATCATGCATGTTTGTTCACTTTTTTGGGGATGGGTTCCGTCGTGCACTAACCATCTGTTTGGAGTCATTCTTAACAAGAACCTTGCACATTTCCAATGGACATTCACATTTCTAAGGAGGCAAAAGCAACTAAGAATGGATAATTAACTGCAGAATCCAAAAGCTCATGAATGAAATGTGCACAACTTCTTATCAACAACTCTACAGGTACCACCATAGTATCTACTACGATTAAAAAGTAATTCATATGCAATCTCCAAATGATTACCTTTTCGAAAAGAAAGGCCTCTTTCCATTCAAGTCAAAGGATGACAACTTCGAGAATTCAGGGTTTAAGCAAATGATGATATGTTGTGGGATACAAAGAGTCGTTCAGGCTAAAAGAAAGCATCGTTCACGGGGCGGTCCTGAACTGTCTCCGTGTTCCCTCGTCCATGTTCTTCACACGATCTACCGTCTGATGCCACAAGATCCTGACGAATCCCATCTGTTCCCTGCCGACCAATGAAAAGCGTTCTTGCACTTGAACATGCCCCCAATTATCAAATGTCAGTTGGTGGGTTAATAGGCGATGGTCAGCAAGATTTGAAGTCCATCAGATGTTTTTCATATGTTTCTTTTTCCTTGATTGCTCTCTTTTTGACTCTTGTGCTGAGAGAAGATTGGAAAAAGAGGGTTTCAAAAATTTTGAAAATTGCGGTGACATGCGAGGGCCAATGTGCATGCACGAAAAGATTGCTTAGCATCAAGCAGATTAGATGACTTCCTAAATTTTTTATCGTTATTTTTGTTTATTTTCTTGACGTGAAAGACCAGGATTCTCGGATCTCACTCGAGAGACATGACGAAAAGGAGAGGCTGTTTAAGGGAAAACCAGGAATTTCTAGGGGTCCAAGGTGATGGTATGGTGCGAACCCTTTGACCGAATTGGAGAGAAAAATGCCGATGGTCTGTTCATGAGCAGAATTGAAGTCATTCTTATCCTATGTGAGTTCAGTAAAAGTTGTTGGAAATGTTCCCATGAAGTTCCTTAGCTTGGTTCGACTGCCACAGCACATTAACATGAGTAGGTGATATAGGGAGGTGGGGCCATAAATGGACTAAACCCAATTTTTCAACTTAGGCATAGATGATTTGGACGGAAAAAAAAATGGGGTCATGTTTTCTCCATCCCTTACCAGTGTTCGGATCCGTAGATTACAAGTTCCGAAGAACATCATCCGCGTTTAATTTCCGTTGGTTTGGATGTGAGTGGCGTTTGTAACTTTTAGCCTTTCGATTAGAAGCAGGGATGAAGTCAAGCATGACCCAAAAGATGGAGGAAACTTTCCCCAACCAATGTTGTAATCAATCTGTTATAAGCATGGGCATTATGAACAGGTATTCTTATGAACTAGGGTTATCCTCTATCCCCGTTTTTCTTCATGCCAGTCTTTTGATTTGCGGGTTTACAAAATTGGACATCGCCCGCATTCATATTCAGTTAAATTTGCATGTGGGTAATGCTTGTAAATTGAGCGATGTTAATATTTGTAACCTACTAATCAAAAGACTGATAAGAGGAAATTTACTTCACCTTTGACCGAAGCTCGAATTAGCAGTTGACCGGGCAGCAGCCAATGACCCCTAGGTGGCCTCTACTCCTCGATAAGGAAATCTGATCAGAAAAAAAAAAGTAAAAATAAGAAGGATTCACGATTCCCTTGTGTGTTCTCTCTTCTAAAGTGTGTTAGGCATTTTCTGTCCCTTTGTGTATAGAGACTACGCAAGTTTCAAACCTTTTTTTCCCCAATATAATGCGAAGTTGGGTATGTAGTGGGTCTAAAGCTCATTATCTATGTCTGCTTATTGTTAAAGTGGAGTATTACCTAATTAGTCTTAGACTAATTATACGAATGCCAATTCAATTTTAAAATTTTCAATTTTATCAATTTAGTCTTGAACTTTTGCGCGAAATTGAATGTGGTCCTTGTGATATTTTTTTCGTTGAAAATCACTGACGCGGCGATCTAGTGATCGCCATCGTCGGCCATCCTATGTTATAGCGGCATGTCAGCAATTTCCTAGGAATATTAACCGAAATGATTATGTTGGAATTTCATGTAAAGGTTTAGGACTAAATTGGCAAAATGAGAAAATTTAAGACTTAATTCGCACCGCACAATAGGTTTAGGATTGATCAAACAATTTTTCCACGGTTAAAAGAAGTATGGAATCATTTCTTATCATAATTGCAAGAAGAGAAAATCAATTCAATCCACTTCCTTTCTTTCACAGTACATCACATTTACAATACAATCAACATGAAGTGACGAAGCAACATGCGACAACTATTCAACCATCTTTTGAATCACATGGGACAAAACCTTGTTGCCTTAATGGTCTTAGATTGCCAGTAACTCTTGTCCCAGCAAAAAGCAAAGACCCACCAAATAAGCACTGAAAATCCATTACCCCGGCCTTAAGCAATGGAACCTTAGTGTAGCAAAGAATTATCTTTTGCTGAGCTCAAGGAAGCTCCAAAATTTGGTAAAGCGTACGAACAATACTAGCGAGCTTTTCCATGCGCCTTTAACGACCAATAATTAAAGTTTTTTCTCCCTTTGGAACCATTGAAAATGTCCACCTCCCTTCAAATACTGCACTTTATTACTACTCGCCCACATACGTATTTTGTACATGTGGGACATATGATTGGTGCTTTATTTGTCATATGGATTAGATCGTCTCGTTGGATCGCATGCATACCATACATCTTTTCAATTGTGGGGGCAGAATTTCAGCTTGTGGAAGCTTTGTCCTTTGTCTTTTGATTTTTCTTCATAAATTTGTCTAAAGCTTTGAATTGGTCTTCAACTTTTATGGACGTAAAGATCAACCCAATCTTTTCCCGATTAGGTAAATCGGGTTTGTGTAGCCTTTTCTTTAAAGGGTGAATTGAAAAGGAACTATGCACATAAAAGTTGAAGACCACTTGATACAATCAGACATTCGAGAGTTGATGATTAGGGTTTTTGTCGGATCGCTTGGCTATAGGATGCACGAGTCTTCAACATGACTATTATACTGCAAAGGTCGACTGAGTCCATCGACACCCTAATTAGATCAATTGGGTTAGGAAAATGAGATGGCTTTGAGCGAACTAGATCTTAGTTATTTATCGAGAGTTGACTTCTACATCAAATATAAAAGGGAAAAAACCATAAAAAAAAAGTCAAACTATGCTTAATGTAACACATTTACCCCAAACTTTTTTTGTTACATCAAAAATCCTAAATCATGCCAACTGTAACATATTTACCCTAAATCTTTTCTTGTGACATTAAAAAAAATCACAAACTTGTACTTAAATGACACATTTATTCTATGTTAAGGTTTTGTTATATAATTTTTCAGTCAAAACAATCATGTGGGTGCGATGTTAACACCGTTTGCGTTACATCGTCCATATAGGCGAATTTTTAACGATTCTCATTGACAAAACTTTGACGGAAGGTAAATGTATAACACATGTACAAGTGTGAGATTTTTTGTGCCATAGAAAATAAGTTTAGGGTTAATGTATCATGGTGGGTATAGTTTTTACCTTATATAAAATTAGCCTATGCACATTAAGATAAGCCAAATTCGCGAGTCCTTTTTTAAAGATGAATATAATCAATGTCAATACCATTTGTAAAAAGAGAGATTTGAAGAGCAGCCTATCACAAAATTGTTCATTTTATCCTTCACAGTAATTTCTTTGAGTTCTGCTGACTACTCAATTTTCACACTTCATTTCGTGCACCCATTTTCTTTTTGCATTTTATGAACATGTTTTTTCTTAAATTTTCACACTTTATTTCGTGCACCCATTTTCTTTCTACATTTTTATGAATATTCCGCTTATCAAAACAAATTTACACAATCTATCCGAAACAACATGTGGTGAGAGAGTGACCAAGTAGAGGGGGCTCTATCCAAGCCTTGGGGAGGTCAGTATCACGTGTGTCTTTCTGTTTTCGCTTGTGGAGGATCCTCCCAAAGATTTTCATAACATAGGCAGCATCATTATGGGATTTCCGTGCAATTTTGTTGTATCCCGTCTCTGAAATCCTTGCAGAACATTATCTGAACAAGACAAATTCAGCCGCAAAGATATTCATATATGCTTTAAAAAGATACTATATACTAGTATAAGCTAAGTTTCTGTTTAGGGTGATCTTTCCTTTAGAAGTATTTGCCCTTGATTTCCATTCATAGAGTTCTAAATTTGAATTGTATACATAGTCGACTAGTTTCTATTACATTACAACCAAGTTTAAATGAGCTGGCAATTGATCTCAATAAAGTTTCGCCTATAGTTATGTGTAATGTGGTTTTACCTTACCATTTCAAAAGATTCCATGTCTATTTGATGATTCTTAAATGTTGTTGAGATAGATATTATAAACTTGAGTAGGCTCATCAGCCCGTCGAGTTTAGAATTCAATGGCAGACCAATAAATTAAGGTTAGGAGGCGAGATAAATTTTGTTAACTATTTTAGAAGTCTCTTTAGCCGACAATATAAGGGTTTTCGGACCTAGCAAGGTAGAAGCTACCGCTAGCCTAGTATTGGTGAGCTTGAGAGCTCAATTGGTAAGATACTCTAATAGCTAGATCTTGAGTTCGACTTGAAATTAAACGAGCTGATCTTGACTTACAAAGTCAAACCTTCTCGCAATCGAGTAGCTTAAAGTCACTAAACAAAGTTTTCCCTTGGTTAAAAAGAATTCCCAATGCTACTTTTGATTAATTGTGCGGCCTCTTTCTAATCGGAACCTCGCCGACTTGTGATTGGCTGTCGTGAAATTGTGCGAGTCGGTAAAACTTTGCAGATTAGTACTGTATTCAAGTGATAGGTGAAGTAAGCTGATGGTTCTTGACAAGAAACACATAATACGAAGTGGGGGCAAGATCAAAACATGAATGCGTGACATAAAACCAGATCTTTTCCTAAAAGAAATAAAATGAAAGCGAGATCCCCTTACATGTGCAGATCCAATCCGTACGACCCAAGTTGCCCAGTGAGGTGCATTATTGCCTTGTGTCTCGAGCAATCGTTGGTCGACAGGATATAATGGTTGGATTGTGACGGTCCTTTGGTACATACTTTCTTGTCCAAAGGATGTACTACAAGGACATGAGACCCAGAAATTCTGCAACATGTATGTTGGATACCGATAGTTTGTATGACTGGACTTTTTCAAGATTAAATTATTTAAATAATAAATTACGTATTTATATAATAGTTTAAGTTTTTAAAATAGTCGATAACGATATCATAAAATTTTACACAGCATTAAAGTTGAATGTCCTGAGCTCAAATCTTTTTAAGCCCCATTTACCTTCTTAATTAAACATTTTCACGCTTAATAATGGGTAAAAAGGTTAGTTCAAGCGTGAGGGAGAGTGTTAGAATATTTAAATAATAAATCATGTATTCATCTAATAACTTAAGTTTTTAGAATAATTGACAGTATTCCCACAAAATTTCAAATTCACTAAAACTAGCATACAATATTCGTCATGTACATGCGTATGATTAATTAAACCTACGCCATACCGCCAATTTAATCCTTAGCAATGCTTTTGGATATGCACGACCATATTTTCATTAAACTAGGAGCTAGTAGATCGTGCGCTGTGTATACATTTCTCGTTGATGTGCGTAGATGGTAATCGACTATTGCTTTAGCCTGTCATTCGACGTGCTCGGTATGTGGTGTGCCCGCAAATTTACCAGCCTTTCACTATGTTTTACCTCTCTTGTTAACTCGAATTGGAGATGCATTTCTAAGATCTAGCTGGCAGGACTCGCACATGCTGAGTATTAGAGTCAAAATGGAAGAAAAATTCATTATCATGGACCTTTAGGGTTTTCAATAATACATGGAGAGAATCATGGGATGTGTTCCCTCTCTTGTTAAAAAAAAAGAAAGAAGTAATTTCGTCACTCGGAGGAAATGCGACAAGCAAGAACCCACATGAGCCTCTGATGTCATTTTCTTTTTTCTTTTTGAGGGGGGTTTACGGTTAACTACACAAACGATAATAACGGTCTACCATCCCAAGCCAGATACATGAAACATGAACATGCACCCCAAATAAGAGAAAATCAAGCTGGAATAGACAAAAAAAAATGCTAATAATAATAATAATAATCATCATCATCATCATCATCATCAAGAAAAGGAAAGATAAATGAAAAAGAGAGAGAGAGAGAGAGAGAGAATTATAATTTGAAAGTCCACGATGGGGGGAGAGAGATCTCCTCTATGTAGCCACCAAGAAAGCCTTACAATACAACAATCTCTTCCTGCTCCCATGCTCATTCCCTCCTCCTTCTTTACAACAGGTCGGCCTTTGGCGATGGTGATGCTGCAACATTTCCATCCCTGACTTGCCCCCAACACTCTCATGAGTTCCCTCCATGCCCTCCTCTTCCCAATCGTCCCCATCGTCGTCTTGCTCTGCCTCTTCCTTCTCTTCTTCTTGTTCGTCAACTAATGACAATTCTCCTCCCACTTCTTCTTCTTCTTCTTCTTCCTCCTCCGCGACGTCGTTCTCGGCCGCTTCGTTTTCAGCGTCGCCGTCAGTCCTCGCCTCGACATCTACCCCATCGTCTTGTTCTTCGGAGTCAAAGCAGAGAGGTGACCTGTCTTTGAAAAGGCAGAGCCTGAGGCGGCCATGGCTTCGCTCGGCATGAAAGCAAGAACGATTCCCCTGTGGGGCCCTCACGGCCTCAAGAATCAACCTCCCTTCTTCCCTGTGCGGCCTCACTCGTATGGAGTCGTTAGCCATCGTCGTCAAAAGTGGTGGGAAACTGTTGCTGTTGCTATCATTAATGTTAGTCCCAGGTTTCGCTTTCTTGCTTACGTTTTCCACGTTCATGATTTGTCGTGTCGACCAAGGCCTCGGGGCTGTTTGTTCCCTCTTCGCCGACTTGCTCTCGTCCCGGGGGTCGCCGTCGCCGTCATCGTCGTCGAACGTGACGATGTTGCTGCTCTCGCTGCCGAGGTTCTCCGTGCACAGCTCCAAGCTCCGCGGGCTGAGCCTGAGCGAGGAGGCTCTCGCCAGAGGGTGGACGTAAACGGGCGGTTCTTGGTCCGGCCCGGAGGGTTCTTGGTATTTGTTGGTCGAGAGGGCATGCAAGAAGCTCCAATCACCAACGCCCAGACCCATGCTGGGATTCGATGGTGAGGAAGAGATGGGGTGATGCTGGTGGTGGTGATGATGATGGGTGTGCTTGGGATCTTCAAGAAGCTGTTGGGGTGTGGTGTTGAGGGGATTACAGTGGGGGGGACTTGAGGAGGCCAAGTCAAGAAGCGAGTGAGGGAAGCTGTGGTTGGTGGTGGTTTTGGGGGTGACCAATTTGAGCCTCAGAGCGGTCATTGGCTCTTGCACAAGGTGGGGTTCTAGGCATGATTGCAGGCCTCGGCACACTAGTGTTGCCATCTCTCTCGGGGCCTCTTTGGTTATGTCGAACTCAGTTGGGAAGCAAGATGGTTAGCCAAGAATTGGACGGTTGAAGCAGAGGAGAGAGATGAACTGCTGTTTTGTTAGAGAGAGAGAGAGAGAGAGAGAGAGTTAGAGGAGTTGGGCACGGAGAGAGGAGTGAAGGGGAGGGCGTGAATTTGTAGTGCTCAAAAAGTGCATCTGAGGACTGTGGTGGTGGGCACAGAGAGAGAGAGAGAGGGGTTATGAATAGGAGGTGGCTTTGCTTGCTTTTCTTCCCACCACTTGAAGATAAAATAGGGAATAAAGAAAGGAAAATTGAAAAGTTAGAGTTCCAAAAGTGCTTGTCGGAGCTAGCAGCTAATGTTGCACACGACCTGTTAGAGGCAATATGGAGTGATTAACCGGTATATCAGATGTCGTCGTTGCTTATGTTTTCAAAAATTACACTTTTATTGTCTAAATTTCATAAGTTTCGATCGATTTGCATCAAAATCATACATATGAATGTCTATTTCATAAACCAGTCTTGAAAACTGAAATTTGATTGGGATAAGTATTACCGTACGTTACAAAAGAACTAAGAATTAAATATGTTGGATTTGAGATGAGAATTTCATCTTTACGGGCTCCTTTTTGTTGCAAAATCACATAGCACACCAAATGCCTTTTTCTATTACGAAGACCATAGGGTCGTGAAACTCATCCAGAAGATACTTTTAAATTTGTATGCATGCCTTCTAGAAATAGCCACCAAATTAAGTTTCCTTTTCCATATCGCAACATGCACCAGATTCATGTTACTGCAGAATATACGAGCGCTGATCTAATAAAACTCAGAGAGAAATAATATGAGTTTGACTCATATGCACTAAACTCATACCAATCAAATATACGTTCATTATTTGAGTTTTACGGGCTCTTCTCTGCCTTTTTCATCTCTTTCAAGAAGCCCACAAAGAAACGATGAATTTTCGCATATCGGCAGAAGAAAATTGTTAGTTATTACGATGTTGCACGAGATATTGGATGAAATTGGAAGTTACAAAAAAAAATATGCTAGTTATGACTTTTTTGAATTGTTTATTATCTAATCTAGGGGGTATTCACGAAAAGTTCAAAAAGTAAGACTAAACCTACTTTCCAAGTTACACAATAAATCGATAGTGATACCTGTCTCCCCATCCCATTCTGTTGTTTCTTTCCATACGATTTGATTTAAAGAAAAATGATTCATCCAAGAGTCAAAAGCCAAGTTGATTTGCATTCCTGGAGGAAAATACCGCCAGATTCTTTCAAATTTCCGTGAGCAATAATGAGGATTTCTCACCAAGACTTACGACTTAATCTTACAACTATTTACGAAATCGATCATATGTTAAGATCAAGTGCCGCTCAGGGTCGATCGACTCGAATCCGACATGTCATTCGGCGAAATTTTTTTGTACATTCGAAAAAATTCTGTCGGATGGACCAAGACCCCAATGTCAAATCACAGTATCGTATCCCCTTCGGTTCATACGTCATAATTAAAGGTGGTTGCGAAAAATTTTTGACGAGAGAGAATCCTGCGAGCGCCGGATATTCTGCCGGGAATTTCAGACCAAACATGCGGACGCTCTTTCCATTGACTATAACTGCTCCTCGCACCCACAGAAAACACATGGCCGCACAGCGAAAATAAGGATTCCGTCGTGTTGGTCGCGTTTTAAAACTCCAAAAATATCAAGAACAGGGTCTCTCTGTTTGACCTAAACAGGCCGGTCAAAGGTTGAATTCCGAAGCTGTTCAGCAGTGTGATTTTTGCAGGGTAGAGCGTGACGAGAGGAACGTTTTCTCTGTTGGACATGCCTTGGTCGAAGTGTGCTTTGTCGGAGAGAGAAAATTAGGGTTTTTTAAGGTTCTCTTGTTGGTTCGAAATCGTTTCCATAAATGGTGGGTGATGGTGGGACGTTCGAGTTCCATATTCAATGCCCTTTTTCTTGCATGTACTTTGATTCTTCCAGTGATGCGATGCCCACATGGGTCGTACTGATCTTGCTAATGGACACCGTTTCGCGTATGTCTTTATTGACCCGAAAATATTCCATCTCAAGTGGCGAGGCAGGGCTATACGAAACACGTACTGATACAAAAGATCCAGAAAGACTAAAGCTTGAGCTGGTGTTTGTAAATATGAGCTTGTTTGCACTCAATGGCGAACCAAATAGAGCCATAGAGTTACTCTGACCGATGTCTGCGACAATGAGCTCACCAGAGATTTGTGGAATAGCTACCCGTGACATTAGGTGCTCAATTTTTTCACTTCGTCAATCACGAAAAACAAGATGTTATAGAATTTTTCAACACTCCATCACAATCAAACCGGAATTTTACATGTGCCGCTGCGCACAAAACACATTCATTATTTTTTGAATTATTAAACCGGTTGCGCGAGATTAAAATATGAATATGGAAGTCCTATGGTCACCATCGAGCCAATTCAACAAAATGTACGGATGAATTAACTCCGCGACAGTCATGTTTAAAGACAACCTTTTCCGTAAGCCAAAAGCAACTAGAAATGATCCCCCACTAAGATATCCTTTTTGTTCTGTCGGCGAGGACGTGCTTACCCTGAAACCCTAAAAACCTCTCTCTCTCTCTCTCTCTCTCTCTCTCTCTCTAGGTGATGACCTACCCTAAAAGATTAAAGCTCTGCTCAAATTAACATCTATAAAAGTTGTGTTAATCGAAAAAAAACATCTATAAAGTTGCGGTTGGGGCTAAATCCCACTTGAGGGGCTAGTGGGTTTAAGGTTCCCAAGAATAGAAATCGGTAATACATTTGCACCATAAGAGGAAAAACGACACTAAAGAAAACCACCTGGCACATCAGTGGCCTTCGCAAAACTATATTCTTGATTTTGTACTCTTCGGGTGCCTTTTTTGCACGTTGCCTGCCTCTACTTGCGCAAAATAGACATATAGACATGCGTAAGAAAATTCCTTTTTGAGGAAATGGTTTGAGGTCCTGAAGTGAGTTCCTCAACATCTTGGACTTGCTTTTGAGAAATGAGTGAATCAAAGATCTTGAACCTACCTTTTATCTCTCCCTTACGCCCAAACCGCAAGTTTGGAGGAAGCATATGATACGGGACTTTATAAAATGAGTAAATCTTCCATACGTGGACGGTGTGCCGAATTCAACCACAAGCGAGCCTACTTTATGGCTGGAAAAAAGAAGCAATTTGGCAAGTTGATGATCTTTCTACTTTCTTCTTGTAATTTGTAGTTAATATTCAGCAGTTTGCACTAGTTCATGAAGGTTTGGCTCTCAAATTCCATGAACACTCTCTGCAAAACTATCTGATCTTATCTCCATCTCATGTCCCCGTGAGGATTACGACATAACCATGGTTTTATATCTTGGGCATTGGGAGGCCACTCGTTTTTTACAAACTAATTATAGGTAATTATAAAGTGCAACAAAATGGATTCAATGTATATTATCTTTCGTTTTCTCCTTTATAAAAGGAAGGCACGACAACCACAACCTCGATTGTATGAACTCGTTTTAGGCTTGTAGATCTTGAGAGTCTATTTGCTTTTGCTTGTATTTATGCCCATATAAGGATGCAAAGATGAATACAGATGGTAAAGGTAGAAGAATGTATTGTACATATTCCATGATACTATAACAAGGAAATAATTTTCTGCGGCTCCTCCATTTTGACATTGCTGATATTAGAAGAATTTCTATTTCCTACGTTTCCCTTTGGTGTAATTTGTGTCAAATGATTTTGGTAATTGGTGAGTAGATGTAATATAAAAAGATGTCGATGTACCTTTTGCATTTCCCTTTATTGAATGAACCGGTGAAGGACAATTTATCAGTCCAATGTCTTTGTTAAGAAACAAGTTTTGTCAGAAAAAAACATTTTAACAAAAGCGAATTCGGGCGCATTCTTCACACAAGCAAAAGCTTAGAAACGACAGGAGCTGATGTCAAGGCGCGGCAGTAAACGTGACCTAAAATTGCGACCTGGCGATCCAATGCACGGTGAGCTCAGAGGGAGGGAGAGAGGAGGAGGAGGAGAAGCTGCATTGGAGAGGTGGCGAGTGGGCTGCGGCGGAGGCAAGCACGATCGATGGTGTCGCTTTCCTAGTTGCAGAGCACACAATAGGAAGAAACGGATAGAAGAAATAGACGTTCAAAACTGATCTCAACGGTTCAAAGTCCTCATGACTAATGTGTAAAATTCATGATTTCAATTGGATGTATATGTGAAACTTAGAAAAGTCTTGCCCATCGACATTTTACTTCAAATACTCAGTCTGTTAAAAAAGTGGGATAAGAATAAATATTCATCTCGTTCCTTACGATAAGTATTGCATGCTGTACCAAGTATATCTTTCTTCTTTCTTCTTGGGTTTCGATTTCAACAATAAATGTTGAAGCTTTATCAAGGGATCATTGTAGAAAGATCTGCTACACGTTAACACATAACATATGTTTGCGTCATTATCTATCCATTTAATATTTGTGGAAATTATTGCAACGTAATATCACATCCAAGAAGGCTAGTGTCGGATTTACCTCCGTCGTCATTTATTTGAGGGATTTTTGTACTAGATTTCAACCATCCTATATATAGATTTTCGTCCGGGAAAATTGTTCAATTAGTACTAAACCTATTATACGGATGTCAATTTAATCATAAACTTTCAAAATTTATCAATTCAGTCATAAATCTTATGGTCAATTTTCACCAAAAATCATTGACGTAGTGGTATTCCATATAAGACGACCGGCAATGACTAAACTGCAACATCAACGATTTTTCAACTAAAATTGATGGGAATGACTATATTAGAATTTGGCATGAAATTTAGGGCTAAATTGACAAAATTGAAAAGTGTGTGACTGAATTGGTATCCGTACGATAGATTTAGGACCGATCGGTAATTTTTCCATTTTCGTCTTTGTATCAACTTCTGCATGAATAGAAACATTAAACTATATCTATATCCTATCATTTCCTAATAGTATAAACTTCACATGGAATCCATTGCAATTCTTTAACTAACATTTCCAAAGTTGGTGTTACATGAGGATGATTATTTGATATTTTGGTCCAACACATGGAGCTCCCCATAAGGACATACAACTTTTGCTTTGACCTTTTGCTAGATGTCAAGTGATCTTGCCATCCGTAATTCAAAATGACACACCCGAAGGATCCTTGAAATACTTTTCAAGCATTTGGCATTCTTTGAATTTGGTAGCTTTGTCTAAATCTTCTTCTTCCTTTCTCTTTCTTTTTTTTTATTTATTTTTGTAATTATGAGAGAGAAGAGGAGAAGAGAAGAGGAGAGAGAGAGAGAGAGAGAGAGAGAGAGAGAGAGAGAGAGAGAGAGAGAGAGAGAGAGAGAGAGAGAGAGAGCCAATGAGGTAGATATGTCCCTCGGGAGGCAGGGAGAGGCCAGGATGATTCACATTCTTATCCTCGAAATTTTGCAAATCTGAGGCCTTGTCTTGTTCCCTCCCGAGTCTAAGATATGATCAAAAGCACATGTCGCGTAATTTCTGACACAACCGTCAGGCACATAGATTGAAACTACACAAAAAAACCCTAGCTATATGTATATGTCTCGCTCAACATTCTCAGAAAAGCTAGCCACCCAATTTTCTATTTTTCTCGGTTAGACCTGTGAAAGAACTGCTGAGATGATCAACAACGGGATTTTCTGCGGATGCGTTGGAATCAAGTCATGTTTATCTGACAGTGAGTGACTCCAGGGGTTCTCGGGGCCATATTCTCTGCATCCAGCAAGTTGCGTCCAAAAAGGATGGTAACCCTTAAACACGACAATTACCGCGAGTGTATCTGCAACGACATGTCAATCATGTACACTTTTATACATGTAGAGAGTGTGTCTTCACAATTGCTGCGAAAATAATGGAGGCAACTAGCCCAAGTGATTACAACACAATGTGCAATAGGCATGCATCAAAGCAAAACGGATATTCAGCCATCTCTATATGGTTGGATGAGATGAAGGTTAATATATGACAAAGAGGACACACTCCCTCGCAACAGTAAGCATGTTTGTGAAATTTCAAATGCAGGTTGGATGGTTGGAATACGATATTACATATATTCATTCTATTTGGTATGATAGACATGATCAATCATATCAACCGGTGGAGAGTTCGTATATCCATGAAATGGATAAAAGATATGGATGCTTGTTTAACTACATATTTACCGAGTTTTCGTTATAGAAATGAGTTTAAATACTATCTTCTCACTGACGTGGAGGGCCAAGAAAGGAATTAAGAGACCAAGAGTATCGACGGTTCTCATGCAAAAATAAATTTTTTTATGATGGCCATCCTGTCCCTTTCCTCGAAATGTACGAGAACCAATCTAGTGGGAAACGATTGGTGACCGGTTTGTCATCATGAAATGAGAAGGGGCAACATGTCCAAGCCTTTTAGACAGTTCTTTATTTTTATGCTGCTCCCACCGAAAAACTCTTTTCTCCTCCATTTGCATAAAAAAAGCCATGAATTGCCATATGTTTACAGATGCCTTTTAATATCCTATGTCTTTCTCTCTTTTTCGAAGTAGTGCGATGACTTTTCCTCGCTGCCCTATAGTATACTTGGTTCTTTTTCCCTCAAATCATATTGTTCTTTTGTGACTAGCCAAGTTTGCAAAGTATTTGTGACCAAATCAGCAACTTGATCTAGCTTTTTTTTCTGCCGGGCACTTGTTTCGTCCGAGAGAAGAAACCAGATGGGTGATCTCAGAATGCAAAGGCACGAAGTATGCAAATATCTACAATCAGTCAGTGGGGTAACGACAGGTGGAAAGGATGTATAGAGGAAAGTCACCCAAATCATTAGGGTTTCCATGAGTTCTTGAAGTTTCTATCAGAGTTCTTGCAAGGGTTCATCTGTGAAATGATAGAATGCAATCGGGGCCTGAAAAAAAACAGAGTGTTTGAGTGAGCAATGCACGTTTACGCTGATTGTTCTATAGCGGAATGTAATATCGCTCTTCTCATGAACATTGATCACATCAACTAAACCAGATAAGCGCTATGACTCATTTGTTCCTTGTTGTCATCATATCATTTTTCGATCCCTCTAAGCTAAAGGTTTGTAGCTAGTTACCCCATGCCTAAACCTATCACATTTCATGACCACTATCTGAACAACTTAGGCTTTCTTTTTCCGCTAATTAACAAGGAAAAGTAAATCTCAAGAATGACTCAAGTAAGCTTCTGTTATCTTGTCTCACAGGTTAGGTTTAGCCTCTAGGGTTAGCGCAATTAATTGGGGCATTGGGAATTTTCATCTCGAGAACTGAAGGTCTACAGAGTATTTCGTAAATCTCCATATAGTCGAGTCTCTATAAGTGTGCCTCTACATTATTAAAAAAAAAAAAGAAAGGGAGAGAAGATTATATGAGTATGCACATGCATATGATGCAAGCAAAGGCACGAAAACCCTCTTTTCGCTCTGGTTGATCAAGGTATGCTATACATTTGAAGTTCAAGTAAGTGTCTATGTGGTCCTTAAGGCCTTTTTGGTTTTCTAACTTAAGTGGTCCTAAATTCCTAAAGCATCAACCCAAGAAAGCCGAAAAAGAAACTCCATCAGTAAACGCTTTATAATTGTAACCTGAGATGCTTTGCAACCCCTTTTAATCCGCCAACTGCTTATAATCATGACATACCCTAGCCAACAACAGAGAATTGCGATCTTTCAGATTTTATTAATTATCGAGCTATACTTCCAAACTCATTTCGAGAAATCGAATGGATCAATACATCAATAAATAAAGAAAAATCAAATGGATCATGCTTTATCAAACCCATCTCCCGATACTTCTTTCGAAGTGATTTGATTTTGTCCATCACATCGCCCGCTCATGTTATACTACTTTTCCTTATTATTCTCTTTTTGGTATACTTTGAGAGAGAGAATGTGAAAGACTGCATCAGAATCCATCAAAGGATGTTTGATCTTGCTAAAATAATGGAGAATCTTTTAGCTGAGAGTACGTCATGTCGCCTTTGGCCATTAGCGAAGGCCTAGAAAGTTAGCCCCCTTCGATATTTTGGCTAAGAAATCAACAATTTATAGGGGGACTTTCTTTCTTAAGAAAGACAGAGAATCCATCATGGCTTTTACACACAATCGCGGAAACAAAAGCAACAACACCCCGGCCACTTCGCCTTTTTTGACACCCCCCCCCCCCCCCCTTTCCTGCTTTGCCTAGCCCCATCTTTCTCCTTTGCTTGTCAATGATTCCGTCGGAATATATAAAAATAAGGATTAATTTCGATAAATGCACTGCCGTCCATGAACTTGCACAAAATATTCAATTAAGTTCATAAACTTTTATTGTACAATTGAGTCCTTAAATCGTATATTTGTTTTGTTTGAGTTAATCATCTTGTTAAATATGTATGCGGAATGCTGGCATGGAATGTCGCATTGACAGTGAATAGACTGATTAGGGTGACATGGAATATTTTTGTTACTTAATGCCGACATGGATAAGAAAAAACGGAAAATTGAAGGAAATAAAAAAAGAATACCTAATCAACATTCACACACAGGACAAGGGAGAGCCAGTTGACTGGGGTGGGTGGCAGTGGTTGCGTTGCCAAGGCTCGGAGAGAGGAAAACAATGATTCACATTGCACAACTCACGTCGTCGCCTTGACGACAAAGATCGAGCAACCCCAAACGAGTAGGCACGGAGGTTGCGTGAGCCCAAGCATTGCCTAGCCGATGTTGCGCCTTGTCGAGGTAGCTTGACCCCAGCCGATAGCCAAGGGGTGGCACAACCCCAACGGCTCTTTGCCTCCCTTCTCAGGGTCCTCCCTTTTTCTTTCAAATTTCATTATTCCTTAACTTTTTAAAGTTTTTTTTGTTTTTTAATGCTTGTCTAATTCTTTATTTTTTTGTGAATGTCATGTCAACACTTAGTGACAATTTAGCAGCTGCGTCAGCATTTTTATCCATAATTTTGATGAAAGAACTAATTTTTTTTAAAAAAATGCATAGTTTAAGGACCCAATTACATAAAAAAAAATTGAGGGATCAGATTAAATAATTTGCCATAGTTTGGATGCCTTTACTGCTTTTATCCGTTCGTCTTGAGATTTTAACTAGACTCGTGCTCCAAGGAATTCAAACACATACAAGTGGCTGTAAAGAAACTATGCACTAGCTAATGCTTACTTCGGCAATTTTATGTGGAAAATGACCTTAATAGTTGCCTTTATTGTTTGAAAATTGAACTCAAGCTTCAAGTTATGCTTAACGACAAATATAAGCACAATTTAATGACTAGCCAATGTCAATGCAAACAATCAACCAGTCGATATCTTCAACTATGTCATGGTCGAAAGCAATTTCTAAGCCAATAGCTTGCAAGGGAGATGATATGGTCTAACGCTCTAATATAGATCAAGCGACGTACGGTAAAAACCAAATCGAATTTCATTAACCATAATTATTCGGTTGCTCGTGATTGACATGTAAATCGGGGTGACTCGATAAAAAAATATGTAAAAAATTAGTGGATTAAGCGAATACTTATGATACTTAAACGATATGAATTTTCGATTTCATGCATGAAAAAAGATCTCGTTAACAAGAAAAATAGGTTGATTTCTTTATGCAACTAAATATACACTATCCTCGCCATTTAAGTAAAAAGTGAGCCAGCAGACAATGTCCCAACTTTTTTTGCTGGATGTAGCTAAGCAGGATTCACTTATGGTACAAAGAGAAGTGAAACTAAATATACAATACTTAACGAGCACGCGAAAAGGACCTCGTTTGACAAGGGCGGCATCAGCTGTAACCATGTTGAGGTCCAAGGTTAGCTTTACAGACAGTGACTAGACAACTCAGTGTCTTAATCTCAACTGGAATCCATGATTAGCACTAAACAAAAGCTTGTCACAGAAGTATAATAAAGAGGAGTTAACAATCACTTTCATGCAATGGATCGACTTAGCTGACGCACAGTTGTTCTTTGGCTTTGAGGGATCCTGCTGAAAGTTCGCCCATCATCAAGCTATTTTAAATTCGGAAAATGATTTCCTTAATCGTATTTTATGTGCCACTAATGAGTGGTAACTGCAAAACTTGATTATATTAATGAAAAGGTGATTACGTAGAAAGTTTTCTCGAGGGCAGTTCATGGATGATGAAGGAGAAGGCAAAGCGCAAAGTGGGTGGGGAATGACCGTGATCAGGCATCGTAGACATTGATTCCTTTTTCTAAGCTCGAGACAGAGTTTTTCCCTAGACAGAGTTTTGAAGCATCTGTGATGTGGCGATCCTGCTGAAAATTTTGTAAAATGAAAAGGTCGTTTAATAAGAAGAAATGCGGGAGGGGAAGGAGAAAAGTTGGGGTTTTCCCTCCACTGTCATTGTACTTGCAGGTCAACCTTGCACATAATTTATTTGAGCTTTGTTGGAGCGAAGGGAGGAATTACAGGTATGTTATGATATCTTGACAAGAGGAATACTAACCATACACTTATATTACCGATATACAACGGACTATCACTTAGGTAATTGATATGGCAGCTGTCTATACGCGTGAAGTTTGGTCGGATCGAAAGAGTTGCGTATGGATCGTGTAATTGAAATGAATTGCCGTGGGTTCCTTTCGAAACGCACGCACAAAAATTCGGAGTATGTATAATTATTTGAATATTCACTATTCGACAGTGTACGACCACTCAAACATTCTTAACTTGACGCGTCATGCTAGAAAATTGTATTTTCGAAAGTCAATACTCTCGAGAGATAAATCCACGGTATTTATCAAACAAATAGCTAAAGAAATCTTAAAAAAAAAATCCACTATCAAGTGCCCTAATGTTTCACTTGGACAAGTTGTCCCATGATGGATAGTTGAATCAATTGTAAAAAATTTTTAAAGGACATGGCATACACCGTCAAGAATTCATTTCAAGCAGCAATGATTGTCAAAATCCTTGGGGGGCACTCGTCTGCCCCCAACATCTGGGATTGTTTCCTCTAAGTTGGTGACATGGATGTGATGTAATTGGCTCATATGTGTGTGTGTGGGAAGTGGGATAGATTAGGTCATTCTACCTTAGCCCTACATGAAAGACAACATTCCTGATTCTAATACAGATCCAGTGGAGTACACATAGATTGTGCATATCCGGGCTTTCTGATTTCCTCCTCTGATGTCCTCTTGTTTGCATTTGGGTAGAGACAAAGCGTGTTGAGGGACCTCCTCCATTGACTTTCTATTGAAACTTTTACTACACTGTACTTTAACAGCACAAAAAAAAATATAAATTTTAACTCGTGGGTCACCGATTTTCGGCTCCCCAATACTCTCGAACTTATCCGGGTGACCTAAAAATGCATTTCGTCACAGTTTCGTTCATAATGACCATTTAAGATCCTACATGACGTTGTCTGTGCATACTGCCACATCGGATTTTTTACATTCGTTATGGACGGAATTGTGATAGAAGGTATTTTAAGATTATTGGTCCAAGTTTGGAGGTACTTGCCAGACGAAAAAAGTTTTGGATATCGGAGTCCCCTGGGGGAAAGTTTATGAATTCTTTTGTGAGATTTCCCTTTTAATTTAACTTGCGAAACCCCGTGGATGGACGTTTGCAAAATACACGATCCTTGCGACATGGCGGGCCTAGAATTTTAACTTCGATAGGGGCACTGAGTGCCGCCTCTTGCCTCCGATCCGATGGCTTTTGCAAATCGATTCCACAAATTAATCGAAACTTGCACTGTGCTAAAAGCGAAGTTAGATAAAATGGGCGTGTAGATGCAAGTTCAAACTAAGCGACAGGCCCAAAACTGCCTTACAAAATCCCCCCCCCCCCCCCAACATGAACGAGAACCCTATACCTAGATATGGTGTGTGTAGATGCCCGGAATTGACAAAATCCTGCATTTTATTAGTGTTAACTATTAAAGTATCATTTAGAAAATTTCACGAAATAGCTTGGCTTTTTCGTCTGCTTTTAAGGAAATTTGAGATATATACATACATGTTGGCGGTTTAAAATAGTCAAAAAATCAGTAGAATGTATGATACCTATCTAGCTGCTTATCATCATAAAATATCCTTAGTCATAGCCAAATCATTCACAACCACCACTAGAGTGTGGGATGGTCGACCTCAATGAATGTCAAAGCCGATGGTTGCTTTAGACGAGAAGGAAAGAAACGACTAACCCTAGATCGCAGGGGATTAAAAACGGCTAATCCCATTGCTTTAGGCAAGACGAAATCGGAAGCTATTAACGCTAGACCGTTCTTGACTTCTCTAATCCTAGCAACTAAGATTTTGCTCAAAATCGAGTGCCTTACGCCCTTGGCCGTACGGGTCTTCCTAGTAATCACAATCTTTTTTCTTTTTTTCGCGAAGAAACCTCACGGACATTGCGTGGATGCATATCTGGGGATGAGACTGCGCCTAGTTCATGTTGGGCCGTTTACTGGGCCTTTGTGCTCTCCAAACGTGTACACTCGGCCCAGCTTGTAATGGGCTTTTTGTCAACTGGGCCTGACTAGGATCCCTCGGCAGGGCCCATCGGGGTGGATTCGTGGTTACTCTAAAGTTTTAATACTACGAAAAACCTCAAACTGGTATACCAGTGACAAATTTACCAAAAACTAATTTTTTTACCACAAAAAACCCTAAATTGGTACACCATTTGACAATTTTCATCAAAAATCCTAAATTGATACATTTGTAACAAATTTACCCTCTATTAATTTCCATTAAATTGATTTAATACTATAAAAAATCACAAACTAGTACACATGTAACTAGGAGTGTCAATGGGTTGGGTTGGGTCGGGCTTTCATGATACCCTACCTGACCCAAAATCAATAGGGTCGCGCTTGACCCGCCCAGACCCGGCCCAAGACCCTGTTTAGCATATACCCCAAGGATCGAGTCGGGCCGGTCCGAGCCGGGTTGAGTTTCGGGTTTGATCAGCATATACCCCAAGGTCATGTCAGCGGAGGCCCCGACCTCTCGCCTCTGCCGCCCCAATCACTGCCTCAACAGCCATCGCGCGATCGATCTCTTCAATTCCAACGACAACCTGACGCTGCCCGTCCACGATCCGATCGCCGCTACTGATCAAACTGGAGCACCGAGCGACAACGTCGCTTCCGATCCCTACTCCGACAATCTGCTCTAAAAGCTCGACGGCGGGAGCGGCTCTGGCATGGATCTGTTTGCCAAGCGTCTTGGTTCGTGGGGGAAGCGAATTCAAAGGTAAATAGGTTGGATTTTGGAGTGATTGATGGGGATGATGACACCTGTATGAATAATGGGATGTAGATTTACGAATCAGGTTAGGGTTTGAAACCCCCATTGCCCGCGAAGCCAGCCATTCATCAGCCCGGCAACCGCGCGCGGTCGCTGCTGATACTGATGCTGCTGCTGCCGTCGTTTCGGGTGCCAGAGCTCAGGTTCACGGCCAGCGGGGACTTCGTCCGGTGACGTAGCACCCGCAACTCCCGGTGCAGCTCACCGAAGCTGGAGGACGCGGATGTCCTGTCGTCGCTGGGCCATGGGGCGGAGGCAGACGTAGAGGCGACAGCGGCGGATGGCCGAGATTGGAGCGGCATGGTGGAGGGCGCCTGGTGAGTCGCGATTGCTAGCGCCGTGAGCTTCGATGGTTAATGTTGTTAGGGTTTTGTCGTGTAGAGACAGAGAGGAGAGAGAAGGGGAAAGAGAGGGGGATTTGTAGGTGGTACCAAGGTGTCATGGGTCGGGCCCGACCTTAACCCAACTTTAATAATTCCCACAACTAAAAAGCCCTATTCATAAAAGACAAGCCCCAACCCCAGAACAACCCAAATTTTAGGGTCGGGCTGGGCCGGCGCGGGTCGAGTCGGGCCGGTGCGGGCTTTTTGGACACCCCTACCTGTAACAAACGGAAGGTAAAACCTTAAACTGGTACATCTGTCAACCGGCACGTGTCATCCAACTCAACAATTTGACGGTAAAATTTAACGAAAACTAACGAAGGATAAATTTATCATAAATGTACTAGTTTGGGATTTTTTCTGATCAAAAAATTAGTTTTTGGTAAATTTATCATATATGTACTAATTTAAGATTTTTCATGGTATTAATCCTTAGTTTTATGATAACTTATAAGTAAAATATCGTGATACATGAACACTTACAAAATCCATTATCATGTTAGGACACTTTGTATGGAAGTTACTAATTAACACGATTCGATACGTTTAAGTTAATGAATATTCGTTGCTCCCACTCACAATCTTGACCTAAAAGCCATCCGGTAAGCCATCCATCAGGATACTCTAACACTAGCCTATATTTATTTTGCAAATTTGTTCACCAAGAAAAAAAAATTGCCGGAATTATATAGGACGTTACCATGCTCAAAGTAACACACGTATTGTCCATAACGAAATACATATTTATATAGATGACAATGATTACACAGTCGCAAAATATAGCAACGATGCAAAACTACAAACACGACAAAACAAAACGCATCTCTTTCTGGAATTGTAGATCCACAAGGGTGTGTTCGCATGCACAAACTTGCGCGAGTAGTATCTACAACTTGTATGGTACGTGCAAATATACAATAAAATCACCAAAAATTAAAGAATTCGATAATCATCTAATATCATGGTCATAAATAAACTCATAATTAATCTTCTCATCAAAATCACTTATGCAAGCCTTAACGATAAATCAAGTAAACCATCACCATCAATTGTGGACAAAAAATCACCGAAAGCATAGTCTAGAATATCTCCCATGATTCACGGCATGTTCCCAACTCTTTTGACATCATTTTCTCCACCCACCTACCATATATTATACACCATTAGAAAGACGTACATGCATGCAATCCCCTACCTTTAAATATACTTAAATTCACACCATACTTGTCATATGTCAAAAAAGAAAAAGCAAAAAAAAAAAATGATAACAACCCAGTTCTAACTATCCTCATTCATGTATGACCTGGAATTCATACAATCGTATGAGTGTAAAATATTACACTTTCGTTGAGTACAACAAGAATGATTATCTGAAATTCGCGGGGCGCTCCATTTTGACATTACATGCTTCAATAAACATGTTTAATCGTGTCATTTCATGTTAAGAGTCATCACCCTAACTTTGAGCTTCTAAGAAAGTAGAAACCCATAAATAAATAATCCAGAAGATTGAAAATTATCAATGTTTTCATTGAGTATATCAAGATTTATATCTTTTATATTCACATTGAGCTCAATTTAAACATTATATGCTTCAATAAATTCGATTAATCGTGTCGTTTCATGTTAAAAATAGTAGCCCTAACATGAGCTTATAAGAAAGTAGAAACCCAAACAAGAAATTGAAGCCGAATAATAAATTGCACAAAAATTGATTAGGGTGTGTAATAAAAGTGTTAAAACTTATCACGAAAGTGCAATCAAATTCTAAAACTTTTTTAAAACTTGTCAAATTGATGCAATCGAGTCATTTTGATAGCTCCATCCAACTTTGCTGACAGAAAATGCTGACATGGCTTTCTAAATTATCCTCTCTATCCTACGTGGCGCTAAAACGATATCGTTTTGGTCCAAATCTAATTTTTTTTATATAATTTTATTTAAATTAAACCAAAAAATGAGTTAAATATAAAAAAAAAATTACAAACCAACGTCCGCATCGCCCCCACCCCTGCCCCCACCCCCGCCCCCGCCGTCGCCGGGAAGGCGGGTTCAGATGTTCGACTCTTGTGGATATTGGCCAACCCCGAAGGCTTCTTCCTATGCAAGCTCTGCTATCTCGGGCTCCTTCCGATTATCAAAACGAGCTTCTGTTTATTTGAAGAAATTATTGTGGAGTTTGCAATTGTTTTATTCTCGATTGGGGTGATAAGCGCGATAGGGAATATTCTTCCCCCGCCGCGTGATCACGAAAGTCAATCGCACCGAGCACGAGGGCATGCAGTCGTCATTCTATATTCTCCGGGCGACGACATGCGGTGCTGTCCAAGGTCGAACAACCGAGATTGGAGCACATCCCATGTGTATAAGCCAGCATAAGAGAAGCAAAGAAGAGTGGCACGTACAAGTTGGTCCTATTCAAGCATCGAACGGGAGAGAGAGAGAGAGAGATGAGCAATAGTTGCAATAACAGGAGCAAGATCATCGTTTTTCGGAGGTACCGGTTACTCCGCCAGACATGTGGCGAGGGCTGGCGCGCCGTTCGACCACCCTGCCTTCGCCGTCTTCGCTAGGCCGGGCCCGGCCGCCCCTCCAATGCCTCCCTCCAATCCGCACGCTTCGCGACGAACTTCGATCTCTCGATGCCACTCTTGTCCGAGTCTCTCTCATCACTTGTATTCTCTCTATACGAGATTAATAGTAAGTTACCCGTTTTTCAAGATTCATGCCTCTTGATTGCATTTTTTTTTTCATGTTTTTGGATTTGATTGCACTTTCATGACAGGTTTAAGGACTTTCTCCATCGTAACTCAAGGGAAAATAGGAAAAGAGAGAAAAATCAAGACGTGAAAACCAATCCGACCATTTCAAAGCGAGGTTCTCGCAAATCCGCGTCGAGCAGTCAATTTTTGCAGAAGAGTGGGAGAGAGGGTCGATGACAATGATGGCGACGAGCATTCCGAGTGCAGACGTTGGTATATGCTTGGGTCTCCTCAGGCTTCTCATCATCCTCCTTGCCGTCGTCTTTGCCAGCAAGCCATGGCGACGCCTCCACTTCCGTCCTCGCTCCGTTGATTGTAGCATCCTCCATAACATAATACATCACATAGTCACAATATATAGCGACGATGCGAAACTACAAACACGACAAAACAAAAATGCTTCTCTTTTTCGAATAGCAAACCTATATGGGTGCGCGCGCGCACAAACCCATACAATTTATTCATTTAACTTGTATGGTCTTTACGGGTATACAATATAATCACCGAAAATTAAAGAATTCGATAATCATCTAATCTCGTGGTCATAACCTAAACCCATAATTAATCCTCTCATCAAAGTCACTTATACAAAGCCCGTAAAATGAACCGAGTAAAACATCACCATCAATGTTTCCCCAAGTTGAATCGTGGACCGAAAATCACCGAAAGTATAGTATAGAACATCCCCCTTGGTTCATGCCACGTACCCAGCTCTTTGGACACCATTTTCTCCACCCGCCTACCATATACTGTACACACTAAAAAAAAACGTTCATGCATGCAATCCTCCACCTTTAACTATAATCCGATCTACACCACACTTGTCATATGTCACTCCCCATCCTCCCAACACCAAAATAAATAAATAAATACAGATGATAACCCAGTTCTGACGATCCTTATTCATGTATTACCTATAATTCATATAATCGTACTAGTTAAAAATATTACACTTTCATTGAGTATCGCGAAAATGATTATTTGAAATTCAGGTTGCGCTCCATTTTGACATTATATGCTTCAATAAATATGTTTAACCGTGTCATTTCATGTTAAGAATTGAGCTTCCAAGATAGTAGAAACCCGGACACAAAGTGTCCGAAAAAATTGAAAATTATCGTATTTTCATTGAGTATATCGAGAATTATATCTTTTATATTGACGTTGCGCTCAATTTAGACATTATATGATTCAATAAATTTGATTGATCGCGTCATTTCATGTTAAAAATAGTGGCCCTAACACGAGCTTTCAAGAAAATAGAAACCCAGAAAGAAAGATGAAGCTGAATAATAAATTGCACTTATAGTACCGAGAGTAAAATTTTTGATTATTGGCATTAATATTTAGCAGGGATAAGCGTACTAGAAATCCTAGAACTTGTCACGAAAGTGTAGCCGAGTTCCAAAACTCGCAAAAACTACAATCAAGTCCTCAAAACCTGCCGAGCTGATGCAATCGAGTTTATCCGTTAACTCCGTCCAGCTTGACCGACGTGAAATGCCGACATGCCTCTTTTTAATGAAAGACTATATCTTCCCTATCTCGCGCGGCGACGACGTGGCGGTCCAAAATCCCATTTCCATGCTAAGTCCATTTAAATTAAATTAAAGAAATAAGTTACATTCAATAATAATGATGATAATAATAAAAGTAACGAAGCAGGCGGCGACAGCGCAGCAGGTCCGCCTCCAGCATCGTCGGGCGGAGCCGAAACCTCTTCGACCGAATATGGAATTTCGTTTATCCTTTGGACCAACTTGGGCCGATGGTTGGCCACCGCGCACGGGATCCTCGCACGCACATAGGCGAGCGTCAAAGAGGAGCAAAGGAAGGGATGGGTACGTGCATCATTCGAATGATGATTTGAAATTCACCGCGGCGCTCCGTTTCGACGCCGCGTGCTTCAGTGAATATGTTCAATCGCGCCGCTTCATGTTAGGAACAGTCGCGCCCTAACATCGAGCCTCTAAGAACGTGGAAACCCGGAAACAAGGAATTCGAAAAATCGAAAAATTATCGTACTTCCATTGAGTATATAGAGAATTTATGCGTTTTATATTCACGTCGCGCTCGGTTTTAACATTGCATGCTCCGTTAAATTCGATCGATCGTGTCGCTTCGTGTTAAGAATAGTGGCCCTGACATGAGCTCCTAAGAAAGTAGAAACCCCCGAAAAAAAAAATTGATTATTAGCGTTAATAATGAGCAGGGTGTGCATCGAAAATGCAATTGAGTCATTCAGCTTGCAAAAGTGTAATCGAGCCTTAAAACCCGTCAAATCGGCGCAATCGAGCCATTACGTTACCTCCATCCGACTTGGATAACGAAAAATGGCTGACGTGGCATTCTAAAAATATCCTCTCCATTCCATGCGGGGAATAAAACGGCGTCATTTTGGTCCAAATCCGATTTTTTTCCCCATACAAATTTAATTTAAATTGGATTGAAAGAGGGGTCGAAATTTGAAAAGGAGAAAAATCACAAACCAGCGCCGGCGCAGGCCGCCGCGGGTTAGGCGGGGTTCGGATGTTCGGCCCTAGCCGGATCGGGGCGAGACCCCGAAAGGAGAAGGCTTCTCCTATATGCAAAAGCGCGCTTGGGAGTGGCAAACGCGACGGGGGAATGTTCCTCCCGCACCGCGCGATGTGACGGTCCGTCGCATCGAGCACGAGGGAAGTCGCGTTACTATATTCCTCCGGGCCGAACACATGCGGTGGCTGCGTGAAATGGGCAGAAGACCCGCGATTCCGGCATCCTATCTTATATAATAATATATGCAAAGCATAAGAGGAGCACGGGAGAGTGGTGTGTGCACGTTGGTCCTGTTCAATCATCGACCCAGAGAGAGAGAGATACGTGACGAACGCGGGTCGACGGTCGCGACGGTAAGGGGCAAGATCATCGGCTTCGGAGGCACCGGTTACTTCGGCGGACACGACATGAGGGCTAGCTGACCACCGGCAGCCACCGCCCCTGCCGCCCCTCGAATGTGTCCCCCCCAGCCCACGCCCCGTGGCGAGTTTCAACCTCTCGATGCTGCTCACGATCAGGTTTCTCTCTTTCTCTCTCGGTATAGTGTTAGTGTGTTATACATCATCATGTATCTTCTCTTCGTTTGTATGGTATGATTAATAGCAAGTTACCTGTTTAAGTTTTAAGATGTAATTGCACTTTCGTGATAAGTTTTAGGACGTTTGTGTATATAAATATATACATATATATATATATATATATATATATATGTTGTGTAATATTTCCGGGGAAAATAGGAAAAGAAGGGGAAAGGGGAAAAAATCCGATAGACGTGAAAATGAATGCGACCATTTCAAAGCGAAGTTCTCGCGAATCCGCGTCGTCGAGGAGTCAGTTCTCGCAGGAGGAGGGATGGAGAGAGGGCCGATGACGATGATGGCGATGAGCATTCTGAGCGCGGACGTGGCGGGCTTGTGCGTGGGTCTCCTCCTCATCCTCATGCTCCTCCTCATCCTCCTCGCCGTCGCCCTCGCCTGCAAGCCGTGGCGTTTCCTCCGCCGCCTCCGCCCCCGCTCCGCCGATCGCGCCGCCCTCAAGGTCTCCTCGCCCCCGCCCCCCCATCTCTCTCGATCGGTTTCGATTTCCTTTCCCCTTCGGTTCTGGCATGAGCTCGCGCGAGGTTACTGCCCGAATTCGGAATGCGACGCGGCGATCGACGATTCGATGTCGGGTTTTTCCTTTTTTATTTGTTTTGTTCGATCGTGCTGTTCGCTCGTGGCATTGTGCTTAGATCTTCGCTTGCATTGGTGGCTAGGGTTTTGGGTTTGTGGTTTTTCGCGTCGTATCTTGCCTGGGGAGAGCTTCTGAGATTGGGATTATGCAGCTTCTTGTTGTTGTGTGTGTGAAGATTAGTTTTGGCATTTTGGGCGTTCTAAAGTTTTGGTCTTGGTGGAGTTTTCGAGCTGCTGGCGAAGTTGTGATGGCGAAATGTTTGGCTTTTTGATTGATCAGCGTGTTTTCGGTTGTTACGTTGGCGGATCCTCTCGCTTTGCATCTACTGTTCTATTCGGTGTATCACCCCCGGGCTCCAAGTATTCTGCTTGTATGGATTTTATTGCTAAAAGCTCCAGCTTCAGCTTCTCTTTTAAAGGAGCTCGGAAGTATCTTGATGTGAAATAGCTTAAACCATGATGCGGACGTAGGTTTATGAGTCCGACTTATGAATCAACTTACCGGAAAAAGCCATTCCGTTTTGATGGAAGCGTCTGCTCAAAAGATCGTCATGCCTAATTAGGGTTGTTCTTTCTATTAATGCCCACATTCCTGGAGGTATTCCGTATCGTGTCGACAAATAAATTCCAGAACTTCCCTTTTTATGGCATGCATTGGATAATGTCGTCATATGGAAAACAAAATTGTTATTTTATGGGGTCGGGCTAGTTATTAATTTCCATATCTACCGTTGATCGGCAGTTTTTTACTTATCTTCATATGGACTTTCTTGTGGGTAGGCGGAACATAACTTCCAACGTGAGCTTGAAGTTGTGCACGCTGAATGGCTGATTGATGTGGAATTTCATTTTTATGCTGTTTATGTACTGAAAAGTGATTTTGTAGGTTGATGATCTAGAGACGCCCCTTGTATCAGAACATGTCAATATACGTCAAGGTCAGAGCTATGAACCGACAAGAAGTGACCTCGAAGGATCACGTCTTCAACCGGGAGGATATATGTCTTCGCCTCGAAATGAAGGACTTGTTCACAAACAGAGGCTTCCCTCCTCTTCTCCTGGCTTTGATCAAGGTTCCATATCTCATTCTGTCATCTTTGCTTGCCGTGCTTTTTTCCTCTTTGAATTCTACAGAGAAGTGGTTCTGTTTGCTCAGTGAAAAATTCTCACTTCCATTTTTGGTAGGGTCTACTGTGGTTTTAGATGTTGTTGCTGAGCCACTGGAAGATGCTTATTTTGGTCAGACACTTAAGCGTTCATTGGGATCTAACCTGTCTTTTGAAGAGCAAAAGCGCGGTAGAAAGGAAGAGTTAAGCCCCGTCTCAAAAACCACTTTGGATGGAGATCGGGCTTTTGAGCATGCGAGCAAGGATTGCAGCCAACAAAGTAATAAATCTTCTTCTCTTCAAGAAGGCTTGTTGCTATTTTCTGATCCATGTGGCTGAAAGTGTAAAACAAATCATCATATTTCTCTTTTAGAAGTGCAGGAAGCTGCCTTACCTTGGAGGTTATCTCGGGCCCTTCTCAAGGGACGTGCTTCTCTATACGATCAACTGATACTTCTAAGCTCCCTTTAACCCTAGGAAGGGTTACCCCATGTGATTTACTGCTGAAAGATTCCGAGGTGTCAGGAAGACATGCAATGATAAACTGGAATTTGAATGTAAGAAACCTAATCGCTGCCCTTTTTTTCTTGTTAGTCAAGTATCCAGTTGCTCACGTGCACAATGCATTTATGGCTCCAAATGGTGGTTTCAGAATCTGAAATGGGAGTTGATAGACTTGGGTAGCTTAAATGGCACACTGTTGAATTCTCAGCCTATCAACCATCCTGATACTGGAAGTAGACTCAGAGGTGATCCTACCGAACTAGCTAGTGGCGACATAATTACCTTGGGTACAACGTCCAATGTACATGTAAGTCTATATTCTTCTTTTGCCGAGTTATATTGATTGCACCTGCCTAATCATCATCCTAAGAACTCAGTCTTCTTGGAGGAAGAATTATTTACATGAGATGTCTTAGCATATTCATTCGCATTATCAGTTAACTACTACTTAATATGTTTGTCACTTTGTTTTACTCTTTTTTTCCTTATTAGCAATTTATGGTTTCTGTTATATATCTCTGCCTGGATACTTGCATTAGCTAAATAAGATTCTAAACTTGAGGTACCTCTTATGAAGAATAAAGTCAGCCTCTCTCTCAAAGAAACTAATTTGACGTCGTTAGTCAGCTACAAGCTTGATCATGTGATTCTGTTGATTTTTGTTATGCTCTGATGATGACAAGATTATTCTGGGAACCATTGGAGGGTTTAAATTTGTATCTTTGTTGTTAAGAACTTCACTGGTGTTGCATCCGCAGCTTCTTTTGCACTTACTACCTGTTTCATTGACAGGTCCGAATAACATCCCAAGCTGAATCTCTTGTCCCTTTTGGAGTCGGTATGGCATCTGATCCAATGTCTTTGCGTCGTGGAGCAAAGAAGCTTCCCATGGAGGATGTCTGTTATTACCGGTGGCCTCTTCCTGGACTTGATCAGGTTTGCAGATGGTACAGTTTAGCATGGAAAAGCCTGACTGAACGTTATCTGAAGCCTGGTCATTGTTATATTGATCAACTTGCAGTTTGGACTTTTTGGTATCTGTGATGGACATGGTGGAGCTGGGGCTGCAGAATCTGCTAGCAAGTGAGTAGTTATTCTCTGTTAACTCCACTTTGTTACTTTGCTTTGTTTTATGAACTGGCATGATCCTTCTAAAACATGCGTATGAAACACTCAGAAGGAAATGCTGTGTCAATACACAGATGAATATTGTTTCCTTGTTGATGTTAGACAGTGTGCCCATGTTGGATGATAGTTATTTTCACCCAGAAACAATTTTTTGTTGTTGAATCAAAATTTGAGTCTTGAATGTAGGTTTTCTTGATATTTTAACTGAATCAAATGGAAACATTTGATGCCGTTGACCTGGATTTGTTAAAAGCAGGTAGAATGACATTGAAAGTAAAACTTTTGGGACAAAATGAATTAAATACCACATTGAGCGGCGGTTTCAATTTATTAGGCAATTCATCTGCCGAATCTCTATAATTTATCACTTCAACACCTTAATACGTTTTCGCACTGAACCAATTAAAATGACTGAAGTAACTACATCGATGGGATGCCTTCTCACCTTTACCCTTCGATGTTCTATGTTCTCATCCTTTCTTAGATTAGTTAGTATCTGTCTCTTTTTTCTGCTGTGACATGTCTAGAAGATAGCACTTGACTTGTTCCTGACAAAAGCAGTTAGCAACTGTGTTACAGGATGAATCAATTAAAAAAGAGGTCTTTATAGAATCCATTTCTTATGTGTAATGCCACTCAGAATCTGATCATAGTGCATATTTATTGCTTTGCTGAGCATTTTGGACTTGTGAAGCTACTCACAATTATTTTCAGTTTTGATTTAGCATTGCATGCACCATCAAATGTTACTGTAATCATATTAGTTACAACCTGCAGATTGTTGCCGGAGATGGTTGCTACTCTATTATCGGATTCACTGAACAGAGAAAGGGTGTTATCACTCAATGATGCATCACATGTTCTTCGTAATGCATTTTATCAAACTGAGGCATGCATGAATCACTCCTATGAGGTTTCCTCCCCCTTTCTTTTCATAGTTTATTGCCTTCTGTTTCATTGTACTGTTTATATTTTGTTTTCTTATGTTGCATATAAATTATCAATTTGTATCTGATTTTACTGACTGGTTGTGTCTCACACTTTTCATGATAAAGAGTGGTACTCCTGACTAGAACCACCCCTCTAAATAGTAGAAAGAGAAGGATTTTTTCCGACGATAGTTGTCACTTATCTCTTACTTGGGTACCTGTTTGTGCTAGCCTCATAGTGTTATTTATTATTTATATCTTACAGGGTTGTACAGCAACTTTGCTTCTCATTTGGGCTGATGGTGAAGGAAGTTTTTATGCTCAGTGTGCAAATGTTGGAGACTCAGCTTGTCTCATAGAGTATGGCCTCTTTCTCCTATAGTGGTTCTGGGGCATATTAGATCTTTTAGTTCATTTCATAAGGTCCTTTGCTTCCATTTTTATGCAACTTTGCATGGACATAGTCTTGGCCTTGTCCTCTAATGGAAGAGGGATGGCACACCGGCCTCTCATCTTGTGAAGCAAACTGAATAACAATTTTTTGGCAATTTGCCTATCATGAGTTTCCCTTCCATTTTCTTGCCATGTAATTTAAAGCTTCTTATATTGTGATCAAGAGTTTAGCCTGTGATGGTGGAAGCTATCTGGGATCTTTGAGCATTGTTGATAATTACGTAATGATCATGAGATGGTGAAGTGATATTATCATCTCAACGTGCACTTGTGTTGCCATGACTTTTGGGTGATGCTCCTTACGGGAGAGATCTATGGATAATGCGTGTCCATGTAATGAGATTTCTTATTAAGTGTAGCCTTCTAAAGTAATTTATAAATGATATTGAAGAAAATTCGTAGACCTTCTTCTTTAATAAGTCCTTTAATTTTTTTATTAGTTAAAAGAATGATTATTCATCTCCTTAATGAGAGAAGTATTTAAAAGGTGCAAAAGGGCTATTTTGGAGAAAACCTTTGTGTTCTTAGTTCTTACTGAGCTCTTGCAATTCATAGAATTTAGAAAAGAGTAATTTGTATAGTCCTTATAATAATTCTTTTAGATTCTCTCATAATTGTTTTAACAAACAGGAAAAAGAGAACATGGGTGCATGAATTTAAATCCGTGCATAGCTTGGGTATGCAAGTAGTTTCTTCATATAGGTTCCTCATTCATATGATAATTGTTTTTATCTTTACAGTATTGATGGGAATCTGATTAAGATGACAGAAGATCATAGAGTCACTAGTTATTCTGAAAGACTTCGTATTAAAGAGATAGGAGAAGCACTGAAGGATGGGGAAACGCGTCTCTGTGGTAATTAGTCACTGCATCTGAGTTGTGCATGATTGTGTATTTCTGGATAGGTGCTCATGACATTACTCCCTGCCTTTCTGTATGACGTGCCAGGATTAAACCTTGCTAGAATGCTTGGGGACAAATTTCTTAAACAACAGGATGGACGATTCAGCTCAGAGCCTCACATAAGTCAAGTTGTACTTATTGACAAAGCAAACAGGGCCTTTGCGCTAATGGCAAGGTTTTGCTTCTAACTGAAAAGCTGCTTTAGTTTGTTATCTCTTAGTTTTATTGGATCTCCCTCGAATTGCTTGACAAATACATCCCTCAATGCAACAGTTTTGTCAGAGATTCATGAATTTTAATTCAGTTGATATATTATTCAATATCGTTTAGTACATAGCTTCATCATTGAGATCTTGGAAAACACCTCTTGGCTTTCCATTGGAAAATAGATCAACTTAGTGATCTTTCCTTTTATTTCTCAATTGTTCCTATAACTTCTCTGATGAGCCCGGATTTTTCAATATCTGCAGTGATGGCTTTTGGGACGTTATTAGTATGAAGAAGTCAGTTCAGCTAGTCCTCCAGGTCTCCCCTTTCATCTATGCTCTACTCTTTTGCTTGCCTTGTGCATGGGCAATATGCTTTGCATATCTATTCTAAATGTCGTGAAATATTGCATTTCATAGACCATGGAGAGATACTCTGCAGAGAGGGAGAATGTGGCAGACAAGATAGCCAATTCTTTGCTGACCGAAGCTAGAAATCTCCGAACAAAGGACAACACATCAATAATACTTTTGGACTTCAGCAACTCATCTGGAGCTTCTTCCTGCAGAGTTGCTTCTTGATTTGATGATGGTGCAGTTTCAGTTATACTTTGGCTTTCTACAAGTTCCGAGATTCTGCCCTTGAGTGGCATGGACAAAGAGAGTAACGACCGAAGACTTGTTCTTCCGGGGGCTAGTGAGGATCATGAACTGTTTGCTGCCGAAGATAATTGCATCCATGGACTTTGAGTGCATCTAGCTTTGCCAGTTAGTGAATCATCGGATTTCATAGAAAGGGAGAAAAAGAAACAAAAGCCATTCCAATGTAGAGCAAGTCGTTTTCGACCTCTATGCCAAAGATTTTTAGGTCGATAATGCGGAGAAACTGCACCTTCTGCATTGCAGTTCGGCACATGATTTATCAGGTTAGCTCAGGCACATATACACAGACCCACACACTAACATGGAACAAACTGACCATTAGATGTTCGGAAACTCTGCACCATGAGCTGAGTTTTGGGTTATGTAAGAGAATATATATCCGTCCCTTTTTGTATATAATTCCAATAGTTCCGGTTTTGTATTCCGCATGGTTTTGTATCGGCTTGGTCGGCCATGCCAGTACATCTCATTTCACCGAGATCTCTATACTCCAATGAAATCCGATGGAGGCTAAAGTTACCGACTTTTGTGAGGTGGGAAAAGGGGTGGAAAAATTAGATAGCATCTAAGCACCGAAACTTATGCGAGATGTACTGGGCGGTGGATAGTATGACAAAAAGGCAATGCGGAAACATGCCTTGGATGCGCAAGTCAAATTACAATCTACGTATATTATGTTCGTGTTCTGAAAAGAACGTGCACTTCATACCTACGTAGGAATGGCTAGTTTTGACGTGGCATTGTCGACAACGAGAACAAGCGAGTGCAACGTCGTTACATCAATGCTGTTCATGTCAAAGTTATGTCGATTCGCGAGATGACGTGATCACCAAATGTCTTGCATTCGATTTTAAACTTGAACGTTCAAATGGATTATTCGTTAGGATTAAAAGCATCTTTATTTGATTTAAAACCCCATCAAACATGGGAAAGATAGAGCATTTCTATGAACTCTTATTTCTTTTTAATATATTAGTAGATTGACTATGTATAAAATGGTAAAAAATTGTCAACAACTAATTTTTAATTTTCTACATGTGTTTCTTTAGAGGAAAATGACACATAGTCTTTCAACTTTAACCAAATATATAATGTGGTTCAAGAACTTGTAAATTGTTCAATATTGTCCTTAGACTTTCGATACATGTTCAATTTAGTCTTTGAATCATATGAAAATATATAATATTGTCTCTGAACTTGGATTAATGGAATGACAATATTGAATAATTTAATATAGTTCAGAGACTACATTTAAAATGCACAAAAAATTCAAGGACCAAATTGAACAAATTGAATGTTTAGAGACCATACTGCACATTGAATCGAAGATCAGAGATCACGTTGAAAAAATTAAAAATTTAGGTAACACATTGCATATTGGGTAATAGTTCATAAATCATTTATTTCGTTATCCCAAAAACAAAGAAAAAAAAAAAAAAAGAACCTGTGTTTGGACAATGGGCACCGTGGAGTTCCGGAGCTCCGTCATATCATAAGTACTCCTGCCTGCTAAAGCCCCACGCAGAGATCGACGACGCCTAAACCCTTGACCAGTTGACCTCTATCGAGGGGGCGGGAATGGCGAAGAAGAAGAGGAGACTCAATGCCGGAGCCGGAGCGGCGACGGCGAGCGACGTCGAGCCGCCTCGGAACGATCTCCTCAACGGCGGCGGTCCTCGCGGCGAGCCGACAGAAACGAGCGGCAAGCAGAAGAGGAGAGGGGGCGGCGGCGGCGGCGGCGAGCCCAGGGAGATCCCCACCGTCAGCGTCGCCGTGGCCGGTTCCATCATCGACAACGCTCAGTCTTACGAGCTCGCCACCCGCGTACCCTCTCTCTCTCTCTCTCTCTCTCTCTCTCTCTCTGCTCTGTGTTTTCGCGTGGATTGCTGCTTGAACTCCAGGATAGCTCGAACTGGTGCTTCGCCTCGCTTGCATCGTCGCTTCTGTTGCGGTTGAGTTGTTATGATGATTTTCTTATCGTCCTCTGTTTTGTTCTCTTTCCGTTTTCCCACCTTCGCAGCTGGCTGGTCAGATTGCTCGTGCGGCGACGATTTTCAGGATCGACGAGGTCTCTCTCTCTCTCTCTCTCTCTCTCTCTCTCTAGAGATTGTGTATGATGTCCTCTGTTATGTTAGTAAGGCCCGAGGGTGGGTTGGGTATGTTGTATTGCTTGCAAAGGTGCTGCATTTAGCTGCTATCGTGAGCATTTGTTGCCACTTGCTTCAGTCGTCGGTTCTTTTTTGCTTCTGCTTGTTCATCAGGTGGTGGTGTTTGATAACAAGAATACCCAGGGAGAGGACCCAACAGAGAGAACAGCGGATTGTTCCGATGAGGATGAGAGTGGGGCGGCTTTTCTTATTAGGATACTGCGGTACTTGGAGACACCGCAGTATTTGAGGAAAACTTTGTTTCCTAAGCATAACAGCTTGCGTTTTGTGGTGAGAGTTGTACTTAAATTAGCTATTTATCTTACCGGTCTCTGCATATATTGTGGTTGTTATTTGACGGTAAGTTGGGGTGGTCTAAGCAATCATGGTTGTTGCCTCAAATTTCAACAGGGCTTGTTGCCTCCGCTTGATGCTCCACACCATTTGCGCAGGCATGAATGGGCTCCATATCGAGAAGGTGCCCCTTTTACCAATGCTTTTACCATCATGAAACGTACTCTTATGTTGTTGATATGAACTTGGGCATGAAATTTATGGCTTTTCTAAAGGTTTTCCTTCCAGTTAGATGAAGCTGCAGCAGTTTTCGCGAGTGGAGTCTAGAAATGTCACAAGAGAAAAGTTTTTCATTATCATCTTCACTCAATTCTGCATGGTGATGAAGTTTGAAAAAATGTAGTTAGAAACTGAGATATCAATTATAATACGTGGAATCGGGATATGTCATGAGAGGGAAAAAGGGGTACCTCCATATGTTAGCTCCTGAAACATAGGAGAGAATATCGTGCAACTGGATGTACTTGTTATTTTGGCACAATTGTCCTGAATATTTTTGCATAAATGTTGTTTACTCTCTAGGCAACACAGGCGGATGCAGGGTAGAAAATTCTTGCTCAGAGACAGCTATCACTTGGTGTTTGCTTGAGAAGTTTCTTGTAGCTATTCTAAGGAGTATCTCCAATAATGCTTTCTCATCGACTTATACACCATCTAATTGATTCAGATATTATTGTGACTTTCTAGGTGTCACACTAAAGGCAAGAGCTCCAAATGCTTCTCAAACGCTTGTTGACGTGGGCCTAACTAAGGTAGAGTTATGTGGGAGTTCACTTAAATAAGATTTTAACCCATGAATACCTGCCCATTTTAGCATCATATTTATGTGTTTATCTACCCTTTTCCCCCAGGATGCCTGTCTATCTACTTGGCGATAAGAACACAATGTTCTCAATCATTAGTCTATTTAACAATACCAACTATAGAGGCTGTGTGAATCATGTATTCCAGTGGATTAATGTTGCAACCTATACAGGCTGACCATGAGCCAAAGGACCTAAGGGTTCATGTAGCCAGGTCTGGTGAGCTGGATGAAGGCTTACTAGATTTAATTATATCAGCATTAGGGCCTCCCTACTGCCTTATTACTGACCCTACTTGTTCAGATGGTTGTTCACAGCCAAAGTTACTGAAAAGAATGTTCTTTATATTCATTAATTATTAAAGCTGGAGTCATCTCTCTCTTTCTCTCTGAGTCTGACTCAAGGCCCAACACCAACCCTGAGCGAGCTCATATGACAGAAAGAAAATTGGTTAGCTCGCACAATTTTCCTTTCTGTGTGATTATATGCACTTGCACGTAGTCATCTATTTTGTTTCTTGTGACCGTGGAAATCTTTTCCTTTACAATTTTGATATGGAGATTAATTGGACCAAATAACTCGAAATGAATGCTCTGAGATTTTTGCAGTGATTAAAATTAAACTACACTGATGCAGGATGTTGTCATCAATCAAGCACTCAAACCCAGTATTAGAGTCACCATAGCTATGGGGGCGGAACGTGATTTGGATGCAGGTAAATAATTGAAGTTGCCTGCACAAGTTGCATCACTTATGGTGTTGGTGTTTTTGCAAATGTGACAATGAAAATAAATGACTGGGTTATGTCAGAATGATAATGATAACTTTCATCATTGCTACCTAACTCCATCTTGTTAATGCAGCCCAGTGATAGGCTGTATATTGTGTTTGATCACTTTGCAATAAACATAGTTCTTTTCTATTATTAATCATGTGGGTGGTGATAATCTACTACGAGATTTGTCTTTGTATGTCATCATGTAGATAAAAAATTAAACTTATTTTTGTAAAGATATAATGCATGTGCATAGTGAGCTAGTCATTTCATTTTGAAGTTTAATGTACAAAGAATCTTTTTGTTTAGTGTTATGTATAGCTGAGACATCTTTGATGGGTTGTTAAAGCGAACAGATTTGTATGAAACATGATGGTCGTAGATGCTTCACAAAACCTTATGAAGAGTTTCTCGTTGATTAAAAACTCATCTGATACTATAATTATCTAGACTTGCCACGCCAGGTTGTCTCATCCTCCAAGCCAAGGGAAGATGTGGGGACCTATTGGGGATTTAAAGTGCGATATGCTTCTAATCTTAGTTCTGTAATCAAAGAATGCCCCTACAAGGTACTTTCTTCTTCATGGCAGGCTAATATTTACTGATATCTCTATTTATGCTTACCTTGTTACTTGCAGTGCATCTGTTTTTTCAGCTTCTTCCTTTCTTATCCCATTACAGGGTGGGTATGATTATGCAATAGGAACCTCAGAGCATGGCGAGATTGTTAGGTCATCGGAGCTTATCATACCTACATCCAGGTTAGTATTCATCATCATTGACTTGGAAATAGAATGGCTTCTGTTGGATTGTTATTCTGACTTACTGCTGACATCTGGTTTTTAATGTCCAGAATTATCCCTGTTTATACCCTAGTCTTAGAGTCATTACTATCTATTCTGTATTGTTTAGTGTGTAAGATGTGGTAGTACTTGCTATTCCCAATCTCTTGACAGTCTGATGGTGTGGAACCATACATTTGAATGTGGCACAGTTGAAGATAAAAGTTTTTCAAAATTGATTAGTTCAATGGTTGAGCCCTCAGCCCTTTGCCTACACTTGACAATGTTGTGTGAGTCCGTTTGTGATAGCTTTAATGACAAGATTGTGAGGACTGAACAGAGAATAAATGTTATTATGGATCATGATGCCAAGAGAAGTGCTCTCTGGTTTTTCGGGAATCTTGACATTGGATCATTATCTTTATTGATACGTTTCTCTTTCTGCTCTATTTGCAATACCATTAAAATGGGGGCTAGGTATGTTCCTTTGCCATACAATTAGTTTTCAGCGTTTTCGTTTTCATTTGAGTTTGGTTGCTTTTCCCGTTTTGGTGAAAGCATATGTTGCAAGAACAAGGGCTTAGCATGGTGGTTACCCCTACCAAGGTCTAAGAGATCTTGTTTCAATTCCTGTCTTCCCCCTACCCTCTCTTACCTATCGAAGGAAAAAAAAGGTGGAAGTTTTCACCATTTGCATTCGCTGACTAGCTGTTGCATCTTATGCAGACATTTATTGATTGCCTTCGGTGGACTTGCTGGATTAGAAGAAAGTGTGGAGGAGGACAATAGCCTCAAGGTATCGTTATGTGCCCCCTACTCTGAGAGGAGCATTGAGTTAGGCTTTTTAAAAAGCATAACTTCATGATGTTCTCAGCTTATATTTTCCTAGGGAACAGAGTAGCTTGGCGGTGTTTTGTGGAGAGTGAATGTTGAGGATGAGAACGCTTCTAGAATATAAGTCCTCGTCCCACTGAATTCTTGTACCCGTTTCAATAAATTTAAATGCTTAAGTGCTTTCCTCAAGTTCTGTGATATTAATTTTTGCTTTTTAACATCTAGAGTGTGCTGGAACTTCAAATAAAGCATGTCCTGGCTATCAAATCTTGCTGCTAGCCTGAATGCAGGAGTAATATGCATTTTATCACTGATGGAACTAATAGTTGCTAGCTAAAGCCGGAGACAAGACGTTAATATTGAGCGAGCACTTAGATTGTTGACTGGTCTGTTTTCACCTTATTTTTACTTTTTTCTCAGGGAAAAAGTGTGCAGCATCTTTTTGATAGATATCTAAACACTTGTCCTCATCAAGGAAGCCGAACAATACGCACTGAGGTACTTTCATTCACTATATTAATCTGCTTATCTTTGACAGCACAAATCGTTGATCAAGGTGCATCTCGTGAACAGGAAGCAATCCTAATATCTCTTCAATACTTTCAAGAACCAATAAGCAGAGCGCTAGAAGTTGGACAATCAAATTAGTTGGAAGCCTGTTGGTGACGATTAGAGAATTTTGGCAAATTCAGTACTGGTTGATTCACTTTTGTAATCATATTCTCTTGTTATTTTGCATTCTTGTGATATAGGACCCTTGACACTTCTATCTATTCAGTTAGCCAGTGATGCTTCTGGGTAGGCCCTTTTAAGTGTCTGACTATGGCTTTTTTATTTTAGATGTTAAGGCGCTGTCATAGGTATCTTCCCAGGTTGGTCATTTCAACCATGCTTTGTGAACTCCTTAACATGTAAGCTGGATATCTTTACCTGCTTAAGAAAATGCAACTAGTTGCAGTTCAGATGAACATGTTAATACAATTAGCAATAATCTTGTCTATTGGCTGAATATCACATCTAGACTATCCTTGTTGAAGAGAAAAATGTTGAGCTTTATCAGATTTTATATTAGTCATCCTCGTCCATTCAATCTACCGTAACTAGAAAACTGACGGAAGCCGTGCTGCTGATCATTGCACTTGCTAGCATTTTCTGCTCACTCAGTAATGGCAGGTTGCACTGGCAAAGTTACGCGCACCCACCCAAACACTTTGCATCAAGTGTTCCGATTCACTCAATTCAGGCGTTCACGGTCGGACATTGATTACACAAGCATCCCAGGCTTGCAAATAAATATCGACATATATTCTTCTCCTTCATAAGGTAGTCGAGTTGGTCTCGCTTCCCCCTCATCCCCAGTATGGAGAAGAAAAGTAACATAATCAAGGATTAGAGAATAAAACCAGGAAGGAGAGAAGCAAGCGCATTAAAACAATTCGCTCGCTAGTAGCTGGTAACTAGAACATAAATTCTGGTAATCTCTTTCTACGATAGATCAGCCTATGGAATAAGTAGGTCAAATACATGAAAAACAGCTCCTACAAGGCTGTCCTCGGTAAAAAAAAAAAAAGGGCTCATCTTAGGAGCTACGATTATCCTGCTCATGGTTCATGAGCCTCGACGATGTACTGAGCTAAAATCCAGTAAATGTTCCTGGCTATTGAAGCCATCCCTGAACTACCGCGGAGAGCCAATAAAAATTACCTTAAACTAGAAAGAACATATCCTACTCTTCACCTACTTCAAGTTTCCTCAACTTTGACTCCAGCTCACCTTCATCAGCTTCACCTTCCCCTTCGCCTTCCTCTTCCTCTTCATCTTCATCACCTCCTTCAGGGTCGTTCTCATTGAGGGAAGCCAGCATTTCAGGGGATTTCTTGAATACACTCTTCACCTCATCAATCCCGTCTTCCGAAATGAAATTTCCATCGATGTTGAGCAACTTAAACCCAGGCTTCTGCACCACAACCTGGGCCAAGAATCGAGCTCCAGCCCTTCTGATCGAATTGGTGCTCAAATCAACTTCTGTCAACTGCTCATGGCCTTTTAGCAATGCTTTGCCAATCTGAATAGCACCTTCATCCTTGAGCTCATTCTCAGCCAAGTTCAATTTGGTGAGAAGGCTCTTTGCAGCTATACAAGCAGATAAAGCTGGAGCTGCTTCCGCTGTTATGTCGTTGCCAGCCATCTCTAGAACTGTAAGAGACAGGGCTGTCTCTTTAAGAATATTGGCTATAGCGATTGCCCCCTCATCTTCCAAATTCAGGTAACTCAGGTAAAGCTCGGTCAAATTAGTGTGCTTGGAAAGAGCTTTACTCAAAGAAACTCCAGCTTCCACACCAAACATATTGTCCCTCAAATCAAGTTTCGTCAGGTGAATGCAATTTTCAAGTGCTTCCGTTAAGGCAACACCTCCATCAGAGCCAATCCTTGTGGAGGAGCAGCGGAAGTCCTCCAATAACAGAGAGCGTTTCACAACCTCAGCGATAGCAATTGCTCCTTCATCTCCTGTCATGTTATTGTGAAAATGAAGAACTCTAAGTTTTTGTGTGGAAGGAATCAATTCACAAACTGCATGAGCAGCTTCTTCAGAAATTCCATCATTCATTAAATAGAGCTCCTCCAATTGACTCTGTGATTTCAGTAGTGCGCCAAATGCTCTGACGCCTTTTTCGCCCAAAGCATTATCGGAAAGATTTAGAGAATTCAAAACACTACCCTCCAAGGCAGCTGAAAAGATGCTCATGACTTCAAGAGCTTCTGTTTCTGGCCTTCCTGCGATGAAATCAGATAAATCTACGTCCTTCAATTGGTGCTTCAGGGAAATCAGAATTGGTTCAGCAACACGAGCAGCTCCTAATCCAAAGCTTCTATTGCTAAAGCATATTTTGGTGAAAGAATTTTCAGGATCCTTCAATGGTCTTAGAAGTTCTTCTGCCTCCTCTGCTTTAATGAAGGCCCGTTGGCCCTTGGAAATATCAAAAAATGTCCCTCTAGAGGCCTTAGCACTGTCTGAAGTTGGCAGCTTTTCATCCTTGCCTTTTGAGCCTTTTTTTAGGACTTCCAGTATAAGTTTACTGCATTCCTTAGCATAAAGCTGTACTGCAGACCCTCCATCACCATCAGGCTCTTTTTCATAATGTTGATTAGCAGTCATAAAAGCTTCATCTTCAATTCTTTTTGCATTTTCCTCAGCTTCTTCCAGGCTCAAACTTCCATACTTCCTAGTGAAAATGGATTCACTAGTGAGATTCCTCGTCATCCGTTCCACAAGTGTTTCACGAGTATTTTTGCTCGGGGGCCATAGTTTCACTGAAAATGGTCGGCGCTGAGAAGTCAATGGTGGGGCATCCATCACAACAGAACCTGCATATAAGAAATTCACATGAGTCTTAAGTGATCCAGCCGATGTTGACTGCAAACAGATGCCCTGTAGACAAGCTGATGTAAAATCCGATTGCAAACAACTTCAGGAAGATTTAAAAAATTAAACAAGTATGAAAACACGGAAACAACTGCAACATTAACGTTGACTGGTTATAAGAATTTTTTCTTCAAAATTCTCAGTATTACAATGTGGGCCTTTAAGTAGGGATTTCCAATATAGACTGACTTCGTGGCCAACTCCCTTTATTCTCACATCGAGTCAGGAGAGAAGCTAAAAACAAGCTATTAGAAACGCATGTAAGCATGACAAGAGAATTTATGGCCTTAAACCATGATCATACATGTTTCTATGGGGCAAAACCTACTTGACCTCTTGATATCCAGCAGGAGGATACCCATAAGAGACTAACAAGAAATAAACACACCCAAGCACAAGTCCACAGCCTTCAACAATTTATGCATTTTAGTATATCACAAAAACATTTCTTATTGGACAAAAACCATATGAGATGACACAGAAACAGATTAAAGAGTCATACAATCAAAGGAACGTTTTCATGGCAAATAGCTTAATATTGAAGAGAGGGACAAGGGGAAAAAAACAACAAATCAAACTAAGAAATACAACGAGTTGGTCGCATTTCATCAAAATCAAATATTTCATGTACTCGTATTTTTGTGTAAGCAAAGAAAGGCTACTGACACTTGTAATCTCAAAGGATGATATCTCCAAATTTCCTTTTATAACCAAAAAAAAAAAAGGAAAGTCAATAGATCTTGAAGAGAAATGGATTGGCAAAATAAAGCAACCATGACAGAAATGTATTATGCCTATTTAAATGGAAAGAAAGAACGCAGAAATGTATGACATGGTTCTTGTATAACATATTTTCCTGCAATAATTAGTTCCACAGACCAGGAGTGGAATAACAGGCAACAAAATGGAGTTAGACCACTAGCAAGTTGGACCTACTTTACAAGATGCCCCAGCAAATTGGAATTTTGTATGGGAGAATGGAACAAAAGCTTATCCTATCAAGATGCTATTTCCATAATAAAGGTAAAATATCAACTTGCAAATTCAGTATAAGTCCTCATGATACAACCATTGCTATCGAAGTACTAACTTTACAAAAAGTCTAAGAAAGATGCACAATCAAGTACAGAGAGGTCACCATATTGGGTATAACATTTAAAGGGACTACATAATTATTCAGACCTCATTTATTTTTCAAACAAATGTAATAAAGGTGATTGGGGCGCATTACTTGCCACCAAATGGCTAACAAGTAGGCAAAAAAGGCACTTGAGTACTTGCACTCACTTCCACCGTGCCCCTCAACCACAGATCCTCACCCAAAAACCACTCAAGCACCTAACGAGAAGAAATAGTCCTTTGACAATGTTGGATGCAGCTAGGAGTACATTATAAAAGTGCGGCAAATGCAAAATCTCCACCCCTTATGTCTTGAAACACATGATCGACATATTCAACTTACATTCCTTTGTACAACATTCTTTCCTACCTTCATACACGAGAACCTTACAAAAGCTTAACCAGAACTATTCTACCTCCCATTTAACTAGTCGAGTGTAAAGCTATTGGAAAAGGTTTCGACTGTCGCATTTTACTGTGATTTATGTAATCTTATAAAACTATCGCATAGAGTACTAGTTTTTCTCTCTTTTTGGCCAAAGGACTAACATTTTTCTCGCCAAAATAAACTCAACTTAGCAAGCCTTCATAGTCTGAGGATGGCTCCACAAAATCTTTCCACACAGATTGGCTCTTATTATTCCAAGTTACTTCTCAAATGTAGATCCATCATATACCTTCACTATTTCCATTTCCTAATAATTAATATCCCTTAAACCAAGACTAAGCCAATCCATCCATCAAATCTCTTCCTTTGTGACAAATGCTGGCTCTTCTGACTTAAGTTAGACTGTTTTATTTTTACTGCTACAATACACCACACTACAAAAGCCATCCACCCAAAAAGCAGCACCTTTTCCCAGACCGCAACTTTTTGTTCACTCCCTCGCGCGCGAAGTGCAAGCATCACCGAAGCCTGTACAGTCCACAATGCACGAACTACTAAAACACATCCATCACAAACTGTCCTGAAAACGAGGCGACACAGCAGCAGCCTCTGGGTACACACATGGTCGGCATTTCTCACAACAATGGGCAGCAAATGAACAAACCCAAGACAAGTAATACAGAGAAACGTCGAATTCAAACACGCATTCGTAATGCCAATCGTGCAGCACAGATTAAGGTCTCCGCGCCCTAAAAGACGCGCAAAACATTCGACCATACCCAGTAGCAGATCCGGACACTAGGGCAAGTTACAGCAAAGTACCCAAAGAAGGACAAAAGAGGAAAACAAAACCCGAAACCTAATCCACCGCCAGGACCCAATGACCACGATGCACCATACCCAAAAGCCCAGAACGAAGAGGGAAAGCTCAGGGACGCGCAGCAGGAAACGAAACCCAGAAAGGCCGAAGGATCGAGGAACGAAAAGGTACCTGAAAAACCGTCGCTTTTTCCTTCAAATGTTCAGGGAAAGAGAGCGGCGGATGTCGAACGAGAGGGCGATGAGGAAAGGCGTTTGGAGGGGCGAAAGGGAGAAATGGCTTTGAACACAGGGAGAGAGAGAGAGAGAGAGAGGGTTTTTGAGAGAGATTGATTTTGAAATTGTGCACCTGTTTACATAGAGAGAGAGAGAGAGAGAATGGCCTGCTTACATCCTACGAGGCAGAAGCTTATTCAAAGGTAAAGAGCGATTTTCTTACGACTGATGTTGACATCTGATAAGCTGCAACTCCTCGGGTTTACTTGTCGATTAAGAAAATTAACTTTTCGTTTTTCTGAATAGCTAATTTCCTATATCGAACCGATATGAACGGTGTTATACACACTTTACCAAGTCCGTGTGCTATGAATGGCCGACCGATCGAATCGGATATAAATTGATCGAATATGGGTTTCATCCAAATTGACACATTTAATTCTTATTGACCCATTTCATTGCAAACGGCTTAAGCAACGCCATATTTTTAGTTTCCAAACTGGCCCAAAAAAAATTGCGTACCTAATAAAAATCCTTATAGTTTTCTATTCATTTTCTTTACCCACCAAATCCTAGCAAGAAAAAAAGGAATTTAATTAAGAACCTACATTTGTTGGAGCTTTGATTGAAAAGGACAAGACAAATGTGATCCATCAAATAATTTTGTGTTTGATGTTTTGTTTACGATGCATGTATATTAAAGGTAGTGATTTCGCTGAAACTTTTGCACCGTAACGGGAAAAAAACTATGATAAAGATAATTTTCGGGAAGTGTTCAGCCTCAATTTGATTATTCCATGATATCTTCTTCCGATTTGTTCAACTAATATTCATGGCGTTCACGTGGAGAAGGGCAACCAGCACAACTATCTTATAGGAGTTATCATAAGACTTCAATACGCGTCAAAGAATGCTTTCTTGAGCCATAAATATTGAGTCCATCCGTAGAGCACGTCACCATAACTCTACTGGTGTGTCACGAGGTGGGAAGTCTCTCCTCATGAGGCGACAAATGCCCAAGCACAAGTTGGCTAGAGATTTGCTTTCCAAAGTGACTCAAACTTGTAACCTCACACCACTGGGCTACCACGCTCAGTTCACGCGTGTCTTCCTCCTCTCTGAATAACGGTAAGGGCAAGAGAAAACCAGAACAGGAAAAAACAAGAAGGAAGATAGCTGTCGGCATTTTTACCCACATAATAGGTTTCCCAAGTACATAGAGATAATTAAGCAATTGCAGGATTCCCATAATTGGGATTCGCCATCTTAGAACGGGTGATATGCCAATGATTATCTTGTCAAAGTAGAAAATAAAGGCGAAAGTTCAGAATCTGCAGTGACGTTCATAGCTAATAAGCCATAAACTTGGGTTATACACACAAAATTTTAAAAGATAGCAACTCGAAACTTCAGATTTCTGCGGTTACTTTTTCTGAAGTTGCTATAATTCTATCATGAGTTCTGCAAAATGGGTAATGTAGAAAAAGGATCGTTCCATCCTAATGACCTCTACGCTTTGTAAGATGAAGATTCCCAGAAATTAAGATGAACAGAAAAATCAGGGCCGTTGGTCACATGCATTCAATGGTCATTTCTCCTTCATCTTCTTGTCCAAGGCAGATGACGAGTAATATCCCGACAAGTCGAATTTTCTATTTTTTGGTCCGCGACAATGGACTGAAATATCAAAATTCCAAGTAATGAGAGAAAATTTGTTCATCTGCTTCATTTGTTGAACTTCATTATCATGGTTTGGTCCTCCTGAAAGTGATAGCATCAACAGAGACAGTGTCGACATTGATGGTGACTACTGTCTTGACTTGCAAATAATTTGTGTGAGTGATATCTGATTCACTCAAAACTGAATTTCGTCTGTCTCTGAAAGTCATTCCCGCTTGGTGAGACGATGGAACAGCATCATCTGCTCCCCCAAGTGGAACAATTAGGTAATGTAGGACTCAGAGTTCGCATTGCACCCAAAAATACCCAGGAAAACACATGTAGTCATCTTTTCCTACAGACATCGACATGGTGTGGGATGTGCAAGCATGGTGTCTACTCTTATTAATGGATTGAACTATTTAAAACAAAGAGAAAAATGAATGTACTTGCCCGTATAGCTTTATGAGACATATACATACAGGCTTGCATGTATGCCTTTTCTTTCAACTGTGCAAATAGACAATACAGCTGTGTAGATGACAGTATCAATCCTAATTGCTTCTCTTCTTACACGCCAACTTCCACCTCGGTAGGAACATTGAAACACAGCATTGTTCTTCACCGTCTAAACTATTCATAGTCTATATCAGAACTCAATTTAATCACCAACCTCGCGATTCATTAGAGAAGCAAGCCCACGTTTGCATAAGAGATGAAGACCTCCTGCCACCTCTCTGTATCTCCCGAAGAGAACGATGACATCGTCATTGACTTTGAGTAAACTAAAGGTTCCCATGTGCTATAGTCCCTTGAAGAACTTCACTATTTTTGCAACTGCACTTTGGTTCTGCATGACTCTGTTACCTCCATGGCTCCATCTTCACATCACCAGAAAATTGAATTGGGATAATGACATAAATAGTCCCTGAACTTTGGCTCAATGTGCAATTTGGTTCCTGAACTATTAATTTGTTCAATGTCGTCCCTAAACTTTAGCCTAATGTTTATTGTGGTCCCTGAACTTTTAATTTGTTCAATGTGACCCCTGAACTTTTGGTACATATTCAATTTAGTCCATAAACTATATAAAAATGTACAATATAATCTCTAAACTTGAATTAATGGAAGGACTACATTGAACATTTTTATAAAGTTTAGAGACTATATTAAACATGTATCAAAAGTGAAATACTAGATTTTTTAGATAAGATCGTGGACATGTTTTTGCTAAATATTGGAGTAAGTTTTGTTTGCACTTCTCCAATGTCCCCTAATACTCGTCGTAGCGATAATGCTTGACTAGTGGCGGTAGTGCTACAACGTACTTGGCTTCTGCAGTAGAATGTGCCATTGAGTCTTGTTTTATGGATGTCATGAGAACAGTCCGGAACCCGGTGTGAATATACTGTTGGTTGTGCTACTCGTATCGTTAACTAACTCTCCCTAGTCACTGAGTGCGCAACCAAGGAGCTTGGCGCTTGCACTTGGCCAATACCAAATGCCATAGTTTGTTGTTTATCATAAATATCTGAGAATTCTTTTGACAGCTCCAAAATGAATTTGGCTTGGGCTCTGCATGAGACATGATAGTAGACTTGTTGCATACATGTCTAGCCATGTCGTAATGAGATATATATAGTATACCACCAGTAAGGCTTCTACAGAAGGAAGCGCCTGTTTTTTTTTTTTTTTTGCGTCATCTTCTTTTAGTAGCTTCTCAATTGTTACGAGCAATGTTGCAACTGTTTGCAATAATTCACGTGAATTTCTTCAGGAGGTTCTCTGCATCTTTCTTTTGCGAAATGAGAACTCTTGCGTTTTGGTCGATCTCAATATCAAGGAAGTAGTGCACTCCATGTTTTGACCAGAGTTTTATTTCGGATTGCTTTAATCAAGCACCTATTTGACAGGTGAACTACCGTGTAAATTGCTTCCACCTAAAATGTGTTAGGAAGTCCTCTGTCCTTTAGCATAGATCTCACCATCTCCATGGCAATTCTATTCTTTCTTTCCGCCTAGGGCATAGCCAACTGTTAGTTAATGATGAATGCCTTCATCTCGACAGAGTTTGTTGAACTCGTTAGAGTTGTATTCAGTGACTCTATCGCCATTTAGAACCTTGATGCTGAAACCGCTTTGATTTTCGACACGGTTCTTGAATTTCTCGAAAATGGACAAAACCCAAAAAGGCCGAAACTTTAAGGAGTAACGATACCTTAAAAACGTGGCGCTTCGTCAACTGTTCAGTGAATAAGAGTGTCGAATGTTGAATAAAAGGTGAGTGAGACTGTGAGAGGGAAAAATGTATGGACGGAAGAAAGGAGAAATGGCGTGAAGCCAGAGAGAGTGAAGCCAGAGAGAGTTTTAGGCTCTGTTCGTTTTGTAGAAAATATAATGTTTCTTGAAAATATTTTTCAAGAAGTCATTATTCAGTAAAATGATAATATTTTTCAGTGTTCGGTTAAAACATGAAAATGAACTAAAAAATATTTTCTGCCGTTTGGTATGGAAAATCGAATTTGAATTTCCTCCGTGCACTACTTTCAATAATTTTATTTTAATTTTTTCTCTTTCTTTTTCATTTTTTAAAAAATTCAATTTTTAAATTATTTTATTTATCTCTTGTCTCTTTTCTTTTTCTTTTTCTTTTTCCTTCTTCTTCGGCCGATCTCCGGCCACAGTGAATGTCGGCAACCGGTCGCAGGCGAGCTCAAGCTTCACCACAAGTCAATAAAGCTTGAGCTTACTGGCCTGTGGCCTTGCCCGGCTTGCCAAATCTAGCAAGTTCAACCTCGCCACAAATTGATCAGGTGAGCTGGGCAAGGCTCACCGACTCTGGCGAGGTGGAGCCTTGCTGACCTTGGGCAAGCTTGTCCCTTGCCTATGGCTGATGGTCAGTGGTAGCCGTGGCCAGCGACTGACCGAGGAAGAAGAAAAAAATAAAAAAGAAAATAAAAATATTTAAAAATTAGAATTTTTAAAAAAATAATTAAAACTTCGATTTTTTTAGGAAAAAAATAATAAAAGGAAAAGGTGTTTGGTAAAGGTGAAAGAAAGAGGACTAAAAATGTTATCCGCTTTTTCTCCACTTTTGAAGGTGTTTTATCCATTGGCAAAAAATGTTTTCCTTGACTAGTTTATTTTCTGTGAACCAAATGCCAGAAAATTTAGAAAACATTTTCTTGGAAGTTGTTTTCTATGGAAGGAATGAAGCCTTAGAGAGATTGCATACGATCCTAAGCAAGACCTAGAACTGCTTCATCTGAACTTTGAGATGTAAAACTCGAGGGTTTTCCTTGGTGAGAAGGAAGAAAAACTATCTCCAAACTTTGGGGCAGGGTATGCAAACAGAAGAAAAACTATGCAAGCATCAATGCATCCGTAAAATCCACCGTCACTGCAATGCAAACAGATAAGCCACAGAGGCCCCTGTAGAAAACTTCGGTTTTTCCTAATTTGGTGAGGCGAGGTGCCCCTGATAACCATCACCAATGATCCAAGATAGGCTCCTAGTTTACCAAAAACTGAGGAAATCGGGGGTCTCGTCTCCGCTGTTGGAGAGCATGTGAATTGCGTTAAGTGCACAAGTTTAGAGGGAGGGACAGGGAAAAAAAAAAATTTGCCCACTGAATTACATTGTACGAGCCACAAATGGCCCACTGAATTTTCCCAACATTTAAGCGATTATCTTACAAGGATCAATGGATACGACTCGTGCACGGAAAACACTTCACCAAAATCTGCGTGCACTAAAAATGGCCGACGGGGTTGTGCGGCCCGAGACGGGGAGCGCGAAGGAAGATGGGGAGTCGCTTGGCCCCTTTCCTCCGGTGAAAGAAAAATATTTAAAGAACCCCAAAAGTTGGATTTTTGACATTTTGGCATTTGGATTTGCAACTTGGGATGGTATGGTAACTCTCTTTTTCTATTTTCTTTTTTTGTGACTTGCCAAGCCAATTTAAAAGAAAAGAAATTGCACAATGACCGAAAATGTTATTAGGAGGAAATCGCTATATTAGAAATAAATTATGTCTTCGCATATCGATGGATTAGCTTATATCCGCTTGTGCATATACAAACGATATCAAGTCGAATTGGGCATGGTCGCAAATATCTTTCTTAACTAATATTTTCCGACTAATGTACCTATCGATAATGGAAACAAAGTTTATTTAGTGTGCAGTATCCACTGCAGATGGAAAGTTCCTATTCTAAAACCACTAATGTTGGAGAGGTCCTTTTAGCGATTACGAAGGTACCATTGTTGTCACCTTCGTGGTATATGTGATCATGGTAAGAAAACAATTTTTTTTTTCGAGTCCAATCAGTCCATATCGATTAATTCATACTTGATCTCAATAAGTGCAAAAGATACTTTTAAAAAATCGTTCGCCATCGATAATGATTTTCAGTTTTAGTGATAAAACCGTTGGGAAGCCTGTCCTTTGATCAGGTCTATTTCACACGTTCAAAGTAGGGGTAGTCCTCTTTTCATTTGGGGCCTCTGTTGAATAGTCATAGCGTGAAGTTTCTTTTACACTTCGAGGAGATGATCGGAGCCACACATGTTTCCTCTCTCTAAGGATTTCGGTTCTAATACAGAATTAGTAACAACCATTCTCATTTCAATCTCTCTACAGCCAGCCGCTACGAAACTTTCAAAGACCAAAGTGGGGACACGATCCCAATCTGTGTAACCTCTAGTCATGGACATAATTGATGAATTGTTCTCTACAAGATCTCGTAAGAGGCGAGGCCTCATTATCCAAATCAGTATGTGACATGTATTTTAGAGGCGACATGGAGAAGGGACTGTAAGCCATCGCGAAGGCTGCCCTCATGTGTGTGCTTCGATTTCATGCGTACTTTTCACGTCCAACAATGACTATCATGAAAAGTTGGAACAATCAGAAGAACCCTGAGAAACGGTGCCACCTAGTGGCGAGGGAATTGAGATGGAGGAGGGACTGGGGTAGACGCGACTCAGATCAGATCCCAGCATGGCATCGTTCACTAATGCGGGAGCATTGGGCTTTGTCATTGATTCAAGTTGAAGATGTCAATTATGCAGAAAAGTTATCGATTCGGTGGATAAGTTGTTGATTTCATGATTGCCAATAGACTATCAAGATATCGATATACAAGTGTATTATCGACTTCAAGACTCTCAATCGACTACTTAGGATGCGCATGATAATCATTATATTTCTTTATTTTTCTTATTTTCTGTTCCCAGGAACAGGTTTGGGACAGAAATTCGTTTGGTAATGCAATATGATTTTTCTATTTCTGGAACAAAGTTTTAGTCCAGGAACAAGTGTGGAACAGAAATGAGAAGTAAAAATTTTCTACTTTTCTATTTCTCGAACAAAAATAGAAATAAAAATTCCTCTCATCAATTAGAAGCTATTCACATCAATTTCCTTCTCCGTTTGTTCAACTTTCAAGATGTCTTTTGGGCTTCCAAAGCTGTCGAAGGAATTTAGAGTGTAATTTTAATTACTTTGCATATAGTCAAGTGTCATTAGTGAGTCTTAAGTGTGTTGTAGGTTTCAAGAGTCAAAGTTCAAGTCTCTAGATGATTTAATGCATTTTCTAGTTCCTAGGTTTTTAATTGCTTTCTAGTTTCTATGTCGTTAATGTTGAGTAGTTCTAATGTCTTTAATGTTTGTCTATTTTCTATGCATTAGTCCCTCTATATAAAGAGGCGAATTCTCAAATATAAGCAAGTTGATTTTGAATATTGAGAATATTTTGAGATTTGTCTCTATGTGAGCAAATATCTATCCTGACATCTATATCCTTGGAAGGTGGATTTTTCCTTGGTGGTGAGCCAAATTGTATCCTTGGCTGATGATATTCTGTAAGCTTTGGTGATGAGTTTCTCGTATCCCGAAATCCTATATCATCGGATGGTGATTTCTGTAGGCCTTAGTAGCGAACTTCGTCAATCCTCATCTTGACCCTTGGTTGATGGTGCATCTTGTACGCCTTGGTTTCGATCGTAATCTGTCATTCATTTGCATATACCCATCGACATCACTCAAAACAGCGCCCACAGAGTGACTTCCGATGTCCAGGACCTATTTGAATTCTTCGAAAGATGACGTGACAGTTTTCCCATGGATGTATTAAGAATACATATTCACTACGTTACGAGGTAAGATGATTCTGATCCCTAAGTATCTCGGGATGCAATTTGGTCTTTGAAATTTTAACAAATGTAACAACAGTCTAGGCAGATAATCAAAACTAGGAGAGCAATCTGTATAATACATAGAAAGGCGAAATCAACGCCTGCGTTTCCATTTTCAAGAAATGATGATCACAAAGTACACAAGAACAACCTTTTCACAAATCAAACGAAATTGAAGCAAACAAACTAGCAACTTTTGTTAAGAAAAGCAGCCAAACGTTTGATCAGGACCAGCGCACTCTCCTTCTCGCAAGTCAAGATAGGGAAAGCGTGATCTTCTCCTTCAACCTCCACCAGCTCCACTTCTCCTTTAAACCCACTCTCCTTCACTGCCTCAAAGTACTTCAACCCTCTATCTCTCATCGGGTCCTCCGCCACGCTCACCAACAACCTCCCGCACCCGAGGCCCGCCAGGCTCGGGGCCCCAGTCGCGAGCGGGTTGACCATCGGGCTATCGATCCCGTCCTTCGCCGTCGGGTACAAGAAAGTCCAGAATAAGTGCGGAATCCCCTTGTCGCGATCCGTCTTAGGCTCTGACCCGATAGGTTCAGAGCCCCAGAAGCAGGGGTGGGTCAGGTAAGCGCTAGATATCTTTATGCCACCAACTATAGGGTTGCGGCCGGCCCTCATGAGGACGCTGTGAGTGATGTTGGCTCCAGAGCTGTCACCGCCGACGAAGAAACGGTGGGAGTCACCATGGTCAGCCAGCCATGGCTCTTTCGTGGCGGCTCCACCATCAACCGAGTGTGAAGGCACCCACTGGAGGGCTTCCCAGCAATCGTCGTAAATGGTGGGTATAGGGCATTCGGGAGCTAACCTGTGAGAAAATAAGTAAGCATGATTACTATTTTTTATCACACTTGGATAAACACCATTATCATTTTATCAAACTTAACTAGTTTTTGGGGAAACTTATCAATCGGACTTATTGTTGAGGTGCAGGAAAACAAAGAAATTTACATGAACAATGTTGAATAGTTGAGAACTTTTTAGCTTGTTCTCATGTCCACATCTCATGTTCAACCATCCTCGGTACGACATGACAATGGACATGAGATAATATTATTATCTTGAAAGGGTTCTAATGATAAAGGCTTAGTTTAAAAAGAGATTATCAATAACTAAACTTTATATATGCGCATACATGTCGTCTTTTTAGCATTGAAAGTGATACTATAACTACATAATCCCTTCAACTCTATTAAATAATTGTGTAAATAAAGTTGCTCGTTTTACTCCAAATGAGGAAAAAGGTCTGTTTCTTGAAGTTTCTCTGTGTATAAATTAAGAACAAACCTGTGCTCAATGGAGACGGCGAGTATCTTGGCTTCCGCGACAAGGGTGGTGAGATACTGATGCTCGACCAGAGAGAAGGCGGAGTCGACGCAGAAGCCACCATGGTAGTAGACCAAGATGGGCAGCTTCTCAGGCTGTTCATTCACAGGTTCGAGTTTCGGGAGAAAGAGTCTTGCTCGGATGAGAGGGTCCTCGTGAATGGTAATGTCTTCGGATGCGCCGCCGGTCTTGGGGTCCTCCAAGCAAGGCGGGACTTATGGAGTGCCTGAAAACGAAGCAAAGTTTGACGATTTTACGCAACTTGAATCATGTCATGTAGACAAAATCTCCAGTAATTACGAGTAACAAGCTAATAAAAAGACTTAATTCGCGCATTCCGTATTAAGGGGAAAATTGGACTCCCTTTTCACCACAGAGTATTACGATGAAACCTTGTTGTTTCCGGAAAAGGTTTCGTCCATCGTCGAAACACAATACTTCAGTCATAAGATGAAGCAGAAACAGACATTACCGGAGAGGCGCTCGACCGTGCCGTCCTTGTAAACCCTAACAAATGTGGGGAACTCCCTTTCAACCTCTTTGGAAGTGCAGGTGCTGCCCATAATTTTCTTTTTGTGTGTGATATAGTGTGAGTTTTGCTTTTTCAGAAGGAAAAGAAAGCGTATTGAATGGACAAGAGGAGAAATAGTTGGAGTGAGTGGTTATAGAGGCTTAATGTGAGGAGAGTAGACGAGTAGTACTTATAGAAAGTCTTCTCTTCCGGTCTCCTCTTTGTTGGCATTTGAATTTTGATCCTTTCGTATGGCAACAAAAGCCGGGACGGTTTACATCTAAAGTTTGTCAGAAAGCGTGACAAACCCTAATGAACTAAAAAAGAATGAAGAGACTTTTAGGCCGAGTATTATGTGATTTTGAAGTAATGTAAATATATCGGTGGCCCATTCCTCAACGGACTAAAGCTGTTAAGTTGGACATTATAACGTGATACTGAAGCACGGATCAAGAGTTCAAATGCCGGCACTCCCCTCTCAATCTCATTGTTCGAGGAAGAGAAACGTATCGACTTTTCGGCTTGATCCGTCTCTTAAACACTTATGTCAAATTCGGCATTGATGTAGTTTACATTCAATTTGCCGTGTAAGATCCGACTCACATGATAATTATCGTCTTACATTCGATCCTTATGAATTGATCATCGGCATGTTTCATTATGGCTTAAAACTCTTAAGTCGGACATTCTAACTGCGATTTTCAACCATACTAGAGGGACGAGTAGCTAAAAAGGCGAAAGAATAATGTAACATTTGGCCTGCGCATTAGCTCGCTGGCTAATAACTTCTTCGAGAAAGAAAATTGATTTTTATCGTGGACAAAACCCTTAGAAAACACACGGAAAATGTCAAGAGATGGCTTGGTGTAAAAGAAATTAAGCTAAAGGACAGATAGGAGGAGCTGCTTGTGCTGGAAACTATGTAAAGGTCCAAGGCCAACGAAAGTCTAGTTCTTCTTTTGGCAAAAAGAGGCAAAAATGACACACGACCGATGAAAATTCAAGGGGACAAGAACAGTTTCCATTCAGGCGGGCTCGAGCGCATCATCGGTATAGCCATGCAGCAGTGAAATATAGTAGCCTGCTAGTAAGGCTACCGTTTTGCCGAAAATAATTATCAACGAAAGACCTTTGACCAAAGGTTGGATCTCCGGTTTTTCGAATGAACTGTTTTTCGAGTGAACTGGGTTCTGAGGCGATTCGGATAGGAAATAATGCATGTGGAACAAATTACTAATGCCAATTAAATTGAAAGAATAAAGAATTGCGAATAAGAATGATAAATTGGAAAACTGAACTCAATTGCAGAAATTTGAATTTATGCTGTTGATTTTGGATCCTCTACAATTGATTCGGCTTGGCCTTATATAGACTTGCACAAAATATAACCGTCACAATGCGATTATCTTTCGAATTTTTAATTCTAAGTACTCCCGAGATTCTAGGCCTTGACTTGATTGCGCCCAACCACACGTTCTTATCCATAAACGGTTACAGTCCACAGGCTTATCTTCCCATTCAGTTTTCACTTTGTAGTGTTCCTTTATGTTGCTGCGATTGGCCCTTTGCCACTGCATATCGATAACAACTCTACTCAATAATCACTTTTCATCGATAACATAATCGGCCATATTAGCTGCCGTATGTCGATAACTAGTCTAACCTGATCAACTTTCATTGATAACAATGTCAACCTTCTGACGTCATCTTATGTCCATAACCGACCTTACTCAACGAGTTTTCATTGTTAACATCATTGACCACGTAACACTGATATGCATTAGTCGTGAATTTGTGATCATGCTTACCGATTGCCCTGTCAACGACTCAATATGAACTTTCATCGATCCATCACAGTTTGGATTATTTTTGGACGTCGACATATGCCCCCATTTTTAAAAAAATTAAAATATTTTAATTCTTTTAAATACGTAAGAATATCAAAGGTTTCTCTGTAAAATCTCATACAAAATGCCGGTCATGCTTCGTGGTTCCCTTGACGGTTCGTTCTAACCCGTCTTAATTGGACGCGTCACACAATTAATGGGACTTGCGCATTACCTTTATCGCCTGTCGGTCTGTGAACTGATTTTCAGGATGGCTGCCTCTTTTCAAGTTGATCGTACGTCGAGCCCGAGATGACATTTTTGTCTTCCGTGGCCTCTTCGCCTTTCAAGCTCCTGGCGATACATCTTTGTACGTCGAGCATTTCTTTACTCCAGTTGTAACCACTGTGTCACCCAAGAGTCGAACTCCTACGTACGATCCTTCAACTTTACTTTCCCGTTTTGACCGGCTTCGAGAAAACGAGGACAATGACAACTGCCTCCTTTCGTTGCTCAACAACCATGAGTCTGATTTATCTCCTCTTCAAGGAGTCATATAGAAATTCATTTTATAAGTACTAGATATCTACGGAGCCACCCATGTTTCCCCTTCTCCTAGGGTTCGGTTATAATAGAGAATTAGTAACGACCATTCTCATTTCAATCTCTTCTAAAGCTAGACACTACCAAACTTTCAAAGACCAAAGTGGGGACACCATCCCAATCTGTGTAGCCTCTAGTCGTGGACATAATTAACGAATTGTTCTGTGCAAGATATTGTAAGGGGCGAGGCCTCATTATCAAAATCAATATGTGACATGTACTTCACTTTAGAGGCTAAAGTCCTAAACTCATTGCACTTGTGCCAATTAAGTCATAAACTTTTCATTTGTGTCAATTAAATTCTAAACATTTTCACCTTCGACCAGGCTGAAATAGCAAGATAAGTGCTCGAGGAATCCATTACTGATTTCCTTTGCTGCTAAAGATGGACTTCGTATCATCTTTTTTGACCCATATAACTTCGATTCCAATTAGATGGCTCATTCGGGCTCTGTAACTCCAACAATGACAAATGCATTGTACCAAAGTCTGCCCCCGGGTATAAACTCAGCTCTGCGCTTTTGGCTCCGGCAAGTTCAGATTCAGGAAGAGGTAGTTGATGTATCTTATGTAATCGTTTTTTACAGAATGTACCTAGATATATTCATGTATATATTGCCGGGGACCAGTTCTCAACAGAATATGGTTTCCTCATCTGGGGTATCCATCATGTGTGGTGTCTGTGCAGCCAACAATTCCAATTATTAAAGCTAAAATGGAGAAGACATTGTCGTGGCTTGCTCCGATTGCTGCTGGCACAATCAAGTAAGTTGCAAAAGCATCTGCAGGTTTATGACGAATTGGGATATAAACTTGAGCAATGACATGTCTTCACCATTGGTTATGTTTGAATTTTAGATTGTCTTCTCACAGAGCTTGTTTATAAGGTTACGTTTATCATGGGTTTGTACGCATGTAATCTTCCTCCATCGAACAATTTTAGCGCTTGGGTTGTACTTCTGATGCGAATAATTCTGCCTCTCATACTGTTTGCTTTTCGAAGTTTCGATGCATGATTAACGCATATTGCATAACTCCGTTTTTAATTTGTTTGAACTAGAGCACAATATGGCTTTGCGAGACTGGGAGAATGGGCAAATATGAGGTACTTAAGTTTAGACCTTCATGTGCCCACCTTCGATGTTTTCTTGCCTTTCAACATCATCAAGATTACTAATTGATAGTTCTTTATAGGTCCAGAGTTAACCAGAGACCCACTGGCAAGGGTGACTTCATCAGAATCAATACTCTATATCACGCTGATAAGGAGGATACTGACCCCTACATTGTTGAACTGTCGTTCATGCTTCACCAACCGGTCTGCAAAAGAAGGGCAATGAACAATGGAGTTACCTGTTCACTTGACTCAACAGTTTCTTCTCTAAGCAATGAAGAGATTCGATTATCTTCTCACAGTTCGCGTAAGGATGTAAATAAGAGGAAGCTGATGCGAAGTGAGACTCTGGTATCCGAAGTGAGACCCTCACCAAACTTGGTAGAAAAAAAATAAAAAAAATTATTAAAAAAAAAATTGTATACGTCAATGCCGGCCATCCTATATAGCATTACCAGCGTCCACGTCAGCGATTTATGGTTAAAATGGTCGGATAGATTCAATTAACAAAATATGAAAATGTTTAGAACTCAATTGATACAATTAAAAAGTTTACAACTGAATTTGCACAAATGCAGTAGTTTTATGACTTTTTTGGGCCCAATTCCCTAAAAAACCCCAACTTTAGCATTTGTCTCAATTATATCCCAAACTTTTTTTCCCATAAAAAACACCAAACTTTTACTTTTGTCCCAAATCTACTTAGTTAACTTTTCGTCCAATTTTTTAATATTATTTTTAATTTTTTCGAATTTTTTTTATTTTTTCTTTTCTTTTCTTTTTCCTTTCATGTTCTTTTTTTTTTGTTTCACCTTCAACCTCCGGCCGGTTGCCGGTCCAGTGACCGGCCAGAGGCTGGGGCCGGCGAGGTCAGCCCCGCTGGCCTCTGGCAAGGCTCGACCTTGCCGTTGCTGGGGCCTCGCTAGATCTGGCGAGGCTCGGCCCCGCCGGCCGCTAGCGAGGCTCGGCCTTGCCGATGCTGGGCAAGGCCGACCTCGCCAGTAGCCGACGAGGTCGAGACTCGCCAGATCGGCCCCCGCCTCTGGCCAGTCACTGGACCGGCGACTGGCCGGAGGTTGAAGGTGAAACAAAAAAAAAAAGAAAAGGAAAGGAAAAAGAAAAGAAAAAATAAAAAAAATAATCGAAAAAATAATATTAAAAAATTAGAAGAAAAGTTAACTAGGTAGATTTGGGACAAAAGTAAAAGTTTTGAATTTTTTATGAGACAAAAAAAATTTTGAAATATAATTGGGACAAAGGCTAAAATTGGGGATTTTTTGGGGAATTGGGCCCACTTTGTTGTAATTTCCTTCTACGTGGAGAAGGGACAAAAGCAACGGTGAAGGCTGCCCTCTTGTGCATCTAGCTCGACGTACTTATCACATCCAATAATAACTACAGTGAAATGTTGGTCCGATCAGAGGAACCCTGAGAAACGGTTCGACCGGGTGGCGAGGGAATTGAGGTGGAGGGTGGAGCGGTGGAGACCCGACCAAGAATAAATCCTGGCATCGTCCTCCGACGAGGCCCATAGAGTAACTTTATCTCGGGATGCAACTTGGTCTTTGAAAATGCAACAAACATCGCAACAGTCCATACGATACATAGAACAGCGAAATCAACGCTTACGTTTCCATTTTTCCAGGAACTGATGTTGACAAGGCACACATGAACAACACCTTTTAAAAGGTCAAACGAAAATGGAGCAAACCAGCTAGCAACTTTTGTTGAGAAAAGCCGCCAGCCGTTTGATCAGGACCAGGGCGCTCTCCTTCTCATAAGTCACGATATGGAAAGCGTGATCTTCTCCTTCGACCTCCACCACCTCCAATTCTCCCTTGAACCCACTCTCCTTCACTGCCTCGCAGTACTTCAACCCTCTATCTCTCAGCAGGTCCTTCTCCGCCACGCTCACCAACAACCTCCCGCACCCGAGGCCCGCCAGGCTAGGGGCCCCGGTCGCAAGCGGGTTGATCATTGGGCTATCGATCCCGTCCTTCACCGTCGGGTACAAGAAAGTCCAGACTAAGTGCGGAAGATCCTTGTCGTGATCCGCCTTAGGCTCCGACCCGATAGGTTCAGAGCCCCAGAAGTAGGGGTGGGTCAGGTAAGCGCCGGATATCTTTATGCCACCAACTATAGGGTCGCGGCCGGCCCTCATGAGGACGTTGTGGGCAATGTTGGCTCCAGCGCTGTCGCCGGCGACGAAGACACCGTGGAAGTCGCCGTGGTCGGCCAGCCACGGCTCTTTCACGGCGGCTCCACCTTCGACCGAGTGTGAAGCCACCCACTGGAGGGCTTCCCAGCAGTCATCGTAAATGGAGGGTATAGGGCATTCGGGAGCTAACCTGTGAGAAAATAAGCAAGCACGATTAGTATTTTTTATCACACTTGGATAAACACAACTATCATCTTTTTATCAAACTTGACTATTTTTTGGGGAAACTCATCAATCGGACTTACTGTTGGGGTAAGAGTATTGGAAAACAAAGAAGTTCATTGGAATGAATGTTGAATAGTTGAAACTTTTTGGCTAGTTCTCGTGTACACATCTCATGTTCAGCCATGCTCGGTACGACATGACAATGGACATAAGTTAATATCATTATTTTGGAAGGGTGCTAACGATAAAGGCTTAATGTAAAGTGAGATTATCAAAAACTGAACTTTTTATATACGCATACATGTCGTTTTCTTAGAAGAAAAAAGTCCTTTTCCTGAAGTCTTCTCTGTGTATAAATTAGAAGAAACCTGTACTCAATGGAGACGGCGAGTATCTTGGCTTCCGCGACAAGGGTGGTGAGATACTGATGCTCGACCAGAGAGAAGGCGGATTCAATGCAGAAGCCGCCGCCGTGGTAGTAGACCAAGACGGGGAGCTTCTGAGGCTGCTCATCGACAGGTTCGAGTTTCGGGAGATGGAGTCTTGCTCGGATGAGAGGGTCCTTGCGAATGGTGATGTCTTTCGATGCGACGCCGGTCTTGGGGTCCTCCAAGCAAGGTGGGACATATGGAGTGCCTGACAACGAAGCAAAGTTCGACGATTCACACGATTTGAATCATGTCATGCAGACAAAATCTACCGAAATTACGAGTAACAAGCTAATAAAAAGACTCAATTCGCGCATATCGCCGTATTAGGGGGAAAATTGGAGTTCTCTTCTTGGCAGGGTGTTACGATGAAACCTTATTCTTTCCAGAAAAGGGTTCATCCACCGTCCAAACACCAGACTTCAGTGCTAAGACGAAGCAGAACCAGACATTACCAGAGAGGCGCTCGACCGTGCCGTCCTTGTAAACCCTCAGAAGTGTGGGGAGCTCTCTTTCAACCTCTTTGGAAGTGCAGATGCTGCCCATAATTTTCTTTGTTCTTCTTCTGTGTGCGTGTGATATTATTGAATGGACAAGAGGAGAGAGAGTTGGAGTGGTTACAGAGGCATATTGCGAGGAGATCAGATGAGGGATACTTATAGAAAGTCTTCCCTTCCCTTCCGGTCTTGTCTCTGTTGGCTTTTGAATTTTGGTCGATGCTACCGACCTTTCGTTTGATCCTCCTATGTGGCAAGAAAAGCCGGGACGATTTCCATTGAAAGTTTGGTAGATAGCGTGACAAACCCTTATAAATTTGAAAAAAATGAAACGATTTCTATTGCTGATTGTTATGTGATTGCAAAATAATCTGCTATAAATATATCGTCGGTCTCCTTCCTATAGTTTAAGCTATTAAGCTGCACATTCCAACACAGTATCGAAGCACGGTTCAAAAGTTTAGATGCCGGCACTCCTCTCTCAAACTCATTGCTTGGGAAAGAGAAACGTATCAAACTTTTCGGTCTCCCCGATCCGTCTCTTCGGCGCTTCTGTCAAATTCGGCATCCATGCGGTTTACATTCGGTTCGTCGTGTAAGGTCCGGCTCACACCAATAACCATTGTCTTACATTCGATCAGACATTCTTATGAATGGATCACTGGCTTTTTAAAACTGCGGTTTTCAGCAAAACTAGAGGAGGATTAGCCGTAAAGGCAAAAGAACAATGTAGCGGTTGGCCCGGATCGGATTCGAGACAGAAAGCTGAAGTTTACCGTGGACAAAATCCTTAGAAAGCACACGGAAAGTGTCGAGACATAGGTTGGCGGATAAGAAATGAAGCTATAGGACAGAGGGGGGAAGCTGTTTGCGCTGGAAACTACGCAGAGGTCCCAGGAGGCCAACCGAAGTCTTGGTCTCTGGGAAGATGCAGCGTCATTTTCCCACGTCTTCGTCCTTCACAACGAGACGAAAACGATGCGCGACGGACGAAATTTCAAGGGGTGAAGGGGGATAGTTTCCATTCAGGCGGGCTCCGGTGCATCAGCCTCTCTTTGCCCGAGAACGCCAAAGAGAGATGCTTTTACAAGAAAAACAGGGGAGGACCCAAAAGAGATGCGCTTCGTAAAAGTGGGGCCTTTTTCCAAATATATAACATTTGCAAGCGCGGGCTTCTTTGAATTTTCTCCGTTTCTTTAGGCAGAACATAAGAAAAAACTTCACGACCACGGTTCAGCCAATGTCCCCGGCTCCTATCCTATCCGCTTCTACGCGAGGAATCATTGGAAAACTGCGGTTCATCTCTGTTGATGTCGGCCTCGCTTTGCCATAGCATCCGCGCGCCTGTTGGCTTCCCAGAACACAGTGTGCCGGCCGAACCTGCTGCGGCCCTATGTGCCATTTCCGTTCTATTATAAGCTTTTGCTATATCGAATCTTTATTGCCATTAAGACTCTTTTTAAATCTTAGTCTTCCTAACATTCAATTCTGCCCTTTAAGGACTTTTTTCCGTCCAGAATAGGTCCGCGTCTTCGAACAAGGATCTTTCCGCTATTATGTAGATGCGTAGCATTAGAAGAAAGGTCCGGAGCGATTGAGATCTTCAGGATCTTGTTTCTTAGGAATAAGTGTAAGCAAGCGCAGCTTCGAAAAATCGCTCTTCACGATTTCCGAAAGAGAGTCCCTCACCAAACTCCGTCAGCTTCCGAAAAAAACAGCATGGAGCCCGTCCGGTCCGGTCCAGGTGCTTTGCGAGGTTTCGGATTTCAAGGCGCGTTCTTAACTTCCTCTTCCGCCACGGGAACGTCAAGACGCTGTGCATCTTCTTCAGATAAAACATTACTCCACGCCACTGGAAGCCCGGGTTCATTAGGACAACGAGTTCTCTCCGGTACAGAACAAATTTTCTGAAATGGATAGTAAAGTAACCATGCCAGCTATAGCCCTCTCATCATGCGCCCTATTTTCCATGGTATCTTTCAGAGCCTTAATGCCAGTTCTGGAACTCCTGGCAATGGTGCAGGCATGATAAAATCTAGTATTTGCCCTCACCATCAAGAATCCTAAATGGTTCTACCTTTCTTGGCCCAAAGAGTTTCCTCATTTGCCAAAATTATGGAAGGACACTAGAAGTGCTAAAAGTTGTGTACAGCACTCACTTTAGTGCCAAATATTTTTTTCAAATCACTTAAGTGCCAATTTAAAAAAAAACGATCACTTAAGTGCCAATTCCGATTTGGGTAGTTGGAAATCTAACGTGGCCACATTTTATTAATTTCTCAGTCTTACGTGCTCGCCAGCATCTTAGTCAACATATAACCCCTAAACGACATCGTATAAAAGTTGTATACAGTGATCATTTGAGTGCCAATTTTTTTAAAGCAATCACTTCAGTGTTAGTTGTTGTTAAAAACGATCACTTCAATACTAGTCGTTATTAAAAAGTGTTCATTTCAGTGCCAAGCACGCTGCTGGTGCAAGTGACAGAGTCAACACAGAGAGCTGGCAGAGGAGGATCGAAAGAAGACCAGTTCAAATATCACATAATGTCTCCTCACTCTTGATCCGTCGCCCTAGCTTGTAATTGTGTCTGTTCATTTTTCTCTATCAGGTTCATTCATGGAACGGGAGTTCAAAATTATTGAATCAAAACAAATACGTAAAGTGCTTGTCCTTTGTGCAAGGAAAATTGCATTGCGGATGCCTTGATGGTAGCATTCAGATACTGGTTTTTTTTATGCTCCGTAGCTCTAACACAAGTGTTTTTGCGTACATATAAATCCGTCGGTGGCTTTGTGGCTATATTCTTTGCTCCTGTCGGAGCATTGACCGTCAGAATTTGATTGAAACCAGGAAATCAATTTGGTATCAGGGACACTCAGCAGCATTCAGAGTGGTTCTCGATAATTAGTTGGAAAAGGAAATCCGATCCATGATTCACTCAGCACAAGATAATATATTGTGCTGTCATAATTATAAGATACATCTCAAGTTCACTTATCACCTCCACGATTCCATAGGCAGCTCATTCCATGAGCGTTAAATTCTCGATTCTTTCCCTTAGTTTCTCTCTTTCCAACCCCGCTCAATCACTTGAAGATCTTGCCTCTTGCCTGCCATATTTTCCAGTAAAAATATCCCGTTGATTTCTCCTCTTGGCTAGCCGTGATCTCTTTCACGATTTTGCCTCCTCAAATCTCAGAAATCTTCCCGTTATAGATTTCAAATAAATCTCTTAAGTTGACACTGAAGAGAAACAGGTCAGAACAGAGCCACTCCTCTATTGCTCCGAGATGACGAATGGTGACGGTTAGCACTGGCTCCAGCGGCTTGAAAAAAGTGAGGAATGCCATCACTGGTGGTTGACACGGTGAACGAGCTTCGAGCGATCCCCAAACTCTTCAAGCCTTTTTTGCCAAAAAACAGAGCAGATAAGGGACAAACTGACTGCGGCTTTGCCGGCGACGAGCAAGGGCTGTGAATGGCATGCGGCCTCGATCTATGGCCAGCTTGAGATATTGGCGACTGGTGTGGGTTAATACTTGATAGTGGCCGCCCATGTCTCTGCTCGTGCTCGGTTGGGTGATGCCTTGGGGAAAATGGCTGAGGTGGTGTGATGATTGATGGTGGCCATGCATGGGACGACAATTGCTGTGTGTAGGTTGGCTGTGGTTGAGAGCTTTTTCTCTGTGGAGGGGGTGATGGATGGCGGGTAGCGATCGGCAGATGGCAGTGTCTTTCGACGGCGAGGGAGCGACGGTGACGGTAAGAATCGAACGTTAGCGCTTTTCGCCTGGGAGTAGTGCTGAGAGAGCCGGCATAGGATCGAGTCGATGCGAAGAGAGCCGACGAAGAAGACTGAGTTGCTCGGGACGCCAAATTCAACATCCTTGAGTCCAAATCTAACCTTGTTTTCAGATGACCCTAGATCCTGGGTCGCCCGAGCCTCGCAGCACCCTCACGATGACGATGAGCTGAGGTCGTGGAGGGGTTGTCGGAGGCTGTGGCGGAACTAGACCTGTCAAAATAGGTCATAAACCCATTTCTTAACTCATATATTAGTAAATGTGTCATAAATGGGTTAGTTATGTTTAGTAAATGGATCATAAATGCGTAGAAGTCTTATATTAGTGTTAAATGGGTCATAAATGGGTCGCAAATGGGTCATAAATGAGTTTACAACTGATTTAAACTCAACACATTTCTCTCACCCTCACTCAATCTTGCACTCACTCATTCTGCACTCTCATTTCAGCTTGGGTATAAATTTTCCTATATTTAATTAAATATGGAAGTATTTTAGCAATATGGGTCTAATTGAGTATGGGTCGGGTCGGGTATGGGTCAACAAAATTGCATTGCTTATAAATGGGTCATAAACAGGTTAATAGGTCAATTTGAATCGGACCATTTATGACCCGACCCAAACCCAACCCGACCCACCCATTTGACAGGTCTAGGCGGAACTCGTAGGTCTGGGTGGTAATGAGGAGTGCCGGTGAGAGTAGCTTGTCTCATGAAGTGTGGAGCAGCAAGACGCATAAGGGAGAAAAGAGAAGAAAAAAAAGGACAAAAAAAAAAGAAAAAAATGACTTGGAGGGAGAAATATACACGTGGAAATGATACATGGACTGATTTTAACTAAAAAAAAGCTATTCATGCTAAAATTTTAATTATAAAAGCCACGTAATCAATTTAACCGAATTTTTTACCACACTTAAGTCATCGTTTTTCTTTCGATTTGACACTTAAATGAGTCAACGAAAATTTTTGGCACTAAAGTATACGCCGTACATAACTTTTGGCACTTCTAGTGTCCTTCTCCAAAATTATTAATATTCAAGCGTGAAATCTTTGGGACCAATCTCTTATAGGCTTAAGGTCGAGCAACATTGGACACTAATCAAAGGAGAAAATTGTCTAAAAAATCATAAACTTATTATATAGCAATCAATTTAGTCCTAAATCTTTCAATTGTTCAAATTTAGTCCTAAACCTTTTAACGAATTACTAATGTATTCCTCCCGGCTAATTTTGACCTAAATTCGTAACATGACAATTTAGTTAGCCGATGGCCGTCCAACATAAAGTAACCGATGCTAATGTAGATAATTTTTTTTAACTTTTTTTAAAATTCTTCCAAATTGTGCTCATCTGAAACCATCCTATACCTAGGATTTCTATCTTCAGAAGGTATTCAAAATTTGCCAAAACCTGAGACATGGTAAGACAAATTTGCAGACCCTTGTTCAAATCGTTCTTCTAGGACTCTCCTTCCCATGCTGAGTCGTGCTTTGGTCAAAAGGATCGACCAGCCTTGGATTCACAGAAATGCACGGTGGTGCTACGGATACAAAGCATTCCCGATTCGTGCAAAGTGAGATCTCACTGTCACCGATTAGGACAGAGAATAATAATCAGCCGCGAGCTTCCAAAGAATAGTAGAGCTAGCTGCGAGGAAAAATCACTCTTCATTGAAGAAGATGCCACACAAGCAAAGCGATCCTTTCGTTCCATGAATTACAGCCGTTTCCCAGAAGAAAACAACACTCTTTCACAACCACACCAACAATCCAGAAGTCCCGAAAACTTTGAACCACAGGCAAATATGTCAAAATGAATATTGGAACCAAGCAGATCTGTTCCCTTAATAAGAGCCTCTGAAGATGACACGAAATTCATCGTCCTCATTCCGTTTCAAGAAAACAGTCAACAGAGTCCATCCCTTTTCTTACGTTCACTTAAGCATCCCATTTCAATTCATGGAACGCACGTCGGCAAAAGCTAACTCAAAACGCTAACAGTGCTGTTTAAGGATTGAAGGAGTTTTTATAATCCATGACTACATGCTTGGATTTCGGAAACAATGGCAAGAGCATCATCCCAGCTACATCTTACAACAAAAATGTGTGGAGACTTACAGGGAGTCCACATCTTGCGTCTGGAAAAGAATGCGAGTCTTCCAATTATCAAACAGTTAGAGCCATCCACCTGCTACCAACTGCTCATAAATCTACCACTTCCTGTACAACAATCGGTTAGAGTAGGGAGAGCGAAACCACTGGGGGTTAAAGCCGCAAGGTACTGCGCTGGTTAGACTTAGTAAGTGCTTTCACAAAGTACTGTTGGATCTCTGGTAGAATCCGGTGGATGAGATGGAAAATCCTGCAAAAGTTCAAGAGCAGAACAGTTGCCAAGAGATCAGGAGAAGTTCAATAAATCAAAACCAAAGGACCGAGTAGCTTAAGAAAAATACCAAAATGTACTATGCTTTTTACCTAGTTACTACTCACAACTTTATTTTTGAAAATACACGCTCACACCCTCACTTCAACAAAGCTGTCCTTGTCCACCTATTTACGTATGTATTTCTCTTTCCAAAAACACCCACACCCTCCTATCACCTACATGACACCCATCTCTCTATCTCTCAAGCTCACCGCCTCGAGCTATGGGCTCGCGCCCATGGCTGCTAGAGCTCAAAGTTTGAGCTCGCGCCCATTGCTACCAGATGTAGATTGATTGGCAAGGGGAAGGGATGACGATGGCGGTGGGGAAGAGTTGATGGCAGCGATGGCCACGGGGTTGACAGTGACAGCAGACAGTGGTCAGTGGTGGAGGGGACATGGGGTTTGTGGCTAGTGGCAGATGGTGGCTAGAGTTGTGGAGAGTTTGGAGGCTTGGGGATCTGCAGAGGGGGGAATTCAGTGTTTTCCGAGAATGAGTTTTGTCTAGAGGTAGCAAACTGATATTTTGCAAAAACAGAAGTATAAAAAAGGTATTCTGGTGAAGTATACTTTTGGTATTTTTACTAGATAAAGGGAGCGAAAACTGAAGATAGTCACTTTGAAACGTTACAAGTATCATTTCATTTGTCTGATGAATAATGTTTATGGTATTTATTACAAATTAAAATGGCTGAAAACTCTGTTTAAAGTTACGTGTTTTATCTTTTTCTTGAGTGGGCAAAAAAATATAGAGGGGAGATGAAAACTATGGAATTCAAGGGCAGTAATATGGAAATCATGGACAAGATAATTTAATTATTTTCAGATATTTGGATTAAGGAAATGGAGGGGATGAAAATGGTTCTACATGAGAGAAAATGACAGATGCATTTCAACTTTCAGAAGGCAACTTGGTTGTATAATCAAATTCCCCCACATTCTCCCTAAACCTGGGGAGCATGCAACTTGTGGGTTGAAGGAAATAATTTCCATGATGTAATCTGATATACTTAGAAGAAGGGATTGATAAATAGAATTCAAACAGAGTTTTGCCAAACAAGAGGAGCTTAGCTGGAAGTGTTTACCCAGGTCTCAATTTGTCAAAGTGCTCCAGAATGAACAATATGCATGAGTGCCTCAAGGAAATAGCATGGAAGGCTTCTGAAAGTTCATACATGCTGGAGACATTTTCCAACGAAATATCCTGCAATAATTAAGGTACACTCATTGTCAAGCTATATAACAATCATCAATAGGTAAACCCATTCAATCACTCATCAGCTAACCTGTGCAATGGAATATTCACAAAGTCGCTTAAGTCCCTCCAAGAGATACTGATCAGAAGCTCTGAGGAGATCTTGAGCAATTTCCAGAGTAACATCAATTGATCCAGTGTATATAAATCTGTAGTGTCATTGAAAAAAGTCATTTGAAGAATATCACACAAACTATATTATGTGAATTTAGACTCAAAAGTTTCAACTAACCTCATCATCAACTCAAAAACCTCCCATCTGATATTTGGAATTTCTATGTCCCTAGCGTCTTTCTCCTGTAATAAATGTCACAAAAACTTAATTCCATAAGTCTGAGCAAAGATTTTGCTTCCTAAAATCAAGAGATCACAAAGCATAAGATGCTGCACTCAGCTTTTAAACATAACAACATCACAAAGCTCAGCATAGTCCATTTTCATGTTGACACAAAAATGAAAACTTCAAAAAAAAACCTGAAACCCAGAATTAAAGGACACTCACCCGATATCCACCGTCAAACATTGCACGAAATGCGTCAGAAGAAGCAAGCAAGCAAATTCTGTGTGCATAGAACCGCCTTCCTGCAAAACATATACAAGGCAAGAGTTCTTTCAAATTGATCATCATGCACAACTTGTATATGAATGATCCATGTATGAGACAGTCACCAACGAAACAGAGCATGAAAATTTTCAGGAACCTTCAACTAGAAATGTTACATCAGACAGTGTAGAGTTGTTCACATACTGCTCCCCTAGATAAACCTGCAATAAGAGAGTTTTTGAGCACTGGATCAAATTTAATTTCCCAGATCAGATCTAGAAATACTCATATGCACAAGAGACTCCTTCCTAAGCAAAAAATAACAAATATATATTTGAAACTTTAAAAGAGAAAAATAAATAGAATCGGTGAATCCTCCTGGACCACGTAATGAAACAAAAGGCAATTTATGAGAAACTGGCAAGCTAATAATCAAACAATGCTGCTGACAAAGATCTTTTGCACACACAAAACCTTACATTCTTCTGGATCACATTATCTGATCAGAATTGACAGTTCAAATAATTACAAGAAAATCAAGCACCAATTAGATGGCCAGTGACCTGTGGCGTTGGAGAGGGAGGAGCTGCATCAACAGGAGAAAGAGACATTGCTTTGTTAGCTAACTTGAACAATGCCACAGCACCATCAAGTTGCTGCCGAGGGCTTGAACAAATAAGCAGGCTAACAAGCAGCTCCAACCCTTCAGAGAATACAGACTAATCAGATACTCCGACAACTTCAAAGTAAAAAGAGAACAAAGCACTCTTAATTATAGAAGTATTGAGAGAGAGACAGAGAGACAGAGAGACAGAGAGACAGAGAGAGCATCACATACCATTGTTATCAACAAAAATTGTTTGCTGGTCATCTGGAGAACAGAGATGAGCAAGAGCCAAAGCAACACGTCTTTGAACAGTCTTCTCTGCTACACGCATCAAATATAGTAAATGATTCAAAACCTGCACAAAGAAACCAACATATTAAAGCCCGGCAGGTCAAGAAAGGAAAAGAAAGAACTCCTTTCATTTATGTACCCAACAAAAAGAGAAACATAAAATCATTGAGAACAATACGGAGTTCAGTTCAAAGTATGAGACTAAAAAATTAAGATACTCACTCGGCCGTGAATCTTCTCCTCTATTCTTTTCAAAGTTTTGGCAACACAATCTTTCGTAGCCTGCAAAGATGTTGTCAATTTCGCTCATATTATGCTTTGTGTTTAAAAATAATTCTAAACACTATGCGACTTAAAACTTTCCCTACCCACCTGGACAATAAATTCTCCATCTTGCAGCTTTTGAACACCTCCTACCCTAATAAAATCAGAGACATTGTCCTATAGAGAAGATGCATAGCGGTTACGACAACTAGCTTGAATGAAATCCTACCGAACAAGAAAACTTCAACATTGCCATTCTTTTTGGATAGTTTGGGTGGGAAGCATTCTTAAATTTTGGCTTGATTAAAATTCGAAGGTATTACCTCATTGTCTGCAAGTCCATAAAGCGCAAAGGCAGCATTATGCTGCAAGGACCCATTTTTTGAATCAAGAAGCTTCAATAATGGAATCAAGCCACCATTATAAGCTATACCGGCTTGATTATGAGAGTCCTGAATTGATAAAAAGAAATGTTCAGGGCGTCTTTTATTTCTGAACTTCACTGGACACAATAGTTCATAAAATACACATAACATGCCGAAAAGATCATATGGTTCACCATATAATTGCATCTGGCAAAAATTCAATGTATGAAGCATATCTCTTAAATAAGGAAATTTCAATAAATGCCAATAGAGTACTTGTTAAGCGATGTTTGAGTTTTGGTGTGTGGGTGCTTGATTTCCGTATCGTTAGAAAAGCAAAAATCACTCTTTTGTCCTTCATTTTCAGTGGACCTTTCTAAAGGGCCGCACCATCGACAAGTGCCGAGGTTTAAGGAAAAAAGGGAATAGGCTCTTTATCTGAATACTGTCCGTCAGCCAGCGTTTTGGAAAGCAAGTTGGCACGGGGAGAGAGAGAGAGAGAGAGAGACCTGAGCCAATCTCCCTAATGCAAATGCTGACATTTCCCTCAGCTGAAAGTCGTCGGACTGAAGCATATCGATTAAAGGACGAACAGCTCCCCTCTGGACAATGTGAACCTGCATTTTCGCACCCTCGTTGCAATGTAAATGAGAACGTAGATCGAGAAAGTCAAAAGTACACTTTCCAAGATAAAAAGACGAAAGGTAAGGTTGAGAAGATGACCAGGCTCAATTGATAGAGAAGACAACAAGAATGCACCACTTATCTACTAGAAGGATAGGAAAAAACTGAGACCACTTAATAAAATTGACTGACCCAAAGAAGCAAAAATTAAAGTTAGTTTGTTTCATGAATTTTGAATCATAAGAGAGAAGAAATCATACAAATCCTGGCAGAACAGGATACAGACAAAAAAAGAGGCAAGACAAAAAAAAAAACTGCCATCATTCACCTTACAGTCTGAATCAGCAGCAGCAAACTGCCCAAGGAGCAAGGCCGCCTCCCTTTGGCTCTCAGGACAGCAAGAACTGTAAATCAACATGTTTGAAGAAGAAAATGTTCAATTGAAACTTGATCGGTACAAACAATCATGAAAGAGCAAGAAGTTCATCAGACCATTTGCCAGACTGTAAGTGGCACGAGCTCCACATCAGTCCCAGATTCCCAACATACCTTAGCAGTCCAATAACAGGCTGTAAAGCCCCGGCAGCAAGGACTTCTTTTTTAATGTTCGGAGATGAGTGTACCAGATTGCCAATGACACCGACCTGAAAGCCACAAACAGAATGCAATAAACAAAGTAAATCCAAAGAATCGCACAGAGCAGCAACTCTCGTTCTGATCAATTATACTTTCCCTATGGCCTTACCGCCTCATAATGTATTGCAGTGTCCTCAGAACGGAGCATCAAAATGAGCGTTGGAAGAGCATTGCACTCCACAATCTGAAAAGGCAATGAGTTCACATAATTCCTACTCTAGATATAACAAACAAGAAAACATCTTTCCTAAGAAGAATCATCACCTGATTCTTGTTTTCATCATTTTTGAAAGCCAGGGTACGCAATGCACCAGCAGCAGCTCTTTGCACTTTGGTATCCCTAAAATCTAGCAATTCTACTAGAGGTTGAATCCCACCTTCCATCCTGCACCTCAGTCCCAATACTATTAAGGAAAATGGAGCCAAGGCAATGTTTGATTCTAAACTTTACGGGGAGCACACCTGACACGAATCTTGATGCTGCTATTCTCGTGAGCGAGGTTAGTGATAGCATCGGCCGCTCTCCTAATTAAACTGTTGACAGCTCGTGTGGTTGAACCATCTTCATGCCTCTTCAACAGATCTATTAGATGTGGTAAGGCACCACAGTCGACTATAAGTTGTTGAAGCTCTGGCTGTTCCAAGAGGAGATAACAAGGGGAAAGGTGAGACATTTTCTGTAGTACCAGTACCGCCTCAGCTAAAAAGAAAACAGTACTGAAACGGATAGTATTGACGAGTGCCGTCGACAGATAATCACAGGTATAACAAAAACCCAAAGTACAATGCCTTAGCAACATTCTTCTAAGAATCGCAATGACACTTGATGGCATCCACATAGATATCTCATCAACATGTCAAATGCCAAAATGTCTGGCAAGCATGCAAAAGGCTGTAAAGATCAATTTCACTGCCAATTTTTTCCTATTCCGCTTTCTTTTGTAAAGCACATGTAATTTGCCGCATTTAATACTCAAAGCGTCATCTTTCAACATGATGAGCTTCAACGACTCGTCCAAATAAATTTATTCCCTTATCAACGGACGATACCATATTAAAAGAGGTGACACGACGCAAATGGAAGTATAACATTGACACCCTCGAGAAGAATCTGCATTTCAGTAAATCAAGTAGAGTCAATAAGTCAAACACCGAGCTACGTATATAACCTAACGATATAACAGTGAAAACTAATTTGAGGTGTAAATGCAAAGCCTGCTGAGAAAGCTAAACAAGACAATTCAATGAATGAAATCATGACACTTTCTTTTTCACTCAAGTTGAATCTGCATTTCATTAAATCAAGCAGAGTCAATACGTTAAACACCGAGCTACGTATACAACCTAACGATATAACGGTGAAAACTAATTTGAGGTGTAAATGCAAAGCCTGCTGAGAAAGCTAAACAAGACAATTCGATGAATAAAATCGCAACACTTTCTTTTCACTCTTCTTTGCACAACCAGAAAGTAATTTACATCGTAAGTTATCTTCAAGCTCCTCCTCCAAATCCCTTTGCGGTTGTTCTACTTGCCATAACAAACCACTCTTGAGCATTCATACCACACAGTCTAACCTATTAATGACCAGACTACAGCGTGCCTCACAGACATGCATACTTGAACTAGGATAATAGAGACTTCGATCATCTCTTCAAAGATAATCGACTTCACAGCGCCAATCGCTAGCTATTGCCAATACACCGAAGCTAATAGAGCGATCAGAGTCACAATCAACTCTACCTTAACAGCCAGATGACCCAGCGCAAAAGCACATCCCTTCTCAACTTCATGCTCGTACGGCCTCGCGCTCCGGTCGCCTTCCGCCGACGGCGGCGCCTGTAGATGCTTCACCAGGGCCGGAACCACGCCGCCGTCAACAAGCAAGCTCCCCAGCTCCTCTGCATCCAACCACAAACACGCACGCACGCACACAATCAGCAGCGAAAAATCAACTCCGGACGAGTCACTAAAGCCAAGATCGCGGAATCCTAATCTTCTCCCCTCCCTCCCCCCCTACCCCCCAACCCCGGGGAGCCGCACCGTTTTTGGCGAGCTCGGCGAGGACGTGCGTGGCGCGCTTGGCGGCGGCTCGATCGGCCTCGGCCCACGAGAAGGCGGACTCGAGGACCTTCACCTGCGCGGCCACCTCCCGGAGCAGCGACTGCCGGCCGCCGTCGCCTGCGGAGGCGGAGATCTCGCCGTCGCCGGAGGCGGCCGCCGTTGCCGCCGCCTCGTCCTCCAGCTTCCTCTTCTGGCCCTTCTTCTCCTGGATGTCCTGCTGCGGATCCTGGCTCCGGTTGAAGTCCATCGATGAGGGGAAAGGAAATATTCAGGGAAGCTCAGAGAGAGAGAGAGAGAGAGAGAGAGGGAGGGGTGGGGGGTTGAGAAATGGGGGAATCGGATTTTTGAAACGCGACGGTGGCGACGGACGGTGTGGGGGAGGTGCCGGGGCAGTTTGGGGATTGTCGCCTCCGGGGACGCAGGGGCGTGGGGGGGGCGATTCGGGGCGACGCGTCGGTATTTAACGGCGAGCACCCACGTCCAATCCGCACTCGCGCGACGTCGTTTTTCCGCAGCGGCGACGAAAATGCTAACTATTCGTCATCCGAATTTTTTTTTTTCCTTTTTTCGGCACTGATAGAGAATTATATAAATCATAAACGCTCCAGAAAATAATCACGGTGGATTTTGATTTTAATTTCCTGGATATTTCCTGTATTTTCCGGGGCTTGGAAAATGTATCAGGCGGGAAGTAAATTAAAAAAGGCGGGAGGGAAGGAAAAACCCGGGTGAAAAAGGAAGGAAAGGAGGGGGGGTGGGAGCGAAAATGGAGAGCGCGGCGCGGCCCGCCCATCCCCCCAACCCGCGGGTGCCACGTGGCCATGGAGCGACGCCGTTTCGCGAGGAGCGCCTCCAATCACTTCCCGCGGCGGGCCGCGTAGCGTCAGCACCCCCCCCCCCCCCGCCCCCAAGCCCCGTACCAAAACGACGTTGCGCGCGATCGTGCTTAAACGCAGCGCCAACGTTCCCGCCTTTGATCGGACGTAAAAGATCCTTCCTCCGGAGAGTACCATGGAATGAGAAGAGAAAAAAAAAAAAAAAGGGAAAAAAAAAAACATCAAAAACCCCGAACAACGTTCGCTGCAACACACGTTCACCCAAAGCTTCTTTTGCGGCCTAAAAAACCTCGGACTAAATCTACCGCGATGTATTTACGCCAAACTTTTCTCGTAAAATTCAAAAATCTCAAACTTGTAACTGTGCGGTGTGTCCACCCTCCATCGAAGTTTAATGATACGATTTTTATTTTTATTTTTTTTCGCTTGAGGTACACGAGAGCGGTGTCAACACGATTTGCACGGCGGCCATAGTTTTGGGGCTTTTTCGATATGGGGTCGCGTGAGGATCTTCGTTTTGCCGAGCGAGGAAAGAAAAGGGGGGTGATCGGGTGGAGTAACAGCGAAGCAAAATGAATTCGGAAGGGGGGAGGTGGGGGGTGCCTTTTGCTTTACATGCGTGCTCTTCTGATTCCACGACCCCCGCTTTCGATTCATTCGGCTCTCGTGCTTTTTCCCCTTAATCAAAGCCTCTTTTCACCATCTCCATCCTGTCTAATCTAAGTCCCCGTACTTTCACAAATTCTCTAATCGGGTCCACCCACTTGGCGTCTGATCCGATCGTATTCGGCCGGCATGTCGGAGCGAATTTGATGAGAGAAACCGTGAAAGTAGAAAGGCTCGATTTAGACGAATCGAAAGTATGGGAACTTGGTTTGAAACGAGCAGGACTATAAGGACGGAAAAAAAAGTACTATACTTTTTTTTCCGTAAAGTAAAGCGAATGTGCCGAAAATTTATGTGCATGAGATCTCCTCCCGTGCGCGACGTTTCGGTTTTGATGTTTCAGAGAGCAAAGACTTCTCCGCCCGTCGACTGTCCAATATTAATTCTTGCGAAAGCCGCGATTATCGTTATTATTATCAAACCCAATTGTTCTTTTTTGGGAAAATAACGCAAATGGTTCGTAAACTTTGGTCTAATATATAATGTGATCCCCGAAGTTTTAATTCATTCGATATGGTCGGATTTCGAAAATCCACTACACATTGAGTTAAAATTCAAAATAAATTAAAAATTTATAAATCACATTATATATTGAGTTGAAATTTAGGACCACGTGTTTCATTATCCCTTTTTTTTTCTTTCCCCATTTCTTTAACACAATTCAACCCAATCGTCGCGACAGGTTGGACTAAAGACATGGGATTGCGTGGTCAACTAGCGTGAATGGTCAAAGCATCACGAGAGAGGACAGGGAAATCCGAGGATGATTCCCCAAGTCGGGGAGTCCGATAGGATTGAACTGGGCCAACCCAGTGACTTGGCTCTGGTTATGGGCCATCCAAAGCAGGAGTGTCAATGGATCGGGTCGGATCGAATCGGGCTTTCTTGATATCCAAATCGATCCGAAACTTATAGGGTCATGCTTAACCCGCCTGGAACCACCCGAGACCCTATTCACCGTACACCCCAAGGCCCGGGTCGAGCCGAGTTTCTTTTTTTTTTTTTTACGCAAATAAATTGGAATTGTGAACCCGCCGCAAATACAGAACTAACCAGGTTAGGTTGGCTCTGTTCTCTTGTTTTTTCTTTTCATATGCACAAGACAGAAAAATGATAACGGAAAAAAGGTATCACGGCTGCCCCATATACAAAAGTGGGGAAAATTACAGTTTTTTTATTTGGGTTGATGCAAAAATCAATCGACCCGAATGGAGTTTGTCTATGGATTTTCACCGGAGCAATGTGACGAACCGGTGCTAAACCATAACGCGGATGATAACATTAAGTCGAAACTCTCAAGACATAGTTAAAACATGCGAAACGAGAAACAACTGACCTGAAGATAGAATGCTTATCAACTCATCACGTAGGAAAGCAACGCGGTATTGCAAAATTGCCATTTTTACGTCAGATTCACAAGTACACACGACGATGAATGCGCGTTCTCTTGTCCTTCCATCACGGTTGCAATGCCGACGTGATCGGCCGCCTTCGCCCCCCCATCACTATCTTGTTGCTCAAGAAGACTCCACACGGTCTTATCTTCGGCCCATTGCCGCCTTGTCGACGTTGCTCTACCACCCCTCTTTCACCGCCACCTCCTCATTTTACAACGTCACCCCGCGGACTTCACTATCGCCGCCGCCATTATCGCACTGCCTTACCACGGCCAATGCCATCGTACACGTTCCGTCGCCAATCCACCGTGTCATGACTAATTTCACCCATCAACTCCCGGTCCGTCGTCATGCCATTGCTATGATGATTTGATCAAGGCATTGGCAAAACGTAGATAGATGAATCCCCCTGGACTTAACCGATTCATAGATTTTTTTCCTTCTTCCACTTGAAACAAAAAGGTTGCAAAAAATTCGCGATTGAGCTTGAGCATAGCTCTCGACATGGGCAATACCTAGAGTATAATGACCATCTTCGATCGCCTCATCGCCAGCTACCTTTTATGTAAAAAATTGCACGCTCGTCAAAAAACTTGTAAGTCAAATTTCTTTATCGAGTCCTATCTAGACTAAGATTTTGTAATTTCTTTAAATTTGCTCGACAGCAAAGCTGAAATTCCAGGTTCAAAAAAAAAAAGTAAAGCTGAAATTCGACGTTTATCCACATGCGAGAAAATGAGAAATAATGAAATATAATCTTCATCGTCGTTAGGGGTGGCAAAATGAATCAATAACCCATATTTTAACTCACATTTAATCGATCCGGTAGAAAACAGGTTAGTAGAATCTTTAATATGAGGTTGAAATGGGTTTATTATGACAGAGCCTAATTCATAAATGGGTTATATAACTCAACTCACCAGAAGCTTACCCATTGAATTTTTTTTTAAAATAAGGGTTAATACCACGAAAAACCCAAAACTGGTACACATGTGATAAATTTATCCAAAACTAATAGTTTGATCGCTAAAAACCCAAAATCGGTACATTTGTGAAAAATTTACCCTTCATTAGTTTCCGTTAAATTGAATTAATACCACAAAAAATTACAAAGTGGCACACTTGTGATAAATGGAGGGTAAAACATAAAAATTGTACATTAGTTAATTGTCACGTGTCATTTAATAAAGCAATTTAACAGTAAAATTTAATGGAAACAAATTGAGGGTAAATTTGTTATAAATATATCAGTTTAGGATTTTCGATGGTCAAAAAATTAGTTTGGAATAAAATTGTTACAGGTATACTAGTTTTGAGTTTTTTGTAGTATTAATCCTAAAAATAATGAAATTTGTAGACGCCCTAGCTACGATATCATCGAACCAGCGCCTCGACTCCCTCCCGTCTCTGGAGTTTGTTTCCTCATTCGAGGAAGAAGAGGATAGTGGTGAAAGCGGCGGTGGCAGCTACGGCTACACCGGCGACCTGCCTGACGAGTGCTTGGCCCACGTTTTCCACCTACTCGGCATGGGGGATGCGATACTCTGCCGTGTGCTGGCGGTGGCTCCGCGTCAATGAGGAGAATCAGCATTGATTGTCACTCAATGCCCAAGCCGAGCAGCTATCATCCCTCCTGTCCATCTTCTTGCGCTTCGACGCCGTCACGAAGCTCGCACTCCGTTGCAACCGGAAGTCGATCAGCCCGGCCGACGGTACGCTGATCCTAATCTCCCTCAAGTGTCGGAGCCTCACGCCGCTCAAGCTCTGCGGCTACCGGGAGCTCACCAATCTCGAAAGATTGGCAAATTCCGAGGGACAAATCCTTGTATGGCAGCTGCTCCTCAAATTCCTGCCTTTTGGTGCAGGGAGAGTGTGCATTATGGTTACGTGTGGAGAGAGTACGCGAGAAGAAGATGAATCGGACAATAGAAATAGATGGAGAAAAATAACGTGAATTGGGCATGATTCATTGTAATTTTATTATATAAAAATGGGTAAACATGGGTCGGATCATTTTCGACCCGTCCCAATCTCGGTCCAACCCATCCTGTATAACGGGTCTAATCGTCGTGTAATATATATATATATATATATATATATATATATATACATATGTATGTATGTATAGTTGAGTCGCCTTCCTGCTTGGCGACATGGTCAAAGGTTGTAGAAGTTGGAAAAGAGTCGAAACGTGATTTTAGGCGCAACCCTCGAGTGACCATCGACATCGGCGAGCTAGTGCATCCCCAACAAACACCCAACTGCCGCCCGCTGACCTGGCCGCATGTTTTCCCGCGTCAAACGAAATCGCCTTTTAAAAAAATAATAAATAATTAATTAATTAATCGATTAATTTAATTTCTTATTCCTTCCTCTTCCCCTACTCCGCTCTCTCTCTCTCTCTCTCTAACTTTCTCTCTCTACTGGTCGCATTCCTTTCGTGCGCGTCTCACCAACAGCAATGACCAGTTCAGCTCCACTACTACTCGATCAAACACCATCACCACCATCCTCATCATCATCATCATCCTCCTCCATTGAAGAAGAAGAACCACCACAAGAAGGAGAAGAAGAAGAAGAAGAAGCAAGTCCTTCCTCTCTCTCCAATCTCTGCGCGTCGACCTCTCGCCGGCCTCCCCGATGTCTCCGCCGCCACGATCGCTCCTCCGCCTCTCCCTCCTCCTCCTCGCCCTGTCGCTCCTCCCTCCCTCCCTCCCACAGCCCCAGCCGCCGTCCTCCATCCTGATCGACTGCGGCGCCGCCGCGCCGACGGCCGCGCGCGGCCTCCTGTGGCAGGCGGACGCGCCGTTCGTCTCCTCCGGCACCCCGAGGAACCTCGCGGTGGACACCGCGGACCCCACGCTCGCCACAGTCCGGTCGTTCCCCAACCTCCCCGGCCGCAAGTTCTGCTACGTGGTCGACGTCGTCCGGGGCGCCAGATACATGGTGCGGAGCACCTACTTCTACGGAGGGGTCAACGGCGTCCCCGACCCGCCGGTGTTCGACCAGATCGTGGACGGGACCCTCTGGGCCGTGGTCAACACCACGGGAGATTATCGCAATGACGATTCGACGTATTACGAAGGGGTGTTCATGGCTCAGGGCAAGACCATGAGCTTCTGCGTCGGGGCTAATGTTTATACGGAATCGGACCCGTTCATTTCGGCTCTGGAGTTTGTTCCATTGGGCGATTCGGTGTACAATTCGACGGATTTCGGGAGCTCAGCGCTCAGTTTGGTCGCCAGGAACAGCTTCGGGGACAGCGGAGATCCCATTAGGTATGATCAGTACTTGGCTCTTTGAATCCTTATAGATGTAGAGTCTATTCAAATGTGTGGAATGCCTGGCTATCGATGCCTTCCTGTTGATGATTTTCATCGAGTTCGTGGCGTGTGGGGTAAAAATTGCTGATGCAGTCTCGAAAAGTGGCGGGGTTAGATGGAGTGTTTATGAGTACAAATGGTGTCTCGGCCTCTTAATTTGCATGTTTGTTGGCCGAATTAATCATACATGTAATGCGTTAATTCATTCTGCACATGTCTACAGAGCTAAGGTTAATATGTTTACTCCAGTCATATCTTCACTTATGCTTTGTAATGCCACGGTATGGTCAGACATGGTTTTTGCGGCTTTCTTTACTCTGCATTCCCTACGTGAAAATAACTCTTTGGAGACTAAAAGATCGTCGAGGGATTCCTGAATAAATGCAACAGCATCTGTTTTGTCCTTGATTCGAGACACGAAGTCGACGCTCTAGTATATATACTTTGGCTTTTCCTTGACTTTTGCCTAACGTACCGATTTTTCAACTGCCAGATTTCCCGATGATCGATTTGACCGTCTCTGGGTGCCATTTGGAGGAAATGGTTCTTCCAAAACAAGCAACAATTTAACTGTTTCTGGATTTTGGAATCTTCCTCCCTTGAAAGTTTTTGAAACAGAGCTGACTGTGCCCGCATCAAAGCCGCTGGAGTTGCAATGGCCTCTGGGTTCTCTACAAAATGGATCGTACTATATTGCTCTATATTTTGCAGATGATCATGATTCGGTAGCCGGAGGCTCAAGAATCCAGGACATAACAGTAAATGGTGTTCCATTTTACAGCAACTTGAATGTTACTTCAGATGGCGTTGCCGTTTTTTCTTCGAATTGGCCTCTCGTTGGCCTTACAAAGATAAATCTGGTTCCTACTAGCGGTTCAACTTTGGGTCCTTTAATCAATGCTGGGGAAGCTTTTCAGGTGCTGCCTCTTGGAAGAGTAACTCACACGAGAGATGGTACAGTTTTTAGATTCTTTCCCATTTGTTGGGTGTAACTTTCATATTAATTCTTTGCTCACCTGTTTGGCCAGCGTAGGCAAATCCTTCACTACCTCCATGATTATTCTCATGTCAAAGCCACCTTTTTCTGTTAAAATAAAAAATCCAGAACACCTAATGGTTAGGTGACATGCAATGGGAAAAATGTCCAGTTTACTTTAACGACAGGGTCAGATTCTGTGCTTCTCTCAAAGGATGCTGCCACATAATGCGCAGAACCTTTTTCGCCGAGTCCCTGACTGGTTTATGACAGTATTTTTGCATAAGCAAGCATTTCTACTTTGTTATTTGGCCTTTCATTGATAGAAAAGTCATATTATAAAGTGATACAATTCTTCCTACTTTATTATTTCTCCTGACGCCATCTGAAAAGTGTATTTCTTGTTTCAGTGATTGCTTTGGAAAATTTGAAACTCAGCTTGCACAATCATCCTATTGATTGGAGTGGTGATCCTTGTTTACCTCAGCAGTACTCCTGGACTGGAGTTACGTGCTCTCAGGGCCGCCGGATCCGTGTGGTCGCTTTGTGAGTCTAATTCTATTGTGAAGTCATGGTTTGTTTATGTTTTCCAAAACTGCCTTTATTACGTAGTACTTATGTCTGATTATACTTTGGTTGCAGAAACCTGACTGGTATTGGTCTCTACGGATCCCTGTCACCTTATCTTGCTAATATGACTGCATTGACTGGCATGTATGTAATCCAGTGTGATGTGATCAACCTTTTTGTTTAGACTTTCAGTCAGCTAATAAAGAGTTCCTTGACTGACAACCTCGCCCCTTAACAGCTGGCTCGGAAACAATCATTTATATGGACCTATCCCTAATCTCAGTGCACTAAGGAACCTTGAAATATTGTAAGTTACGGGGTTTTCCTGTTAGTTGCAACTCTTTGAAGGCACAATGATCTACATGTTATATGTGATTTTGATGGTCTTTTTACCTCTATCTAATCTAATAATTTTTACTTGTAGGCATTTAAATGACAATGAGTTGAATGGGCAAATTCCCTCATCACTTGGAGCCATAAGTGGCTTGAAAGAACTGTAAGTTCTGTCTCCTATCAACTATCGAGTGAATGCATGCGTTTCTGCAGTCAATCCCCTCCACTTTCTTTTTGAAATTTTGCTCTGTTTTCTTTTGTTCCTTTCACTATCATAATTCTTAGCATCCTGTGACTATTTTAGAACAACTAATTACCCAATCCCTACTTCATTGGAGGTTATTGTACTTTTCATGCTCAGCAATCCCCATTGAAAATTTAGGCAATTACCTTTATGGTTAGATCAAATTATTAGTTAAAATAATTTCCTTCAAAGCCAATATCACGCCGCCTGGGGCTATTCAATAAGTCTCTCGAATGGCATACATATGGAAGACCAATATAGTCCTATAATACTACACTGTTTTTATTAGTACTAACACAATTCTTTATTACAAGAATGGTATTTGATTGTTGCTGAAGGAGCAGTAGTGATTCATCTAGATGATCCCTCTCTTTCTTCTCACAAGCGCATGGTGCCAGATAGATGTTTCCTTAACATCAGAACAACAGTTTCTTGATACGTGGCAGATATTTGTCTAACCTATTCTTGCTTGATTCTTGGATTTTCTGTCCCATTTTTGGTAATCTAGTGGAATTTGCAATTACCTACTTCCATGTTATGAGTTTGGTTGTGATGAGTGCTTCAACATGCAAAACATGAGGGCTTTGGACCGTTTCCTGATAGTAATTTACTTGGAGTACTGTTTTCAATGAATTTTCAAGACTTTTCTGAGTATCCAGGCGAAGCCATTAAATGAAAAAACACTTGGAGACATAATGGAATTGGTTTAATCAATCACATCTGCATCCTCTTCTATCAAGCTATTGATGTAACTTGCAGGGTATGATTCTTATGTCTTGTGCTTGTTGTCTTTCAGTTTCTTGCAAAACAATAATTTGACTGGTCAAGTTCCAAGCAGTCTCCTTAATAAGCCTGGATTGAATCTCGAGTAAGTGGGCGTTCTCTGTGAATGTTTGTTGTACTATAATTCAATGTCCTATTAGGTCTAATGTTCTGTTTCTTTTTAGGTTTTATGGCAACCGTTTGTTGTCTGCACCACCCCCACGATAATGACAAGACTGTAGCTGAATACCCAAAAGTGGAAGCAAGATGGTCAGTGTCATTGGATAAGTCGATCACGTTATTCATGGGATCTTTACTTGAAGTTTTGCCAGCTCAGCTACGAGTCACAGAATGGAAAAGTTGCATCATTTGGGTCTAGAGCTGTATGCACTCTTCTAGCATTTGAAGCGCCACTCTCTTTGTAGACCGAACATAGTTGGCTCATACTCACTGCATTCTTTTATTCACTTGGTCTTGTTGTGTAAGGCTCTCATACTGTATGTTATGTAAAGGCAAATATTCTGAAACTGACAGTCCTTTTGTTTTTCATCCATGTGTCTGTATTATGAGCATTAACGTGTAATACCAACCTTCCTACAACAGTCTTGATCTTGCCGAATAACACAATTGCAATTCAGCTTAAGTTTGTTGGATGAAATTTCACTTTTACAAGGCAGCAACACCTGTGTCTAAATGGTTTTTCACTAAATGATGCTTTAGCAGTTCGGTGCCATTTCTCAGGTCAATTGTAATTCGGTCTTTAGTATGAACTTGGCATCCTGGGAGGGAACTTCTTGCTTGTTTCTGGATTGAATACACTATCAACATTTGCCCTTAATTCAGGTTTTGCTTACTAATTGGGTTGTGCCATTGCTCATTCCGTTGTGCTGCGTAGCCGTCGCATCCCTTTTTAATCAACAAGCGAAAGGGCCAATTCTGAAGCTACCATCCCTTTTTAATCAGCAAGCGAAAGGGCCAATTCTGAAGCTACCATCCGAGAAAATATGAGGGAGTCATAGCTAGCACGCAAGAATTTCTAACCAGATTCGATCTCAGTCTCTCTTGGTATATGTGGCGTTATGATGCAGATTGAAATCTGCTTTTACCTAACTTCTGGTTCGTTGAATGTTCCCATCTAATCTTGTTACTCACGAAAAAGAAAACTTGCTTGAGTAAGGCGATGTGGCTAACTTTCTTCTGTCGTGGTACTTATCTGAAGTCGCGAGACTTCTTCCTTCAAAGAACTACTGCATATCCCTCATCACTTTAGGTTCCCACCCATCAAATTCATCTTCAGGTTCGTTTACCTCTCCACAAGCCAGTGAGTTCTCCCTTTTCTAACCCAGAACATGGTAACAGACTTCTTGGATTGCTCATATCGTTCGATCTCACCTTCTACATTCCTGTTTTGTTAAAGAGGAGCTAACCCGAGTTTATCGATCGGTCCAGGTACGACAGCATGCCCTTGTTCTTAGTAGAATCCGGTGACTAATCAAGCGTTTTTTGTGTCGTTCCAAATAGCATTCCGCAGATTTTCGAGTCGCAAATTCTTCCCGGTAGAGTCTTCCCTGGCGGGGTGGGCTCACTGAATAGTAACGTTCGGATCGAGCGGACCCATGGAACGTGGATGGTTCACCTGATTCAATTATACGTGCCTTGCTTGGTCCACGTGGTGTACGGGTCAAGGCTTGCAATCCCTTTCTACTGCACCGGGCAACTGTGTGGACTTACATGATTTGCACAAAATCATTTTGCATCTGCATCATCAAAGACTTTATATCTGACGACTCTGAAGCCACATGCTGCAATGCAATCTGTGAATGTTGTATTTTCAGTATTTCCATGTAATTTTTTTCACCCGGATTTCCATCATTTTCCATTGAATCTTGTCACGAGATGAGAAGGAAAAGGATGCAACCGGTTCGTTGAGCAGAAAGTCAGCATCTAAACTCAAAATCATCGGATCCGAGGATAACAACATAGAAAAAGACTTGAAAAAACAAACGGCTTCAGAAAGGATAGGACTAGAAAAAAGAGAAGAAGGGTTGAATAATAAAACTTATTGACATTAAGCTTTTCTCTACATTTGACAATACCGAGTTCCTCGTCGGCATCCCTCATCAGTCTCCTCTTCACCTATCTAATCTCCCTTTCTTCTTTACGGGGAACAAAGGCGGCAATGCGCTGCTCTTCGCCGGCGTGCAGATCGGCACGTTTACCATCGGCCTGATCCGGATGCTCGCCGACCTCGTCCTCTCCAGCCCTTTCTTTATCCTCTTCACCTGCTTCTCCCCGCTCCGGGTGGCCGCCGACCCTTTCTTCTCGTCCTTCACGGCCACGTCGGCCATCGAGTTGGAAGAGGACGATGTCGACGAAGAGGAGGACGACGGCGACAGCGAGGAGTTGGGGCGCTGCTTCTTCAACCTCAGCAACTCCTTCCACAGGACGGTGCACTTGGGCGGCCTCGGGGACGGGTCGTCGTCCAAGAACCAATTCGCCTTGCTCTGTTCCTTGTTATCCTTGGCCTCCTCGCGGCCTTCCTCGTCGCCGTCGTCCTTGGGACCGAGGCTGATCTTGTTCAGCCTCTCGGACTGCTGCATTTGCCAGAAGGGCAGCAGCTTTCCCTCGCAGAAGAGCTCGTCGGCGGACAGCATCGAGTCGAGGCTCACGTTGGTCGACAGGAACTCGAACTCGGCTTTGTCGATGTCCATCTCGCGCTCTTTCTCGTGGTGTGCTTTCTGGCTGATGGAGATGAAGTTCTTGTCATCCAGGAATTCAGCAGAGAATGAGATCCTGGGACTCGAGGGTGCATCGCTGGCCCTGGGAGGTGGATGACCAGATTCTACGGACACCATAGCTGTTGGAGAGAGAGAGAGAGACGGAGAGAGAGAGAGAGAGAGAGAGAGAGAGAGCTGGCAAGCGATGATGATGTTCTAGGAACTATGTGCACGAGAGAGTCCAGGTGATATATAAGGGGGAGGAGATGATGCTTTCCCTTGTGTTCTCACTGTTTAACCTTTTGTCTTGTTTTTGTTTGGCAGATGCATGTTTTGGGAGGTGAGGAACCGAGGGGCTAACCCTTTTTTCATTTTTTCTCATTAGACAAGGGAGCTATGATTGTGCTAGAATGCTGGAACAGCACATGGACATCATGAGTGCCTAAACAATAGGACTCCCAAGAAGTTCCATCGCCATATCAAGTCATTGAAATAAAAATAGGTGCTTCGATTGATCCAGAAAAAAATCTCCCAATGAAAGAAATTTTTATCCCCATTTTCCTCTTACTCATTAATGAGCATGTACACGCAGGCGAAACGGTTCATTAGCATCCGATTCATTCCATTCTTGAAAACACAAACTCATTTAAATGTCCTCACAGACATGTAACATTTATAGAAAATTCAGATTTTCATTAAGGATCGAGATTCCGTGGGTCAAGAAATTAATGATGGAATCGGATTTTACCGATTTAAAAAAAAAGAGGGGGGTTGGGGGGGGTGGGGGGGACATGTTTTGATTAGGAGAGGAGTCATACGTAAGGAGGAGAAATATGTGGGGTGCACTTCAAACTAGACAAACAAATTGTTAATTAAGCACAGAATCAGTCAAAGGAGATTTCCCCTTTGAAGTTTTATGAGTCTCTTTTGCTTGGAGTGAGTACAACATGAATGATAGGAGTCCCCATGCATGTGCCCACATGAGGGTACTTCACTTGCCATGTGAAGGCCTGTCCAAAACTTGTAAGAATAGCTTTTTCATACACACACACCCACATTACCAAGTTGCCCTTTGTCAGAATTGCATTAAACCCTGGCCAATCTGGTCCTTTTGCCCCATCTGGGACATGACCATCTTTGATATTTTTCTTGAAGTCCTCTTTGTTTGCAAAGTGGCTGGATATCATCATGTTCTGCTCCTAGGATGGCTTGAAGAGGGATTTGGCCGGCTCTATGTAGATCCAGATAGCCAATAAACAAATGGAAAATTAATGAAAGCTTTTCTCATGATCATTTCGAAGTGGGTCTGTGATTTGATCATGTTGCAGTTAAACATGGAACCTTTCTTGGGCTCTCTGTCTGTCCCTCTGGTCTATGATTGAGGGGACAATAAAGTTGAGATTAACTTTGAGACACTGATTAAACTAGTGAGCTTAACATGTGACACAAACGGAGGCTCTGATAGACCATGATCTCCCTACACTATCTAGAAGTTTTTGTTGTGGTTTGAATTGGTTGTACTCTACTCACATGCACGCTTCACATCTGCCCCTCTAATTTTATAGACAGGGATGATCCACAATTGACATCACATGCCGGACTCAAATCATGAGTGAAAATGGTTCAAAAAATCATAAATCTATTATACGATGGCCAATTCAGTACTAACTTTTCAATTTTACCAATTTAGTCATAAACTTTTTGACGATTTGTCAATATAGTTATAAACGTGGACACTAACCGTTCTATGTGGTATGATCGGCCGGCGCTGACGTGGACCGTCATGTCAGCGATTTCAGGCCAAAATTGCTCGGAATGATTATATTAAAAAATTATCAAAATGTTTCGGATTAAATTGAAAAAATCGAAAAGTTTATGACTGAATTGACCATCATACAATAGATTTAGGACTTTTTGTACAATTATCCCCAGACCATTACGATAGCAACCAAAGAAGTGTTTGTTTTTAAGTTCTCGCGACGTGATTTTGGTTGGAAGATTGGGTTTATGTTGTTGTCACTCACATAAGTCAATAAATCTCATCCGATCGGTTATTGTTACACATATCGCTCTCCACTTATATGTAAACAAATATTCATGAAAAATAACATGCCCTGTGCCTTGAATATGCGGAATTCCACTTGAGGATAGGATCCATAGCTCCATGTACTTTCCAGCACATCAAGACTCAAGATAAAGATACATTAAATTGTAGGTCATGCTATGTCCGAGAGAAGGTTGCAAGAAATGAGAGAGAGAGAACAAGAAATTTTCCTTCCAACAGCTTAAAACATTTGTCATTCGATTTCAATTTATTCGAGGGAAGAAAAATACTTGTGTGAGAGTATCGGAAGCGCATGCGATATCTCGCTTATAAAACGTCACCGATCCATGTACTCTTGTAGTTGAAAATTTTCATTTCCAAACACGATCTTAAACACCACTAAAATGGTCAACAAGTGCTCAGCCTACAAGGGCGTCAACCCCAAGAAAGGTCGCAACCTTCAAAAAGTTCAGCCTGGGTCTAGTTATATATCGAAGGCATTTCCCGAGGCCATGCGCAAGAGGCTTCTTTTACTTTGTGGTATGCAGTTAGGTCTGGTAATTCGGAGGTTCAAGCTAACCCAGCGGGACCAAAAAGAGTGCACCCTAAGAAGTTCTATCATGCATTAGGGGCAAGAATTGGTCCCGGCTGAATTAGGGATCTGAACCGATCCAGCCCATATCAACCGATTCAAGATCGATTCACACCTATAGGTAAGAAATTTGAGAACCGACCAACACCGGCTTGAGTCCCCGATTGATGTATCAATTATAAGTCAGCCGGAACCGACTTAGACCAACTTGCATCTTCTTAAAGAAGATCTCCCTTTCTCTCGATTTCGACGCTCGATGAAATTAATCTTAGATCCCTCTCGTGCCAATCTCTCTGTGTCTCTCGCACCACTTTGATGTTGTACAAGTAAAGAACATGTGATACACAGCATAGGTTCAATAATTACAAATTATGCTGCAAAATAAAAAAAAATTCTAATAAAAACAACGAGTCCTAACTGTTGGATCTCCCATGAGATCAATCACTCCTAACACAAATTCTCGGAGCACACGAGAAATTTGTGCATGAACTTTCATATCCAAAGTAATACATTGAACTTAGGGTCTATTTAGTAACGTTTTTATTTCTCTATTTTTCTGTTTTTTTTGTTCCCTGGAACATAAAAAGAACAGAAATCTGTTTAGTAACATCAGTTGGTATTTTTGTTCCCCGAAATAAAAAAGTAATTAGGGAATAAATTTAGAATAGAAATAAGAAGTAAAAAAATCTACTTTTATATTTTTGGAACAAAAGGAGAAACAATAGAGAAACAAGATCAGCTCTCTCTCTTTCACAAAATATTCTCATACTAAACCCTAAATCCTAAAAGCTTAAACCTTAACTGTCAAACCCTAAACTCCAAAATCCTAAACCTTAACCCTCAAACCTTAAACCCCAAAACTTTAAACCTTAATACCAAAACCCTAAAACCCATAACACTAAAATTAAAAACCCTAAATCCTAAACCCCAAAACCTGGAATCCCAAAACCCTAAATCTTCTAAAGCCCATATCCTAAACGCAAAAACCCAAACCATAAAATCCCAAACCTGAAACACTAAACCCTAAACCCCAAAACTCCAAACCCGAAAACCTAAAACTTAAACCCTAAAATCTTAATTCCAAACCCTAAATCCTAAAACGCTAAATTGCAAAACCCCGAATTCTAAACCATAAATCCCAAACCCTAAACCTTATACCCTAAATCCCAAATCCTAATACCCAAAATCCAAAACTCTAAAACTTAAACCCCAAACCCAAAACCTCAAAACCGAAATCTTTAACCCCAAATCCTAAAATCCTACACCCTAAACTGCAATTTCCTAGACCACCACTCGATATTTGCTTTGTTGATAAAGAGTAATTTTCTTTATGATTGTATTAAAGTCATCCAATTCTATATCATAATATATTATTATTCTATTTCTAGTCCAATTTTATCCAAACATGAATTGTTAATACCCCTAAACTGTAATTTTCTCTACCACTACCAGGTATTTGCTTTGTCTATAAGAAGTAATTTTCTTTATAATTATATTAAGGTCGTCCAATTCTATGTCATAATATATTTTTATTCTATTTCTAGTTTAATTTTATCCAAACATCAATTGTTAAGTCTCCATCGACAATTTTATAACTAAATGAAAAAATTTGGAGTATAAATTTTCAGTGTCCTATCAAACGCATTTCTGGTCTTTTTTTACTCAGAGAATATAAATTTTGTGCAGTTACTAAACACGTTTTTTTCTCAGAAACTCGTCTAACAAATAGAAATAGAAAAAATTATTTCTGAATAGAAATTATTTTTAGGAACATAAATGTTACTAAATAGACTCTTATATTCCAGCAACTTGCATGCATGTTGGAAGATTATTTGTGGCATTCAACATTGAACGCGAGGGCCAGTGACTACAAATCTTGGAGACGAGCGTAATGAATCAAGAGACAACAACATGGGACCTTTTCCGATTCTGTCAAAACCCACCATTTGATGTTGGGGTCTTGTGGGCGCCATGGATATAGTGTTCTTGATGTTGCCCTTTGGCAAAAACAATAATGGAAGGATGGAAGATGATAGACCCCGAACAGTAGAAGTCTCGAAGGCTACGCAGACGCCAAAATCTCGAATCAAAGGAGGCGACATATGAGCTTTGTAAAAGCAAAGATGAGAAAGACAAACTGTTTGATTCAGATGTGACAGATCTCGTGTTCAATTCACGGCACGACTTTCTTAAAGTAATCTCATAGCCACGCGCACCGCCTTACTTGTGGATGGAGCGAGGTGGTTTGCGTATAAATCCGAAACTCAATCGAGTCGAGAGGTGCAGATACATTGCACTATAATATCCAATTCATGCAGTTTCTATTTTATGAAAATGGATAGAAACATTGCGTGTGGACTCTGTTAACCCTACTAAGGTCTTGGCTTGTTCATAAGAGAGCCTACTTCCCTAAAAATACCTTAACTTTAGGTTTAATTTCAAATCTACTCCGAAGTTTTTTTTTGTCAAAAAAAATCACAACTTACGTTCTAGTCACAAATCCGCCCACATCCAATACTGCTTTTTTTAGAATCATCAACACTAAACCCAGTTAGAGGTTCATCATTAGAATATGCGACTTTATTAACATCTTTACCTTCATAAAAAATAGTAGCAGCCTCTCAATATTGATAATTTTGAAGAAGTTGATGGCAATTTTTGGACTCTTTGGCAGATCCGGGACTGGAGCAAAAGTTTAAATTTTTTTTTATGAAAACTAGAAGGTGCCCAGTAATAGTTTGAGTTGTTAAGATTTTGAGTGTGATTCGTGACCTATATGACAAAGGGCCCGTTTGGTTCAGTTTTAGAAAGAGGCTTTCACCCAAAATGTTGAACCGTTTGGTTCAACTTTCATGTTAGCATTGGCCAAATGCTAGCATTTGGAATGCTACTGGTCACGTCTTTTTTTTTTTTTTTTGGTTTGAAGCCGTTTATCTTCTTCACCAAGCGGTCGGCGAGGGAGAAGGGTCGGCAAGGTCGCCTGAGGTTGGGCAATCGCCCAAGCGACGCCGTTGCTGGGGTCGCTCGACCTAGGCCGTTGCAGCTTGAGGTCACGCAACCAGGCGGCGATGGCTACCTGGGGTCCCTCGACCCAAGTCGTTGCTGCTTGGAGTCACGCAACCCAGGCAGTCGTCGGCGTGGGTCGAGCGACCCCAGCGATAGCGTCGCCTGGGTCGCTCGACCCAGGCGACGCTGTCGCTGGGGTCGCTCGACCCACGCCGTCGCCGCCTGGGTCGCACGACCTCAAGCGATGGCCGCCGGCACCAGATCTGGCTCGCCGACAAAGGGTGTTTTAAAAAAAAAAAACTCCCAAAGCCCATTTGTAAATAAAAATAACCAAACATAACTCACATTTTCCCAAGTGGCTTTCAAATAATTTTTATCAAACGCTATTTGCATTTCTCCAAGTAGCTTTCACCTAAAGGTATTTGCATTTCCCAAACGAGCATTCTAAAAGTCGAACCAAATAGGCCCAAAATATCTTGACTCCAAGGTCATTCAATAATTTCAAGGCATAAGAAGATACCGCAACACGTTATTTACCAACACAAGAACTACATTTCCAAATCTTGATATATGTGGCACTTTAGTTATAATTGGGTTGCAGAATTACGCAAGCAAGCGTAACAAAACTAAGTCATTTAATAGGTAAAATTTGTTGTATATTTCGATAAGTTTTAAAATCTTGAAAGCTACTTTAGGTAACGGTTTTTTACCATTATCAATTTATAACAGTTTTTGTCTACCATTAATGTATAACGGTTGTGTAACGTTTTGTAATGGTTTTGTAACAAACTTGAATGCTATTAATTTACTTCTTATGGAGTTTTTCAAGGAAATGCAAGAATTTATGATGGAAAACGACTTTTTTTTTACTTACATTGTTACTCCGAACATAATTGAAAAGTGATATAGATATATCACAACAAGAATATTCCTATATTTCCTTTCTTTGCTAGGTTTACACATAAAGTTGTTATTGTTCCTTCTATTATTTTGTGCGGAATAAAGAAGGTCTGCTATATTTCGAGAGGAGAACCACCAGGGCTTATCGCACCGAGTTTTGTACCTTGAGGGGCGAAATTTTCCTTAAAGACAATGTTTGCACGCCTTAGATGTTTTGAAATTATTTTTTCATCTTTTTCAAAATATTTACATCAATTTCTTATTTTTCTTATCATGTAATATTTATCCGACAAAAATATCATATACTATGATCGATAGAATCACTATAATTTTAGCGACACCTAAGATCGATAATAAAATGGTACATTAGTTTAACATTTAGGCTCCGTTTGTTTTGCGGAAAATGAAAAGTTTGAAAAATATTTTCCTAAAATCGATCGCTTATATCGTTGAAATGATTAGCTAATGGACAATGCTTTGATCATCGACATCAATTCATGTCTAAACATTTTCACGGACGATAAAAATATTTTTCGTCTATTTAATTTTTTAAGCGATATAAGCGAAAATCTTTGGAAAACTTCCAAATCATTCATTTTTCGCAAAACAAATGGAGTCGGACCTTTGTAGGTTATAGATCCGCCAAATAGGTAAGTGCTGTCTAGACTCGCTCAGAAGTGAACTGTAACGTACAAACGGCGAATTCCGACAATTGGAAAGCAAGTCTCAATTAAACAAAGTTAAGCCAACCATACTGTACAGAACCAAGTCTTATTTTTAAACAAAGTTAAGCCAGCCATACTGTACAGCGAGAATTCGCGCGAAAGCTCGGAGAAAAAGAAAGCACAGCACATAGGACCAACATAAATTCTGTAACGTAGTGGATTCTGCATCAGACCCACTTCAATCAGCAGCTGCAGCAATGGACAACGAGGCTGTGTCTGCAAGAACCTGCGCCCATGTCAAAGGAGAGATGCTCGCCTATTGACCCGCGAAAGACTCCCGAGGCCAAGACAGCAAACTGTTCGCGGAGGGGGACCATCGCCCCCCATTCCATAGAATAAAAACCTCGGTCTGCTTCCATGCCCGTTAGCTAGTTGTTAACGTGAGGCCCTTCAGGTCGTTTTTTAAATGGTCCTGCTTCCATGTACAGACAGTCACTGCACTAGAGAGACAGAGAGAGAGAAGAGAGAGAGAGAGAGTGTTGACTTTGACTGTGACAGGAGAGAGATTGATTGGAGCTTTGAATGAAGGTTGGAAGGTGTAGGGAAGGTCACTTGTCCTCGTCCTTGGATTGCGTAACAGGACGTTGAACTCACCTGGCGGATAAGATCGATTCATTGGCTCATTTCTTTTCCAACTTCTGGCCCTTGAAACAAGGGGAAATTGAACGTGGCCTTCTGACATGCACGATTATGATAAAAATTAGATACGTTTAAGCTTGGAGTAGTCCTGTATTGTAATGAATAGTCATGAACCAAATATGGAGTTTAGGGTAATTTTCATGAACTTCGAAACCTATCTCTACCGGTATAGTTACGCGTTTATTGGCTATCGGGGGCAAATCTTGGAAAAACCCATGAGCCAATGTACAAAGATATTGTGACTTTTCCAAACCGAACAAAAAGAATAATGTACTTTTACCCGATAGAAAGAAGCCCCCGCGATTAAGTTTTCCGCCCACACATGCTGATGTGAAACACAACAATGGCTAATGGTACCAACATATATAAAAAGCTTCTCGTTTTTTTAGGGATTTGTCCTTTTTTTTAACCTTCTCTAAAGAATTAGTATATGGAAAAGCTACCTCATTTTTCTGGATGGTATTGATCAAACCGATAGCTCAAATTTAACAAATGTGTCGGCCAAGAACAAAAATCATCCAAAAAAAAAGGTGGATCGATTGAGATCCAACAATTTCAATGGGGCCCAAGCCCAAAATTGGGCTGAATGTGGGCCCAAAATCTGAGAAGATAACATGAAGATCCCTGGAGATGCAGAAAGATCTAAAAGGCTGAGCAGGTCTTTTGCTTTGTCTGGTATATGCTCAATGCAGAAAGCAGGACTCATAAGGCCAATGGATCAGGTGAAGCCACGTCTTCTGACCACACATGGGCAAAGAAAACAAAGCCAAATTGGACCAGGCCTTCTTCAATGAGGGGAGCTCAATTGGGAGGGCAAAGGGAAAAACTTTCTTTCACGGGGTAAAAATGAGAAGCTAAAGGAGGCGGGAAATTGACTTGATCTCTCTCTCTCTCGTTCTCAGATCGCACGGCGACGTCGATTTCAGAGGATTTCGTTACTAGAATTCGAACTTAAAACATAATTTGGCCATTGGTTGGTACTTTGGATTTGACTTATCGACTATGTCGGACAATGGTAAAGTCCTTACGATAACATCGTTTTGCATTCTCCCTTTCTTTCTTTTGGGCCGACAAATGGAACAAAATAGAAGGGTCATACGTACACTTGCGTGATAAAAGATGTTAGGACGGGCAGTCTGGATTCAGGAGGGGTGCCTATAGAACTCTAGGGCACTAATTGAAAAAATTATCAAAAAAGTCGTAAAACTATTACGTTGTGGCCAATTCAGCTCTAAAAATCTTTTGGCGATTTGCTAATATAATCGTTCCAAACAATTTTCGTCAAAAATTGCTAGAGTGGACGCTAGCCATCCTAGGTGGCACAATCAGCAGTGACGTTGATAATTTTTACAATTTTTAAAATTTTTCAAAAGTTTTTTTATTGTTTTTTCTTTTCTTTTTCCAACTCTGGGCTGGCAATGGCCAAAGACCCTCACCTGGTCTAGACAAGGGCGTCATGGCCCTCGCCTAGATCTAGGTGGGGGTCGCTGGCTCTCGCGCAGCTTAGAGTTGGGAAAAAAAAGAAAGAAAATTACAAAAAGTTACAAAATTATCTATATCAACGTCAACAGTGTCACAAACAGCCGACATTCACGTCCGTAAATTTCGGCAAAAATTGGTATGAAAGATTGACATAATTGAAAGATTTAGAACTAAATTGACCATTGTACAATCGATTTTGGACTTTTTTGGTAACTTGATTGAACCAAATCAACTCAATTACCTGGCTTCCACAATTGTTGCCAAAATGCTCCCATGGGGAAAATGATTGACGGCCAAACATTGACTTTTGACAATGAGATATGCCTAAATCACGAGGTGATTTGCATATTGGTGGACAAATAATTATCCAATTCAGGGTGGGTTTGATTATGTTTTATGGGAATCTGATTTTCGGACTTTTGAGCAACTGTCCAAGCTCGCCTTGATTATGTTGACCAGAAGGTTGATCAAATGTTTTTCGTCATCGAAAATGATTAGTCAACCAAAAACACTTTTCGATTAATGAAATATTCATGTATAAAATTTAAAAAGTGAATTTCTTAATCTAAAAAGGTGAAAACACTTTCCGGAATTGCTTCCCTTTGCTTTTTTAAATATTTTATTCTTTTTTTTATTTTTAAAATAAAAATATTTTAAAAAAATCAATTTTTTTTTTGCGTGAGATAAAATCATGGAATTGAAATCATTTTCCAAACATTTTCCAAATAAGATCCAAACAGCATAAGATATTTTCGATCACATATAATCAAACAAACGAAAACTAACTATTTTCCTGGAAAATGATTTTCCAGAAAACATTTTCCATGAAATAAATGCACCCTAAGTAAATGTTTTATATCATTGGTCAAAGATTTGATCTACTATTGAAATGCTACAATTCTATAGGGTTTCGATGCACATACAATCTCCATCCATCTAATCGGTTACCAATTTTTTGGTTGGACTTTTCGATTTCAAACATACTATTATAATCTATATCCGCATCTTTCTTTCCCCCTTAAAGTTTATTTCATGTATACATGCAGCTTATCAATTCAAGATGCCGTCGTTCATGATCTTAATATACTCGTAATCCCTCTCCACCGAATGGCTTACACTTTGTTAGTGCCCCATTTTACCACATCGTTTTAAGAGGAAATTCATCTACAAGAGAGGGAGATCGATTTGAGAGGATACAATATTGGGCAGTGCACAGGTGATGCGCAAAATGTTAGGAACCATTCAATGCGTGCGTAACTTTAGCACCTAGATTTTCAACATCTCGTTTTGAAGACGTGTCCGATATAAATGTTGGTACTTACATTCAAGTGGTGTCTTATCTTGATTCAACCTTTGACCTAGCAAATGAGTGGTTAACGTAATTATGAGTTACATTTAATCGAGATATCGCATGAACTCCCGATTTTACATTAAAAGAAAAATAAGTCAAAGATGGAGTTAAAGCAAAATTGCACCGTGGAGTAGGTTAAATTGAACAGAAAGTCGGGTTTTTTTTTTGTTGTTATCTGATTCTATCATATTTTTATTTCTATATTATAAGTCACCGTGTGTATTACGTGTTGTGCGCAGGTTTCCAAACTCCACTCCGCCACTTACGCCTCTCATGTGCAATTAGTGACTTTCGAATGGATAAACTCGTTAATCGATTAAGTGTAGATCATCGAACTATGGGGACACTGATTCGAAGCAATATTCAAATAGGTAATCCTCGATTCTCGAGCCAGAAATTTCTCGGCCATCCGATCAAGTCACATTGATCCGACGGCTGATACCGATATAATCCTCTGGGATTCGGAACACCCAATCACACATCACGTCAACTAGAGAAGTTGGAGGGGCTGACGTGTCTTCATCATGCGGTCACGATGACGTGACTGGACCCAAATCAAATCGCAGGGGATAGGATGATGACGATGACGATGATGATGGGACGAGGGTGAGGAATCGCATGTGACCTGTCCCACGGCCCCGCTTCGCCCGCCCACGTGGACCGTCCCGCCTCCTGACACGCGGACTTTCCCCCTATTTGGCCATTCGAATTGTCCTTTTCCGTGCGCTCTCTCGCGTCTCCGTCAGCCTGCGGCAACGGGACGACAGACGAAAGTAGATTCGAGTACGAACCTTGGGATTACTTGTGGAACCGGAGGTGACAATTCTTGTGAATGTGAGGGTAGTTTCAACGTGACACGGAACGATACCATCGCGCTAAATTAGAATTGACACGAGGCGCCCTAATCCGTTGTTGATAAGGAATGATCGTAGTCAATTCGAAAGCTTTTTGATTATGGCAAACAAGGGCACGATTAGCGGGACGTGACGTGACCACGTCGGTCCTGACTCGAATCATGCAACCTCTGTCTTTGCAATCCTTATCAATCTTTTATCTCTGGTAGGGATGCCGAGTCCTAACCCGAATCATGTCTTAACTTATTCGTGGACGATAAAATTATTAAAGTGCAATAAACAATTATTATTAGGAAAATGTTTTTTTATACATACGCACCCTTATTGGAAAATGCGGATAAGCACGAAATATGCAAGTTCGGAAATTACATTGAACATTTTCATATAATTTCAGGATTATATTGAACATGTACAAAAAGTTCAAGAACCACAATAAACAGATTAAAAATTCATAGACTACATTGATTATTAGGATTTAAGTTCAGGGATTACATTTAACATCGTATCATTTTCCTTCCTCTAAATTGACATGGGAAAAGAATATCCAAAATGAAAATGAGGATAAGCGCGAAAATATGCAAAGTCTTTCGGGGAAATTAGTGAATCAAAATGAAGTGGGACCCGTCTTCTGGATCGGATGGTCCACCGGGTGTAGGTGGGGCCCAAATTCCCCTTTCGAAAAATAATTTCCGTCGGATCGCATTGGCGGCCAAGTACTCGCCGTACCCCAAGCGGCGTTGTGCATTGGACGGCTCAGATCCGTTCCCGCAGGCTCCCCTCGCATGAGTGGTCGAACCAGCTCCGTTGGATCTTGCAATGTTTTTTTGTTTCATGTTTTTTTTTCTTTCTTTCTTTCTGGTGATTTAGCTCGGTTAGATTCGGAAAATCACGCATAACTCCTGTGTTTGGATGCGTTCCGATTTTCTGGACCGACAGGAGCTAAACGGGCCCCACAATTGCCAAGTGACAGGTGTACGGCCCTAATTGCACTTGAGTTTTCACGGTCTATTTGAATGTTTTCATTTTTGGGTCTGCCTTCTAAATAGTGAATTTTTCGACGTTGTTTGAATTGAGAAAATCGATAGTAACCTTCAAAGCATGTAGTCTCCCGCGACTTGTATCGGTCGATGTCGAGACCATCCATCGCGGGTCATTTCTTCTTTTCGCGTCGGATAACCTTTCAATGTAATCGCAGAAGGAAAAAAAAAAAGAAATAAGGGGTTGTTAAAACTAATGAAACATGACCAGTGTCCGAGCAATTAAATGGGACAGGTCTAATATCGTGATTTTCGGTCGAATGTTTAGGAGACGACAGAAATATCACGAGGACAGATTTGAGACTAAGATCCGTTCCCAAAATAATTGGACCATCAACTATTCATGAGTGAAGGAAAAAACAGTTACAGCAAAAAAGGAAAAGAAACGGATATATTTATTTTAATAGCGGGCGGACGCATTCAAAAAATTCCTTCAAACTTTCTGCTCGATCATAAAGAGTTGGAGGGGGGCCGAATTCCGTACTCGATCATATCGATTCAGACTTTTCTCAGCGATGATGAATGTCGGGTACTTGCGAGGCCCCAATTTATGATGGTCTGACCGGATTTTTTCAAAATAAATTCATGAATTATAAGATCGTCCGCTGTCGAGCCGAAACATCAAAAAAATAATTTAATAATGTTTGAATTATATCATTATCTACAGACTACAGTCGACCTAGCAGCAAATTGCAGGGCCGATCACCCAGAAAGTTATCGATGTACCAGCGGAGGATTCACTTTATTACACTTTCATTAGATTTTACGTAAGTCAAGGTTTTTTCGCCCCTCTGGGAAAGAAGAGGGTGCGGTCAAATGTAAATCATGTCAAAAATTGCACGTACTTATCGGGCAACTAATCACGAATAATTTGACATTTGTAATGTATTGACAATTTGTATATTATATTTGTAAATTTGTATGTAATTAATGCATTCTACATTGAATAATTGCTCGTTAATGCACTACTTTGACCGTGAGTTCGTAAGTTTTCAAGATAAAACTCCATCCCGGACGCCGTTGACATGCAGGTTGTTTTTCTGGATGCAACGGTGCCTTTCTCCTGAATAAGATTGCTCCTTGCGGGTAAAAGGGACGTTGGGTACCGATATGCACCTCGTTTCCGCGTGATATCTCGAAACACCCGACTATCGCTCCATAAATGAACAAAACGACCGGACCCATTCTTTTGCAAACGAGATCAACCGAGTGCCCGAAGAGCCACCGGACATCTCGCCACGCCGAAGCACTTCGAGGCTTCCCCGATGAACCCTTAGGGTCGGATGCTGCTTCAGCTAGCACAGAATGCCCCGAACTAACGCAAGCCGATCCGTCCTCTTTTTTTTTCGCATTATTCGGTCGGCAATTAGAAGAAAGAGCCACGTCTTCTTCTTCCGAGGAGGCGACAAGGCCCGGACACAGGATGGGAATCGGGTCGTGACAGAAACGCATCACCTAACGACTTCAGGGCCATATGCTATGCTTCCGTGATGTTTCAAAGCAACAACTCGATAAGAGAGAATATACGGCGGGGGGGGTGCTTTGAATGAAACGTGGCAGCGTCGTTCGTGCCCACCGTCGTTATATTAAAGCTGGGAGGGGGGGACGAAAGCTGGATCTCCATTAATTTCGCGCACATGGCCGCGTCTGAATAGCCCGGACCAGATTCGCGTGTACCTGCTCCCCATCTTCGTTGATTTCCATTCAGATCTTGACCACCTTTCCTTTTCAATATTCAAAAGCCACCCCCCCGACTTCATCTCCTCGTTCCGTTTCTTTGGGCCGCAGTAGATTCGAAGAAACATGCAAATTGTACGGGACCGGACGGCGGGAATCTCCCCGTGCGTACTCTGTTTCGGCAACGTCGAAATCCGTCGTATGGATGCGCAATTCGCTAGGAAGACGGATTTCGCTCGAGTCCGCCGTAATGGACGTGAATTGGGTTTAAGAGGAAAAGCCACGCGGGTGCCTTGCCTGATGATGATGATGATTCGTCGAATTTCACGAATCTAACATGTTGAATGGAAAGGAAAACGACTTCCTTCTTTATCCGAAAGATTCCAAACAGGGGATGAAACGAAACGAGGGCGGTCAGAAGGGGAACAGAGAAAAAGGAGGGCGAATCGAAAGGGCCTGGCGAAATCTCGATTCCCGAAGCCTCGTCACCTCCTGCCTACGTTGATTTCGGGTTTCCCATTGCCGAGCCCCGCCTCCTGTTGGCAAGACCTTCCCGAGAAAATGAAAAGTAATGATTTTTTCCTTTCTGGATCGCGCAGCATTCTCATCATCGTCACATGCACAGCCTCTCTCTCTCTCTCTCGGCTACAAAGCGAAGAAGAAACCGAAAAAGAAAGGAGAAAAAGTTGCAGCACTTTCCGTTAACAACTTCCAAGTCACTAAGTCAGCATCCTAGAGAGAGAGAGAGAGGGAGAGGGAAGAAAGCGGCACCCACATGAAAACGATGAAGCAGCAACCCCCATTGGAGCGGCTTCGTGATGGACCCCGTCTTCTTCTTCGTCTTTCGGGTTCTTTGGGGGGTGTGGGTTCAGATTTCGTTGCTGATCATGACCTTGTAGTTGGTCTGCAGCATGGAGCTCTTGCAGTGAGCGATCGCGCCCTGGATCGCGCTCTGCAGCTCCTCCATTGACGAGGCCTCCGAGCTGCTGCCGCTGCCGCCGCCGCCTCCGCCTCCTGCTGCTGCTGGCCGGACTCCTCCGACGCCGCCGAACCCGCTCCGGCAGAGCACGCCGGAGTGGCTTGGCGACGACCGCATCGACGAGGGGCAGCTGGACGCGCAGGTCCTCCTCCTCGGGTACCTCAGGTTGCCGGAGAAGGAGTTCGAGAACGGGCCGCCGTTGCCGTCCTTCCTCACGCTCTTCCCCGAGGAGAGCATGATCTCCCGCACCGTCCTCTCCGTCTTCAACGGCTGAGAAAAGCTGCTTCTCGGGCTCGTCTTCGCCGGAGGCGGAGAGATCTCTGATTTCTGCTGGCTTTGCTGCTGCTGCTTCTGCGAGAGTTTCTCGTACAGCGGCTTCACCTTCTTCAAGTACTTCCGTATCACCTCCTTCGCCGTCGCGCTCACTCGCTTCTTCACCGACGAGGATGAAGACGACGACGACGACGGTGCGGACACGCTGTGGTGAGCCTCGCGGCCCTTGCCGTGCTCCTTCCTGAACACCGACGAGAACCTCGCGAGGAAGTACATGCCCTTCCTGATCTGCGCCCCCGGATTGCCGCCCCCGCCCCCGCCCGGCCCGCAGTGGAGGCGGCGGAACTCCTCGTCCTCGGTGACGGAGCTGGGGCGGGAGGAGTCGCAGTCGCAGGCGGCGGCGGCGGAGGAGGAGGAGAAGGAGGAGTACTGGGAGTCGGTGGAGCTGCCAGAGGAGTCGCGGGAGGAGGTGGTGGCGGAGTCGGACGTGGCGGATGCGGAGGAGGAGGAGGAGGAGGCGAGGAGGGTGCGGACCATGGAGAGGCGGGGGGAGAGCTGGAGGGGGAGGAGCTGGCCCTTGTAGAAGAGCTCGTCGGCGACGCAGAGGGCGGAGGAGGACTTGTTGAGCGGGGAGACGGAGATGGTGAACTCGAAGTCGGAGGAGGAGGAAGAAGAAAAGGAGTGGGACGGCGACGAAGGGAGGGTGTGGGAGTGCGGGATCAGGGCCTTGCCCCTCCTCTTCCCCATGATGACGACGGTGCTTCGCCGGAGACGACGGTGCTTGCCTTTGGGTTCGCCTCCTCTCCTACATTTCCAGAGCGAAATGGTAGGCGAAAAGCGTTCTCGCAGGAGAGAGAGAGAGAGATAGATTTGAGTGGGAAGACGAAAGGTACGAGTTTTATGATTCTTCTGCGTGGGCGCTGAGACGAGGGAGGGAGGGGAGGGGGGGTGTCGTGTTTTGACCTCACGCGCTCGGACAGGAGCGTTGTCCGCACGCTCCTCCTCCGCCGCGGGGGGGGCTCTGTAATTCATTGAGTTTTTTTTTTTTCCGGCGGACAAACTTGGTGTAATTTATTCGTATTTTCCTTTTCCGCGAGAGCCCATCGAAGAAAAATTCGCAAAATTAGTCTCTAATGGCGGGCAAGGGCCAAGTCAATCGGTCTATATAGGGAAAAATTCATAATAAGAGCTCGAAATGTTCTCATTTTTTCAAATAGAAATTTGAAATGAATTTTATTTCAAATAATCATCTAAAGTGAACTTTATTTCGAATAAGAGTATGAAATGTTTAAAATGAACTTTATTTCGAATAAACACTTGAAATAAATTTTGTTTCGAATAAGAGTATGAAATGTCGGTCTCAAAAAAGAGCCTGCCCTCATTGAGGTCAATGGCACTTTCATCTTTTAATTTTTTTTTCCTTTTCTGTTTTTTCTTTTCATAAAAAAACAAACTCACAAAAGAAAAAAAAAAGCTAAATTTTAAAAAAACAACTTACCTAAAAAATATACATGCCATTTTCTTTTTTTTTTTAATTTTAAATTACTCATTTCACCCATGATGATAAGAAAGCCTTTGAAATTTTTGTTTGTCTTTGTATGTCTAGAATTTGCTCATGTCTAATAAGCAGCAAAAGTTATTGGTTTGAATTAATTGCTCTTTTTCCGCCGCCGCGGGGGGCTTTAATTTATTGAATTTCTGCGGCAGTCAAACTTTGCATAATGTATTCGTACTTCCTTTTCAGCTAAAACCCATCAAAGAAAAATCCATGAAATAACTCTCTAATAGCCAGGGCAAGTCGATCGGTCTATAAAGGGAAAATTTCAAATAAAAGTTCAAAATGCTCTTATTTTTTTAAATAATGACTTGAAGTGAATTTTTATTCAACTAAGGATTTGAAGTAATTATGTCGGTCTCCAAAAAGGGCGTAACCTCACCGGATCAAGGGAATTTTCGTCTTTTATTTATTTTTATTAATTTTCTTTTTTTCTTTTTTTTGCCTTTTTTCAGTAAAAAACAAACTCAAAAAAGAAAAAAAGGCTGAAGTTTAAAAATAAACAACTTACCGTAGAAATATATATGCCATTTTCTGGTTTTTTTTAAAATGACTCATTTCACCCATGATCATAGGAATAGTGTTTTTCTTTCCCGTCTATATATGCCAAAAGTTCAAATATATAATGGACTGGATAATACATAAGTTGAAATTCTAATAAGCAGCCAAATCATTAAATTATCTGCATAGTACGAAGAATTGGGCTTATATCATATGCCTAATCCATACACACGGAGATCCGCTCTCGATTTAGAAAATTCGAGATTTTCACTATTTTTCACTATCGCCCGATTATTTTTGAGGAAAAAAGGGGGAATAATTCAAGCTGCTATAATTTCGTGTTTCCATTATGTGGCGAGACCGTGAATACGTTTACAGGAATAGCTTCTTTTAATTTTAATTTTCGAAGCAAAAAACAACTTACCATAGAAAAACACCATTCCTATGATCACGGGTGAAACGAGTAATTTAAAAAAAAAATAGAAACTAACGTGATCCAAAATTCCATGGTAGAATGCTTTGGTTTTTCTTGATAAAAAATGGGATTTTGGTTACCTCTTATTTTAGGATAATGCGAGCAAACTTCGACGTGGAAAGGCTATTTTATTTAAGAAACTACAATTTCTTGTCCTCCGCCACGGCTAGACTGATTAGAAGAGCTATTAGTGCTTTCGAAAGTTTTTGTGTGGCGGAATAAATTCCGACTTCAGTGACAGCTGCATAGCATTTATCATCGATAATTGCCCTTTTCTTTTGTTTGTCTAGCTCTCCTCTTTTTCCGACTTTTGATCTGCCTATTGTAAATTACGAGAGTTAAACTCTGCACTTGTGATACTAGCATCCCCATTCCCCAATCCCTTTTCTAGCAGGACTGCATGCCTATTGGCGATAATTGCCCTTCTCTCGTAAAAAATCCTTTGAAATTTTTGTTCGTCTTTCTATGTCTAGAATTTGCTCAAGTCTAATAAGCAGCAAAGGTATTGGTTTCATTTAAAAGAAACATTAGTTATTTGGCGTAGGAAAATATCGTTTTGATTGAGAAATTATTGCGAATTAATGAGAATAAAAATAAAGAAGGGCACCTGGGTATAGTCGGTTTAATTTGATGGACTATCCCTTTTGAATATATCTTTCATTTAAGGAAAAAAGCCACACAAAAAAAAAAAGATCTCAAATTATACCCACTGTGACATTTTTATCCTAAATTTTTTTTTGTGACTTCAAAAACCCGAAACCATATCTACCGTGGCGCATTTATCATTAACTTTTTATTGTGATATAAAAGCATTATTACTTGTACCCATATGACATATTTACCCTCAGATAAGGTTTAGACAATTCTTTAGCCAGAACGGCGTCGTTTTGATTTCAGTTAAGCCGTGTAGGTGCTATGTCATCGGTGTTTGTTTTCAAGCATCCGTGTATACGGATTTTGAATGATTCTCAATTATAGAATTTTGACTTACGGCAAATATGTCGCACGAGTACGAATTTGGGATTTTCATTAGGCATGATATAGGGCTTTTGACGGCTTTTGCCTCCTATTTGTTATTTGATATATGGAAGTTGAGGAGCACCGGGGGCACACCACCGGTCTAGAAAGTCTTATGGTGGATCGATAGGTCGCCAACCAAAAGGAGTAGCAATTCGAATCCGGACACGGCGTGCGGAGAGATCGAGCCTGCATTTAATTAGCGAAAAGAGAGGGAAATCCGTTCCGCATAATCACGAGCTGGAAATCGGAAAGAGGGGGGGGAGAGAAAAAATAGGAACGGGGGGGATTTGCTATGTCAGAAATATTCGATTTGGCCGTTAGCCATACGCTGGAGAGACAATGAAAGAAAAAGAAGGAAATGGAGAAAAAATGGGGGGATGGAAGCAGTGAAGGGACGCCCCTTTCTGCAAGTAAAAAACAAGCAAGGAACTGCGAAGACGAAGGGCTCGTGCTCCGCACGCCGTTCTTTGTTTAAGCTTGGGCGGATCTGGGGGAAATTCCAGGGGGGTCACATGGAAATCCAAGCTCTCGAATCTCTCCGTCCGCGCGCTCGCGAGTCACGTGCCTCTGACGAGAAATGTGGGGGACGGGATCGTGTTGGGTCGGACGGAGAAACGGGCCATCCCATGTTACGGTCCGTGCTCAACGGCGCGAGCATGTCCGGATCGATTCGGGGCGTGTTCGTCTTCCATCCTCTTTGCTCCCGAACGGCGACACGAGTCCATCGCCGTTCCGTCGTTATCGCTCGCTGTCCAGGGTTCGAATCTGGCGGCGCTTTGAGCACCCGTCTTTGCAGCGTTCGGGGCTGAAACCCGTGCGTCGAAGCCATAGACTAACACGCAACGCCGATTGAGTATCGAGCAAAAAAACAGCGATTGCGCGGGACAGGAAATAATGAATCTTGAAAAGAAGGTTAATTACGAAAAAGAATGAAGGGATTGTGATACGGAAAATGACAAAATTTCAAGGAAAGAAATTGATCGTCAATTAGAAATCGATACTCCTCTATCTTATCAAGCTAAAATGTCATATTTTTTTTGTAACCGAGGTGTCCGGGCCGGTTTACGCGCACCTTGACTATTTCTCGGGGAAGACTAGTATAGCAACTCACCGTCACTACCCCTCACTTAAATTATAAGTGCTCAGCTGGGGAATCGAACCTGGGACCAATGCGTCTAACCACACAATCCCAAATACGCCATAACCAACTGAACTACCCATGGGTGGATAACTAAAACATCATTTCGTCTCTCTCTCTGTCCAAAATTGCTCTCTCGTCAAAAGTTAAAATCACCCACCATCCCCTTTCCAAGCAATCACCGAACATACACCCGTGTGATTAGTTCGCACTACAAGCCCGCTCAATTCCATCTAAAAAACGATTCGTGTCTCTGCATCCGTTATCCACTTCCGACCGTGCTTGCGTGCGCAAACGCATCCCTCGATACTTGCTACAGCCGATGCGAGAAAATGCGCTCTCGCTCCGTGGAGGCTCGGGGGGAAATTTTCCGGGGCATCTCCGCGAAATTATCGCGCCCATAATCACAGCAACGTTGCCCTAATTAGTAAAAGATGCGATGGATCTATCAGAAAGGGGTGTGGGGCGGGAGCCGTGACTAGTCATTGCTCGGAACTTCTTTACGCAAAAAAAGCATTCGATCTTCACCCATGTTGGCACGATTCCGGGACCAGAGCCACAGCTGTTGCGTCCCTCGAATCCGAGCATTTTTAAGGTTGCAAAGCCATGATTACCTATGCAGCTCAAGAAAGAACTGGAAAAACGCTCGCTCGCGTTGCGTAAAAGTAACCGTAATCAATCATCGTCGTCCTGATAAACTATTCAGGAGCGGGTTATCATCAGTGGGAGATCTGCCAAAGATTTAGGGTCATTGATCCCTTATTGTACTCGGGGTTAGATCTCTGACTCCTCGATTCAGCAGTCCTTGAAGGCGATCGATGGATGCTTACGATCTCGGCCGACGCGAAGTTTTTATTAATGGCGGGCACATGCAATGTCAGCAGCACCTACGCGCAAAATAGCCTGACAGTTCCACCACTCTCCAAAGCACGCTTAAATCGACTTATGTGTGCAGAACTACAGTGCTTGTCCCTCAAGATGATAGCTTCTTCTTGATCATGCATCCCGACCCACTCCATCACAGAAGATGAGTTTCATGGCGAGACGACGAGGAGCTAGGTTTTGGGTAGAAAAATGATCAGTCGTGTCGCTTGAAATAATAAGTTGATGAAAAATATCTTCATTATCGATAACAGTTTAAGTCTACATATTTTCATAGATGATGAAAATATTTTCCGTTCGATCATTTTTGTAAGCAATGCAAATAATCATTATTTGGAAAATATTTTCCAAATCATTTATTTTCCGCGGAACAAACGGGAGCACCGGAGACAAATGTTTTCAAACCCGTGGTTTGATTAAAATTTGCGGTGTGCATTACAATTTTTCACGGCGAGTAATGTTGGAGATGATATTTCGCCTGAAATGTGTAGCGATGTATGGAGATGCAGGTGCACGTCTGACGTGATATGTGTTGAAATATCTCTCACGTCGCTTGTGTTACAGGATTTGTATGCTCTTTGGATACACGCGATTTTCCTTTATCGTGATATTAAAGCCAATTTCCGCTCAGATCGGACTTTCTAACGGCATATTTTCTCGACGAGGTTAGTTTCTGAAATCGGTCGGGGATCTTTCTAAATGTAAGTACATCATCTTAAATTGGAATGGCATCCGCAAGGAAAAGGTGAGAATGATAAGCAATTGCAGGCACGCGCATATCACGACTTCATCCAAGATGAATGCAATTGTATATTGCTTAGAGATTCGAGAAGGTCTCCCAGCATTGAAGTTTCGGAGCAAAACAAGGTACGGAATAATAATGTTTACGAGAAGGAAGGAGAAACAAGAAAAAATGCCACCTCCCTTCGTTTCCGCGCTGTCTCCTCCCTCGGAACAAACGATGAATTATTATCTTTTTTGGGCAAAGGGTACATTTAAAAATTGTGTAGTGCATGTTTCGACAGTTGCCTCCTCGATCTGTTTGCCGACTCCCGGACACCGGAGTGTTTTTGTTAGAAATCTCTAGACTATATGTTATCCATAATATTGGATAATAGAATGACTACATTAAACATGTACCAAAAGTTCAGGGACCACATTGAACGTTAGTCTAAAGTTCATAGATCATATTAAATAAATTAAAAGTTCATGAACTACATTACACATTGGGTTAAAGTTTATAAATCATTTGTATTATTATCCATTTTTTCTTCTTTGTACGGGAGAAACTCGAGGAAACGAAAGTTGAGAATTGAGTAAGGATCTCTTTTGTTACGCGCGATCCTTTCTTTCCGAAAGGTACGGTCGGGCAAGAGCGGTAACGCTACTGCTGAACACATGGCATGCGTTCTTTGACCTCTGAATCGCCCACTGCGCTGATTACTACTGCCCTCTAACATCCACTGTTGCACAAACATATCTGTTTACACCAAAAAATAGCCAACTTATTGACATGGTTCGTTTGTGCCAAAGATCATCAAGGGACACATGGCGGAGACTTGAGGTATCGTGGAAGTAAATATCATCAAGTTGCTAACATAAGGGACATATGTCAGAGACATGTGTCACGTGTATATATTTACACCAAAAAATGACCAATTTTTGGGTACTATTGACAAGACTGGTCACGACTTCATCTTGTCAAGGACTTCGACATTTTGTCGATACTTCGACGAAATTGCAGTTCTGCGCTAGTTCGGGAAAATGGTCATAACTTCTTCGAGATAGATCGAATTGACCTGATTTTAAAGCCAAAAGAACGAAGACTCATGGATCTACAACTTTTATGTTTTGAGTTTTCTCAGAAAATCACTGTAGAAGCCATCAAGGTTAAAGGAAGTCGACAGTTGTGACTTCATCTTGTCGATACTTCGACGAAATTGCAGTTCTGTGCTAGTTCGGAAAAATGGTCATAACTTCTTCGAGACAGATCGGATTGACTTGATTCCAAAGCCAAAAGAACGAAGACTCATGGATCTACAACTTTTATGTTTTGAGTTTTCTCAGAAAATCACTATGGAAGCCATCAAGGTTAAAGGAAGTCGACGGTCGTGACTTCATCTTGTCGAGGACTTCGACGAAATTTCAGTTCTGCACTAGTTCGGGAAAATGGTCATAACTTCTTCGAGACATATCGGATTGACCTAATTTCAAAGCCAAAAGAACGAAAACTAATAGATCTACAACTTTTGTGTTTTGAGTTTACTCAGAAAATCACTGTAGAGTTTCGACATTAAGAGGAAGTCGACGGTTGGGACTAGTTGGAAATGCAGTAAGAAGAAGTAACCGTCAGCATAGTGAAGTCAAAGCAACCGCCAACGTAGTGGAGTAAAAAGAAAACTGTCAAGATAGCGGATTCAACGTAACTGTTGAAAACCACTAAAGAGCATACATGCGTATTTTGAGAGAACAGTTACTTGGAACCATGATCATGAGGAAGTTATCACTTGTGGATAAGATCGCGAGACAGTTATCTTGAAAGCAGAATCATGGCGTCACATGAACATGAAGACAAGATTTTCGGAATGGAAGAACATGGGCACAACCGTTGAAAATCGCTGAAGAGCAGTTACTACACAACCATTATAAATATCACTGGCCATCTACTGGAGAGAACCCCGACAAAATCAAACATGTTATCTTTCCATTATCTTTACTTTCATGTACCGTACTTTATCTTTCTTTAGCTGTAACTTTTCGATTCGCGTTGTCAATTAAATTTCGGCATGTATCTCTATCCTAAGTGTTGCGTCATCGATTAAATTCCGGCGATACATCTTTGTGTACGAGTGCGACTGTATTTTCAAGCTTTGTCGTCGATTAAATTCCGGCATGGTTTGTACATTAGTCCGGTTCGAAGTTTGGAGTAAAAGTTTGCCGATTTTCCTTGTCTCCCTGGATATTTCCTGTCCGGAGTCGCCACGGAACCCGGTCTCCTCTCATTAAGAATTGAAGAACGACTTTCGGTGAATTATATTTCGCCGCGGGAGCATTTTCTGGTGAAACAATATCTAATGCTTCCTTGGGGGAGGTGGTGGTGCAGCTAGAGACCAGTGGGTTTCGAGGTTGGGAGATTGCCTGTCGTTAAGCATTTGGTTTCGTCCTTTGACCTCGAGCAGGTTGGCAGAAAGGGATTTGTAAGCCCTCGACTGACAAAGTTTTAAGGAGGAGGAAGAGTGTTGGAGAGCTGGCAGACTTCAACTGGTCTCTCTCTCTCTCTCCCATTCGCTAGATCCCATCGCTCTGTTCTGTCCTCCCTGTTCAAAACATTTGTATCCCAGAACTTCGCCACGCATCACGACCCGTCTTTGATATCGGCCACTAAATGGTGGTGAGTCGATAGAGTGAGCTCACGCGTGCACTGAACGCACGCAAGACTTATCTCTAAGGGGAAGGGAGTACGGGAAAATTACGGAGTAAATCTAAATGATAGAAACTTCGTACAGAAGATCGAAAAGATAAAGCCGGCGAATTACTCCCTCTTCGTTCATGAGCTGGAGATGCAACGATTTAGATGAGACGGTTACGCAGAAGAGCTGTTGCACTGTGTCCACTGTCCATGGTTTCATAAGAATATAGAATTGTGTGCTTTACTTCATCAAATTGATTTATATATACTAGAGATTTGGACGTTGGTCCATAAATCTATCCGGTGCCCTGTGCGAACCGGCCTGGAACCGATCGAAAAAGATTCGATTTGGATCGATTCCTTGGTTGAATGGCTTGGACCGCCTGGTTGCTCGCCCCTAGTAGAGTGAGCCGTCTTCCCTCAAATCCCAAACACTCGAAACCTTTCAAACTAGGGTCCCGTTAACGATCATCCGCGACCAAATATCCGGAACAACACTTGGTTTTCGGGAAATTCCCGTCTGGACTCGGGCCCATGGATTATATGGCTCCAATCACAACAACTAAGTTCTTGCGTTAGACAAGGAACGGGCAGAAAGACGCAGAACTGTCTCCAAAAATAAGGAAGAAGGGGAAACAAACAAACGACAGGCACGCGATCGGTTCCGAAGCTGGGCCAAGAAGCCCACGGTCCACGTCCACGGGCGCATCGCGGCACTCGCCGCCGGCCCAGGATCGTCGCCGAACACGGGACGAGAAAGAAGGGAGAAGAAAAATTAAAATGCAAAGAATCGACGCAACGATAGATAGGGAGGCGTTGGTGTTGGTGTTGGTGTTGGTGTTTGGTGTTGGCGTTGGCGTTTCGGGGATTAGGTCACCCCCCCAACCTTCCCATAAATGTATCTCGAGAAATCTCTTCCTCCAAATCCCTCATATTCTTCCTCCTCCATCATCGCTCGCCTTTTTCCTCCTCCTCCTCCTTTGTACGTCGTTCCTTCCTTCCTCTCTCTCGCCTGTTTGCCTTTTGAATTATTTGAGATCTCGGTTCTCTCCTGCAAAGATCGGGTCGGTTCCGCGTGGAAGCTCCGGAGGGGGCCCCCGTTTTGACCAGGTGAAATCGATTTCCTTTCCCTCGTCTTGGGCGGGTGGGTGGGGGGCGCTGAATTTTGCGCTGGATGTTTTTTGTTTCTGGGGGCTTGTTGGAATTTGATGGCTATGAGAGGCGTTTCTTGATTTTCTTCGGGGGGGGGGGGGGGGAGGGGGCGCTGGTCGTCGTCTTGATCGGTGTTGGTCTCGTGGGGCTGATCCGCTTCGCATCCGTGCGAGATCGGTAAATTTGGGATTTTGAGGACGTTGTCGCGCACCCTTTGCGGTTCCGGTGAGGGGGTAGGTGTTGGGTTAGATCCGAGGTTTTTGATTTGCTATGTGAATGCGAAGTCGCCCCTTCGCCGGCGCCTCGATCTTTTGGGAGAAGAGATTTGCCGCGTGTGCCGACGCGTGATATGTTGTCGAGCTGATTGATCGTGTTCTCGGTTGATGGTCGATCGACACGGTCGGGTAGGCATCTAGAAGTAATAAGAGTGGAGGGGATTTGATAGTCGATGAATTATTATAGACTAGCTTCTATATGTGGGTTGTAGATTTTGTGAGTTGTTCAGATCACCTTGTTCTACTCGATAGCAATTGATGACGGTAGACTAAACTAGCCTTTTTCCCTAAGGATAGTAGGTTTTGTTGTGATTACTTTAATCCCCTTGTCTTGATTTAATTTTGCAAAGTCTGTTGATTGATGCATGAGAAACATCAGGGCTCAATTTAGCAATTAAGTCCGTAATATCCTGGATTTTAAGAATACCATAGTCAGTCGTTACTGAATTTAGGTGAGGTTTAAGGCCATTTTAGCTATCAATGAAGCTGATGTGATAATCACATGGCCATAATCCTTCCTCTAATATTTTCTTTGGTACGTAACTTGCAGGAATGATGTCTTTCACAAGGAATTATAACATGAAGGGAGGTACCTACCATGATGGTTATTGGCCCTCCAGTTTAAACAGCTTCAGCAACAATAATTACAGAACCAGAAATAGAAGCAGCAGTTATTTTGGGAATTATGAAAGTTTCCGTGGGAACTCCAGGGAAATCAGGGATCCTGTTGACAATTTCAACTTTGAACATATGAAGCCCAATGATGCGCCTTCTGTGAAAAGAAGAAAATATTCATCATCCTCGTGGGGAGCTTATGATAACGCATCTCTTGCTTGGAAGAATAGAGTACCTCTTCCTGCAAGAATAAATGCAGATCCATCTACTTCTAGCAGTGGGAAGCGTGAGAGGTCTCGACTAGAGGATGATGAGGTGGTGTTCATGTCAAGGGATGAGATCGAGAGACTTTCTCCATCTAGAAAGGATGGCATTGATGCCCTACGAGAAACCCAATTGCGGTACTCGTATTGTGCTTTTCTTCAAGATCTTGGATTGCGTCTCGACTTGTAAGTCCTTGTTCTTGTGCACTGTACTTCCTTATGTATGCTGCATATAGGTAGATGCAAGTGGCTTCATATTTGGTAGTTCTGTTTTATGATTAGTATAAATGTTTCCTGGGAAATTGGTTACTCTATATTATGCTTAGAAAATCGGTGTTTTGATGCAGACCCCAGACCACTATCGGAACTGCCATGGTTCTTTGCCACCGGTTTTTTGTCCGAAGGTCTCATGCTTGCCATGATAGATTTGTGAGTTTCTGAATATCTTTTATATCCTAGAATTTTTTAAGCTTGATGAATTTAAAGTTCTCGAAATATAGTAACTGATCTATTTGTTAAAAGGTGCTTCTATGAGCAAAGTGGAGCTTGCCTATTACATTTGTCTTACATTTGTCTTGATGGATCTATCTCTCTCTCTCTCTCTGTGGGGATTTCAAAGGCATTTGAACCTCTTCCTTGATTTGCTCAGAAGTTGTATACAATTCAGCCATATATGTGCTCTAGTGAGTCATCTTGAAGCCGTTTTCATGTCTCTGATGTGATAAATTGAGTTATCTACTCTTGTGGAGAACAGTTTTTTGTACTAGTGAAGTTTTCCCAATAGATTTTTCATGAGGGGATGTGGAACTACTTCTTTTTCTTTTGATGAACAAATTTTTTCTTGATATGCTCCATTGTTGTGTTCAATTCATCCTTGGGATGTGTTTGAATGGTATATGTTAAGTCTAATTTCTTCTTTATTATTGTTATTTTTTGCTGGTAAGCTCTCACGTGATTAACTATTTTTTAACTTATTTACTGATATCTTTGTTCCAGCTAATTGCCACTGCTGCTCTGTTTCTAGCTGCCAAGTCTGAGGAGACACCACGCCCTCTGAACAATGTCTTGCGGGCATCCTGCGAAATCTTTCACAAACAGGACATTTCTTTTTTGTCCTATATACTCCCTGTTGTAAGTATCATAGACCTTCTTTCTATTGGAAAGTTGGTGCAGAAACTATTGAGATGTGTAAATGTCATTGACAGTTCAATTTGCATATTTTCTGGTTTTTCATGAAGCCAGATCAACAAATTTTGACTCTCTGCAACAATTCTTATTTTTGGCTTCTGTCAATGCATAGGTTGTGGAAAGATGCATCTGGCTGTATTAACTCTTGATTATGTTAAGCAGGATTGGTTTGAACGATATCGGGAGCGAGTAACTGAGGCTGAGCAATTGATTTTGACGACACTGAACTTTGAGCTCAATGTGCAACATCCGTACACTCCTCTTACCTCGACTCTTAACAAGCTGGGTCTTTCGCAAGGTGTTCTGTTGAATCTTGCTCTGAACCTGATCAGTGAAGGGTAAGTTGATAATTTACCTTGTCACTGGAAATCTTGGAAGCTCAAGTGCACTCCGAACCAATTATGATATTAACTGTACCTTCATCCTGTATATTAGAATTTAGAACTCTGATGTTGTGTTGCTACATTTTGCTTTTATCAAACTGCAATTCGACATAAATTAGAAAATTGAGGTTGGTTTCTCAATGTTCGGTGTGGGCATTAGGGCCTTAGCCGAATGACAGATTTATATAGGTTGGAGGAATCTTTAAGTCTGTGTGCAAGTTGAGGTATGGGTCTCTTCAGAGATGAATTCTTCATGCTTCTTTATATGATTCACTGCGCTATCTGTTTGATTTCCCTCTTTTGAGCAATGGGGTATTGATTTGTTTGGAATGGCATATAATTGCAGGGTCTATACCAGATTAGAGTGCTCGTTCTTAATGATAGACTATGCTGGCGGATTGATGTGCTGTTCATGGAAAGTTTTATTTTCCACTGGAGTGCTGGTTTATATTGACTGGCTTTATCTTGAACACATTCCTTCACACTTGTCCCTCCTTGTCAAAGATCACCCCATCATGTATAGAGCCAGTTGTCTCTCCCAACAACTTCCGCTTTTCGGGTTGCTTTTTTGCCGTCAATTTGCAAGCTGCCTCATTTTCAAGTGAACAATTCTTCAAGTAGTGCATAGTGTTGGACTTTGTCGTTAATTAAGACGGTAGCTATATCTTCCTTTCTGAATAGGAGTTTCCACCCTTTGTTAGGTATCCCTGCTTCTGAAACAAATTAGCAACTTTGTAGCACTATCGCTGCAGATTTTTGTCAGTGGAGTCTTTTGATTAAGTTCCCGCTGCTGCTGCTTTTTCCCTTCTATTTTGAGGAGGCACTTAGGAACTTTCTCCGTATTTGAGCACTTGCCTCTTCTCGACTCTAGTGGTTGATGATGTGACTTGTAAATGTGGCGGATAGTGGTTGTGAGGTAGGTTGGTCTTGGTTTTAGTGTTGCTCACGAGAAGGTGCTTGCAATCCGGTCATCCAAAGGAGTTGGGTAATATCGACATTGACTCACGTCAAGCGAAGGCCTTTTACGGAGATTTAGTCATTGTTTTGTCTTGACGACTTGGTTCATAATGCATAATAAACATAATTTTTTCAATTAATCAGCGATATGGCTACTATTTTAAGAAAATTTAGGATCTAGCTGATCTTTAGTGGAGCTCGGCTGGACCAGCTGTAAATATCCGTCTATATTTATTCATTAACAATACCTATTCTCATGTTTTTAGACTTTTGACAATGAGTTCCCATCATTGTTTTTCTTTCATTTTTCATTATGCTTCAGCTTATCTGTGGATTAAGTACTTGCCAGTACAAGTTTTTAAGTTCCCGTCATGTTTTTTTCTTTCATGTTTCATTTTTTTTTCAATTGACCAAAAAAAAAAGTTTCAAGTTTTTAAGCCCAAGTATAGAGTTCATGGTAGTCATCTAGCAAGGTTGTGAATGGTTATGTAGCATCATTGCTCATTGATGACTACTGGCAATAAACTCGCTCTCATATCTTGTGTCGGTATCCCATTTTTTTTCACGATAAACTTTCATGCCAACTCAATACTCACTTTTTCTTCCTTTCTTTACCTTTTACAAATAAAGATGATCTGTTCTCATGCAAAAACCTATCTTCCTGGCGGAGGGAACTTAACTTTTTCCTTTGTATATTAATTACCTTTGGCCTTTTAGAATAATTTCTGGAGGAAAAGTTGGCTCCACATACTGAAGCGGTAGTTTATCAAGTCTATTCATGCTAGGATACAGTGAGTCTGGTCTATAAGTAGTGGAGTCTGTTTTTTTGCCCGAAAATAGAGGAAGTTCTCTGACCTAGTCATCTTTTGTGGGACCATCTGGAACCATTTTATGTTGGCTGGCAGCTATGCCATGTAAATTATCTCATAATAAGAGTCTTGTTTTTCAATTGGATGTTGGCAATTGGATGGGATGCAACGAAGTTGGTTGTTGGGTTCACCTGGTTAAGATGTCTAGGGTGTGCTATGATTGCTTATTACGAGCAGGATTGCTGTTATAGCTGACTGGTCTTCGTGGTCATACCGTCCATCAAAGGTGAGAGGACAATGCTGCAGGATGTACCTCTCAACTTCTCTTTCCTATCTAGTTGGAAAAATGATTTTCGCGAAAGCTTTATATGGGGTCCTCCGTGCATCTTTGCTGTATCAATTTTAAATTTTTTTTTTATGGTTGTCAATCTAAATTGTGTGGCTCCTTTGCTTAAATGCAAAAGACCCATATATTCGTCAACGAGACTTAGTACTGCGGTTAACCATTAAAAATTTCAGAAAATTTTCTAAAAGTTGATGAATCCAGCAGTTGGACACTTGTGGCCCAAAAAAAAAAAACAGTTGGACGATTGTCTATACCACTAAATATAATCAGGAGCCATGCCATAGAATTTTCTTCTTGTTGCTGCTCTTTGCTGCTGATTTTATCGTCATGCGGCAGCTAAGTTAACTCGTGAGTCTTAAACTTATATCCTATTTTTGAGCTGTGATAAATCAAGACGAATCTCTCTCTCTCTGCCCTCACAGTATGTATTATTTTTAAATATTGTGTATATGGTACAAGTTATGATTATAATATTGTATCCATAACTTCCATTAGTTTTACTCTATTCTCTCTGTCTGCATACATTTCCTCCTTTTACTATTGCTATCACATCTACTGAGAAAACAATTGATCTCACTCGGGCACTTTCACCAATAAATCATTTTTTTTTCTCGAGATGAAGTCTCAGCATTCTTATTTGACATTTCCCTATGATTTTAAGAATACTAGAATTCTTGTATCAAGGGAGTAACACTGGCTCACTGCATGCGTTATCTCTTCAAAAAAGAAACAAGCGGCTGATGGGGAAAATGAATGGGGGAAAGGAAAAGAAACCAAAGAATGGCTGATGAGTGGAAAGATAGAAAGGAAAGGTTCTTGTTCTTTATATTTTCTTTGGACTTTTTTTCTGAAATTTACAAGAAAATCACCAACATCTTGTTAGAAATCCCTTGAGGAGCTTTATGTCACCGGCTTCCTGCCAAAGTTTTACCTGGTCGTATAACTTTACGAAGTTGCATTCAAAAGCACCACGAACTGTAACATATGAAGCACAACAGAAATTCGGCCCATGGAAATGCGTCATGCTCCATTCTACCCCTACTATTGTTGGATCGGGTCTTGCTTCATAATCCTTTAGTCAGACTTATGCATGCCACGTGACATGAGGATAGGCATGTCAATCTTGAGGATTGCTGAGCGGAAGATTCTGGCGTTTGCACTGAGCAGTCTAGCATTGCTGTGAATTGTGCTGCTGTCCTATTTACTTTCTCATTTAAATTCAATGTGTCCATGGAGTCCAAAGAGAGCCCCTGCTGCTGAATTTGGAGTTGATATGTCATCTGTATGGAATTAGATGTTTGCATAGTTGGTACTGTTATCATCACCTCATCCAAGAATGTTGGAACATAATCCACCAGGGTTGCTGCTATACAATTGGTAAGGGTATAAACTTGACGTGCATTTATTTTCTCGCATATAGTTGCTATTGTTGTCTCAGGACCAGTTGGTAACATGCCGAATATGCACGTTCATGCAAAGCTGATATGAATCTTGCTGTTGTGGGACTAGTTAAGGAGATAATCTAATTATGAAGATAATGCCTAATGCTAATTGGGTATGACATCTGTATGGCGAGAATATTCTTATTACATGGTTGCCATTGCAACTTTTCTGTGTTGTTTATATTTTTTCCGTCTACAATGTTTGTCTAATGTGTATTGGTTTTTAGGCTTCGGAGCTCGCTTTGGCTTCAATTTAAACCCCATCAGATTGCTGCTGGAGCTGCATACCTTGCTGCTAAATTCCTCAATATGGATCTTGCTTCTTACCATAGTATCTGGCAGGAATTTCAAGTAACACCATCTATTCTCCAAGGTAATGAAATGGTATCCAAGTTTTGTTTCCTTAAGTAAATTATGACAGATGCTTGTAGATTTAGATAAGATGCTATGCTTCATACGTGCATATGCTGTTGCCAAGAAAATTACATGGCAAGAGCTGAGGTTAAGAATCTCCCTAACTTCCCCTTGTGAGTTTAAGTGGTTTCACTAACATGTGGAGTCTTTTGCAGGCGAGAATGAACATATTTATATGGTTTTGAACATTGTGGCTCTTACTTATGTTTGTGAATACATGTCAGCAGTTAGCTTGTTGAGATTACTTGTGATTGGTTCTCAATGGTTCCATTTCATTTCAAGGTCGACCCGAGTTTGCGACTGACTATAGCCTGGTTGCTGCCGTTGATTATTTTATGCAGATGTGGCCCAACAATTGATGGAGCTGTTTTAGGAGATAACAAGCTGCTGTTGCTTTGAGATATTGTGGTTGCTCCTTCTAATCTTTGAAAGATGGACAGCCCTTTTAATGTCACAAGTCGGGACACACGTCTTCTCGGCGACATCGTTGCTGTAATTGTGTCTTGAGTTTGAGTAGATGGGTTGTACAGTGAGCAGAAAGCGATGAAAATGCAGTCACTGAAAAAAGTTTCTAGTTAAGTTATATGCATTCCGGGGAAAAAAGGTATGGCATTGCGGACTATACTCTGCAAATGCAAATCTTGAGCACTCTGCTTTCCCGATACCCTGTTTCCAATTGCTACTTGTTTGTTGCACCGTTGGCTGGTACATTTTATCACAGCGGCCACGGTCATGCTCTTGAACTTGTGACACATGCTAGTAGGCTAGGGGTAATGCTGCAAGCCAGAGATTATGTCGTCGAGTGTACTTTAGTGTCAACTTAGTTCGGAGAGACCGGTTATGTTTCGAGCGGTCGAGGTCTGCAAGAAGTGCGAGATATACGCGTGTGAGCATGAATTTGAATTGCCTAGACAGGGTTGAACTTTGAAGACAAGATGTGGAGGTCAAATGGAGGACTGTTTTCTCAGCTCAAAACTTTATCAATTATCAAAGATTTATGAAATCGTAATTAGATTGAATGAATGTCTCTTGTGCTATGGCGAGTTTATTTCATGGAAAAGCAACATTTACAAAGAAATTTTCATGACTTAGATCATTTATGTAACCCGGGAAATCGAGTTAGTAAAAAATAATTTCATTGTCAATCATTTATATAGCTTAGGCCTTCTTTGTACTAATGAAAATAACTTTTTTATTAATCATTTTACTATGCTGTACGACAAATGATACTCAATTTTTCTTTTTGAAATTGTTGATTCATGGCGAAACAAACTTACCCTTAATTGCAATATGCACTTGAATCGGACTGCAAATATTGTTTTGAGCTATTGTTCTCTCATGTGATTTTCTATTTTTGTTTTCCTCGAATTCCATCTCGGTTGGTGTACCTGTCTCTAGGCTTTCATAGCTGCAATGTAGGACTGCACCAGAAACTTCCTATACTTTTCGCACCGAGGCAATGACGGCGTCCGGAGACCGACGAGAAGTTATGTGATAGATTTAGTCTAAGGTCATTAATAATGCGAGTCTCATCACGGGGCCAACACATTCAATGCCCATGGTCATCGAATCTTTTCGGGGACCGGTCCACGTCCTCCAGATTTTGGACCTCTAGATTCGACCAATCTGAGGGCCGAAAACTGAAGCCCGCAGTCGAATTCAAGATGCTTTTAAGTTTTTGGGGTTTGGAGTCCCCAAACCTTTTTTGATCACTCGAAGTTGCCAAGTCAAACGTGTCGACCTCAAACGATTTCTCTCATCTTTGGCATCTTGATCCTCTCCGTACATGATGGTTGCCCCGCCCCCTCCAAGGCTTGAAGATGATCTGAAAGAGAAGGTATGGACGAGACAGAACGCAACAGCCCCCCACTTTCGCAACGAAGTTTAGGGTTAAAGTCACAAAAAAAATCGTAAACTAGGCCTCCCATGACATATTTCCTCTAAATTTTTTTCCCGTGATACAAAAAATCCCAAACTTATATTCATGTGACACATTTATTTTCCATCAAAGTTCTGTCAATGAGAACCGTTAAAAAATTTACGTACATGGACGTCAGAAAGCAAAATGTATTGATATGATGTCCATGTGACTTAAGTGAAATAAAAACAACATTGTTTGAGCTGAAAAATTATCCAACCAAGCCTCGATGAAAGGTAAATGTGTCACGTAGGTATAAATTTGGAATTTTTTATTTTACAAGAAAAAATTATGATTAATATGTGATAGTGGGTATTTCAGAGTAAATATATCTGCGTGGATATAGTTTAAGATATTTTTTTTGGCCTTTTTCCCTAGAGTTCAAGGAAAGTCAAAATTGGTTGGAGACAGGACATGGGATTCATGCATGATGCGTATGGTTGTCATGTGACGCCGGGTCGTTTTATAGTTGTCGTTTCAGGACTGCAAATCTGTTCTCCACCGAAGGAAGAAAAAAATAACTCTGTGCAAGAATCGTGTGCCGGTGAACATAGGAAGTTTCTCTTTTTTTTTTTCTGTTGAAAAAGTTCTACTTTTCGTCTTTGTACTTCCACGCTTTTTTCTAATTAAATTCATGTACTTTTAATTTATCGAATCAAATCTTTCTATTTTCATGAATTTTCTAATTCAGTTCGTCTGACGCCAAATATGGCCAGATCCAACTGACGTGGGCACCGGATGGTGTCATAATGTGATATGAGTAAAATTCTTCCAATCGAACATCCACGTGGGTATCAACGCTGGCTGCAATTTATCGACATCATAAAAAAAATTTATGACCCTGTTTGGTTCAGCATTTGAAATGAGCACCGAGGCCCTAAAGTCCCTTGGCCAATTGGAGCACTTTTGGAAAATGTAATTACATTTCCAAAAGCCTCTACATTCTCTTAGACCAAGGCAGGTCTGGAGGTCCTTTAGCAAATTGTATTTTCAGAATGCTAGTAGCATTGTTCATGGGCTGTTCATCTTCCTCGAGGATCTGGTCCGAAGGCAGGCCACTGCCGCCTGAGGGGTCGCGCAACCCAGATGATGCCTAGGTCGCGCGACCTCAGGCGAGGTTGGCCGGCGGAGGTTGGACGGCGGCCGTTTTGGCTTGCTGGTGGCTAAGCTCCACCTCAAAATTTTTATTTTTTAAATATTAGCAAAAGTCTTTTACAAAAAACCAAATAGTATTTAGACCAAAGTTACTTTCAAACGTGATTTTAAAATACACATTATCAAATACTATTTACATTTAAAAAAACTCTTTAACTCAAAGGCCTTTGCATTTTGTCAAACACGTTCCCTCACTGTCGAATCAAATAGGCCCTATATTGGCTAAATCCTTCCGCGCCACATGAGTGTGAACACCAGCATTAATTGTCCGGGTCGGCTCGGATGGAGTTGATTAGAAAATTCATGAACCTATAAAAACTCGGCTAGAGATATTTAAAAAATACGTGGAGTTGATTAGGAAAGGCATTAAATTTTCGAGACAACGGAGTAAAATTTTTCATTTATTTTTTGGGAGACCTGTGAAATTTTATAGAGTCAAACCCAAAACCATTGAAAATTGGGTGGTCACATCGCCGTGAGAGCTACCTAGAAGTAGAACCAGTTTTTTCCTGCTCAAAGAAAACGGTTAATATCACAAAAAATTTTAAATTTTTACACACATGTGACAAATTAATTTTTAGATCACTAAAAATTTTAAATTGATACATCTGCGATAAAGTTACTTGAATCATTGTCGAGCATCATCCTGCTCAATAATTTCATAGTAAAATTTGACGGCGGCTAATGGAGAGTAAATATGTCATGAGTATATCGGTTTGGAGTTTTTGGCAATTTAAAAATTAGTCTAAAGTAAATTTGATACAGGTATACCCGTTTGAGGATTTTTGTGATATTAACCCTAAAAAAAAAACAAAAGTGAAATAATCAAATGGCTTAAAATATGCACAATTGAACGGAATGATTCCCAAATACCTTTATCAAGACGGATGCAAACGATGCTCGAAATGAACCTCTTTTGGCTTAGATTTTTCGAAAAGGACCTGCGCGTATCCATCAAAAAGATTACTACAGTAATCTATAGTTCACAATTCATTGCAAATCATTCTAATTGGTCTCCGTCGGGCCGGCAATTTGGAACGACCCATGTTTCTTTTTTGTCATTATTATTATTTTAAGTGCAGCACTTTAGATCTTTTTAACTTTTTTTAATTAGACAGCACATAAGTCGTCATGGCTGACGATGTTGGCATATAAATATGAATAGTACTATATAATTTCTAAAATTCGAATAACAAATTAGATTTCAAGGAGAAAGAAGAGAAAAGAACTTCTTGGTTCCAAAAATAGAAAATCACTTTTCCTTCTTAACGGAACAGTCAGGGCCGGCAGTGTTCGACGCGACCCGTTTACACGACACGTACAGAACACGAGGTAAAAAAGTCAATTTACGACATGGTATGACACGTCTAAATTCCGTGTGTTGACATGAATCGGCATTCTTTCATAGTAATTCATTTATTTTTTTAGCGTGCAAAATTGAAACCAAGATATTTTAGACCTAATCGATTTGACATGGAACGCGATCACGACACACCAAACCAATTTTTTGGGTCGTGGTAGCGCGGGAGAGAAAGAGAGAGGGGCAGTAGAGAAAGACGAGTTACATGATCATCCAAACCAAAAACCATTTTCGAGAATGAAGTCGGTCCACCCGAGCGATAACGCCAATTAATAAAACTTTACGGTCGAAAAAAAAACAAATGTCGGCTATACTTTTTTTTCTGCTACTGTAAAATTTGCAAAAAAGGAACAAAAGAAAAGAAAGAAAAAAGGGTAAGAGCGAGGGGTAGGATTGTCATTTCCTCTCTCACCAAGTTTCTTAACGAACGAAATGAAGTTAGGCCTTTTTTTCATTGGATGCCCCACCGATTGGACGGAATTGCCCCCCAAAACCGCCGGCGCCTTTTTTTTACTTGGCCCCGCCCCAAGAAAAGGCGTTTTTAATGGGTCAACATCATTCGGATTTTTCACTTGGCCACTTCCGGACGAACGGGGCCGGGGCATCGGAATCAATCCGACCGCGACCATTTCGGCCCCGCTTGGATCCGTTCCCGGCTTGAAGGTAAATGCTGCGAGTATGGACCGTAAGCCTCGCCTCGCGTTCGTGTGACGCGAGTCCACGTGTCCAGCAATTTATCGAGATATAGAAAAATTTAGAAACGACCGTGAATTTCCTACTGAAGAAAGGAATTTACATGAACGGACGTGAAAGTATGAAAATTCCTTCGGTACGTAAAACCGAATAAGAATATATTTCAATAAGAGAAAATGACACAAACAGTCCCTAAACTCTGATCCAATGTATAATTTGGTCTCTGAACATTTTTAAATAGGTCAGTGACTAAATTGAACACGTACTAAAAGTTCGTGGATCACATTGAACAGATTAAAAATTTAGGGATCAAATTGAATATTACGCTAAAGTTCATAAACTACATCGAATAAAATAAGAATTCATGGACTAAATTACATATTGAGTTAAAGTTGAGGGACTGATTGTCTCATTTTTCGTCCCAAAAATGCGGAAAAATAGCGACGTTTCGTCGCCGCGACCGGCACAGGTAATCCTCGTCGTCTTCATCGTCGTCCTCGGTCTCTCGCACGATATTATCTTCGTTTCGTTTTCCATCGAAAGGCGTGCCGTGCCGGATTTTCTCGCTCTGATAATTTTCCCAGGAAACGGTCAGAAAATCAATACGGGAACCCAACCCCCCACCGCGCAAAGTCTCAACGACGAGAGGGAACGGCGACGAGACATCTCACCACCCCCGCGCGCGCGACGTGGATCAGGAAAGCATCTCGATGGACGCTTCGTCGCCAGCTCAGCGACGCGTCGGGGCCATTCGCCGCCACCTCGCCGCAGCCGCCGCCGCCGCCGCCGACGAGTCTGACTCCGGCTCCCGGCTCGCCGCGAGCCCCACGGCCGGCGAGTTCTTCGTAGGTGAGCTACGTCCGACTTCACCTCTCTCTCTCGCTCTCTCGCTGTGAATTTTGTGCGTCTGAGCAGACGGGGAAGCCGTGGCTTCTCGACGTTGCGGTTGTTGTGGTCTCTCGGAGATAACGAGAGGGTGTCGAACGAGGTCGCTTTCGATTTGCTTCGGCGTTATTTTCGAAGGCAGTGCTGGTCAAGGCTTGATTCTTTCTCTTGTGGGTCTGAACTTTTTGTGGATGTCCCGACGTAATTGCTACTCGGGAGGACGCCGCGAACGCGACTCGCGCCTTTTGGATTCTCGGGTAGCTTGTCCAATCGATGGTGTTCATACGTGCCTTCTGTTCTTTTGTTGCAACGATTTCTTCTAAGATTTTGATCCGTCATGAAAAGTCGGGCACTGTTGCCCACCTCCACTACCGGTATAACGCAGATTGCTTTGGGTGGGATCTGTGGGGTCATTTGCGTCGCAAAAAAAGCTTCTCTTTATGGTGATTGGGTACCCATCGAGTTGATCATCCCAATTATATTGGTTTCTGAACGACCCGAGTGACTTTCTTTCTTTCTTTCTTTCTTTCTTTTTTTGGGATTGCCTTGACTGATTGAAGTGGCATGGATTCTTGTTTGTAAGTGGGCTTTGCATCTTTAAATCCGTGGAGTCAGTTCAGGTTCTTGATTGCATTTTGTTTGGGATTGTCCATCCATGAGGTCGCTCTATTTGAATTCGCGTCTAATGATATCCTCCCTGGGAGGAGGTTTGCTTTCTCGATCATAAAGTGCCTTCGTGTTTGTAATGATTGGTTGCACCTTTGGTGAACAAAAGGGCAATGTAAGGGTGCAATTTGCACCAGCGACCTTTTTCCCTGGAGCCCTCTTGAAGGAACGAGATGGATATAAATAGGGGAGGGCATAGGGACAAGAAATGTGAGCTGTTTTTCATTTTGATGTCATATTTTAGCAGATGAGTCGTGGTTATTTCGCTGTCTATATAACGAAGTGAGGAGTGTTTCTAGTGAAGCATCGAGACACACGGCAAGTACGGCTCTCTGTTTGGAGTTTTTCCATGCGGTTTGTTAATGTCAGTATCCTTTCAGAATGGTCCCAAATGTTGCTTCCTGATCTTCATCTTATCTTCACGATGGAGTCTACAGTGAGTGCAGCAATTTAGTTGACTTGCCAGTTATCTTGAAGTTTTTGAAGCAGCTATTGAATGGTTTTTCAGCTCTCACAAGCTGGAAGTATCTACAAGTGTTCTTTAGGGTCATTAGCTTTTATATAAAGATACACACATGCAATCGCTGTTACATTAATTAGTTGGTTAGGAAGAATATCTAATTGTTCTTCACACATTGATAAGAGATGCACATGCAATTGATCTTGCATAGTCTATCAATTAGTTGGTATTTGACAAATAATTGCAGAATCATTTACTTTTCTTTTTCTCTTTGGCTTGTTACTGTTGAAACAAAGTGCATCAAGCCCTATAATGTTGCATTAGGCTACTACATATGTCCCTTGCTAGAAAATTTGACCAATCGATAGCCTATGGAGTGACCAATCGATATCATTAATTGGTTGGTTAGGAAGAATATCTAGGTGTTGTTGATATGTTGATAAGAGATGCACATGCAATTGATCATGTATAGCCTATCAGTTAGTTGGCGTTTAGGAAATGATTTCAGAATCATTTATTACTTTTTCACCTCTGGCTTATTACTGTGGAAACAAGGTGCATCAAGCCCTATCATGCTGCATAGGGCTAGTACATATATGCCTTACTAGAAAGTTTGATTGATTGATAGCCTATGGGGTGGCCTGTGTATTGTTGAATTACATGATGCGTGCATTACTTTTTTGAAGTTCTATATTTTTGAGGTGATCAAGTCCTGCCTGTGGTTCAAGTTAATGATAATCCAGCATGTCTATTTCAAAATAGTGTAACAGCTTGTCCATTCATTGTCGTGCTGAAATCTTTGCTATTTTGTCCTTGCTAGTTGCCACCTTATATAAAATGAGAGTACTTTAGTCAATATGGTCTCATATCTACATTAATCATATCAGTTGCTCATCTTGTACTCTGAGCAGATCAAGGGTATAGCGTTGTGCTCCCAGAGAAACTGCAGACTGGAAAGTGGAATGTATACCGGTACGTTGTTATATATGTCTTCGACTCTTTGCTGTATTGCTTCATCACACTGAGCTAATGTTTGATTGAATGATAACAGATCTGTTCGTGCTCCTTTGAAGCTTGTGAGCAGATTCCCTGACCATCCCGAAATCGGTACATTGCACGATAATTTTGTGTAAGCATTCCCCATTTACTGGGTTAAAGCTTTTCATTCTTCCATGTTTTTAGCTTGAAATGTTTTCAGACCACTGCACCTATCTTTTCCTTTTTCTCTTGTGACTTGGGTACTGTATGATCCTTCTCTGCATTCATTTTATTGAAAAAATAATCTAAAATGTCCTCTCCGGTAATGGTCATACAGGCACTCCGTAGAAACTTTTCAAGATTACAAATATTTGGGTACTCGAGTACGGGTAGATGGAACTGTTGGAGAGTGAGTTTAGCATTTGCTTTCCTCATATCTATGAATAGGTTGCTGTTTGGCGTTGGTATTCTTTAGTGACATTGTTTAAATGTATGCTGAAAGGTACAAATGGATGACATATGGAGAGGCAGGAACTGCTCGAGCAGCTTTAGGTTCCGGGCTAATATATCATGGTATTCCAAAGGTGAACTATATGCTCTTAATCTTGGTTATTTCTATTCTACCTCAACTGGGAAGCATGTACTTGACTTTTCCTTTGCAAAAGTAATTCTGAAATCAATCTTATATGATTCTTTTCAGGGATCTTCAATAGGATTGTACTTTATCAACAGACCAGAGTGGCTTATTACTGATCATGCGTGCTCCGCGTACTCTTACATTTCTGTTCCTCTATATGACACTCTAGGTATACACTTGCTTGTCAACAGAGCTCTGTTTGAAGCCTGATTACTCCATATTTATCTTTTTTACTGTACACATCTTCGTTTCTATCTTTGCAGGACCGGATGCCGTCAAGTATATTGTGAACCATGCTGCAGTACAAGCCATATTTTGTGTTCCCCAAACACTCAATGGGGTTAGTCCATCCCTTTTCTGTCTGGGTGATCACTGTTTATTTGAATTGTTCTAAAAAATGGAATTGACTAGCATTATGATTTGGTCACATTGGTGCCGGATGGTCTGCGGAGGAAATAAGGGAGTGTGCCCTCTGAAGCCTTTCTTTTTTCGGCAGCATAGTGGTCATATTGCCTTCTATCTTCTGATTACTCTTTCTAAATTCTGCTTCATTTGTATTTAGTTGCTGAGTTCAGTCGTCCTCACTTTCCTTTGTTTTATACTGAATTTGCAGTTGTTGAACTTCCTTTCTGAGATTCCAACTGTACGCCTTATAGTGGTAATTAACCAAGCCTAATCTTCTATTTAACCTGCAAAAGATGATAATATGCTTCCAGATATTTAAACTCTTTTGTCTCTTTCAACCCCATGCTTGTTTATTTCAAAGGTGGTTGGAGGCATAGATGAGCAAATTCCGTCACTTCCATCTACAACCGGAGTAAAAGTCTTAACATATTCCAAGCTAGTCAGTCAGGTATGACATAATTTGAGACAATACATTTCTTTTGTAAAATGAAAATTAAGCTGATCTATAATTGTTGCGTCAATCCTGAAGTTAATCCATCAAATTGATCTTATCTTCCTTAGTGAAGTTCCAAATAATGTTTACTATGTTTAGGTTTGTCTATCTGAAAGTTGAAAGCTCTAGATCAGTCAAGCCTTTGCCGGGGGAATAATTGTTTATGGAAAAAACAATGAGAACGAGTGGCATGCCATAAATAATTTCTTGACGGAGGACAGTGAGTGTACTCGAAGCCATAATTCTTGACTTTAGTAATCTCCATGCTGACCTTGATTTGTTCCTAATGGCCATGTAGAAGACTGGGATTTCCTCGTCCACATATAAGCATTTTTGATAACTCAGGCAATCATCTTTGATCACATGGAATTTGCCTGTTTCCAGTGTCTCAAGAAAGAGTTCATTATATTTGCACATATATTACTTTATGTCACTGTAACTCCCAATCTTGTACTATGCTCAATATGTGTTTTCCCGAGAAAGCGATTTCTCTTAATCATGTATAATTGTTAGGGTCATAGTAGCATCCAGCCATTCTGCCCCCCGAAACCAGATGATGTTGCTACAATTTGTTACACAAGTGGTACAACTGGAACACCAAAGGTGAATACTGCTTTCGGTGAATTTCTGGTCCTTATGTTCAAGCTTTGATCCTCGTAACAGTCGAATACTTATGGTGACTCCTTGTTTCTTGTGCTAACTGCTTAGGGAGCTGTACTGACCCACGGCAACTTAATAGCAAATGTTGCTGGCTCCACTACTAATACTAAATTCTACCCTTCTGATGTGTAAGTAGTGGGCTTTCTTTCTGGTCGTCTTGTTCGCCACCTTTTACTTGCTTGTTCTTTCTCACATGACCTTTTATTTGCACAGCTACATATCATATCTTCCGCTGGCACATATCTATGAAAGAGCTAACCAAGTCATGATAGCTTATTTCGGAGTTGCCGTTGGATTCTACCAGGGGGTACGCTTATTGAGACATTACTAATTAGTTAATTTTTCTATTACTTCTAGTGAATGATGCATGTCAACATGTTTGTTTTGATGTTTGTGATATTAGAAGTTCCATGCTACTGACAAGGTGATTATAGGAGAAGAAACAAAAGTTTGAGTTGTGAGGGAACAAAGTCAGTATTTGCTGTTCAAGAACAGATTGTTCATCAGTGGGTTAATTGATGAATTTAACTGAAGGCCTTGAATACTTGTTTGGATCCATTGTATTGGCATTTTTTATTGGGAAGATTCCTTTTGTCACCACCTGTTTAAGTACTTTACCAAGTTGTGTAAGGACATAGCTTTAAAGTTGTTCATTAGGCACATGGGAGAGCCATGTTGCATATTTTATTAGGGTTAGATCTGTATTGAGATTTTCTCTGCCAATGTAAGAGACACTGCTGCAGCCACTGAGAGAATCAATAGTCAATAGCGATCTTTCTTTCAAATAAATCATTGGAGTTGCATATCTTATGAGCACATTCGTGGCTTAAATGAAATGAGAGAACAGTTTCTGTCTGTAAATTGCATTTTAATCAGTTATAGTGGCTAGAGTTTCTGCACTGAATTTACTATGAAGACAGTTCATCTTTACCTGGTTGTTGCCATGCATTTTGATTCGATCCAATCCATTAGTTCGTAGAGCTATCAACTTGATTGCAGACATTACTAAAGCACCTGTTAGAGAGGGATGGATAGTCATATCTTACAGTTTACTTTTTTTTTCTCTTTTTTTGCCGTTTTTTGTACTCCTTATTCTCCTTGTCTTGATTGTTTCTAAGTTGAGCTATGATCTGAATTTGAGAGGGAAGCTGGCAATTTTGATGAGCTAATACTTTCTCAGAATAAGGAACTTGCTTCTCCATACATCTATTTTTTCGTGAATGTGATAATTTATATATCATTCACTTGGTGTGGAAACATATCTGAATACATGTAGTGCTGTCGTAAAGTTAACGGTTAAGATTTTATGTTTCTGCACTCGCATATTATGTACCATTTTCATCTTGGTATTAGATAACTTTTTAAGAAAGCAGAGACATGTCATTGGGCTTCACGGTTCATTATAGGATAGACCATTGGTTTCATGGAGTTTTTCGATATAGCCATCAGCAATTGTAAAAGAACTAACATTTTTGTATTAGACTTCCATTTTTTGCTTCTAGTGGCTTGACATTTTATTGAATGCATCCTTTTTTTAAGAGTGGCCTTACATGCTCCTATCTTTTTCTGTACAGGATAATCTGAAATTAATGGATGATATGGCTGCCCTAAGACCCACCATATTTTGCAGTGTACCTCGCTTGTACAATAGGATATATGCTGGGTAAGATGGCAAGTAACTTTATTTATTGTCAGATGCATAGTCATGTGGTCAATTTAATGAGTGCCTCAACTGTGCAGTATTATGAATGCTGTGAAAACATCTGGTGGACTGAGGGAGAGGCTCTTTAATACTGCATACAATGCCAAGAAGCAGGCGATGTTGAATGGTAAAAAAGCAATCCTAGTTTGAATAGACTTTCCTAAGTTTATTGTGTTTATCTCTTAAGGTTTCACCTTGATGGCTTTTTGTGAATTGTTTCTGAATTCTAAAGACGTACTTTTTTCGCTATAGAATGAAAGACAAGAAAGGGAGGGAAATTGAAAAACATTCTTTTAACTATGTCGAGGACAGCTAAAGAGATAAAACTTTCTATATTCCTCATTTAACTATTGGAACACCCCAACAAGGTTTAGAGGCCAAAAATTTACTAAAGCAATAAGTAGTCAGCTCCCCCAGATGATTTTAATGCAGTTTCATTGTTCCGCCTGGCCATTTGCTACAAGGCATGAGTGGAATTTGTTAGAACCTGACATTTGCAATTTATTTGTCACCGCAAAATGGTATACTTGATTTATCTGCCTTGCAGATTTCTTAGAACTGCTCTTGATTTTTGTGAAGTTTGTCAATTCTCTTTGTGAAGTTTGCAACCCCCTGGTTCCCTCGCAAGGAGGTTCTTGCGTACCTATCAACTGAAAAGCTTACTAGTTTCTGCAAAAATAATAATTTCAGGCAAGAATCCATCTCCCATGTGGGATAGATTGGTTTTCAACAAGATTAGGGAAAAGCTCGGTGGAAGGGTACGTTTTCTCACATCAGGGGCTTCTCCCTTGTCGCCTGATGTGATGGAGTTCTTAAAGATGTAAGTCAGCTTCTTTTCTGGGAATTTTCATTTGCCTTCTGCTGATAGAAATGCTACACTTTTAATATATCTATACTAGCTAATTAGCTTGTTCACTTCATGGGGATCATATACTTAATTGATGATAATGAAAAAATTTGAAACAGAAAACAATTTCTTCTTCTTTCGTTATTGCGAACATTATATAAGACCGATAAATGTGAACTTAATTGTGGTATGTAAGTGGTCATTGGGTGAAAGGTGCGGCATTTTTTTTTTTTGGTCTTTTTGCCAAATTGTTTTGAGGAATTTAAGTTCGTTAAATGTGGATCTACTTTGGTGATAAGAAGTACTTTACATTTTCTAAACTTTCCTCTTCATTTCTTTGCGATGATAAACAAATCCGGGTTTCATATTATTTAAAGAATGTCTTTGGACTTCTTATATTTTTAAGAATTTCAAGAAGACAACTGTAATTGTACACCTCATTAATTAGAGGAGTCTTTGACACAAAAAAAATTAGAGGAGCCAACTTGTACAATTATAGATGTATAGATCATTCTGCTGTTGTTCTGACGGGCATGTTGGATTCTCTTCAGTTGCTTTGGTGGTCGGGTAACTGAAGGATATGGAATGACAGAGACTTCTTGTGTTATAAGTTCTATGGATGAGGGTGACAACCTAACTGGTCATGTTGGCTCTCCTAATCCAGCCTGCGGTACGTCGAGCATTGTGACATAACTGTCATTGGACGTTTGTTATTGCACCCAACATTCGTACTTCAATTAATTAGCGTTATGACACTGCGGCTTTTACTTGCATTACTTTTTCTTCTTATCGACTAGATCACAGAAAAATGTTCTCAAATGCTATGCAATCGTCTTATTTCTGCTTTTTAGCCCCCCAAAAAAATCAATTCTGCTTGGTTGGTCCTGTTCTAGTTGGATGGTGAGACAAAAATACTACATTTAGTCAGGTTGTATTCTTGGTTGTCAAGTATAGAGAGTTATCAATTGTTGTATGGTTGTGGTATTGACGAGTGAAGACATTAAATGCTGGCAATTAATGTCTTCATCGAGAGTTTTGGTGATTTCCTATGTCAAAATTGAAAACAAATGGTTTATTGTGAAATTTCGCATGATTTCACCACACTATTATCTTTGTGGGACTAATGATTATCTCTATTTGTTTCTTGTTTGGTACTGATAGTTAATTTCCTGAAATTTTGGACCTGATAGCAAGCATGAATTAATTCTTTTATTTTGGTCAAAGCTAGCATTATTTAATTCGCAGAGTAGAAATGGTGCCTTAGATTGGGTTTCTTTATGAATCTTAATTTTTTGATTCCCTGCCTTTTCTTATTTTGGGTTGAGATGACAAAGTTTCTCTGTTTCAGAAATTAAACTTGTGGACGTTCCAGAGATGAATTACACTTCTGAGGATCAGCCATATCCGCGTGGTGAAATCTGTGTCAGGGGTCCTATCATTTTCCGAGGCTATCATAAAGATGAAGTGCAGACGTATGTTAGTTACTTTGTTTCTGGGTTCTATGTTTAGTTACTTTTTCAAGAAAGTATTGTATATGCTGAATTTTGTAGGAAAGAAGTAATTGATGAAGATGGATGGCTTCATACCGGAGACATAGGATTGTGGTTGCCTGGAGGCCGTCTCAAGATCATCGACAGGTGGGATCATATAATTTTGTACTTTCTTGTTTGACGAATCAACCAGCTCGTTCTGAAATTAACGGTGTGTAGTTGATATAATTTGTGCACTGCAAATAAGTGTGCAAAAGAAGTTGTTTTAGTTTGGTTCAGTTTTGTCAAAATTTGTGGCTCATGTAACTGCCATCTTTACCTCAATTACTGTTTCTAAGACAAATTAATAGCTGGCAAAATGTTCCAGCTCCCAAAAATGTTCTCTCCCTAAAATGTGATGCCCTGGTTCTGTTACTCCTGCACTTGGTGTGTTACCTGGGTTTTTGTTGTATTAGGATGAGGTGAATGAGTCTGGAGGTTTGGTGTTTGCATCTCTGGTATCATGACAATAGAGCTATGTCATATATAGCAGCCCTTATCATCGCTTTGAAGAGGACAAGTCACAATGATGAGTGGATATTTGTTGTAGCCTTTGGCTATTTCTTTGACTTTTGAAATTTGAAATCAGACTTTTATTTAATGTCGAGTGTCTCACTCTTAAGTCTATAGACATATAAATGGTGGCATTTAATATCGCATTGCAATGAGCACAGAAAGGGTTTTAGAGTTGCATTTGTAGAGGACTTGGACCTAAGATTGCTGTGTTGGAGATGGATTATGGTGAAGCAGTTTCTCCAAGTAACTTGTGCTTTTGCAGGAAAAAGAACATCTTCAAATTAGCACAGGGAGAGTACATTGCTCCAGAGAAAATCGAGAATGTTTATGCGAAGTGCAAGTTCATTGCACAGTGTTTCATTTATGGTAAGATGGTATTCTATGAATGATAACCCCAACCCCCCTCCTCTCTCAGCACTTCCCTCTTCTTCAAGGATCACTAAGAAAACCATGCGTTTGCTTGTGATAGGTGACAGCCTGAACTCTTCTTTGGTAGCAATTGTCTCTGTTGACCCAGATGCACTCAAAGCATGGGCTGCTTCTGAAGGAATCAAGGTTATTTGTCCAATTCTTTGTTTGGTTTTAACAAGAGAATTCCAAGTATTTCCAATTGTGAAGTTGGTACTTCTTGCTTGGTAGGGTTCTAAGATACAGCTGTGGCTATTTTACTGGTATTTCGCTGGAAGATTGGGCAAACCCCACCACACACACCACACGCGCCCCCCTTCCCTCCCCCCCCCCCCCCCCCCCCCCCCCCCAACCAAAAAAAAAAAAATGTCTACATTTATGGAGGATGACTGACTTGGTAAACAATTGTTTTTTGGTGAAGAAAGAGTACACACTTTTGTTTTGCTGTGTTCAAATATCGTGTGTAACATTTATACAACCCCCATCCACCCACACACCAAGAGGAAAAACACAGGCATGAAAGTAAAAGAATGGACTGTCATGAAGGAATTAATTATTTTGCTAGAACTTGCAAGATGTATTTTGCCTCTGTATTTTTGTCTGCTTGGATGACATGCGGTGGGCTGTGGGTAGAAAACTGCATACAGACTTATGTTTCTGTGATTGCTAAACTGCAGTATGCAGATTTAGGACAGCTGGGCAACGATCCAAGAGCAAGATCTGCTGTTCTTGCTGACATGGATGCCCTTGGTAGAGAAGCACAGGCAAGTACCCTCTAAAGTGTGCCAGATTTACTCATATCCTTTTTTCTGTTCTCACTGCTCATATCAAATTTGCATATTATGACAACTTGAACAACGAACTGATTTTATGACTTGAATTTACCTCCATATTTCAGCTAAGAGGCTTCGAGTTTGCGAAAGCAGTAACATTGGTGCTGGAACCATTTACAGTAGAGAATGGGCTTCTTACGCCAACCTTTAAGGCAAGTCATTAGACATGGAAAGCTGAGATTCTTATTAGATTTCAAAGACAGGTGAATACTAAGAAAAATCCCTCATGTTAGAATCTCTCATAATTTCATTTCTTGGTCGACAGATAAAGAGGCCTCAAGCGAAGGAGTATTTTGCACAGGCCATAAGCAACATGTATGCGGAACTTTCTTCGTCGGATCCCTCTCCAAAGATGTAATGGTACAGAGCATGAATCGAAATTGACGATTCTACAAGGAATGACAGGACAACGGTGAACTTCTTTAAGAACCCAGTCCGGCATTCTCTTTCGGTTGTATCCTTATTCTTCTCCAATAAGCTTGTATCATAATTGGAGAAGATATTCTGTGATCATCAAGTGCGACAATTCTTTATCCTAATAACGTGATTTTTTTGTCACACCAACCGTAATCTTCGAAAGAGCCTAGTGTCCCTCCATCTTTCTTGGATATGTTGGAAGGGATGGATGAACCGGGTGGCCTGAGAACTGCTTGTGGACTGCTGCTTTATGTGCAATGCTACCGGGTGGATGTTATTCTCGGAATCAATAGAGCAGCCAATCGAATCCGGCTGGTGAGACTAAAGATGCTGAAGTTATTCTCAGATATGGTTTTTATTCTCTCTGATCAGACTTAACTACGAGCTAAAACGGTATTTTGAATGGAAACTGAGCAAGAATGGTATTTCCATATTGTTTGTGATGGTTGCTTGTTCCTTGTTTTATAAGTGATACTGCACGGATGAGTTCATCACCTTGGTCATCATGGTCATCATCTCTCTCCCACTTCATTGCCACCTTCATGGGTACCACCACCATTGCCACATCACAGTTACCTGCCACCATTTTACTGCTTTAAGTTTTTCATTGACACCACCTTGCGAGGGATGACATTTCTAACACGACATAATAACATGACTTAAATATGACACGGAATTAACTGGTGCGTAATAAGGATAATCGTGTACGGGTCAATATCGTGTTGACCGGTGAGACATGATTAATAATCGTGTTGTGCACCTGTCCAATCTGTTGGACACAAAATCCACTTGGAGAACCCATTTAATATAACAGGTAAGCATCGACACAAGCTGTGCTTTGACCCGCTTAGATGCGATTAGTTAAAAGGTTATTTTTTCGCATCACTCTCAAGGTTTTAAGTAGGCGACATCACATTAACCATGAAAATGCTATGTAATTTGATTTGATGATATTTTGTCGAGGGATTGTTGTGAGTTGTAATATAAAAAAAACTAAGGATATTTCATGGATTGATTTATAGTCATGAGAGGTCATGCAACTGTCTCAACCCATCAACATATTATTCAATCGTGTCACACCGGTCGTGTCATGTTGTTCTGTTAATTTTTGGATCATATTTGTGTCATGCACGTTGATTTACGATTAACTGATCCTGTTATGTTCGGATTGGCCTATTTCGTGATTTACCTTTATATCGACACAACACAAACACGGCCCACGATCAGAATTACCACCCCTATACCAATGGCCTCCCCCGTCTAGCTACGGTCATCATTCTCTTAACTTCACCAGTACCAGGAGTCGACCACTCTGCCGTCACCACCACCACATCACCAGCATTATCGTGAGCTCCCCTGCCACAGCCATAAGGCCAACTCTTCCACCAGTCCACCATCACCAACAATTAGCAATAAAACATTTGGCATTGAGGGCACACTTTATTTCATGAAAAATGAATGATTTAAAATATATTTTTCTAAAAAAGATTGCTCACATTATTTGAAATAATTAGTCAATGAAAAAAATTTATTATTATCTAAATATTTTTGTGAACGATGAAAATTTTTTTGTTTGGTCATTTTTGTAATATAAGCGATCATTTTTTGGAAGAAGTTTTCCGAATCATTCATTTTTTGGGAAAGGAGTTTTAGGAGATAAAATAAACCGATGTTCTAATGACTAAATTATGGAAAAAATATTAATAACGACACACGATGGACCAAAGAAATATATACGAAAAATAGTTGAATCTTTTAAAGAAGTTTATTTTGGATTAAAAAAAAGATTCAAACATTAATATCAAAATACGTGAGACTGAGAGAAAAATGATCGAGATCCATTAAAAACAAGAAATCCTCTTTGCTTTATAGAGCAATACTGATCACTTCATGTAGAGATAAATAGATGTACGCACATCGGTGGAAAGCATACTCCACAATCCACATGTCACGACACTTTTTGATGGGAATTCCGACATTATCGCTAGTAATTTGAACGCTAAATCAAATTTTTTGCCCGATCATCTGATAACAGTAACAAAGTTTTGTACCGATCTTGAAAGTTCAGGCATTACTGCTAATGGTGTGCTCTCTGGAAATTGCAAAAATCACCAGCATCTGAGCAAAAATAAGCATAAGCTTTTCCATTTTTGCATTCGAGTGCTGTTGCGGGGAGCATCCGGCTTAATTCCATCGACAAATCCAACACAATCAATATTCATTCAATCCAAGGTAGAATTGGGTCTTAACTTAATTCGATTGGTCGAAAATGAAGTTGTCGATAAGAAGACTATCAATTAACCAGGTTATTGATTGAGGAGTTGTCGATTATTCTTAGCCGATCAAGTATTGAGTTACCGGTTCATCATAATAGTTGCTGATTTCAACACTAATCAACAACATATTGATGGGAGGCTGTTCTAAGCGATTTCTTTAGTTATTTGTTGAAGTTTTAGGACAGTTATTTTCTAGTCAAGGCCGGAAAGATGAACCATGAAGGTTGAAAAGTCAAAATTTCAAGTCTTCGTGTCATTATTTACATTTCTTAGTTCCTAGGTTTTTATGAGTGGGGTTTTCCAAGAGTCAAAAATCTAAGTTCCTAGGACTTCAATTACTTTCTAGTTCCTATGTCTTTAATATTTGAGGAGTCTCATGTCTCTTTCAAGAGTATCTGTTTCTTATGTCGAAGTCCCTCTACAAATAGAAGAGAACTCTCCATTGTAACGCAGATTTTGATGTATATATGAGATTTCTTCTATGTGAATTGAACTATTTACTCGATTCTTTACCCAACATCGTTAATGGTGAATCAAATAATTCTTTATTCTTTGCCAGTGGAGAAATCCTTTATGCCTTGATGGTAAGTTGCCATCTATCTCGGTTCTTTATTCTTTGCTAGTGGCCCGTGCTTTTAAGCATTGGGAGTGAACTTTCCATATCCTTCGTCCTTTACCCATCGTCCCATTGTCACTCCATACACCGATCCATGCACTTAACCCCTCAAATCTCCAATTTTGAAATCACTAGCCCATGCACCAAGTACTCAGTTGTTTGAGCAATCCTCATACCAAATCCCGCAATCCTCGAGTCGCACTCGGGCCGCGACGGTGCAGGGCCAAGTAAGCACGTCTCGCAACTGGAACCTTCGTCGTCCTTAGCCTTCCGCGATTAATGATTGTCGCCATCGCCGCCGCCGGTATCGCGCGGCTGAATTTAGCGCCATTCAAGATATCGTAAGCATGAGGAATGCCGGGTTGGATCATACCAAGACAAACAAAGCAACACAACTCGCGACGAATGTTTAACTTTGAAAAGAATGGACATCCCATGACGCGAGGGGGTTTGCCCTTATTGATTGCACCGTGTCGCGTTTGTCGATACAGAAAAAAGATCGAATATAATTATTTAATTGCAGTTTTTCGCATGTGCCTAGATAAATAAATAAAAAATACACCTTACCAAAAAAAAAAAATAAATAAAAAATACTAAATAATTCTCTCTCTTTTTAAACACTAAATAAGTCACTAGGCCTACTGTCGAAGAATTTTAGGCCCCCCCGAATGGCCGTGCCATTCAAACATGAGGAGAATTTCCTTTTCCAACAATTTTGTAATTTTTTAAAGAGCAAAGCTATAAAAAAATCCTAAATTATGTCAATTAAGATACATTTACCATAAACTTTTTTCCGTGACACAAAAAATCCAATCCCTGTACTTGTAATATTGTCAATGAGAACCCTTAAAAACCTACTTACATGGACGCGAGAAAGCAAACAATGTTAACATGGTGCTCACGTGACTTAAACGATATTATTTTGGCTGAAAAATAGGGTAAATATGTCATCTAGATAGATACAAGTTTGAGGTTATTTGTGTCTCAAGAAAAAGTTTAGGGTAAATATATCACAGTGGTCATAATTTGGGATTCTCGATGTCACAAAGAAAGTTCGGTGTAAATGTGCTACAATAAATATAGTTTGAGATTTTATGTGACTTTTTTACCTTTTTAAAATCATGATCCTACGAAAATGACTGTTGATTAACTTTTATGATTAGTACCGAATAACAAAAATGAGCTACGAGGATTGTCTATAGTACACAATGGATCATAGCTAATAGAGGGTAACGATTCGAATCTTGTGTCGGCACTAACACGCACAAAGTAGGAAGCGAGAATCGAGATTAAGTAAAGCCATATGAACTTTTCCTCCTAAATTAATCTCATAATTTAGATACGAACTAACTCACAATCTAAATTTACTCCTATAAAGCTATTGCCGGCATAACACCAACGAGATAATACACAGGGTTTGGTGCAACGGACTCAACGCGCCTAAATTGAAATAGAACGATCGGTTTATGTGTACAGCATATGGCCGAGCTGTACCAGAAATAGTGCTCATTTCCGGCTTTAGGGTAAATTGTATCCCGCGCGAAGATATTTGATCTCTCTCTACATTGAAATTTGGCGCGATCCTAAATATATATATGTTGGAATATTTTCCAAAAAATAAAATTAATGTTTTCGAGCCAAATAAAGAAAAAGAAATGTCAAAGCTTTGTATTCTTTGGTGGAGGAGCATGGCGTCATTGGGAATTTGGGAATGGAAGTTGAAGAAGTTCTGGTGCGCGTCCCTCCTTGGTCGTCGCCAAAGGCAGCTGTAATGGAACTCCGATTGGCAGTCAAATACTACTAGTGGCCGTAGCCGACAGCTACAGGTCAAAAGACAAAAACCTCAGACTCTCCCACGCGAGCGAGCGCGCGAGAGAGAGAAGAAGGGAAGGGTCGGCCCGCGAGTCTTCGCCGTGCTTTCGCGCTGTGGTTCGGTCGAGCTCCGTCGTCCGATCCCGGGGCCGCCGCCGCCGTGCCTGGCACGATCCTGCTCCGCCGCTGCCGCCGCCGCGCGCTCGTGATCCGTGCCGGGGGTCGGTGCCTTCGTGGGCGGGGGAGATTCTGTAGGGTTTGGGGTCGGGGATTTGGAAGGGCTCTGGGTCCGGCCGCCGATCATGCTGTCGAACCACCTGCAGAACGGCATGGAGACGGCCAGGCTGGTCTGGTCCCGGCTCCCGAACGCGGAGGAGGGCGAGTTCGACGCGGTCGGCATCTCGAAGAAGAGCGACGGGGGCAGCGTCGAGAGTCTGGACTACGAAGTCATCGAGAATGATTCCTACCGAGAAGAGCAGGTGAGTTTTTTTTTTTTTTCCCTCGTTCGTCTTGTTTCGGGAAGGATTTTTCTGGTCAAGGCGGATTGCGGTGCTGTGGATCGGCGATGCGAGTCTGAGCTTTGGGATTTTGCGGGTTGATGGCAGGCGCAGAGAGGGAAGGTGTATTTTGTGTATCAAGTGGCGGTGAAGTGGTTCTTTGCTTTGCTCATTGGAATTGGTAAGCTATGATCTGTGCACTTTGCAACTCTTGTTGGTAGGCTGGAGATTAGGGCTGCTTTTTCCATGATTGTGTGTTTGAACTGGACCTAATTCGTAGGCCAACTGGAAAAACGTCTGTGCACTATGCTCTTTGGTGGTGGGTTTAGTGCCTCTTGAATCGCTCGTGTGTAAATTAGACCGATGATGTGGGCGACCAGATTAATTGCATAGTTAAGTTTCTCTCCAGAGAAAAATTTTAGAAAGTGCTCAATCAGGCCATCATAACTCTTTCCTTTTCCTTTTCGGAATGGAGAGGCAGATGGAATTTGAATGAAACCCATTGCTGTTTATTGTTACATTTTCAATTTGCCAATAAGTAGAAGAAAATGAACTACTTGTAGAAGTTTTTGGGGTGCCTCCGCAACGGATAGTTGTAGCTGTTGTTTCATTGGTTTGAACAGAAACTACCGACAATTTCTGTTTTATAGTTACTGTGTACATGTAGTTGATGTCGTCCTGTCTGAAAGCTTCTGAGTTATTATGGGTATGCTCTATGTGGCGTTCTGTATTTTTTGGATGTATATTTTGTGAAAATATTTCGGTTCCTTGTTTGGTTGTTTGCTTTCAGGTACTGGATTAGCTGCTGTTTTCATCAATATATCCGTCGAGAACTTTGCTGGATGGAAGTTCCATTTGACATTTCAAATAATTCAGAAATCTTATTTTGCTGGTTTTGTAATATATGTATTATTCAACTTGGCTCTAGTGCTGTCTTCTGTATATATAGTTACACATTTTGCACCAGCAGCTGCTGGTTCTGGCATTCCTGAAATTAAGGGTTATCTAAATGGTACGCTTGAGTGGCATTCTGTATCTTTGTTGTTCCACAATGTTTTGGCATCATTTGTCCAAGAATACTCATCGTTTTGAACTCAAATATTCAGGAGTTGATATTCATGGCATTCTTTTCTTCAGAACTTTGATTGGAAAGGTAAATCACCTGTCAATTGTTTGCTGTTTAATTATGTTAATAACTTTCTCTAATGGATTGCGATGGTCACTTGATCTCTAATTTCCACAGATATTTGGGAGCATTGGCTCTGTTGGGGGTGGGCTGGCTCTTGGAAAGGAGGGTCCTCTTGTTCATACGGGTGCTTGTATTGCTTCATTGCTCGGACAAGTTAGTGCACATACCACATCCAATACTTTCTTAATATGCACCTTATTGTTTGTTCAAAGGGCGCTGCTTAATTTTTTACTTTTTCCTTCATTTTGTGATCTTTTACGATCTGAGGGTTGGGCCAGATCGTCACTTTATGCTTTCATATACTTGTATTGGGAATAGTTTTTGTATCTTCATATGATTAAAGGCTATGGTCCTTGACTGCATGTTTCATTGACAGCTTCTTTAGATGCTTTGTTCTTCAATGAGCATGTTTAGCAATTTAAAGAGCTTGAATTAGCCAAATTCTGTATCAGTGTCTGACCAATTTATGTACCTCCTATTTTGGTCTTGTGTAGCTGTACATATTTCTACTTTAGACATTAATTAAACCAGAGTTTATATGTGAGATCCCCCCCCAAAAAACACAGTGATTATGTACTAGGCTGTAAGCGAGAAAATTGAAGAAGTTGAGAGAGAGAGAGAGAGAGAGAGAGAGAGAGAGAGAGAGAGAGAGAGAGATAATTATTTTATGGCTGCTGGTTTACTAATACACATTGTGCTGCTTTATGCATCTGCACCTGCATGAACCACGTGGTAGATAACTGATCGTTTCCTGAAAGTAGTTGAAGGAACTAGCTGTTCTGTAAATGTAGTGATATGGTCGTCTTGTTTTGTTCAAATGAGAATAGAATTGGTGGCCTGGAATCTGTGAGTGATTACTAGTTGTTTTTGGTCTTGTGCTCCAAATAAACCTCGGCTGGTGTTTCGCTAAAGAGGTGGTTCTTGTGCAAACCTTGTTAATCGTCTGAAGCAGGGGCTGATCTGTTGGATGGTGTTTCTCATATATTTTTCATATCGTCCTTTCTGTTTACTGTGATGCTTCTTTATTTGCAACCTTACATTTCATCCAGTAATCACAAAGGATCAAGTGATCAAGCATGGTGGTGTCTTTGCCGAAAGTCATGAACACGGTTTTTTTCTTTGATGTGATTCTGAGTTCAGGGGGGATCCACAAAATATCATGTGAGTTCGAGATGGCTTCAAGTCTTCAAGAGTGATCGGGATCGCCGTGATCTTGTAAGTTACTAAAGCCTCTTAGATTGATGAATGAGGCACCTCTTCGGCGGCATTTAGTTTTTTCCCTTCCTTCTACTGGCACGTGGACTCATTTATTCATCTCACCCATGGCTTGTGGGGCTTTTTCATGATTTATAAAAATTAAATTTTGAAGGGAAGCTACATACACTCACAAGAAGTTCAGTTGCCCTGAACACTATTTTATACCAGAAACACATTAAATGATGTCCTGCTTCTGCTAGTAATCTCTTATGGTGACATCTGAAGTTCATTGTTTATACTCGATTGACAATGGAAACCATTAAATTTGAAACTTTTGACTGCTCCATCCCCTATTCCTTTTTCTGGTTTAGTTTGGATGTTTGTACCGCATAGTCCATACTAAAGATGAGGGCCTTCTTTTATCAGTTTAATCATGGTGAATGCCTGGTCTGATTGGGAGTGTTGGCATCCACCACTTACTACCGTCTATATGCAGACCAAAACTTTCCTTTTTCTTGTGTTAATACTTTTCTTTGCTTATCAAAATAAAAAAGAGCATGTCAATGCTCAAATGTTCAATCTGTTCTAGTAGCAATGCTATGCCAAAGAAATACTATGTCTTACTGTCAATTTTTTCAATACTTTGTCAAGGTAACCTGTGGATGTGCTGCTGGAGTTGCTGCTGCCTTCAGAGCTCCAGTTGGTGGCGTTCTATTTGCGTTGGAAGAAGTTACGTCGTGGTAAATGACCCGCCTGCTTTTACTTGGTTAAGCTGTGTTTCCTTGATAGGATTACATGCATGGATTTGTTGACCTATCAAGGACAAAATATCATTTGAGAGTTATCCTCTTTATGTTTGCTAAGGTGGAGGAGTCAACTCATGTGGCGTGTTTTCTTCACTTCCGCAATTGTTGCCGTCGTTGTACGAACTGCAATGGGTTGGTGTAAAAGCGGAAAGTGTGGACATTTTGGCGCGGGTGGATTCATAATATGGGACATATCAGAGTCGGTTCTTATTGGTTAATCTGGTGAAGTTTAAGAATTGTTTTCGGGTTTTCTAGCTAATGGACTTTTAATGATGTTTCATTGCAGTGGTCAAGAGGATTACTCATTTCAGGAGTTACTGCCAATGGCTGTCATTGGAGTAATTGGGGGTCTCCTTGGTTGGTGTTTTTTTAGTTGGATCTCATGTTACTGCTTTCTTTTCACCCTCTGATCTGGCTCTATATTTTCTTTAGGGGCGTTATTTAACCAGCTTACTCTATATATAACTCACTGGCGTCGAAATTATCTGCACAAGAAAGGAAATCGTGTCAAGGTAAACATTCAATGTGAGACAATGTGCATGTGTTTACTTGCCCAGGACCTTTTTCCTCTTATATTCATTTTACGGCGTGTCATAAAAATTTTTGGAACAGATAATTGAAGCATGCCTCATATCTCTGCTAACATCAGTGATATCCTTCGGTCTACCATTACTGCGAAAATGCACTCCATGTCCTGAAACAGATCCCGCTTCTGGAATAGAATGTCCACATTCTCCAGGAATGTATGGAAATTATGTGAAGGTAAAATTGTTTTTGCTATCGCTACCATTATATGGGATACATTAGTGGAAGGGGAGTGAATCACTAAAATCATTACTACTACTATGGATATAAAAGTTTCATTGTTGTAGTTCATTTTCATTGTTAGTATTTGGGACAAATTTGATTTTCTTTTTTTTTTTGGTCAGATGACAAATTTGATTCACTAGTTATCTTTTTGGCCCCATTTTCTGGAAAAATATGAAAGCCAATCTATTGAATTATAATATTGTCTATATCTAGATTCTCGTATTGAGCCAGTAAATTTTACAGTAGTACTTAACCATAATGTGGCGGTTAATGGGGTGTACTTTCTTTCGCCCTACAAGTTAGCTTTAAGTAGTTAATTCACAGATGTAAGGTCAGGAACTCTTTGATCACTGTGGTGGTTGTCTTTGTGATAATTCGTCTGCTCATTAGTTAATTGTTTATATCTAGACAGTTTTTTTGACATGTTTGACTAAATTGATGATTTGCATGAGGAAAGACATTTGGTAAGGTTCCATTCAGTCTCTGCATGAGTTTCCAGGGTCCCCTCCTCCTGTTAACTGTTCCCTACTGGCCTCACTCTCCACTATTTTCATCTGTCTCTATCCCCAGAAAGGGTGATTTTCTCTTATAACGAGTTACTATCTGTACTGTAGCTTCGTCAAATCACTATGCATGTAAATAACTTCCTTTCAATATAAGTTATGATGCTGAACTTTTTAACTTACTAAAACACAACATAAAATATGTTGAAGGTAGATTCATGTGTTACAGCGTGTTCAATTACGTCTCAGTTATTGGGCGATATTTATTATTAAATCATATTTTTGAGATCTGTAGCCTAAGCTATCCTGCCTTAATCAAGTAGGAAAGCTTGCCTGATTTCATCTTTAATGAACTATTTGCTGAATGTGATAACACTTCTTCTCATAGATGGTGTTTCTACCCTTGCATGGAATATACTCTCTGTATACTTCTAGTTTTGGTTTTGCTAAATCTTGAGGTTATCTAATTTGATTTGCAGTTTTACTGTGGAAGAGACAATGAGTACAATGATCTTGCTACTATTTTCTTTAATACTCAGGTAATCTAAATTAATTGATGCCTGTATGTTCTTTTGCAGAATTATGTATCCTCCAGCCATTATTTTTTGCACATTTGGTAAAATTATCTTTGTTGGCAAAGTAATAGATACCTGTGAATAGATATGCTGCTGATGGAAGCTCTTGTTTTAACTGATTCCAATCAACAAAATCGACTTTATTGTTACAGGATGATGCCATCAGGAACTTGTTTAGTGCAAAGACAATTCATGAGTACAGTGCTCAAAGTTTGTTGACCTTTCTGGTAAAGCATTTTGCTTCACATCTATCAATATTTCTCTTCCAACTTCAAGAAGGTGCTAAACCTTTGGATGGAATATTTTGAAGCTGCTTGTTTCATAGAATTTGGAAATAAACATGCTGTCATAACTAACTCATTGCCAAATCTATGTCTTTGTTTCTGTTTTGTGCATATTTTGGTATAATACTTGAAAAGTAACGCATGTCTCTTACATCCTACCACCTTCAGGTTATGTTTTATACTTTAGCAGTGATCACATTTGGTTCTGCTGTTCCTGCTGGTCAGTTTGTTCCTGGAATAATGATAGGATCGACATACGGACGCCTGGTTGGCATGTTTGTTGTCAACTTTTACCAGAAGCTTAACATTGAGGAGGGAACGTAAGCCTCTTCACTTGTATAGTTGTACTTCTCATTTCATTTGAGGATTATCAGTTCCATATGCATAATGCCATCATTGTTTCGGGGGTGCCGTCAATGAACAAATTTACCGCAGCCATTGTTGAATGAAACTTTGAGCTCGAAGTAATTAATGATCTCTGAGGCGTGTTTAGACCAAGCCTGCATACTAATGGATTTAATGCTAGTGGTGACTGCTGTTTTCTTCAAATTACAAGTGTCACTTCTGTTGTTTAATCAATGTTTTGTAAATCGGAGCAGAATGGCCGGGCTGGTTCAACCGGTTGCACTGGCTACCAGCTTAAGTTGTGGAAGGGGTATGAGCCTTAAGCCATCTGTGTCCAAAACGGGAGTGAAACCCGCTTGACCCGGTTAAACTGAAAAAACCACCGGGCAGTTGAACCGTGTTAAGAACTGGGTTGAACTGGCTCTGCCTAGAAAAAGCATGCATTCCTTTGTCACCTATGTGAAAAAACCATGTGAGAACCACTCGTCCAGTCATGTTCACCTTCTAATCTTGTGCACATTGCAATCAATCGACATTATAAATACGCGAAAATGACAGAAATGGTCAATGTACTTTGGCCCAATGTGCAATGCGGTCCCTAAACTTTTAATTTGTTCAATGTGATCCATGAATTTTGGCCCAATGGGCAATGTGATCCCAAAACTTTCAATATGTTCAATGTGGTCCCTAAACTTTTGGTACATGTTTAACTTAGTCCGGCCAAGGTTGAGGGACCATATTGAACAAATTAAAAGTTCAGAGACCACATTGCATATTGGGCCGAAGTCCAGGGACCATTTGGGTCATTTTCCCTATAAATAAAGACGGAACCAGTGCAAAGAAAAAGCTTTGAGAACACTTGAACCTTGGATGGAGCATGCTTTTAGTGAAAAATATGCACACATAGACCACTAAGCCGCATCCGAATACTGTTTTATCAGCTTACACATATTTTACACCAATAAAATAATGAAGCAGTCAAATCGGTTACACCATGATCTGGTGACTTGACTGGTTCACTCACCCATATGGTTTTCAAAAGCTGTTTAAGAGCCTGTTTGGTATTGTTGTAGCTTTTTATGTTGTGGTGGTGCTGGCTTGTGCTGTGGCTGAACTGTTAAGGGCGTTTGGCAACATGTTTTGCATCACACTTATATAAAATATGTTTATAAGTGGTAAGTTATGTTTTCATCTACTTTTTAACCTTGTAAAAGCACACAACTGCAGCTCCAAAAGCACCTTCCCTTGCTTTTCAATAGATCTAGCAAAATAGCCACAGCTGCTGTAGATTTTTGAACCCAAAAAAAAGGCCAAAGCTGCTGCTAGATTTACAAAATGCTCACTGGGGGAGTTTTCGGTTTTAAAAAGCAGCAGCACCCCCTCTACGTCTGGGCCAAACACATCTAAATGACACAGATTTGTTGAACATCTTGGTTGTTTTACATGTCATTCATCTCGTTCTTGCTCAATCATTCATCACTTGGTTCAAGTACATTCCACTTCTTGCCAAACTCGAGAGATGACATACCGACCCAGACCCTGATATGCATTTATTTGCTACACCTTTGAGTGAATTTGATATTAGAGCAACAGTTCAGGGAATTATCCTGTTTGAGGAATGTACTTTAGTGACATATTTGCTGAATGAAAGCAATGGTTTGACTTCACAGATATAGGAAATTTGTGAGATGATGCTGGGAAATAGAGTTTGCATTTTCATATAGGCTATCCATCTTACAACTGATTTTTCAGTTTGCTCCTCCTTTAGCAGTGAAATATGTGTCAGGATTCAATCTAGTATGATGCTGCCCACAATATTTCATGTGATTCAAGTTGAATGCCATTAATGGTTAAAGAATTGAATTTTTGAAGATGCACCCCTACTTTGGAGAGACACCATCTTATTCCAACTTGCTGTGTTTTTATTCCATTAAAATGGGAGGCCCTCTTCTATCTTTTCGGTATCTGTTGACTGCTTGTGGACTTCTCTGCGAAGTTGTGCTCTCAGACCACTCCTCCCTTTCCCCTTCCTTTAGGCTATTTTACGTCCGTCCACTACCAAGTGCAGGGATAGGATGCACAAGCCTCCAAACGAGGGGCCCAACCTCAACCTTTCCCTTCTGATTGAGTGCACATGCCATAAAAGGCACAATCCGCTGGACTCCCTCCATTTTTAATTTGACTTTCATTTCCTCATGTCTTTCTAATCGTACCTTATCTTGTTTTATTATTAGAAAGCCTTTTGCTGTCCTTATACATAGATCAAATTGGTAGATTGTTGTTTTCATTGATTGTAATGTAATTACTCTTTGTTTCTGTAGGTATGCATTATTGGGTGCTGCTTCCTTCCTTGGAGGTTCAATGAGGATGACTGTGTCGCTTTGTGTAATTATGGTTGAAATAACAAACAATTTGAAACTTTTGCCCCTTATCATGCTTGTTCTTCTTATATCAAAGGTATGCTTTCATCAACGTCATACTGTAAAGGCTTGCGTTTGCGTCTTTGCAAGGGTACTAAAGTCCGTTCTGCTGCAGGCTGTTGGTGATGCTTTTAATGAAGGTCTCTATGAAGAACAGGCTCGGTTGAGGGGCATTCCATTACTAGAATCAAGACCTAAATACCAGATGCGCAAAATGACAGCAAAAGAGGTTTGTGGAACTCGAAAGGTAAACATCCTTCCTGTGATCAGGGGCATCTGGTTCCAACACATATGGGCACACAATTGTAGTTCCAATAGGATATTAGAAAAAGTCTAATTCATAATTACTCTAATGTCAGGAATGTGCACACGTGCACCCTGCTCATATTTGAAATTTGTTACTGGCCCACTTGAGCTTTTCATTCTGGTTTATATTCTCAAGAGTGTAAATCTTTGTCATTGCCGTTTGGTTCAAGAAATTGAAAATTATCATACCAACCATCAACTGCCCATTCCCTAGCTGGCTTCCCCTCCAATTTTCCTAAGGAAGAATTCTATATTAAACTGGCATTTTGGTTGTTGTTGATATGAGATAATACTGTCATTCGTTGTACTGTACAATAGGTTTTGTAGTATTTTCCAACTTAAATTAATGCCTCGTTGCTTTGTATTGTTTTTGCAAGTAAATGGAAAGAAGGAATCTTTTAATATTGAAGTTTTATTTTGATTCTTATATCTTGTAAGCAACAAAAGTTTTAAGAAAACTATGGCATTCCATCAACTGTTAAAGCTTGCGTGAGGTTATCAGATGTTGATTTTGTCTTTCTTGTCAGCAATATATCAGCATGAATTAGAAACTAGTTTTACTGCCTCTGGCTTTTGATAATGATTTGTGGTTATTATCATGGCTCAGTTATCAAAATTGCTCTAAGAGCAAGAACTTGAGCTACATGGTGCATGCAATATTCTTAGCTTTGTATTTGTATATTTTATTATTTTTCAACACTCAACATCGTCTCCTTTTTTTCCCTGTCGCTGAAGGTGATTTCCTTGCCACGTGTTGTCAAGGTGTCTGATCTAGCATCTATCTTGCGGAGCAACAAACACAATGGTTTTCCTGTATGCAAGTGCTTTTTCCTTGCTTATGCTGCTTCATTCCATTTAGTTCTTGATAGTTCTCCCTGATGTTTTAACTTAATTTATCTCAGGTAATAGATCATACAAGAAATGGAGAAACACTGGTCATTGGGTTAATGCTGCGCAGGTAGTGTGCTATTGAGTCTGTACCTTCTGTTCCTTTATAAGAAGAAGAGTGCTGGTTAATCAGAATTAAAATTCTTGGTACAGTCATTTATTGGTGCTTCTGCGGTCTAAAGTAGATTTCCAGCATAGTCCTTTGCCCTGCGAGAAATCTGGGATTATTAGGTAAGCCAAAAACTGATGAATGTTCTTCTCTTTAGTGCTCCAGTTTTATGAAAATTTTGAATAACGCTTTTTTTTTATTTGTGAATTTCAGGCACAATTTCAATGAGTTTGTCAAACCTGCTACCAGTAGAGGTTTGTCGATTGATGATATACATTTAAGCTCTGATGACTTGGAAATGTATATAGATCTAGCACCATTTTTGAATCCCTCTCCTTACGTGGTACCTGAAGACATGTCTCTGACGAAGGTGAAGTTACTATCCCATTTCAGAGATAACGATCCTTAGGCATTGGGCCAATGAGTTGATAAATGTTGCTTCTTGCTGACACTGTAGGTTTACAGCCTTTTCCGCCAGCTGGGTTTAAGACATCTATTTGTGGTACCTCGTGCGTCTCGTGTTATTGGTCTGATTACAAGAAAGGATTTGCTGATTGAAGAGGTAATGTAGTTTATAGCCACTAAATGGTTTGAAGTGGGCAAGTTTTGCTTGGCACCTCAACAGATGAACATGTATTTGTGTTGCAGGAAAATGAGGATTTGGATACAGTGGAGCTTCAATCGACCAGTGTAAGGTCTCTATGTTTCTTTACTCATTTAACATGGATGTATGTATATTTGTGTGTTAAACTGAGAAAGATAAATAAGGCTTTACGGCTTTAGCCAGTTGTGTCCTTAAGTTGTGCGCTGGAATGAGCTCCAGAATCGCATGAAAAGGAAAAAGGATAGAGAGAGACAAGAAAAGGACACCAAGTTCTTTTGAGATTTTTCGCTCAATAGAGGCTTGTGACATCTTCACTTTCTTATGAATGGTTTTGTTGGGACTTCTTCTTCTGCTTGGCTTTTATGAAAACAACTGCAAGTTAATTTACTTTATTGAAAACTATATGATCTTGATGCTATTACATTGGCACTTGCAATTAGGAGACAGGGAACAAAGACGTATACTCAAGACTATTTGCCCACATAACTCGCACTTTTACAAGATTCTTAAGCTTTTCAGTCTGTGTTTGTTTATGGAAAGATGAGTAAACAATACTTTTTTTCAAGCGTCACCTTACTTGCATTCTTAAGTCAATATGGGAAATTCAATTTTTTTCAATGAATGTCATTTTTCTGAAGGTACTTGGATCCACTGTTGCCTATTTACCTCTGTGATACTGTCAGTTAAGAGTTTTCATAGGCTATGATGACCTGACTGTACGATCCACGGTACTGTCATGATCAGAAGACCGTAGTATCGATCAACTGCGTGATCAAAACTCACTTTTTCCCCCCCATAGAAAGTATCCATATGTATCATCACTATGTACAGCAATAAGTGCCAGATTTTTCACTAAACAGTACTCCTGCATTGTAAAGGTGGGGCGCTGGATCAAATGCGAGACCAGCTACACTAATAATGGCTCCATACTAGGAAATTTTTGGAGAAAATCTGTTTCAGATGGAAAAATGTTATTGACAGTTTCTTGCATGTTGGAGCAAAATCATTCCTGGAAAAACCTTGAGCTAAACAGTTTTGTTCTAAGCAAATGGGGCCTCCGCTCAAGATTTGGACTATGTTTTTCATTGTCTCTGTATTAATTGCATCATAATACTCTGATTTTCTGTTGTAAGAAAAGTATCTTTTTGGTTTGGGTTTTGTTATACTGGAGGCTGGAGGTTATTTAGCAGTTATTGTCTTTGAGTAGTCTTAGCACAATGGACTGCCACTGTTGTACACCATGTCAAGCATGTCTTCGCTACAAGTGCTTCAAAAAGTTAATTTCTTCATCTCCCCTCTATATTCCTAGCTCAGAAAATTCTGGGTTTATCCTACCAATCGATTGCTTTGTTTTGGATGTCTCTGCAGAGGTCGACGCCGTGATAGAAGAGTCAATGGGACTGCAGATATGGACGATCCACTTCTAAATGATCTCCTGGTCCAAAATCGTACATCAAGCTAACAGGAGTGATGCATCTCCACTGAAGCAAAATTCTTTCTGCTTCTGGCCTCGAAAAGTAATTAGTATAACCTGCATCTTCATGACATTAACGGTCAGCAGCTCCAATTTTAGCTAGTTGGTTATTGGCTTTATACTGTGGCCGATCATCGGCTCCGTCTTCTTTAAACTTTAGGCTAGATGCTTCCACCTGTGAAATCTGATTCCACTTTGGTCAGATAGCTGTTCTCTCCTAACGTATCATGAGCTAGATTATAAGAGTTCAATCCAAGGAAAGGGAGGAAAAGGAAATGTCATCTGGTAAATGAAGGGATAAAGTTGTGCTGGCCGACAGAAATAGGGTTATTCATATATTTTTTGTAACTGAAAATAAAAGAAGAGATTAGAGACCTCTATGGATGCCAACCTGTGTTTGGCATCATTCGCAACGATTCTAGATTTTTATCGGCGTACGAAATTCATAGAGTAAAGATTTTATTTTTGCATTCAAAAGAGATTACTGGTCTTGTGAGATGTTTGGAGATTGCACTATGTTTAATCCATAGTAGTTCCGAATGATTCATGATATCATGCTGCAAAACCGGCCAGATTGCTGCAGTTGTTCTCTTTGTCAAAATTGATCAAGAGAAGGTGGATGCGTCATGGCAAAAGATCGTTAATGTTCACAAGATATTCATCGTCGTGTTTAGAGGCGACCATTCAAATCTTACTCTCGCCTTGATGCATAGTCGCATTTCAGAACAAAGCTGCGAGTTTATACAATGCTAAAATGATGTCACGAGAAATACAATGCTAATATGGCGTTTCGGTGGAGAAAAGAAGGTATTTTTTTTTCTTGTTGGTAAATTTCGAAAACATATACTTTTCGTAAAAAAGGTTGTATTGTCTGATAACTTGTAAGTTACCAACTCTCATATCAAATTATCGTTGTTAGCTCGATTGCATCGAAATTATTATCTATATTAATTAATTAGTAACTTTTATTTGCATAGCTAGGCATCGATTTAAAATTTCTGGTTCTTGTATGAAATTGCCAGTCTTATTTAGGCTACACACCACTTTATTTCGGCTAAGTTACCAATTAGTAGGGTATTGAAGTTGTTGGTATCTAAATTTTTTATTAATGTCCAATGTAGTTCAAGATTTTTTTTTTTGGCTCCATATAGTCCGTCGACTTTTGTAGTCCTGTCATGAAGTGTATTTTTCTGGTGTGAATTATCCCGTCAGCGTTTATTCGTTAAAAATAAGGATGTGGACCGCAGCGTTGCTTTCCAGCTTGACAAATATTTCTTCGTTCCCTTTCTCTCTTTTGGGCAAAAATCAGTGAGAGAGAGATGACATAGGAGTTACGTGTAGGCCACGTGGACTCGGTATGCCACATCCAACGTCAAGTCAACATAATTTTAATAAGGTTAGCTTACGTTGTTAATATTTTCAATTGAATGACTGCATTTGGTGTGTTTCTTTATAATTCAAGGACTAAATTAAATAAAAATTTCAAGGATCAACTTGAAAATTGAAAAAAAAGTTAAGGACCATTCACGTGATTGTCCTTGATTGTAAACTTTTGTAACTTACCAATTGGCGCGATTTAATGATGCTTCAATTTACATTGAATTTTATTTGAATAAGTTATCAATTTTTTTAATTAAGTTACCAACCAGCTTTAACTCATAAATTCTTATTTGAGTCATTGGCCAATGTTCATTTGACTATTTCGAACCTTCCGGCTTTTATAACGACTTACCTAGGGGTGATTGGTTCCAGGGTGAATTGGGTCCGGATCTGAAACCAACCCTGTTATAACCGGTTTCCAATTTTTGGAACCCGAAACCAATCCTGTTTTTCCTAAATCCTGTTTTGGAACCAACCCTATTTTTCCGGTCCGGTTTCAGGGTCTACTCGAGAGCTTATTTTTTTTTTGTTCCTTTTTTCGGTTTCATTTTTTTCTAGCAAAATAATATATGTAGCAATGAAACAATTTAAAATAAAAGATGAATAACAAAAACCACTATCCGCCAAAAGTAACAACCCCAAAATGAGCAATTGAAATTACAATCCATCAAAATCAACAATCCAAAAGCACTATGTGGCAAGACATAGTCCAATCGCATAAATCTTTAAGAGTCACATTTTCAGGGAATTTATTCAACATGTTTAGCTCTTTTTTTTGCGCCATGATGAGATAACTCCTCACTTTTGTTTCCGAATGAAATATCTTGAAAGAAAAATCAAGAGACTTAGCGGTAAGGCATATGCTCTCACTAGAAAAATGTCTATATATATTATCTGAATCACACAATATTTAGATGACTTTAAGGGCCGTGCTGTTTTACTCATAGTTGTGAAACATATTTCAATATTAAACCGGAAATCGATTCTAAAACCGGTGAAGTAAGGTAACGTGATATAGGCTTTTTACTTTTTCGTACATTATCTCAAAATCGGTTCTAAAATCGGTTCTAAAACAGGTTTGGGTTAGTTTTTACTTGGAACCGGAAACCAGACCGGTTCTAACCGGTTCCCAAAAAATGGAACCAGTACCCGGACCGGTTCTTGTTAGAACCGGTTCTCAAACCTGTTTTTTGGGTGGGTTGGTCCGGTTTCCAGGTAAACCCGGTCCGGTTGCACACTCCTAGACTTACCGATTCTTATTTGCGTAGCTTACCAATTGTTACCAACTCTTACTTCTAAACCAACCTTATTTTAGTTACTTGTTGACTTTTTCTCAATTAAGTAATCGACTAATTTTAAGTTACCAACTCTTATTTTAATTACTTACCAAATGTAAATTACAAGATTTTCCATCTCAGCTAGAAAGAGCGGGAAACAATTACTCATTTATTTGATTGTTTTTCATAGCTAACTGATTAAAGTTAGGACCTTATATATCAAATTACTAACCTTTATTTGAGTTACTTACAGACTATTTCCCCATAAAGTAATAAACTAATTCTAATTTATCAACTTCTATTTGGGTTATTTAATAATATTTATTTGGTCATTTTGACATCACCATTTTTGTGAGAACTTATCAACTTTGATTTTCGTGGATTATTGATGATTTAGACTACCAACTCTCATATCAAATTACCAACCTTATTTGAGTTATCTAACGATATTTTCACGATTAAATTACTCCACAGTTTTAGGTTATTAGCTCTTATTGAATAACTTACCAACATTAATCTTGTCGTTGTAAAATGAATAGCTTTTGTAAAAGTTTGCATACCCGATTGACATTTTCAAATTACCAACTCTTATATGAAATTACCGCCCTCATTTAAGTTGGTAGTTGCTTATCAACTTTTCGATTGAGTTACTAAGGGTCCGTTTGGTAACTTGCCAAATAGTAAAAAATTCTATTCTTTTATTTCCAAAATCAGTTTGGGAACAGAAATTCGTTTGTTAAATTTTTTGTGCCTGGGCACAATTTTAAAAAAAAATTATTTCAAGAATCAGTTTTGGAATAAAATTAAGAAGCAAAAAAAAGTAGCTTCTTGATTCTAGAACAATTTTTCCAAAACTGATTCTTCTTGATTTTCTTCTTTTTTTTGGTTTGTTATCTTTCTTCGGCCTGCCACTCGCCACTCGCTGGCTGCCGACAATCGGCAACTTCATCGCGGCCCTCACCGATGGCCAGCAAGGGCATCGCGGCCCTCACCAGTGGCTGGCGAGGGTCCCCCTCACTGCTTGGGCGAGGGCGGCTCGCGGCCGCAACTGTGAGGCCTCGCCTAGCCAAGGCGAGGCCGGCGGCGGCAACTGGCCATGGCCAAGGAAAGAAAGAAAAAAAAAGAAATATTAAAAAATTCAAAATATTATTAATAAAATGAAATTTTGTGTAGTTACCAAACGCATTTATGTTCTTTTTCTATTCTAAGAATATAAATTTTGGGCAGTTACCAAACGTCTTCAAATGCTTAGAAATTATTTCCGGATACAGAATAAAAAAGAATTATTTTTTAGCAGAATCTGTTCCCAGGTACAGAATGGTTGCCATGCGTAGCCTAACTAGATTTAACTTATCGATTCTTATTTGATGCACATATAATTGTCTATTTTGTTGTTCTGAAATTATTAACTTTTGTAACTAAAGAAAATAGAGAATTAAGTCGATGAAGCGTTACCTTTCATTGATATATTTTATAGTACAAATAGAGATATCATCACCTATAATTATGGTAGAAGTTAAAGATAAAAGATACAATTTGGTTTACAAGGGAATTGAATAAAAGACAAATCAGAAAAGATTTCTAAATGATTAACTCGTGGATATTCTCCTTGATAGATTATCTTTGTGCTGATTTGTGGAAGATTTTGCACTGCAAACATTCTGATTTTTTACTTTTTGATTTGTTGCTTCAATACTCCCCTTCAAACCGGTCAATGGGCAAGACCAGAGAGAGTTTGATTCTTAAACTAACAAACATATCGCAAGTCAATGGCTTGGCAAAAATATCAGCAATTTATGAGGAAGATGGAAACGATAGAGCCAAGAGCAACCTTTTCTCGAACAAAATAATAATCAATCTCAATGTGCTTTATGAGAGCATGAAAAACTGGATTAGTTGTGAGATGTAATACTGACATATTGTCTGAGAAAAGTAACAAACGTTGATGTTGGTAGATCCCAATGTCACATAGTATGTATGAAATCCAAATGAGTTCAGCAGTTGCGGAAGCAAGAGTCTGATATTCAGCTTTAGCCATGGAGCAGGCCACAGTAAGTTGTTTCTTGGCACACCATGAAATACAATTTCAACCGAGAAAAGTACAATAACTAGTGGTAGAACATCGGGAGAGTTTGCACCCTGCCCAACCTGCATTGGCAAAGCCAAATAATTGGAGAGAACTACGAGACAAAATACGAAGCCCAAGGTACAAGGTACCATGAACATATCGCATAATACGTTTTACCATCTGATAGTGAGCAACAGTTGGGGCATGCATATGTTGGCAAACTATGTTGACCGCAAGCAAGAGATTTGGACGAGTGAGAGTAAGGTACCGAAGAGTGCCTACAATACTTCGAAAATGGGATGGATCAACATAGGGCTTATCACCATGTTTGAGTGGTGGTTGCCTAGTAGCTATTGGAGTAGCAATAGGCTTACATTGCGCCATTGATGCTCAATTCAAAAGGTCCAAGGCATATTTATGTTGTGAGAGTAAGAGTCCATCGGTGGAGTGATTGACTTCAATGACCAAAAAATAATGAAGAACGCCAAGGTCTTTCATGGACAACACTTGACCAAGTTCCTGCACAAGATGGTTTAGTAATTTCGGAGAATCACCGGTGAGGACTATATCATCCACATAGAGCAATAGAATAATAATATGACCATGATGATGATAAACAAATAGTGATGGATCAGCTGTGCTACAGAAGAATCCATATTCGAAAAGAAAATCACTGAATTTGTCGAACCATTTCCTAGGAGCTTGTTTGAGGCCATATAGTGCACGCCGAAGTAAGCAAACATGATCAGGATGAAATGAATCGCAAAAACCTAGTGGTTGATCCATATAGATAGGAACATCGAGATCGCCGTGTAGAAAGGCGTTCTTGACATCTAATTGGCAACTTTCCTAATTCTAAACAATAGCAATAGATAAGACAATGTGAATTGTGGCTTGTTTGACCATCGGACTAAAAGTTTCTGGGAAGTCAACACCCTCCTCTTGATGAAAGCCTTTTGCAACAAGTGGGCTTTCAATCGGTCAAGTGAACCAACGGCATGTAGCTTTATCTTGTACACCCATTTACATCCTACCACATTTATCGACAGATGACGAAGAACTAGTTCCCATGTTTTGTTGATTGCAAGAGCATTCAACTCCTCGAGCATAGCGGCTTTCCAACCAGGGTGCTTTAAAGCTGAACGAATAGTGTGTGGTTTGGGAGGGATGGATGATACTGCTATATTGACATACCCGGTGTTTGGCTTCGAGATCTTGGCTTTTGAACGTGTAACCATGGGATGTATTGAGAATGTGGAAGCTTCGGATTGAGAGTGAAGTAAAGATGCACTCTTTGCTAGTTGTGCCACATGGTTAGAGATAGTAGCAGATAAAGCATTTGAGTCCGGTTCTATCTCAGCAAATAGACATGCACGTTCGCTTGCAGAATCAAGATCTGTTGTTGAACAACCATTTTGACAAACTTATGGACTAGGTTTGGGCATAGTCAAATGATCACCAGAAGCTTTGGTTTGTGATGAGGCTAAAATTGAATTTCATTGCAACAACTCTCCCTCAGTCATAGTAGTCACCTGAGAAGAAGAGGCAAAAGGAAAATAATGCTCATAAAAAACAACATGTCGAGATATATAAACACGATCAGTAGATTGATGAAGACAACAATATCCTTTGAGCTTTTCACCGTATTTAAAAAATACACACGGTAAAGAGTGCTTGTCAAATTTGTTCATCATGCAGTTGCATAAATATGGATAATAATGAGAGCCAAACACTTGGAGTAATGAGCAATCAGGGTCCTTCTTGAATAATACTAAGTATGGACTTTGATGGCCTAAAGCAGTTGAAGGAAGCCGATTTATCAAATAATTCATCGTTGTAAATGCTTCCACCCAATAGTTGAGTGGCATAGATGCCTCAAATAATGTAGCAAGTCCGACTTCAACAATGTGTCGATGTTTCCTCTCAGCAACACCGTTTTGTTCTGGCGTACCTGGACATGAGAGTTGTTGTTATATGCTGCACTCTCGAAGATGTGTGAGAAAATTATTGCTTGTGAATTCACCTCCTCCATCAAATTGAAAAACTTTAATTTTCTTATCAAACTGATTTTCAACTAATTTCTAAAAAGATATGAAACTCTCATCGAAATATGAGTTTTGCTTCAACGAATACAACCAACAGTATCGGGAGAAATCCTTAATAAATACCACATAAATTTGAAATTTTTGCATAGAATGATTTGGGCTCGATCCCCAAAGATCACAATGTATTTTCTCCAATGGATGGGAACATTGAGAATCATATAAAGAAAATGGCAATCTTGAACTTTTACCAATCTGACAACTTGTACATAAAGTGCTAGTGGATTTATTTATTGAAATCAAATTATCAAACCGCAAAAGTTGTAAAATACGACTATTTGGATGGCCTAATCTACGATGCCACGTAAGTTCATCATCAACATTGTTTCTCTGAGAAAAGATTGCCATGGAATGCGGGTCCTTATTGGTATATAATCCTTGATGATTAGTTCCCATCAGCAATACCTGGTGTGTCCTGGAGTCCTTGATAGAAAAACCAAAGGCGTCAAACTCAAAATAGTAAAGATAATCTCTCGTCAATTGAGATACGGATAATAGATTTTTCTTAATTCATGGAACGACCAAAACATTATTAAGAGAAAACTAACCGGTCCTATTGCCAAATTGACTAGTCCCAACATGAGTAATCGGCAGTGATGTACCATTCCCAACTATCACATTATCATAGCCATGGTAAGGAACTGCGTTCACAAGATTACCTGGATTATCAGTCATATGAGTATTAGCTTCGATGTCTGGATGCCATTCTTCATCTTGTGAGTTTGAGATATGAAGTGCAGCCAGGCCATAGGGTATATTAATACTCTAATAACTGTTATCGAAACAATACCAGCAATTCAATGCATCATGCCCCTTCTTCTTACAAATCTAACAGATAAGAGATGGCACTCCTAAGTTTGAATTTGACGATGTACCAATGGTTTTGGTTTGTTGAGTAGTATAGTAATTTCTTGAAAATCACCAACCATTTTGGTTTATTTGAGAAAAGCCACGGCCACTAGAATTAATGTGTCGCTGCGAGATAAACGCCATTAAATTGTTTGGGAGCATGGTTGAAGTGCGCTTGTTTCGTAACTCATAAATTTGTAGTTGTGCAACCACTTCAGCATGAGATAGAAGAGGAGGCCTGAAGATAGTCATTTTAAATGACTAATAGCTATCATCAAGTCCTTCAAGCAATCTGAAGACTTTATTAGCATCCGACACAGGTTTACCAATGGAATGCAATTGATCGCAAATAGATTTAAAGTCACGAAGATAAACAAATAAAGGCTTATTTTCTTTCCTGAAGTGTTGAAGTCGTCCAAGGAGACCAAGTTCTCGAGTCACCGAGCTTTGCTTGAAATGATCGGTGAGAGCCTTCCACACTTCTGCTGCTGTTTGAAGTCCAATAGCAGGTCCGAGAACCTCTTCTGAGAGTGTGCCCAAGATCCAAGACTTTACGAGGCGGTCACTACGCAGTGATGATGTATATTCTGGATTACTGACTTCGGTTGAATTCTCCGATGTCCGAGTCTGCGGTGATGCAACTATCTCTCCATTAAGAAAACCAAGTAGGTCCTAACTTTCAATCAAAGACAATACTTGTGTCTCCCAAAGCAAAAAGTTGTTTTTATTGATCTTCAACGTAACAAAATTTGCCACATTGATGTTTGAAGGAAATGGAAATCTCGGGTTTGACATGATTGTATCAATTTTTTTTAAACAAGAAAAGAGCAATGTGCCCTTCCATGGCTACCATAAAGAAATAGAGAATTGAGTCGATGAAGCGTTACCTTTCATTGATATGTTTTACAGTATAAATAGAGATATCATCACCTATAATTATAGTAGAAGTTAAAGATAAAAGATACAATTTGATTTACAAGGAAAATGAATAAAAGACAAATCATAAAAGATTTCTAAATGATCAACTCGTGAATATTCTCCTTGATATGTTGTCTTCGTTCTGATTTGTGGAAGATTCTGCACTGCAAACATTCTGATTTTTTGCTTTTTGATTTGTTGCTTCAATAGTAACAACTTACCAATCTTGGTTACATAGCTTATTGACGCTTTAAACTCACCAACTCTCATGTAAAATTATCAGCCTTATTCAAGTTGCTTACTAACTTTTTTCCCGATTTAGGTTACTGACCATTTTCGGGTCATCCACCTATTCGTGCACATCTGAAATTACCAGCTTTTGCAACAAACTTACAACTTTGATTTCCTCGGCTTATTGACATTTTGAACTTGTCAACTTGTTTATCAAATTACCCTATCATAACTTAAGTCTCCGCATTACACCCATTGGCTATCCGATCGTTTTGAAGTTTTCAACTTTTCAAACGAACTTACCAACTTTTATCTACAAATCAGCTATGTCATGGCAACATGGAATGTCCATCCCTGGACCTAAACCTATTGGAAAACAATCACCACCATCGTTATTTCATCTTAATTGCAAGTCAAATTCGAATTAAACATAAACAAAAAAGAAACTTTTGGTTTATGTTTTAATTCAAGTTTTCAAGAACTCTTCCCCCTAATTTCTGTTTATATATTCAAGGGTAAAAGTCAAGTATGCACTTAATTAGACAATGAACTCTTTTCATCTCCTTGGAAAACTCCAACGACGCACTTCGGTGTCAATTCCGATTTAGACTGGTCAAAGACGATGCCACCTTTCATTCCCATCTACGATTATTTACTCTTTTTGGCATTAAGTCACTCCTGGGTCAAACTAACCTGCAAAATCTGTTCTATTTGCCGAGGACGAATCATCAGAAGCCCGACACTCAAGGGATGATTATCTCATCCAATTTTAGATAAGAGCAAAAACCACGTCATTATCATATCGCGATTAGTTGTCATCTAATCTTCATTTAGCCTTACCCTGCCTTCTTGGCGTGTTATAAATACCCCCATATAATGCACGTAAAGATTCGTATTCGGACAAGATCTAAAGCTCTTCGATCTTTTACCCCCCGCTTTTTCACTCTGGTCGTCTTTCTTCTGTCCGAATACGCTTTGATAAAAAGCTTCTCTCCTTTGTCTGTCTTTTTTCACCCGGAAAGAAATCTAGCGAAAGATGCCGGCTGTTGTCGTGAGCCACGGCGGCCAAATGCCCGAGCATGATGGGAAGATAACTTTCTACGTCATTGTGTGCGTGATCATCGCTGCCTTCGGAGGGATGTTGTTCGGATACGACATTGGAATTTCGGGTAGGGGAAATTTATTCGATTTAAAAGAGAAATTGATCGTATCACATTTTTGCCTCTGGCATGGGTTAGCTTATATTGCATTTTGACTTGTGAATGGCTAGTTTATACTTCCAAGTACAGAATGCATCAGTCATTGCAAAATGACACGCTTTTCGCAATGCTTATGTGGATTTTCATTGAATTTCAGGTGGAGTGACTGCCATGGATGACTTCTTGATGAAATTCTTCATGAACGTGTACGAGAAAAAGAAGCGTGCCCACGAGGACAACTACTGTAAATACGACAACGAGTACCTCCAGTTGTTCACATCTTCGCTGTACATAGCTGCTCTCCTAGCCAGCTTTGCAGCCTCAAGGGTGTGCTCCAAATTCGGCCGAAGGACAACATTGCAGATTGGATCCTTCTTCTTCATCGTGGGGGTTGCACTCCAAGCCGGCGGCGTCAACCTTGTGATGGTCGTCTTCGGCAGAATCATCCTCGGTTGTGGTGTCGGGTTCGGTAATCAGGCGGTGCCTCTGTTTCTATCTGAATTAGCTCCTGCCAGAATCAGAGGAGCTCTCAACATTTGCTTCCAACTCTTCATTACAATCGGAATCCTCATCGCCGGCATCATCAACTACTTCACATCCAACATTCACCCTCACGGGTGGCGGATCTCTCTTGGCTTGGCCGGCGTCCCGGCCGTGATTCTCCTCGTGGGCTCATTCGCCATCTGCGAGACCCCGACCAGCCTCATTGAGCGCAAACAGGTCGACCAAGGGAAGGCCACCCTGAAGAGGATCCGCGGCACCGATGACGTCACTGCCGAGTTCGATTCAATTGTTGCTGCCTGTGAGGCCGCAAGGCGAGTGAAGCACCCGTTCCGCAAGCTCATGAAACCATCGAGCAGGCCCCCTCTTGTCATAGCCATGTTGCTGCAGGTGTTCCAGCAGTTCACCGGGATCAATGCCATCATGTTCTACGCACCGGTCCTGTTCCAGACGGTCGGGTTCGGGAACAATGCCGCGCTGCTCTCGACGGTCATCACCGGGCTCGTGAACGTTTTCAGCACGTTAGTGTCGATCTACACGGTGGACAGGGCTGGCCGGAGGGTGTTGCTCCTTGAGGCTTGTGTCCAGATGTTCATCACTCAGGTAATTCACGCTGTCTTCGCATGTTTCTTCAATCACGATTGACGGAAAATCACATCAAACTTGCGTAATTCTGTTCGATTAGAAGGAGAGAGGTTGATCTAATGCGTTGATACTTTCTAATCCATAAAATTTTCTTTCTTGTTGCAGACTGTGATAGGAGTGCTCTTGCTTCTACACCTGCAACCAACGGGGTCTCTCAACCATGCCGAGGCGATAATCGTGGTGGTGCTAGTGTGCGTGTTTGTGATGGGATTCGCATGGTCATGGGGTCCGCTCGGATGGCTGATTCCGAGCGAGACTTTCCCTCTGGAGACGAGGACGTCTGGTTTCGCTTGCGCAGTGAGCTCCAACATGCTCTTCACCTTCATTATCGCACAGGCCTTCCTCTCGATGCTGTGCCACATGAGGGCCGGCATCTTCTTCTTCTTTGCCATATGGATCCTGCTCATGGGGCTCTTCACATTGTTCTTCTTGCCCGAGACAAAGGGCGTGCCTGTGGACTTGATGGTCGAGAGAGTGTGGAAGCAGCATTGGTTCTGGAAGCGGTACATGATCGATGACGATGAGAATGATGATGACGACGTCGTCAAAGGATAAAAGGATGGTCGTGGTGGCTCGTCTCAACATATACCAATGCCGGGTAGCTAATGTACTTTTCATTTGTTTCGCGGAAAATGTAAATAAATATGAGCAGTGAAAAGAATAACAAAAGAGATCATGAATTTTGGATCTTTAGCCATGAAATGTAATGCCTTGGGCACGAAATGTCTCATCCAACTAGTCAGTATGATTCGACTAGATGTGTGTTTAAGTAACGGAATCTAGTGAATTGAAAGGATCTTCTGATCAATATTTCCCAGTAGTTGCTTCTCTGAAACCTAATCTTCTGCAGTAACTGTTGTTGGATCAAAATTTCCTTGGAATTCCTAGAACAAGATAGGCAGGACAACGATACTCAACTGAAATTTACTGCTTTAAGTCATCATCAACCCTCTCCATGTTAGGGAACTTGTTCTGCCAATTCAACAGAGAAGTTCGTTTGGATCCAAGATTGACAGGACATGTCCTTAAAAGTGGACGACAAAACTAAACAAAAGACGAGATGTGCAACACAAAGGAAAGTAATCAGAATAAAACATAATTATACAGTAATTTAGTGTATAAGATGAGCTGACCATACTTCTCTCCATGAAGCGGAATCACATTCCACACTATATAACCTGGAAGTTTCCTGCCGATATTCATTTTATGACTGCTCAAGCTCAATGTATATCCCAGAACACAAGGTGACTCTGAAGCAAGAACAGAATTAACAGCAAGCCGCAAGAACCACCGTAAGCGATCCGAGCTTTTAGCAAAAGAGCCCTTCGAAGCGTGCAGTGGATTGCCGTTACTCAGAGAAGGCCCCCAGTTGCCGGAAGCAGGGACACTAAATGGAAAAGATTAATCAAACTACAATGTGATGTAGGAAGTAAAATCAATACGATTTTTTTCATACTGGGGTTCACAATCTCTTATACAACAAAAAAAATAAGTCGAATACAATATGAACCTATTGAGAAAACGTAACCTAATTGAACATGACATAATACAACGAGGTCAACTTGAAATTGACACAAATTGACAATTTTTCATAAATTTTTGGCAAAAAAATTGTCTGCCATCACATTGGAACGGTTTATAATATGTTGGGGTGTGGTTCATACACCATATCGACAAGAAAGCATGGGGTCCCACTCCTCATTGAGTGAGTTGGGTCTTGGGGGCCATCCCGGCGAGGGTGTCCCATGACGCCATAGGACTTTTATAATTTGGATCTGTATTTTATTGGTGATTTGAACTTGAGCCCATGAATATCTACTAAGTATATACAATCTATTTTTCTTGTAATTGAGGGATGTAACATAAATGTGAGAGGCGCTAAATATAATGAAATCCTCAGTTGAACGTAGCCTTAGTTTAAGGGTAAATAAAAAAAAACCTTGTGTCTCAATTTCTCTTCCTCACGTTTACCCTTTATCAGATGATACTCGACTAAAATTAACTCCCTCAAGTCATCAATTCTCTTCTTGTTAGGGAACTTATTTTGTCAATATAACAGAGAAGATCATTTGGATCTAAGATTGACAGGACATGTTCTTAAAAGTGCACAACAGAAATAAACAAAAGAGATGTGTAATACAGAGGAAATCAATCAGAACAAAACAAAAAGTATACAGTGGATTTGCGTATAATCTGGAAGTTTCTAGCCGGATTCAGTTTGACTGCTCGAGCTCAATGTATATACCAAAACACAAGGTGACTCAGAAGCAAGAACAACATTAACAGCAAACCACAAGAACCACCGAAAGCAATCCGAGCATCGCAAAGGAGGCCTTCGAAGTGCGAGGCGGATGGCCGCCATTTGGAGAAGGCTCCTGGTTGCCCGAAGCAGGGACAGCCAACGGCGAAGGGGCCTGTGCGCTCACGGGGTTGCGAAGGACGTTGATGTCGACCTTCTGGCCGGCTAGGCAATGACCCGGGACACCGCAGAAGAAGTAGTGGTGGCCGCGGTTGGTGAGGGTGATCGAGTCATTGCCGGTCGTGTAGGTCGCCTTGGGAGATGTGGTATTGCAGGCCCGGAACTCGGCGTGCGTCACGTGCATCACGTTGTGAAATTGGGCATTGTATTGAAAAACTGGTGCACAAGAGAAACCCACAATGTTAGGAATTTTTGCACCATAACATGAGTTAAAGAATATCTCATTCTTATAAATCAATCTTAGTATCCATAGCATCATTCAATTCTTCTAGTTCAGAAATTTGAAAATCAGTAATCTGAATCAAATCGAACCACATATTTCAGTTTATAATGACAGTTAGCTTCAGTTTCCTTCATATCTAGGAGAAATTGCAATTCAGGCCTTCAACTATGAGGGAATTGCACCTAATGCCCCAAACTTAGCATGAAAAGCCTATGGTATGCACCTCCTCAAATTCCATCCATCATTTTGTCACGACACCACCCAATTTATGACTTAACTTTTTTTACAGAATTCAGTTTGGTACTTTTAAACTTGCAGTAGCAGTTGGAACACATCGAATTTGATTCGACAATTATTCTTGCCTTCTTAAGATTTTGCAAGAAATACAGTGAGGACTGTACTTGTGGAGCTAGCTGTCCAATCTCACTCAAAATCGACTTTTCAGCATTTCTGAGAAGGAGAGCAAGGACCATACGATGATTCGCGACACCTGCGTTTGCTCATAGTAAACAAGCTTTCGTTATTGCCGCTTAAAGTATGCAAACACTTAGCCAATGGCATGATGTTAGAATGGCGTCGTGGGATGATTGCTTTTGTTTCGGGCAAAAGCTAGAATAATGTCGGAACGATCAGAGGCGTGCATCAGTGCGAGTGAAGCTAATGATGCGGTGTCTTGTACGTACGAGGAGCAATGGATCCCACTTAATGGTCAACTTGTCGCAATAGTCCAACACCTCGCGACACATCTGCTCCCCCTGTCTGTGTTCTTTTATTCTTCTCAGTTAAAAAGGCAAAGGAAGTCGAAGGTTTTGCAAGAAACTGTCAATTCGGAGAGAGAGTGATGAAATTCTGCATGAGATTTGATAACCTGGGTTGACGAGAAAGGAGACAATTTGGTCATGAAGTGCTCTGAAAGATCCAGAGAGTTTTTTTGCTGAATTCAAGAACTGTTGGCCATTTGTCAGTCTTGAACATCAACGTGTACGCACAGACAGAAAAAAGCAAATCAAAAGGGACAGAGCTTGCTCGGAAAATCTAAGGTGCATAGGACTGGCACGAGGAAGAGCTGCCTTTGCCAGACAAAGATCTGATATTTTCACAGTTCTGATAGAACCCAGAAGCCTATATGAATCAAAAGCCTTTATTTACCTTGTAAATTAACCGGAAACCCAGAAAAAGAAATTGACTAGTTCCTTTCAATGACGAAATTAGAAGGAAATGGAAGTGAACTCACTGACGGTATCGCCAAGCTGGAAGGTCTTGGTGGCAGACCACTGCTTGTAGTTGACGTTGCCAATGGTGGTCCAACCCGCCGTGTCTCCAACCTTGTACACTGCTGCATCGCACAGCTTAGCCATCGCCGCCGCCACCACCATCAACATCAACACACCCATCTCTGTCTCTCGAAGACCAACTTGCAAACCAGACCGTCTTTCTTAGGATTCGAGGAGAGAACTTGGGCAGTATATTTAAAGAAACCGGGAGAGACAGAGGACTGACCGAGAAAGAGACGAGGGTTCTTTTCTTTCTGGAAAGATGATAATCAGGCTAAGCGACCTGGGATTTGGACGTGTGGAGGTTGGAAGTTTGTACGGGAGAGAACTGAATTGCGGCTCTCAGAAAGAGAGAGAGAGAGAGAGCAAAGCAGAGCAGAGAGAGAAACGGCAGTGCTGTGCGCGTTAGTGGACAGCAGAGACTCATAAGTTTGGGGGTCTTGGACCGTGTGGGGTTGGAGCGACCTCACGTCTGATGAAATGCTTGAGTGGCACGCACCCACCTCGATCCTCTTTCTGTCCGTCCAAGAAACAGAGCCACCAATTGTCACTTGGTCTGGTCTCTAAAATCATTTTCGTATGGATCGATGAAAAAAGGAAAGCGTGACGCGATAAAAATGAACAGCTGCTGAGCTCGATAGCAAAAATCACATATGTCCAGTATTACCGTACCGATAATGTGATCCCACATTTAATTCATCATCGCTCATGTTGCTGATGTTTTATATTTGCATTAAGTTGCGCGATAACTGCCCATTAACCACATTAAGTTGCACGGTAATTGCCCAATGTCGTGATAACTGCCTTGATAGAAGAAGTTATATCAAGGGGAGTGAATGGAAATATGAATAGGTCTAAGCCAAACCCCTCAAATATAATACACCATCGACATTGAGAGGGCAATTGGTTAGAAAGACCCATTCACCGATCATTCAAGAGTCTGCGAATGTGGTTTTCAATCGAACTTCATCAATTGCTGGAGGTCAGTATAAAATTTTTCACGTTTTCGCATTCGATTCTAATTATGCATAAGTTTTGTTCATCCATTAATAATCGGAATCTTCAGTATTTCCTTCTCTAACATCTAGGTCTATCATGCATTATTACCCGTCAAATATGTCTCAATAGCTCAACAAATGGACTCATTTTTCATATTTTCAACAGTCTTAAGTTCTTTTGAAATTGTCCTCGTCCACGCAAGTCAATCTCCACGTATTGCCTATCTTCTCACGAAACTTGAACACGCCAATTGATTTGGACAGACGGCATTGTCATGCTCCAAAATCATCTCGAAGTCCCTCGTGATAAGCAATTCACGAGATTGGTAGATGACTCATTCGCTTTGAACCAATTATGATTGCATGTATCAAGGACACCCTTAGCATCTGTAAGGTGGTCAGCTGGTGGTTCCTAGGAGGATAATAACATAATTGATTATTGAATTTTGGTTCAATGTGCAATATGATCCCTCAACTTTTAATTCATTCAATATGGTTCCTGAACTTTAAATCTAATCGATGTGGTTTCTAAAATTTTAGTATATGTTCAATGTAGTCCCTGAACTTTCTGAAAATATTCAATGTACTCCTTTCATTAATTCAAGATCATAGACAAAATTGAACATTTTCATATAGACTACGGACTAAATTGAACATGTACCAAAAATTTAAGGATCGTATTGAATAAATTAAAACTTCAGAAACTATATTGCATATTGAACTAAAATTCAGGAATCATATTCCGCATTGTAAAATTGAGTTAAAGTTTAAAAATCATTTATGTCGTTTTCTCTTGAGGGAGACTTGATCTCACTAGGCCTTTGCACTTTGTACATGGAGAGTCATCTCCCGTCCTTCTCCATTCCCTCTATAGGTGCTCCCTCGCCCGGTCCCTCATCCTCAATCGCATCGTAATGCTTAATTTAAAATCCTCCTTTGGCATGTAAGAACATGGCTATAATGCATGATGAATGGATCAAAGACTTCCGAGATCCACGCGTGAAGAAACACTAACCCTTCTGAAATCTCATGATTACAAAAGTATCGAAACGTTAATCATTGCGCATTGGTACCATCTAATTTTTAAATCAGGTCTAGTTTAATTTCCAGTTCAGATCATAAAAGCATACGTAGGTGAAATAAACGTGTCATAAACCAGACGTTTGTTGCGATTTTGGCTTTTTGCCTTAGGGGGGAGGTTCGCCGCTCGTAGGTGACGTAGCTCGGTTGAGAGTCTTACAAGGAAAGGCTGCTTGCTGGAGGTCCGTTTTTGGTGGGATCGATCAAACGTTTTCGTCACGGGACTACAGAAGACTATGGAAGAAGGCTCATGATATTTGGCATTTTTGATGGATTAAGCAAAACCCAATTCATTGCATAATCTTTTTATCGTTAAAAGTCATGAAAAAAAAATTGACAAAAGCACGTAGATTACAAAGGAGATTCATAGTAATATGTGGCGAGATGCAAACATTTCAAGACTCGAAAATCTTTTTTGGAAGGTTCATGTTGGATAGAAAAAATGCGAGCTTTTCATGGTAACATACATCGAGGGATCACATAGAACTATTAAGGACGTTTTGGGAGATAAAAAAAAAAAAGAAACAGGCTTGAGATCCCCTAAGAGTCGTAAGTTCTCCATTACTTAATACAATAGTAGAAATTAGAATGAATCAAGAGTATCAGTCGGCAACTAGTTCTCTATTTTTGTTGCTTGGTGTATGGAGAAAGCGGGAGAGATTCCGAAGTCTTGCTCTCTACACAAACTTCCTAACACGCCAAATCTTACCACGGTGTTACTCCAGCTGGATTTCGCATATGTAAATTTTCCGTCAAATGAAAAGAAAAGCCAAAAGACTTCAAAAAAACACACTCTTCTCTGCAAAGACAATATCCTGCGATATCAATTTACATGGCGGCGCGCGCCACAAATCACACGCGAAGACTATATATCTGGCTTAATCAGTACTCTACCTATAATGACCGTATCGAAATAATTCTCGGTCTGTTGAATAGTAGTTGTTCTCTGTGTTCTAGTGTAGATTCTGTACCCAATATTTTTCTAAGGTATGAAATTCCTATATATCTGAATCCTGAAAGACATTCATCTCGAATCGATTACAACTGCGATGCGGGATCAAACCCATTGCCATTGGCAGGCCCGACCTTGTTCGAAACGGCGGCCTCGGCATCATGGTCGTTGTCCTCGATGTACCGTTTCCAATACCAATGCTGCTTCCACACCCTCTCGGTCATCTCTTCGATCGGGACGTTCTTGGTCTCGGGGATAAGAAACAGAGTGAAGACGGACATGATAAGGACCCAACCAGAGAAGAACAAGAAGATGCCGTACTTGAAGTGGCACAGCATGGAGAGGAATGCCTGGCCGATCACGAAGGTGAAGAGAAAGTTGGTGCAGACGGTCACACTCTGGCCGGCAGAGCGAGTCTCTAGCGGAAACGTCTCGCTGGGGATCAACCATCCAAGAGGCCCCCAAGACCACGCGAAGCTAGAGACGAACGTGCACACCATAATGACCACAAAGATCGAGTAGCCATGGCTGAGGTTCTCTGAGTGGTCCTTGACCTTCAAGCCAAGTATAATTGCTATTATAACTTGGGAAAGGAACATTTGGACCCCGGCCTCCAGTAAAAGAACACGGCGGCCGATCTTATCGACCGTGTAAATGGATACCAAGGTGGAGAGCACATTGACAGCCCCAATGATGACAGCGGAGTAAAGAGATGCATCACTGCCGAATCCAACGGTGTCAAAGAGAACTGGCGCATAAAACATGATGGCATTGATACCAGTAAATTGCTGGAAGACCTGTTTTCACATACATATAACTGACGAATGTGAGTCTAATTCAAACCAATAAACTTGGAGCTAAAATCAAGAAGCGCAAAAACAGTCATCAGGACAAATAGTGACACCACTGAACTTCATCTGACTAGCCAAGCACACTCAAAAGTCCAATACTTATAGCACGTTTGGTTGATTTAATCCGAAGGCCAAATATAACATTTTCTTTTGGGGCCAGAAGAAAACAGTTACCTTACTTTCCTAGAGAAGAGAAAACTCAATACCATGCGCAACAGTAACCTGACCCTACTATTATGCAATTTCAATTGGTCTTTTAAATCTATTCTATGATACATTCTACCCCAATCACTACATTTTTGTGATTGAATATGATATAACAAACCATATAACAAACCTATAGACTATGCATATATGGTTTGTCTATTAAGTGGCGCTGTTGTTTCCTTTAGAAAGATTATCTCTGCATTTGAAGCTGCTGAGGCTGATCATTCAATAGATCGACGACTCAAAGTTGACGAATATAATCTGGCATTTTCTGCTCACAAGAAGAACACTCTGGTAGACGGACATACTAAACAAGAAAGGTTTCACGAGATGAGAAATGAAGGGTGAGATATGATGATCGATGCCAGAAACAACACTGACCTGCATGGCCACTGCAATGACTAACTGAGGCCGATTCTTCCTCTTCAGGAGATTTCTGAAAGGATGCTTCACTTCTTTAGCAACGCGACTTGCCTCAAGAAGCTCCTGGAACTCTGGTTCAATGTTGTCAGTTCCCCTTATCCTTCTGAGCACAGCTTTTCCTTCTTCAATGCGACCCCGCTCAATGAGACTGTTAGGAGTGTCTACCACGAAAATAGCTCCCACAGTTAGGAGACCTGCAGGAATGCCGGCCAATCCCAACGATAGCCTCCAACCCCACCCTGCTTCGATCCTATTATTGCAAAGGCAGCAGTTAAGTTGCATCAGCTAAAGAAGTAGAAGAAAGAGTATACTTTGGTCATATAGACACTGATATTTGCTATTTGTTAAGTAAGGCAGTTCATGAGCCAACTGAATTTATCCAAGGCAATTCGGCAGAACCAGGCATGCATTGTCATCTATTTGTTTCATGAAATAGTTCAGATAATCTTTTCCAGTGAAATTATGATTGCGGCTCCAATTTCAGGAAGCATCTTCATTCTTTTAACTCATTCTAGCATCTAGAAATAGTAGTACAGCTGTGCCTCTTTTAGGGCGCGTGCTTCTTTCTGTTTTCTGTAGTCCTGTACTTACAATCGTTTCAAAATGCTTATCATTGACTCCAATTGTTGGTGTTCCAATATCTAAATGTTCCTTCGCATGATAAACATGGATTGACCTTTATTTACCACTAAAAGGTTGCTAGATTAACAAAACTTGATCGAAATGAAACTACAGAAAAAGACAACGAGACAATCAAAGCAGTGAACTTACTTCGCCGTGCGGTAGTTGACAAGACTCGCAAAAAGGATGCCTATGGTAACGTTAAGCTGGAAGAGTATATTGAGTCCTCCACGGATTCTTGTTGGTGCTATTTCTGAAAGGAAAAGTGGTACTGCCTGCATATGCATTCAACAAGACATCACAACATGCTCATCAGCCATCGAAATAAAATGATTATAGTAATTAAAACCACTAAATGTCACTTAACTAAAGTAACTTGAATTTTTAAGTCAATTCTAAAACAGATGACATGACCAATGAGTAACATATGACTTCTGTTTTTTTTTTGCGGGTGGCTTGGACATATGACTAAAGATTAAATATGAGAGAAAAAGCTTTGTCAGTTGCCACCTGATGCAATGTGCAATAATACCTTGGCATTCTTTTCATGCTTTCATATTTAACCAACATCAACATGCAAGATGACTCTGAACAAATTGCTAACCCAGCATCTTCAATTGCGAATCAAAATTTTAATGAGGTGCACAAATACAGATCAAGCACCCAGTAATCCATATTGGATGACATCTCCCCAAATGTTGAATTTGACCACGAAAGCTACAGCCTACAAAGTCTTCTAAATGACAATTGCAAGTTTGACTTCAGAGTCCAAATAAATTTAAAAAAGACTTAGATCATCTATTTCGGATAGAGAGGAACTTTGAAAAGCAAGCCTATTCGAAAAGTGAGGAGGAAGATACAAAGAAATCGGGCAGTGAAGACCTTTCCCAGATAATTCCAGGCAGACAATCACCATCATATCATATTCCATTAGACTAGTTTGAACAAGGACAATAGCCACAAATATAAGAAGTAGGACTTCAACGTATATGAAATAAAAGCTTCTCAAAAATCATGTTATCTTGGAAAAGATCTCATCTGGTTCATTTATTTCTGTCTCACGTTCAAGAAGAAAAGTCAGATGCTTCATCCTATTTTGGTCTACTGCTTACCTCATTAAAATTTTCACTTGATCTCTCTTACAACTTACACAGATTTCACAGAACAACTCTCCATTTAAGGGGAAAACAATGTCCATAACAACACGCACAAAACTCAGAGAACAATAAACATGAACTGACCTGGTTCGCAAAACCAACGCCACAACCTAGTAATATCCTTCCAATGATGAGCATGGGAAGGTCTTCAGCTGCAGCGTTAAGCACAACCCCAACAATGAAGAAAAACCCAGCGATGAGCATGGTTAACTTCCTGCCAAGCCTCCTGGTGGTGTATGATGCAGCGAAAGTTGCTATTAGCCCAGCAAGATACAGTGATGATGTGAACAGTTGAAGGCCTTGATTATCGTATTTGCAGTAATTGCTGTCGATCCCAGGCTCGTTAGACTTCCGGTAAACAACTGGGAAAAACTTTTTCAAGAAATCTGGCATTTGTGTTACACCCCCTGTTCAAAAATTGAAGACGAAGCAATCTGAGTCAGTTCCTTTGACAAGTGTAATCAGATTTCACCGCACTATAGGTGAATTGTTTCCGTGTAATCACATATTAACCCATCCGCATAAAGAAGCATCCATTTACTAAGAAACATATAGCAACGATTTATCGCCGCTATTGTTGATGGAGGTCGAGCGGGAGAAGGACAGAGAAAAAATCAAGAATTTTAGTTTAGTCTATGTCTGGAGTCCGTGGACTAAGAATAACTATTCTTAGGTATGCCTAACTCAACACGAGTTGTCAATTTCCAAATAAATAAGTGTGTTATATCACAAAACGTATTGCTCCTTCTCTGTTCTCTATGCAATCATCTCTAGGGTTCGGGTCTGGTAGTGCTCATCAACAAATTGCTCATGACAAGTACATCAACCGCATATTTCGTTTGTAAGGCCCTTTCTTTTCTCCAAAGAGGTCCGTCAAATCGCAAATGCCTTGGAAAAATGCAAAAGGTTTCAAGAGCTTTTATCAAAACTCATCTCCTTTTGATGCTTTAGCATAATTTCAGTTCAAGGTATACAAGAAGCTTTTTTCCGCATCAACTTCATGGGATGACCAGTCCCCATATCAACCCAAAGCAAAATTGAAGCTTGCGCAAACAATCATAGAGCCGAAAGGCGGATTAACAACAGATCCTGCAAACTAACCCCCTTTAGTCAAAAGCTCGAGCGCCAAAAAATCACTCAGCTAATCGTGATTAATTTGTCAATTCAACAAACGTAAAGCATTTTCCGTTCAGCCAGTAGAGGTGCGGTTTGGCTGGAAGAAGAAATCTTTTCTTTTTCTTTATTCAAACGTGTCTTTTACGTTGTCATGCAGAGACTATATTTTTCTATGAAATGAAAAATATTCTCTCTCTCTCTCTCTCTCTCTCTCTCTCTCTCTCTCGCTCGCTCGCTCTTTCTCATCACTAGACTCATCACAGTTCGCAAAATACTCTCTGTCCTTCGGACTCGTGAGGTTCAATCTCCTCCGAATCAAACACATACGCTAATCTATATTCCACAGAAGACGAAGGAGACGCATCAGACAGATAAAGGAACTGGAATTTCAAGCCCGAAGGCGTCGCAACCAGTTCAGACAACACAGATTCTCGGCCCCGCGCTAGTAGAGGACGCGGCACTTGAACTAGAACCACAGCAACAGCAACAGCAACAGCAACGCAGAAACAGGAAGACACCGCGACCGCGAGGAAGGAATTGAGCAACGACGGTCCGTCCTTACCGGAAACGCCGACGTCGTAGCCGAACATGAGGCCCCCCGTGGCGGCCATGATGCACGAGATGATGACGATCGGGGTGATCTTGGCCTCGAACTGCTCACCCCCCGCCGAAGCGACGGCGAGCCCTCCCCCGGCCATTGCGAGACTCCGATCGCGTCGGAGCTGAAAGCTCGACGATGCAGTGAAGAAGAAGAAGAAGAAGAAGAAGTAAGGAGAATTTTGATCGTACGAAACGTAACGGGGTTGGAAAAATGGAGGGAAAGGATTTGGTTTATATAGAGGTGGGAATAGAAGTGGGGGGCGGGGGAGCGATCCGGTGGGGGCACCGCCTCCGGGATCTTTCCACGTGGCGGCGCTGACGTGAGTTGATTTTTCTCAGCGACGGCTGGCTAGTCAACCAACGGCTCTTGATTTCCCCGCCCCTCGTAGCCTGCGCTGCCTTTCCGGTCACGGCCACCGTGCATGTGAAACGAAAGCGACAGGGGAGAGAGAGAGACTCTGTATTTTTTCTATTTAATAAAAATGACACAAATAATTTTCGAACTTTGACCTAATATATAATTTGATTCCTAAATTTTTAATTTATTCAATATTCCTAAACTTTAACCAAATGTGCAATGTGATCGCTGAACATTTAATTTGTTCGATATCATCCCTGGGAACTTTTGATACATATTCAATTCAGTCCCTGAACTTGAATTAATGGAAATGACCGCAAGTGACTAAATCAAACATTTTCATATAGGTCAGGGACTGAGTCGAATATGTATCAAAATTTCAGGGATGACATTGAACAAAACGAAAGTTCAGGGACCACACTGAATATTAACCTAAAGTTCAAAGACTAAATTGAATAAATTAAAAGTTCAATGATCAAATTTCACGTCGAGCCAAAGTTCATAGACCGTCTGTATCATTATCAGTTCTATTTATTTGCTTCCCTCAAAAAAAAGAAGTAGATGAACAAATATTCGATTTTCCTTTTTATATGAAAAATAGAGAGATTATGTTTTGGTGATGTATCAAATCGGAAAACTCGACGATTATGAATTGCCGATTCTTTAATGAGGTTGAGGAAACACGACGTGCAACATTTCTCTTGTCGAAGAGCGGCGAGCGAAAAAAAAAAAAAAATCTCGGGTGGTCCCACGTATTGATCTTTCTTTTTAACTTGAAGATAGATTATTCGGAAGTTTCTTGTGATGGGTTGTTTTCCTTCGTATGTTGATTGATTTCATTGATGTATCATCCTCCTCAATGGTCATATTCAAGTGATTCCAAGATCGTTCCGTCTTTAAAAGCCAAAATTGGCGTTTGGTGGAAAGTTCAAATGCATGGATGCACATATGAATCGGATCCATTTCTTCGTTGACCTTTTTTTTTTTTGGCTTGAATTTGGAGCACGTCCCGGAGCCGACTCGACCAACGACGATCCCCCCCACCCCCAAAAATATAGACGCACGGGGGTCGCCACCGTCGTCACCGACGCTACTCGAATCGTTTCGCAAAGGCGATAAGGAAAAGCTCGAAAGCGCGTTATTAAAATCCTCAACCTCACGATCACTTCTTGTGGCTTTTTGATCTAATCTCATTAATTGACTCCGACCCCGAACTAGATAACTTAACGGGGATTCCACCCACATGGGGGAAAACATTCTCTTGCTAGAGTCTCGACACATTAATGGAAAAGTTTTGATCTTCCGCATTCATGGAAGGCGGAATCGAAAGCGGAAACGACGGTATCGGGTTAATGACAAGTGGCACTGTCGCGATTTTAGAGATTGAATGATTGTATATGCAATTCGACGTTAATCTAGCTCCCACCGTGAAAGATCGATTCCCTTTCCGAGCATGATCTAAGCCTAGAAAGTCGGGCATGTGATGCAACAATAGCGATAGAAAGAGCGGTGCCCGCGATGAGGTGCAACTTGCGAAAACGATACGGCATGTGCGTTACTTAAATTTCGTAGACTCTGTTCGAATGCAAATACCGATGAAAAATAATGTCACGCCACCTTAATTATCAATAGATTTTCATACGTTTCTAGTGTTGTTTCCTCTCGCTATTCCGCGGAGCACATTGGGTCAAAATCGTATGGATGTCATCGACTCCATGTGAGATTGAAAGGAGCGACTCGGGAGCAAATACATCAGACATTGACATCTTTGACTTGACCTTTCACACTAGGGATTTCCGGCACATGTTATGAGACTAACACGCCTTTTCCTTTTAATAATTATATAATATGGAATCAAAAGCAAAGCGTGGCCCATTAGGGTCCAATCAACACTTTAATCATGTTTTGTTAGGCTTAGAAGAGATTAATCATTTCGTGTTGACCACAAAACTTTCCCCTCGGGGAAGTCGTCGAAGCCGATGGTTGATTAGTCAGAGCTCCTTTAGTTTGGGGCATGCTTCGTGCAACCCGTCATGTGAAGAGTAATCATTCGGTGCGCCATCGTTTGGAAAAATTCGTCATGCACTGGCAATATCAAGATCAATCCCGAAAATTAATTCAAATGCACCCACGATTTAATCTCATCATCAATATTTTGCTTCAACAGCAATCGAGATAGGAATCCTAAAACGATGGATAATTTCGTAGGAATTCAGGGAGACAACGTCGCCCTCGAGAAGTGAAACCTTTTGGGGGGTGCGAAGTCGTGCTGGAATCGAATTGCAAGAGGGGCGAACGAGTCCTCTAATTTTGGTACGACGACATTCAATCGGTCGTGATCGAGGCATCGATGTTTCAGGAGTTCGATAACGAGCACGCTATATGATCGCAAACAACAAGAAGGCAAATAAACGCTAATAATCACTTCTTTTTAGGCCGCGTTTATGTTATTAGCGGTGCTTAGCAGATTATGTACGTTGATGCCATAAGCCGTGATCATTTGGACCGCTTTGGCCGCAATTCCCAATGGCCGCACTCGCGCAAATTTTGCGCGCCTATAGATTAGATTACGAATTTGAAAACCAACTTCGGTAGATGGATTTCCATTTTCTTGCGATAAATCCATTTTTATTCGCCATGGCTGTTTTCCAATTTTATGAAATCCCGCCTTTTGACCTTCTCGGCTTCGAGGTTCCCAGGTCAATTCCACGTATTCCAATGCGACACACAGATTACATCACAAAGAGAGAGAGAGAGAGAGAGTCAATACCATCTAATTTTTTAAAATGCATTTTGTCGACGAATACCCGAATAATGAACAATTATAATTTCAAAAGCACGGCCCGTCTCGCCTAGTGTTATTAACAAATTCCGTGTGGAAATAGAAACATATCTTCATCGGGCACGATTACCAAGCGCTCGGGAACGCTCGGGAGCGGCCTGTAGCTAACGCGTGTTCGGGATATTTCTTAATAGGATCTTTTTATTTTCGGTCGGTGGGGAGAGGGAGGGAGAGAGAGAGAGGGAGGGAGTAGGTGATGTGCAAAAGGGGGACACCAATCTTGACCCATCATCATCTACCATTGAAACTTCTAAAACAATGGGGGAGAAGGCCTAAAAAGAGGGGGGGAAAGAGGAGAGGAACGTGTGAACTTCGGGACTTTTCCTTCGTGCTTTTCTTGTGTGGATAAAGATGGCAAAAAGGAGGAAGAGGGACATGGCGAATGGATAGCTTGCCGACATTCCCTTATCTGAATTTTCCAGCGAAGAAGGTCGGAACCAACTCGGATTTTTGCACTTTGGCCAAAAGGAACCGCGACGACGATCCCCGATTGCTTTTTTCGCTTCGGACTCCGATTCCGGTGGATCGGATCGTGATGCCTTTTTCTTTTGTGTTTGTTGACACGTGCGAGTTCTTGAGATGAAAGTTGATCGGATTTTTGTTAAGCTTGGCCATGGGCCGAAATGATGCCCGCCTGTCGCTCGGGCGGGCTTGGACACGGTTTTTTGACACGCCGATCTGAACCCGGCCTGGCCACCGAGTGGCTCGAGAGGGTATACGTGTGTCTGAGCGAGTAGCTTTTTCTTAGGTGTCCAGCCCGGCTCGACCGAAACCGATATTTGGGCGGGTGTTTCAGCAAGAAGTTTCTCGAGCTTTCGAGCTTTAAGAGGGTTTGGCAAATGGCCTCGTGGGATCGATTTCAAGTCCACCCCGGCACGCTGAGCCAAAAGTTTAATAAAACCCGGGCCTAAACCCACCTGTGTGGCGGCTTGAGTGCCCTCAAGGCATTAGTTCGAGGCAGCGGCGTGTAAGTTTTGATAGGAGCGTTCAGTTTTAGGTCGGATCGATTTTCACTTTGGAACTGGAAACTGACTTTATCCATCCTCGAATCGGATCGAATCGGATTGGCCGATCACAGTCCAGTTCTTGGGTTATCTCGAGATCCGGCGGTGTTTATTTTTTCAAAGATGTTTTATTTTATTTCTCGAAAGTTCATAATTATATCCTGAGGCGGTTACACTAGCACGATCCAATTCCTGAAGAGGAACTGAGAACCGAATCAAACATTCCCAGTTATAAAATTTTAGAATCAAGAACTAGATCGAATCTCATGAAAATCACCCCGAAACGATAAGTTCGGTTCGATCCGGTCTGGTCGGGTCCGATTCCCGGATCGTCCTCGGTGCAGTCCGATCGAATGACTGCACGTAAAATGTTAATGTCCTGGCAGACACAGCGCCATTCATCTGGTCAAACGGTTGGACTGCCTCCGCTCTGATTGGCTGTCAGATCGAGTAACTTAGTTTGGTGCATTGATTGAAATATCTTGTCACGCTCTTTCCAATTTATCTTGTGGCCACATAGGTCGCCCCATTCTCTCCAATAACTTTTATTTTAGCAAAAAAAAAAAACTTTCATTTTTCATTTTTCTAATTTCTTGCAATTTACATAATTTAATTCAATTATTTGTTCAGAAGAGAAAAAATGTAACATGCAATGCGATGAATCGAGTTTCATCCATAAGAGCGTGCAATACAACTCGATCCCACCATGATTAGTAATTTACATTATATTCTATTCATTATGCTCTACTCCTCACGCTTTTTACTTTATTTTTAGCTTATGTTTTTTTAATGAAGTCCAATTTTTGCACCTTGCGCCTAAGTTTGGAATTGCGAAATGGTCTCGATCGGTCTCCGATTGTCTAGAGTTCAAATTACTTTGGCGCATGTCGATTTTCACCACTACATATAACTTTGATTCTCCTTCCAAATATCTACTTTTTCCAAGGGAGAAAAGAGAAGATTTCTCACTAGGTTTTTCGTTGCTTCTCATTGCTTAAAAAAAATGTATGGAAGAACTCTAGAAACTAAAGCACATTCGGTCGATTGTATTGGTTTGCTCGATTGAATTCAAACTGCGAGTGTAATCAAGTCGAGCCAAGCTCAAGCTCCACTCGACTCACATTTTGTGTGCTCGAAACTAGACTCAACCTCGATCGAATATTAAACACTTCTACCTGACTCGAGTCGGTTAGAAAATCAAGATGCTCGTGTTCAAGTCGACGCGGCTTGACTACAATTAGCTTGCGAAGGAACTCGAGCTTGAGCTTAGGATTATATCATGAAATTCTGAAGACATGTTTGTCTATTTTTAAATAATAAGTATAAATTATTTTAGAATGACAATAGAAGCTCGACTAGGCTCGTGTATCTGTCGAGCTAAGTATTCTAGAGCTCGAACAAGATACTCGGATAACTCGAGCTCAATCCCCGACTCGAGATCCAACGAGCCGATCTTGAATACTCATCGAGTCGGACCAGAGCTACCCGCGAGCAGCTTGAGTCGGTCTTACCCCCAATTGCAACTTTTGGTAATATGCCCCTCGATCAGCACGTTGTTAGGCTAATCTAAATAGAAGAAAAACATGCAATTCTACATCAAGATGGAGTCATTGAGGCAGCAAAAAATCAAGTGAAAAAGGCCCACAGCTGGGTGGCTAAATAGGCCCTTATGCAAGTCCATGCGCACTTCCATACCATCATCATCAAGCCCATGAAGAGAAAACGCAATCAAAAGCATCCGGATCTCACGTAGGCTTCTCGTCTCCAAGGCTCGTAGTCGCCAATGCCGTTCTCGACCTTTCAATTGAGCTCCCGAGTCATGAGGCGCATAAAACCGGACGTTCGGCCTCGCACCGGACCCGAGCATGCACAGATCGCCTGCGTCGTCTCGCCTTCTTAAGATCGAGTGAAAATCGCGAAAGATTTAGGAATTACCTTTCGTTTTTCGTTGGTCTCTTCGGGTAATTTTTTGTGGGCATAGCGTGATTTTGCAAATCTAGAGGGGGCTTTGGGTCTCTTTGATTTAGGCAAATTTGGGCCTCAGCACCACCAGATCCCCGAAGAATATTATGTTATACCTGCTTCGAAGTGCAGCTACCGTGATGGCGATTCCTTTGATATTTTTCGTGCTTTGGATTTCTCTATTCTGTATCTTTCATTTAAGTAGGTGCCAAAAAAAAAAGATTAAATAAACATTCATATATTCCCCGACATATGGTGAAGTGAGCATACATATATAAATGTGTGTGATTTCTCTTGTGGGTCGCGACTCGATTTTTCGTTCGATGCCGTTCGATCATTCCAAGGGCCAAATTCTTCGTGAGCATTTTTATTTATTTTCGGCACGACTTTCACGGAGATAAAGCAACCCATGACCATCTGATAGATTTGAATATTTGGAATATGGGGACATTGGTGTAAGATTTGGTTGCATGAACACGGTAAAAGATACGTGGTGATTCGAGGGAGAGTTAGAACGCACGAAATTGAGATCGCTTTGTCCTATTGATTTAAGCGATTGACCGACTAGATAAAGAAATCCATATATGGGGATGGGTTGGGGACATGTTTGGAATTGCGAGATTGGAAAACTTGATGTGTGTAATTACAAAAAATGCCATTTGTTGAGTGAATACGCGTAATTATTAACTCTACAATGTTTGGAACGATTTTTTGAGATTTATTAAGTCGTCTTAAAGAAGCTCGATTGTTACTTATAAAGTTTTGCTAACTCTAAACACGATATTTAATACAGTATAACATTTTTTTGCAACTGCTACAACCGTTTAACACGTATCTTCTAATTATTGTTAGATCTTAGATTTTGTGATCATCGGTCCTTAATTTTTCAATCATATATTTCGACACTAGTTAGATTTTCTCATTCGAGATCCAAGGCCCGTGAATTTAAAATAATCGGGGTGTTTGCAAATTGGAGATTGTTTGGTATGTATTTAGCATAAAAATTTATTATGAGGTGCGGGTGCTCGGCTACTTTAGTAGGGATGTGCATTGGTCCCCGTCCAACCTGGGAATTGGACCGGACCGGATCGAACCTACCGATTCAGGGAGGTTTCTGAGGAAAACAGTCCGATTCTCGATTCTTAATTTTATTTTTATTCAGAAGCAAATCCTTATTAGTAAATTTAATTTTGTTTTCTTTTAATGTTGGGAAACTCCCGCTTGTAAGGAATACACCAAAAAAGGAAGAAGTAATCACCAGTTCCGAGATTGATCGCTGGGACTAATTCAAGAACCGGATTGGACCGGTACCATATGGGCCGATTCTCGGTTCATCAAATTGGGAATCGGCTTTGCTCGACTCAATTTCAGGTCTGAAGATGGGAACTGATACACCATAAAACCGATCATCCCTATACTTTAATGAGGCGGATTTAAAATATTGTAGTAAACCTCTACCAAGGTTCGAGGAATATAATCAAAAAATATCAAGACATAGTCTAATTGCCATAGATAATTTAAGGCTGGTTTAGGGCAGCCGATCAAATTGGCACAAGACACCTTCTAATTGCCATAGATAATTAAATATAAAGTATGCATTATGCTAGTGATAATTCAAACTCGATATCATTCATAACGATTTCTAAAAAATCAATCATCACGTGAAGAATTATATCAATATAGATGATCGAGCTATGATGCAACTAAACGTGATAACTTTGCGTCGATCAAATTATGTAAAAATCACATTTCTTCCATCTCGACTTTACTCAACTCGTCCAACAGAAATGCAAAAATTTAATTCCTGAAACCATTATTAAATTAACTATGATTGTACCGTGGCCACTTGAAACGTCATCTACGCAATCAATAATTTAAAAAAATAATCAATCAATCAATAAATTAAAAAAGAAGAAGAAAAAAACCCAAATGCCACCTGCTTTTACTATCGGTGGGGTTGCACGTGGGCTCCTGTCCGCACGTGGTGAGATCACACGCGCTTCTCGACTCTACTGCTGCTCCCACTCCAAAAAAATAAAAAGGAATAAAAGAACAAATAATAAATAAAAAAAAACTCGTTTCAATTCTGTCTTCGTCCGAGGCTCCTCGGAATAAGCTCGGATCTTGCGATATTTTAAACGAACAAGATAATAATTACGTTTTTTTTTACCATTATTAAATTCCGCTAATTATTATTATTACTATTATTTAATATCCTGAGCAAGGGAGCATGGAAGGACTTGTCGTGCGACGCTACGACTCCTTAAATCCCAATTCCTTTTTTTTTTCAAACGGGCAAATTAAATATCGTTATCTGAGGATAGGTTAGGTAAAAACAAAACGCAAGTTCCAATAAAATACCCATCTCGCAAAAGAAGAACCTACCGTGGCCCCTCCTCCACCCCCCAAAAAAAAAAAAGAGAGGGAAAATTATATAATAATCACGCGGAATTATTATTATTATTGGGTGAATTTGGGGAGCGGAAGCAAAAGGGCAGGTCGCTTTTTTTCCAGGGCTCGTATGCTGGGGTCGCGGCACGCATAGATAAGATGATGAAGAAAAAGCACAGCACGGATGATAAAAACTATAGTCCCCCCATTAAATTAAAAAAAAGTGGGGCTAAAAAGTCTCTCCATGATTCTACACGCTTTGCCCCACTTGTGTGGACTTTTCTCGTGAATTTTCTCCCCACCCCCTTTTTTTTCTAATTTCTTTTCCTTCTTTTCAGTATTTTTTTAATAATATTTTTCGCCTCCAATTTGGCCCCATCCCCTTTTTTTTTAATCATTACTTTTATTTCTGGCCTTTTCCGCGTTATTTTAATCGAAAGCCACACAATCTGAAAACAGGGTCAAGAAGCCAATGACTTGAAAAAGCTTGCTTGGAGACACCTAAGAAAACATGGAAAAAAGGAAAAAGGAGGAAAATAAATAAAGTGATAAAATAATTCGGGGGTTCTTGGCAAGGGGCCCACCGGTGTTGCGCTCGCTTGGCAGCATGTCAAGACCCCATTGTAATGCACTAGGTAAAAAAAAATACGCAAAAGTAATATTTTGCGGGATTTTTTTTAATTGTTCCGTGGCTATTATTTTTTAATTGTTGGCGGAATATTATATGAATTATTCGCCCGATATTACGAGATAAAATAATCGGAAGGGCAATTTAATAGCGTTTCTTAGCTGTTTGCACATAGCGGTGTCGTACACGTCCCTTGCTATATTGCACATGTACTTATCGATCGGGATAGAATATCATTGTCCATTAATCTATTCGACTAATTAACGGGCGAGACTAAACCGTGATTAACTAAATTAAGGCAACTATCGGAGGTGCTCGCTAGGGGCCATAACCGGGTTCCCGACCCCTTCCTACTTCTCCAGGCTACGTCGCGATCGGTCTGCACATTAGTTAATTGAGGAAAATGATTAAAGAAATGTTGCCTGAGATCTCTACTCGAATTTTGTCATCGATCACCTGGTTTCACATCGCAACCCAAAGAGACAAATGCGTAATCCACCTGATTAATTTGTAGTTCTCGTGGTCCGCGGACATAGGTAGACGTGGTCATTTTCTTTTTGTACTTTTGCATGATGATCTTGGAGGGTGGAGGACGTGGAATTATTTTGAATTTTGGATAAAAATGTTTTAAGGTGTTTTTTTTTTCTTTTATTGCGAATTTAATTGACTATTTTGGATTTTTGTGATTCTAACATACGTTAACATCAAATTTCTACTCCTAAGCTAACTTATGATTGAAACTGGTCCGATTGGAAGACCTAAGACCAGATGGATGGCTGGTGCAACTTTTGGGGTGGAGGATAAACAATTAAAAAAGAGCACAATTTTCTACTTCAATATGAGCAAAAAATGCATGGTGGCAAATCTAAAGTCAAATATGATGATACTATGCATGTTGGCGCAGAGTATATCATATCATATTTGATATTCTATGAGCATAATTCGATGAACAATTTTGTTATTCTAGCGAGGGACGGGGCACGGTCCATAAAGTATCGTGTACAGTGCAACTTTCCAATTTATGAATATGATATACGGAGAACAACACGTACCCTCGCAACTATCAACTTATTCACAAGCAAGGTGTCCTCGAGGTATTCTTTTATGATAGGGATAAGTACATTGAGAGTTATAAAACTTGTCACGAAGTGCAATTGAGTCCTGTAACTTTCAAAAAGTGTAATTAAGTCATCAATCTTGTCAAATTGGTCTAATCGAGTCATATGTTGATTACATTTTTTTGAAAATTTTAGAACTCAATTGCACTTTGTGACGAGTTTTAGGACTTGATTGAACTTTTTGAAAGTTTTAAGACCCGATTGCACTTTCGCGATAAGTTTAAGGATTTGATTGCACATTTTGAAAGTTTTAGGACTCAATTGAATTTTCGTGAGAAGTTTTATGATTTCTCGTGCACTTATCTCTTTATAATAAGTTCTCTAAGAATCGAGCTCTTCATATGAAGTATGTGATGGGGTTATATCCGAAAGAGAATCAGAACAATCACACAGATAATAGAAAAATTGACACGCTAGTTTATCCAGGTTCACTCCAGAATAGGACTACATTCTGCAAAGGGATTCCACTATAATATTTACGTTTACAACCACAACTACTCGTTACAATGATCTCTCATACGAGTAAAGTATATATCGGACTTAAAATGGGCCCAAAGCTCAAGCCTATTCGAATGCCATTGATCCTATAACAAACGGGTCAGCAAACTCAATATTGTTTTGGGGGCGGTGCCCCTGAGCCCTTGTTCGCTCACCAAGGAGCAGAACCCCCGACATTCAGTGCGTATGGGACACATGTCGTTGGTTTATACTTCGATTTCCCTAAACTCACGTGGGCAAGCCTGGTATGAGAAACAAGGGTTCTCGAATTATTCACTAATTCCATCAGTATGCATTACCAATAACTTGAGATACTCACAAAAGAGCACATGTACGTGTTAGAGGAAGAAGCAAGGTTGTGTGTGGTTGTCCGATCGTCCGGAATTATAGCCATGATAGAATTGGATATGATAAGATAAGAAATTCATGGATTTTGTCATATCTTACGTATTGTCCGGTGAGCTGCGGCCTTAAAGTCGGATATATTTTATATTCTATTGTATACATTGCTCGGTAGAAACTAGATATCAATAGCTGGTAAAGGACAACGACAATGAAAGGCAGGGGGCCGCATCGGTAAGGCACAGCAGGGGTAAAACCTCCTCAGAGTCTCGCCGGAATGGCTCAGGCACACCGTAGGAAATTCACCGATGCTATGGGAACGTCGAACATCCTGCCGGTGGACTGCTTACTCGCCGAAATTTCTCCTAAAAGCCGCAGGGAAAGATTCGAGCGCTACAAAACCATTAGACAGCTGTGCAAAGTGTTGGGATCTAGTCATGCAGCCTGCTAGAATTGCTTGGAACAGGGGCAGCGGAGACTGCTAGTTGTGAGCGCTGGTGTTGCCGTGCGATGCAGAGGCGCCGCCGGCTGCATTGCAGAAGGCGGCGAGCGACGATCTCAAGTCCTAGCGTGGAGGAAGAAAGTTATCCTGGAAAAGCAGAGAATCGGAGGCGTGCCACAAAGTGGAATATCGTCAGATACAACAAGGGTGATGACTTTGCTGGACACGACACTGAGGGGATCAGCGGGCTAAATTTCAACGCGGGATTAGTGGAATTTGTTAGAATGCGGCAGGAGCTCGTTGGCAAAACCTGCAAAATTAGACGAAGCAGTGCAGGAGCGGCATCTGGGCTTCTGCCGCGAGGCGGCTAGGCGCGAAGGAGAGGCGGCTGGGCGCGGTGGAGAGGCGGTGGTTTGTGGGAAAAAGCTGGTTCTCCTGGCGTGATGTTCTCTTGAGCGTGCAATATCCGCCATTACGGTTTAGAAAAATCATATCCGGCTCTATCTCACCCCCTAAGAATCTTTTTATCTTGGTCATATCCCCCGTTATCTTGTCTTGGACATCTACCAAACACATGATAGGATAAACATATTGTATACTTACTTTAATCCGTACGACTAAACACAATCAGACAGTTAGATGCGTGGAGAGCGATAGCATTTGAAAATGCGAATCAGTTGGTCAGAAAAATCGAAATTGCGGCGAGATAAGAGGCTTTAATTCAAATTTAGAAAGTAAGAAATTTACAAGCTTGTCCACTCCGTCGTACCGCGTTATTGCGGTGTACCCGCACAAACAACACGAGCATTTAATGAAGCTCGAGTTAGAGCTAGAAATCAATCACGAGATTCGCTGTCCATACGGTAGAGACGCGACCGATATCAAATTCGTCAACGAGTGTCTTTTCGCACCCCTTATAGCAGCTCGTTAGATCGATTTTATACCGCGTACGCGGCCCGCGTTTCGATATCCGAAAACTTTCGCCGCGGATCACGTATGATCAATATTCCGAAAAGCACTTCTTAACAGGACCCGGCGGATACCGTAACTCGTGAGCACCCCGCAATAATTCCGTGCGCCCAAATGTGCCAATTTGCATTCCACTTTCCGCGCGCTCAAATCCCGCACCGCCATTTTTACTGAAAAGCGCTTCTCGTCATGGCGCCCCCGTGAACGCATCCCGGCGTCGTCGTCCGAGCGACTCGGTTGGATGCACGCGGGGCAAAGAGAACAGAACATGGACCCACGACCCTAGTCCCGATCGTGCCTAGCTTTTCTTTACAAGACAAAAAGCGTTCTCGTCAATTTGGAGGAGCGAAGAAAGAAAAGGGTCTTTTTTTTATTGATTTATTAAATATTTTTTTTTATTTTTATTAATTTATTGGCAACTTCGGTGGTGCATCTAATCGCTCCAAGAAAAGCGGCTCATTTTAGCGCAAAAAATAAAAGAAAAGAAAAGAAAGAAAAGCGACGCATTTAGGGAGATCTCGCCAATAAAAAAGGGAGGAAAAAAGGGGGAAGGGGGCAAGAGAATTTGTGGGGAGATCTCCATTCGTCTCTCTCTCTCTCTCTCTCTCTCTCTCTCTCGTGCGGTTGTGTTGACGGCTAGGGTTGCGCACTTCGGTCGCGAGCACATCCGCGGAGCCCCTTCCGGATGTTTGTTGCTTAGCGGGGGCCCTTCCCGCGCACGTGGCGGCGGATCGCGGCTTTTGGCGGAGAGCGGACGGTGGAGCGACCGTCACCGAATCGAGTCCCGAGGCGCGTGTCCGTTACGGCCGGCGTCGGATCGAACCGAAGACCCTCGGTCCGGTCGGCGATCGGCGGGCCCGCTGTCGATTTATTACGGGATTAACTTAGCGATAACGGATCATTGATGTCTGTAAAATAAATGCAAACAATCTCATCTTCGCAGCGGCGATTGGCATTGGAACCGGACATGCCAAAATGGGTTATGAACCCGTTTCTTAACTTATATTTTACGGGGTCGAGCTGTTATACAGTCGGTTATATTCAGTAAATAGGTTTAAGATGATGAAATCTAAACTAAAACGGATATTAAATGGGTTTACAATTTATTTAAACCCAATTCACCTCTATAACTCTCTCGTCACTCTCTCTTGCGCCCGCTCGCTCGCTCCAAGCTGTCGCCCGAGTTTGGGGGTACGAATTTTCGAAAGAGTTTTAGTGATATGTATTGCCCCCCCTTTCTTTTAGGAAGTGGGGAGGGTGCCGAGGAGCGAACTCGCCTCCACCACTATTGGCCCCAGCTCACAAATCGACAAAAAGAGGGGGGCGGGGGTGGGGGTGGAAGAAAGTGGAACCAACATGGTGGTGGGTCAACCATTTAGCGGGGGCCCCGCCGCCCCCAACCGCGTCCGACGTGGCCACACAAAGTCCACCGAATATTAGTTCTTTTTCGGCCGGGCTAACCCTAACCTCACCGCCCTCGACCGTAACGACGGCGCCGTCTCCTCCTCCTCCTCCCTTTTAAAATCCCGGGGAGGGCGAAAACCGCACCCCGGCCCCCCCGCCACCAGATGGTCAAAAATCCCGAGCGCGGGATTTGGCGGTCGCCGATGGACGCGCCGGCTTAGTGCCCAAGTGTTCAATTGCTGACCAACTTGTCACAGAGTCATTGCCCTATTTTCCAGGCCATTAAATTCCAGCGGCAGCCCATGTCACTCCCAGTCCCGAAACGTAAAAATGAAATAGGGAATTGATTTCCTCGCCGCTACCGAAAAAAGGGGGCTAACAAATAAGAAAACGTGCGGGTTTTTCTCATCGGTTCTTCCCTCTCTCTCTTTTTTTTTTTTGTCCCCGCCTTTTTTACGGCCCGATGGTGGGGAGCCAAATGCGAAAAGGCGGTGGGGGATTTAAATAAGGTTTTCGTGTCTCCGGTGACAGCCCCGTGGCGCTATCATCCCTCCGGGCGGAGAAAAAGATATTTTAGAGGGGTTGAAAAAGCCGGGGGGGGGGGGGGGTGGAAGTGGCGAGGGGAGTTAGCCAATGGCAAGATCCAAGGCGAGGAATCGGCTGGGGAGGGGTGGAGGGAGGCCGCCACGTGTCCGCCCGGATGTGCCGCCACGTCGGCGGAACGACATCGCCACGCTGTACCTCGCCTTTTTTAAATTCATTTGGTTTTCTCCAACAGGAGAATCCTCGAAACTGCGGGGCCCGTTGGTGCCGGGCACTCGACGCGCCCTTCCCCCCACTAGAAGGCGCGTGGCACGACAACGAACCCCGAAAATGCCTAGTCTCAAGAGTTAATTTTAACTCGGGCAAAAAAAATCGATGATTAATTTTAAATCTGAGTTCTGAGAAAAACCCATCTCTTTGATTTTTTTTTTTTGGACAACGCATGATCTCGAGTGGATCGCAACCGTTGATTTATCGAAATTAGGCGTGCATGTCGCGATATTTCGCTTGAAGTGAACCGATCTGTCGGGAGACCGTGGGCTTTTTCAGATGTTTGGCGTTTTTTTCTTTTTCTTTTTGTGGGTAAGTGGGGGGAAAAAAAGGGCTTTTTTATTAGCTGCGCTGCACAATTTGACCCGGCGAGCGATGCCCCGTTTGTTGGCACCTTTTCCCCAATAAAAAAAAAAATCGAAAAAAAAAGACGCTGGGAATTGTTCTTTTTAAAACTCAGGTGGGGCCCAGTCCACGTCACCGCAGGAGGAGCGAAAGCCACATCCCTAGTGAAGAACGTGACAAATTGGCCGCGGGAGAGAGAGAGAGAGAGAGAGAGAGAGAAGGAAGGAGGGAGGGGGGGGGGAATGATTTCCTAAACCCGGTCTTATTTTATTCGCGTTTTCGGATCATATTTTTTTCCCCTTTTCTACGTATGATGCGGTGGGCCCCGCGCTCTTTCTCGGAAGTTCCGCGACCGCGACTTTCCCCCCGGGGCCGATAACCCCGGTCTCCGCCGTCGGATCGGGGGCGATCCCGCGGTCCAGATCCCGCCGCGCGATCCGGCGCGGGGCTCTCGCGCCCTCGCTCTATTCCCCGCGGGTGGTGCCAGCTCGGACTCGGGGCTTCGCTCGACGAGGGGGGGAAAAAAAAAGAAAAAGGGAAAGGAGATGCCACCGCCACGTCGGAAGCAGCCTCATCCGACGGCCCCGGGAGGTTTCTTGCTGGGGATGGGAGCGCGGGGGCCCGTCCGATCGCCACGCTTTGGATTTTTTCTTGTCTCTTCCCCCGCCGCGGGTCAATTTCCTAGAGCAAAAAAAAAAATCGCAATTGCTGGCTGTACGGGTCTCGTCTATCCATCTATTCAGCCCAGCAATAGCAGGAGCGATAGCGACGATTTCACGGCAATTTTTTATTATATTTTTTTCTAAATCCTTTTTTAAAAAAATCGGGAACGGATTAAAATAATCAAAAGTGGGAACCGAACCCGAACCAATGAATTTGACCGGTTGGAGCGACATTTAAAAAATATATATTTCCTCTCAAATTTCCCCCCCCTTTTATTTTTTTGGCGGTCGCCAAGATTCCTTATAATCGTCATGTTGCTTTTACCGAGGTACAGGGGCAACCGGCGATAGCCAGTCAGCGACATCGCTTGGGGAAAATCAATGGCCCCCCGCCCTTTTTTCTCTCTCTTTTTTTTCCCCCAATTTTTTCATTTTTTTCTTTAAATCCCCCCCACCCTTGCGATCGTGGGTCACTGTGTTTGGTCCCGAGTCAGTAGTACTTAAGCTCCTCAATTAATTAAATGGGAAATATAATCAATTACTGGGTGGGATCTTTCCTTTATTTTATTTATTTTTACATTTGTTCGACAGGGTGGGTTTTAAATTAAATGGGGGCAATCGAGTGTAGATGGGGAGCTCGTGGCCGTAGGGGCGAGGGGAGGCCGACACGTGGCGGTCCGAGCAGGGAAGCAAGCCAGTCGTCATTCAATGAACAAAGGGCTGCTCCTGCGCCCTCAGTCTCTCTGTCTCTCTCTCTCTCTCTATCCTCTGCCCGGGAGAGCAGGGCAGGACGCGTGGACGGCTCAGGTTTCCCGAAATCGCGCTTGGGGTCCCCGAAATCCGAAAATTGTTGCACTTACGTCCCACTAGGTTTACGTCCCATTAGGTTTCATGCAGCGTGGGAACCGGCCGGACCAGCGCCTGGTCCTTACGTATTGTGGTATCAATACGTGAATGGAGAGACATCATAATACTTCAATGCCTTACCTTGATGTGTGCGAGGCAAGGTATTCACATAAGATGCTCTATAATTAATAAAAGGATTCTCCCTAAAAAAAGCTAAGATTTCTCCCTAAAAAAAGCTAAGATTTCTTGCAATCCGATGTTCAAGGCAATGCATTTACTCCCGGGTTTTAATAAACATTGCCATATGTTAGTTCGGATAAATTTATGATTGTGTAGGTGAAAAATACGCGAGTGGAGTGACGCTCCGGGTAATGACAAAGCCGGCGTTCTCACCGTCTGATGACGTGAGAATCAATTCGTCGTTGATCGAGCAAGCGGTTAATTTCGTTTCATCGTTCGATGAGCCGACAAAAAATACCCGATCATCTAACGCATTATATTATGGATAACACGTATTTATTTCTAAGTATAGATAACTATGCGCTGCCGAGTAAAAAGGACAATTCCCGTATTGTTTCCTAGAATTGAAGCCCCTTCCATTTCCGATGTAAGTGTGCGGATATGGCCATGTCATGTCATGCCCTTGCTAATGACGCTTGGGTAAAGATGCGAAGTTTCTCAGATAGGGTGTGCCAAAAAGGGGAATATCTAAGACTTCCGGGACGACCGCGGTAATATATGCAGAATACCCCACCAAAATGGCCAGAGGGGGTTGGGAGGAAAAGAAAACGTGTCCCCATCGCGCACGAGAGAGGCGGGGATCGAGATAGGAAATCGCGACCGACGATTCCCCCCGTTCCCCCCGGCCCCTGGCCATCCGACGGCCGGGATCTTGCCATGCTGGAAACGGGGGGGGAGCCGCGGCCGTCCGATGTGTCGAGGGATCGGACGGGCGAGGGGCAGCCATGTCACGGGGGGGGCATCCCATCGCGGCCGTCCACGAGGCCCCCTCGAGTGGGTTTCTCGCCATCGGGGAGATGGCCCCGCAAAGATGATGAGATGAGAGAGCACAATAAAAGGACAATGGACTCCCACAGACAGAGAGAAAGTAGAGAGAGAGAGGGGTAAGAGAGAGAAAGTAGGGAGAGAGAGAGAGAGAGGTAGAGAGTGAAGAGGAAGAAGAGGAAGAGGAAGAAGATAAGGGGGAAGAAGGCGTGAGATCTTTCGACAATCAGCAGGGTACAGCGAAAGATCTCTCCTTGCCGTGGATTCAGTGTGCTTTCTGGCGGAGTGCTTGCTCGGAATCTTGCCTATTCGGGCACCGGCGGCCGGGCCCCCGGGCGAATTATGCTCCGGCTCCGGCGATGAGATAAGGGCGTGTCCTCATCTTCCCTGGTGTATCGGGCTCGATTCGACGAGAAGGGGGAGCGCACGAGAAACCCTTTATCATGGACAGGAACAGAGAAGCCAGACGAGGTACCATGGCGGCTTCTAATGGCCAGTCCAGACGACGACACAGGACCAGCCTCCGAGACTCTCCAGGTACCCAGATCTCTCTCTGCAGCGGGCTTCCGATTTGGGGGTGGGGGTGGGGGAGGGGGGGGGGGAAGCAATCTCTGATTTGACTGAGCTTTTCTTCTTCCTTTTGCGCGTCGCTTTTTGCAGAGGAGGACGGGCCGGTGGAGCTCGCGGAGACGGCGAGGCTGAGAGATCGAGGGAGCGGCGGCAAGAAGGACCGGGAGCGAGATCGAGATCGAGATCGAGAGCGGGAGCGGGACAGGGATCGGTTCTCGAGGAGCGGGAAGAGGAGGCGAGGGGACCGGCTGATGCTGAGCAGGGAGGACGGGGGCGAGGAGAGCTCGGAGGAGAGTGTGAACGACGAGGAGGACGAGGACGAGGACGACGGGAGCGGGAGCGGCCACCACGTGAGGCTGCTCGCGCCGTCGAGCCAGGCGAACTCGGTCTCGTCTTCTTCCGCGGCCGCGGCCCTGAACAACCACAGCCGCCGGAGCTTTCCGCCGCCGGCGAAGCTCTTTCGGACGGCGCCGTGGAAAGCGCCCGATGAGATGATCGGCGGCGTCACGGTGCCAAGGAAGGCTCGGTCAGGTAGAGCGGTGGGCTACTTCGATTTGGAACGGACACCAATTTGTTCAAGGCTTTTCTTGGTGTTTTTGATGGATTTTCCTGAAGATTTTTCGATGATGTGTTGATGTTGGGTCTTCTTGGTTTCGCTTGATTTTTCAGTCTCGACGAAGAGGTCCCACGAGTGGGTTTCAGGTCATTTGGTCGGCGGCGACCAAGTCCTCGGGCAGCCCTCTACCTCGCCCGTGAGGCCGACTCTCGCAGCTCCGACGGCCTCTCCGGTGAGGCCACTTTCGCCGTTCTCTTCGAATGCCTCTGTTAGAAAGAAGTTGGTGGGTTTTTTTTTCTTCTCATTTTGCACCAGTTTCCCGACTCGTTAATCGACTCTCCTGTTGTCTGTGATTCACTTCTTTAGCTGAATGCTCTGTTTCTGTGATTGCAGAAGCCGAACGGACCGAAGCAGAGGCCGCCGAAGTCGTCATCGAAGTCGACATCTTCAGCTCAAGATGAAATCGAGATCGAGATTGCGGAGGTTTTGTACGGGATGATGAGGCAGCCTCAGGGTCCGTCGAAGAACGAAGCCGTGGGAAGCGATTTGGTGAAGTTCGATTCGAGGGAAGAGAACAATTCCACCGGCGATGCGAAGTCCCGAATTTCATCTCCCATCTCGAACTCTCAATCTGGCGCTCCGCCATCGTCATCAGTTTTGCCCCAAAACTCCGGTTCATCTGCACCACCGCTGACCGCTATCGGTGGGTTTCGACTTCTCCGGCAGTCAAGTCTGAGCTCCTGTCGGAGGATTCCTTGGTTTTCACCGGTCATTTTGCTTGAGTTTTCACTGAAAGAACGCTTGAAATTTGCGATTACTGACATGTTGGGGGGTTTTGCTCTATCGAATCTGCAGCACCCAAGAGGAAAAAGCCTCGTCCGGTGAAGTACGAGGACGAGACGCCATCGATATTTCCCGTCAGGAGCAGCTCCATCTCCTCGACCAAAGCCGAAATCGACCAGAAGGCGGCCAAGATCGAAGACGCCTCACCCAATATGGAGAAGGCCCTTGGATTCACGGTGGAAGAAAATGGAGCTTCCGTTGATTTGGCCAAATCTCAACCTGCTCCGGTGCCGCCGGAGAACCAACCGGAGCCGATGAAGCTGGAAGGCTTCCCGGCGCTGGATTCGAAGCACTTGACCGAAGAATCGGAGAGCAGAGATGCGGCCACCACCGCCGCGGCTAAGGAAGAGCCGCCATCGCCCAAAAAGGAATCTTCCGGTCTCCAATTGGATGACGACCGTGTGGATAAGACAGCGACAAAATCGTGAGCATCCCAGATTTTTCCACTTGTTTTTCGTTTCTTCTGGGTTCGATTCATGGGATTTCAGTCTTGACCCTTCTCTTTTGGGGCCGTTTCATTAGGAACTCGGGAATTCCTGAGATGGAGAAACAGCGAGAGGAGAAGTTTCAGATAGATCTGATGGTGAGGATTGCTGACTTTTCATCGTCTTCTGTGTCAGATGTCATCAGTGCTTTTCATATCTGACTCTGGTTTTTTCCTTTTAATGGGCGAGTAAAGGCTCCTCCTCCGTCGAGATCATCTCCAGAAAGGGACGGCGATATCGATTTTGCAGCAGTAGATCCGAAGTCTGTGGTGTCAAATATGAGAACTGTGAGTAGTAGTAGGCCAGCCTTGTTTTTGACCCCTTTTTCTTGATGGCCTCCCCTTTTTTGGGTATGGAGACGAAAAATGCGGACAAGTCTTGATCTTTTGATGATTTCTCGTGTTGCAGGACATGAAGCCCTCGTTGAAGGATGACGAGAAGACGACAGCCAAGGTCGGAAAGGAAGAAGCAGTGAATGCAGAAGCCGAGGCGGTGAAAGCTATGGCCGTGGATGCGGAATCGCAGAAGCCGGCTGTTCATAAGGTGAAGAATATTGATCTCCAGCTCGATTTGGAGAAGGCTGATGGAGGAGGAGGAGCGGGCAATGCGAGTGTTAGCAAGCTTAATCAGCCTGTCCATAAGCAGCAGCAGCAGCAGCAGCAGTCCCTCACCGAGAAATCTGGTAATTAGATCTGTTTCACTTGCTTTCTTTTCTGAAGGGATTTGGGGGCGGTGAATGTGGTTGATTCAGTCTCTACTTCCTCTTCTTCCAATTTCCTAGAGAACGGAAGCGTGGATTTTTGAGAGCGCTCTGTTTCGCGGTGTTTCTTTCTAAAATTTGCCCTCCTGATATGCTGATCTTGCTCTTCTTTATTCTTCTTTTTCAGCTCAAACCACCAATTCTTTGCCTTTCCCAATGCCCGTAGCTGGATGGGCTGGCGGGCTTCCACCCATGGGGTACGATCGAGTCGATCATTGTGTGTTTTTATTTTATTTTTTATGTTTCCACGGCTTAGAGCAGAGCTTTAGTTCCGTTTTGATTCTTTTGTGGGAGGCGAAATTGATGTTTGTCATCAGCAGATACATGGGACCATTAGGAGGAGTTGTATCCATGGATGGGAGTACTGTTGCTTCTGCTGCAATCCAGGTAAGTAAAACCGGGCATTCGTTTTAGCATCTACTCGCTTCGTTGGTCTTTTCTTGTTGCTAATAGGCTTCTCTACTCATGCAGCCACCGCAATTGCTCTTTAGTCAGCCCCGTCCAAAGAGGTGCGCCAACCACTGCTACATTGCTCGGACTATTAATATTCACCAGCAATTCACGAGGATGAATCCCTTCTGGACGGCAGCTGCTGGTTCGGCTTCGCTTTATGGGGCCAAGCCCTGCAATCTCAATGTGGTTCCATCCCCTGAGTTGCATGGAAATTTGACAGCCACTAGAAATATGAATGCGCTCCCGGACAAGGGTCAAAATCCTGCCATCTTTCCTGGTAAAGAGAAGGCATCTCAGTCTGCAAATAGTATTGATGCTTCTCAAAGAAAGCAAATTTTGCTCCAGCAAACTCTGCCTCCTGGAGCACCTAGCAATATTCTGGTGTGTATTTTATTTTAGATTTGTGTTGATGTTCATCTTTATCTGGTTTGAGAGTTATGTGGGGAAAGTCATTCTCTTCTTTTCTCTATGTTTCAGCACGGCCCTGCTTTCATCTTCCCTCTGAGCCACCAGCAACATGCGGCAGCTGCTGCCGCTTCTGTCCGACCCGGACTCGCAAAGTCCCCCAATGTAGGTGCCGCTTCAGCTGGCGGCTCCACATCCGCCTCAAGTGGCAGCTCTGCGGCAGCTGCAGCTACAGCTACAGCTACAGCAATGAGCTTCAATTATCCAAATATGCCTGGAGGTGAAACTCAGTACTTGGCGATTTTGCAGAATAATGGATATCCATTTCCCGTGCCGGCTCATGTTGGGGCTCCGCCAGCTTACCGAGGGTCCCATGCTCAGGCGATGCCCTTCTTCAATGGATCATTCTACTCTTCTCAAATGCTCCACCCTTCGCAGCTCCAGCCGCAATCGCCTGCTCAATTACCACAGTCGCAACCGGGTCATCACAACACTAGCATTTCCAGTAGTTCCTCATCGACGCAGAAGCACTTGCAAAATCAGCAGCAGAGACCGCATAACAGTAATGGAAACTTGCCTGGCTTTCCTTCTGCTAAGACCCAGCAAGCACAGCAACTGCAGCTGCAGCACAACCAACATGCGCCTCATCAAGTTCGCGCCCTGGAATGTGAAGGTGGTGAAGATAGCCCTTCAACAGCTGATAGTCGAGTCGCGCGTGCTAACATGAACATCTATGGTCAGAATTTCACTGTGCCCATACCTACTGGGAACTTTGCTCTGATGACCCCTGCTCAGTTGGGTGCAGCCAATGGCACCGGCAGCACTCCCAGTGAAAAGAAGCAGCAGCAGCAGCTGCTTCCACAACAGCCAGGTCCAAAATCCGGATTGGAGTCATTTGCATCTCCGGCTTTTGCAATGTCATTCTCCTCCATTAATAGTTCAGTGTCTGCGCATGGCCTCGACATGATCGCACCGAATCACGCCATTCTCCAGAGCCTCCCTGAGGCCAATAGGCATAATTATCAGATCATGGCTGCTCCTGTAGTTGCACAATCTGCACAGCAGAAGAAGAATCACCGGGCTTCTGATGAAGGCAAAATGGATGCTTCCAATGAAGATGAAAGAAAGCCACTTGCTGGGAAGACTCCGGCAACAATCGGGCAATCTATTGCATTTTCTCGGCCCGATCTGGCCGATACTTCAGTTTCCACATTACCTGGCAGTAACGTAGTTGATAGTTCTGCCCGAACCTTAAACCTTGGCTCTGCTGCTTCTCGAACTTCTGGTTCAGTAGTACCGGCCGTTGGGAGCACCCACAGTGGACCCACTTCCCAGCAGCAACTTCAGCGGAATCAACAGCAGCAGCAGCAGATGATTCAACTCCAGAAGCATTCACAGTTTGCTGCTGCAGCTCGGAGCAAGTCTCCTGTGACTAGCAACGGAAGTGTGTATGGTGATCATCCATCTTCTGCAGCTGCCTCCAAATTTCCCAGTCTGCCTCCATTTTCCCAAAATCTGATGCAAACAAGTTCCGCTCAAAGTCAGTCTACGCAATGGAAGGGTTCAATTCGGCCAACTACGTCTCAAGTTCCATCCTCTCTCGCCAACACCTCTACATCATCCCTTAAAAATCTTCCGCAACAGCAGGGCCGAACACAGCAAGGCCAGACACACATCTCCTTCGCAGCCAACTCCAAATCCCCTAATGCCCTACAGGGTCAACAAATTCCTAATAGTAATCAATCTCCATCTTCTCCTGTGGTGGTTGGATCACCGACTACTTCTTCAATGTCTAAAAGCGCTGGTGGAAGCCCAAGGACTGCCACTTCATCCTCTACGGGCAACAAATCTGCACAAGCTTCCTCATTGCAAGCACAAGTGAAGAACCCCTCATCGTTGCCTACTCGCAAGTCATCGCCTGTTGGCACGGGGAATATACCGTCGATCTTGGGGAACTCGCAGGTCACATCTTCCTCGAGTGGAGGAACCAAACATCAGCAACAGCTTCCAAAGCAGCAATTGCAGCAGGCACAGCTTTTCTTTTCTCATAATTATGTGCATGTTCAAGCTCCTCATTCAACAAATTCAACTTCAACAGCCTCTGCCACTAATGCCTATTATCATCAGAGAAGACCACCCGACCAACAGTCCAAATCCCAGCAACCACAAGGCTCAGCAGCAACTTCCTCATCGGGGATGTTGTCGCTCTGTACCCCCGTTACGCTTGCTAATGCTAGTACTTGTGATCCTGTAAAAGCTGTTGCTGCGAGTAACATGAAGGGAGGAGGTGGATTGCCCTCACAGAGTATTCTCCATGCTGCTCAGTTCACTGTTGCGCCGCCATCCGGCGGTCCGCATCAGCTTATACCAGCTGGGTTTTCGTATATTCATCCTGTTCCGACTGCGGTGCAGGTGAAACCTGCCGAACAAAAACAGCCTGCTGGTGAGTAGAGACATGCCTCGTCAGCTTTTGCGTTACTTTACTCTTATAAGGATCAACTAAACTGCGAAACACAGCATGTATAAATGAGAAAAAGGCAAAAAAAAAAAAAGGGATTGGAGATGTATAAGTTTTTGAAAAATTACGGTTGATTTTCGCTCAGGAAATTGATCGTTTATGCCCCCCTATGGCAGCGCGAGAAGAAGCGTGAGTTTCAGATGGCTTGGCTTCTGTCGGGGAAGGGACGTGGCCGGAAACAAGATGGTGCAACCTGGGATCCACAATTTTGGAGGAGGTTGAACCAGCAAAAGGGGAAGATGATGGTTCGTTCCCTGTGGGGGCTGTTCCTGCAAAATGTTTATTCGTCCTCGATCATCGCCCCCCTTCGTATTTAATCTGCTGACCCGGGTTGGTTGTGAAATCTGCTAATATGTTGATTGGTTTTGATGGTGGTGAGAGAGACAGCTGCGAGAGAGGGAGAGAGAATTGACAGTGCAAAGCAACGATTGAATCAGTGTTTTTGTAGGGGGAAAAGAGGAAAGGGGGATAGGTAAAGAGGAGCCCATATCAGGTCCAGGCGTTTGAGGAAGAGGGAGACCCACCTCTTTTTGGGGTTGTACCGGTGGTTTTTTCTGTTGTCTTTTGTAGATCTTTCTTTCCTCTTTCCTTGAGGGGGGGTTTTGATATTTCCAGGAAAAAAGTGCAGCAAAACATCTTCTGACAATATATATATATATATATGCTACTACTACCGTGAAGGGTGTATATGTATATGCCTGGCACATATAAAATGGACCCTGCCGAATTTTTTTCATCTCCGAGAGCTGTTCTACTTGGATTTCCCTCTTCCCTTTACGTTTTTGTTAACAGGTCATGATTGCATGTTTGCTGCTACAAAGCAGGGGCCTTTTTCCATTCCATAACTAGGATCTTGGGCTTGTGAGGCCTAATGCTTCAGTCCTTTCTGATACAGAGGAGGATAAATGAACTAATTGTGCAGATACCACTTTACACTTCGGGGGAGATTCTGGAAGAGTGGAACTCGGCACACACAGACACACATTTTTTCATTCTTTGCTTGGAGGGGCAAGATGATTATTGCCCGTGTCGTCACACAACATGTTGTAATAATGATAACATGTATGCAAGCCCCGCCAATGAGCTTTCGATGGTTTCCCTCCATCATCTGTTCCTCTTGCGGGCCAGGCGGGGGTCCATCCCCATCAATGAGAGAGATTGGATGGATAGAAAAGACTTCTTCTTTTCCTTACTAATACGGTCTATCTTTCAACGGTGGGTGGGATTTTCTTTTTCCTAAACACACACACACTCTCTCTCTCTCTCTGATTTTGGTGGGGCCAACATCGATTGAGGCAGACAAAAGAAAGTAAGATAGATAGGGAGAGGAGGAGGAGGGAGAGGGGTGGGTGGGGAATTTTCTTTTGTGGGTCGTGTGAGCCAAAAAAAAAAAAAGGGGGAGGGGCCCCCTGCCGAGCGAATCGGCCAAAAAAGGAGAAGAAAGGGAAAGAAAACGAGATCTCTCTGCCCTTCGTTTGCCGAACGTGGGAACGGAGCGCAAAGGATCCAAACTGGACGTAGCAAAGCCGCAATACATAATCTATACGGGTCTTTTCCCTTTTCACCATTCGAGAAAGTCGCCCCCCATTCTATTTCTTTCCCCCCTCTCTCTGCTCCTTTTCTTCTCCCGATCGTATCATACATTCTGGTCCCGATGGCCCCGATGGGGTGTGTGCACTTAAACCGTGCACCGGTCTCTTGCCCTGAACACTAGGACCGCCGGAGTTCGACGGTATCCGCGTTTTTATTCCTTACGGGACTCCCTTTGGAGGACCGTCGAGAAAACCTAACATCAGAGAGTTACTTGGACTCCGCGGATGTGGAATCAAACGAACTAGGGGACGAAACTGTTCATGCGAACGAAATCTCGGGGGGAGGTCTGTCCGCCCTGTTCCGAAATTTCGAGGGGGTGGGCAGCACGTGAATTTGCTAAACAACGTTTGTGCTTTTTCGTTGTTGTTGGTGCGCGCGCGCGCGCGGGGGTGGGGAAGCTAAGGAGGGCCATGGCCGGGGACCCCACACGAGTGGAGGGAATCGAAAGGAACAGGAAGAAGCACCCGTGCCACTTTTTTGCATCCTTCCAGCTCGAGGACAAAGGGAGAAGAAAAAGGAGAGAAGGCAAAAGAAAGATTACGTTATCACAAATTTCGCACTCGAAAGGGAGAGAGGGACCGGGGGGAGATTAGGTTATGATGCCCACCCCCACCCCCCCTTTGCCCCAACACCACCACCAATCATGCTTGAATGGGTAATAGTGGTACCAATAGTCTTTTGAACTTTTTGTTCTTTGCTTAATATCGTGAATGCATGTTTTTTTTCCGATTAAACGACACAAATGGTCCTTAAACTTTGACCTAATACGTAGCGTGATTCCTCAACTTTGAATTTATCCAATGTAGTCCCTAAATTGTGTGAAAATGTTCAATGTTGTCCTTGAACTTGAATTGATAGAACGACATCATTAAACACTTTTATCCAATCTAGGGATTAAATTGAATATGTACCAAAATCTCAAGGATCATATTAAACAAATTAAAAGTTTAGAGAGATATTACACTTTGGACTAAAGTTCATGAATCATATTGAACAGATTTAAAGGTTCTTTGACCATTCGTGTCATCATCCCGTTTTTTTTTGTTCGATTTTGTCCCCGAATTATTATGAAGTGGTTCATTGCAATCCTTCCATGAAAATCGTCAACGGAATTGCTGATGCAGATAAAGTATTCCATTTAGTTCATGACTTGTCATTATTCGCATTCAATGTCATTTGCATTCTCTGTTTATTCGTCAATGTAGTTCGTGAACTATTTTTCACTCTCTCTCTCAATTGGGCCACGCCAAATATAGTTTTAATCTCACCACATAATACTTGTTAACTATGTCATAACGTCAAAATCCAAACACAACACATAAATTAAATGAATTGCGTAATATAAAACATTTAATATGCGTACATTTCTGTATAAAAATAATTACTTGTGTTCACATATCGTATGCTTTTCTAAATGTATCCAAATAAATCGAGTTAACACAAGTAACACTTTGAATTGCTTAACTAAACGAGCCCAAGCGCGTTATAAACGGGAGGAAGGGTCAATTCATATCTTCCATATGTATTACTCATCGCAATTAAAAGCTTATACAAACACATTGACAAGTGTAGTGTGCATGTCCTACGAAGCGGTTGTGTTGGACTAGCTTCTAGATAAGGGTCACCGAGATTTATCTTGAAGAATACTTGATGATCCTTGCCACACTCTGAGCGACGACCATTAGAGAGAGAGATATAATCCAAGCATGAAATCGAACAAACAAATAAAGTTCAGTGATGAATTTGAACAAACAAAAAGAGGCGACTTTGATGTCGTAACATCAATCTAAGAAATTAAATTTCGTTCAATCTTTGCAAAAGGACCACATTATAAAAGATTTAAAAGCTCATGGATAATATTAAATAAATAAATAAATACAGTGACGATATTGAACAATAAAACAAAATTTGAAATTTGGTGATGTCTTTATCCCAATGGAATTTTTTATCCCACTGGTATGGACCCGATGCCATTGACTTTTAGGAAAGTCGTGTACATATAATACATATACTAATCAAGACAGGCACATTAGAATCTTCAATTTTTTGGAGAGGCACGATGGTATGTATTTCATTCGTTCAAGCATGTTTTCCTTTATTCCCCTTTCCCTTTCTTGCATTCTCTTTCCTTTCTTCGTCTCCCTCGCGCAGATCCAGGGACCCCTCGATGTCGCCACCTTCGCCCACGCCACGCCAAAGCTTTCACCTCAGCTCCAGCCATCACCACCGATCTCTCTCTCTCTCTCTCTCTCTCTCTCTCTCTCTTTCAGGCAACCTTAGTAAAAGCACGGAGGAAAACTTAACAGAGGTAGTCAACCTCATCAAATGTCACAACCAGAGAGAGAGAGAGAGAGAGAGAGAGATGTGTGCGTGCGTGCGCAGGAACTTTTGAGATGTTTGCGAGAGGATACTCACGAAAGAAGACAGACCCTCCACACTTTCGTACTCTGTAAACGAAGGGACGGCGAGCTTCGTTGACGAAAGGGGTGGCACTGCCGCTGCGCAGCAGCTGGCATCGAGCGGTGGCCAAGAGCTGAGAAAGGTTCTGCTCTCAGGGTCTGTTTCCAGGAGCTGTGATCAGCAACAAAAGCGCCCCATCATTCAGGCCGTCTCAAACCCTACCTAAGAAGAACTTGCTCTCCATTGATACATCGGCCGGCCGACCATGAACCTCATTCCCACGCACAATGGTTTCTCGGCAAGAGCGGAATTTATAGTAAAAGATGGAATGCATCATCAAGTTCGCGAACGAGTCAGATAAGGGTCAGGCAGCTCAGTGCGGCAGAATATTCTCGCAAAGCTGGTTGTTTCCCTCGCTTAGGATATTCTCTTGGGCAAGATTTGCACGCGATAACAATTGCTTTTCTAGGTTTGGTGATGATGATGCACGGCAAGTTGGAGATGGAGACCGTCGCCCCCCCCCAAGTTGCATCTTTGAGATGGCCCGAGGACAACGACCCGTGGTATCTTTTGTCTATTGTGTCCATGCGAGGCTAGCAAACGTGGGTCCAATTCAAAACGAGTCATTATTGATTGTGGATGACCCGCGGGTCATATCAAAATTTTACCGGTGCTCATGTACCAAACTCACATGAATCGTCCGAATGCGAAGCTCGAGACTAGATTTCGGCGCCGCAGACCTTGCGGTCGCATCGGGCTCTTGCCGATTTGCCGGCAGTCCACGGGGTGGCTCTTGAGGGCGACTCGGACTCGTCCTCCGGGGGTGTCAAGCTCGAGGGCTCCTCGTCAGAGTGGTTTCGGACGACTTGTGATGGGGTTAGAGAATCTCTTCCTTTTAGCTCCATCAGAAGGGTCGAAAAACACGAGCCATTACATTTAATTAATCTAATGACGTGAGTCGCACGCATTCAAAAAAAAATTGTTAAAAAAATCATAAGTCTATTAAACTTTTACTAATTCAGTCCCACATCTTTCAATTTTATTGATTGAGTACTTAATCTTTTCGTGTTTTGCCAGTTGAATCAATCCGATCAATTTTATCTGAAAATCATTGACGTGGACGCCGGTCATTTTACGTGGCACAACTAGCATTCATGTTGGCAATTTCCTATTAAAATTGATCAGGATGGATTCAATTGGTAAGACATGAAAATATTTATGACTCAATCAGTAAAATCAAAAGATTTAGAACTGGATTGACGAAAGGTACGATGAATTTAGAATTTTCTTTTTCGACAATTTTGTCCGCGCATCCGGCCAGGGTCATGTGCGCTCGAACCTCTCGAATGACCTTTTGACAAATGAATGAGAACGTTGACGATGCGGGGCGCGATCTTGACTCATCTCACATCACGAAAAATTGCCCGCAAAAAAAAATGAAAAAAAATAGAAAAGCGAAAAGCTTACGTGGCAGAGAGAAGGGGATGATGGGGGGCCCCACGAATCAGAAGTTGTTCAGCCGCGCAGGACAAAAAAGAAAGAGACACTACGGTGGAAAAACCGGAGCGCGTGGGTCCCATTTGAACGCCTACCCCTTTTTCCCCCGCGGGGGCGCGATCGCCTGCTCCCGGGTGCAGGTTCTCCCGGCGGCACGTCCGCCCTCGGATCAGGCGAAGCCGTACGCGGATCGGACGGTGCACGCGCGCTCGCGAGCGAGGATGTCTCGGTTCCGAGTGGGGCCCGGATTCAATGAAGCGCCGACCCACGGAACTCCGCTCACGGGGCGGGTCCCCCCGCCACGGTGGACATCGAACCTGATTGGCCCTTCGATGTCGGTCCGCGTGGGGCCCACCCTTTTGCATTTCGTCCTCGCTTGTCTCTTTCCAAGAAAAGAAGCTTTTTTTTTTAAAATTTTTTTTTCCAATGAGCTTACTTGCACGTACTAAATGGAACCTTGGACTTGGTCTGAATCATCGGTTTTTATAAGGAAAACTATTGAAGTGTCGTCCCGCGTAACTTCAGAGCAGGTTATTAAATGCTCTTTATATTTACGAAGCCTTTCTCGATAAGAAAGTATAAACTTTGGAGTTGGGTTTTTCAAAATAGTATCAGAGCATGAAGCTTTACTGATCATTGTGTGGCCAAGGAAATTGGACTGAAACTTAACCCATTAGGATCTAAGGGGTTTTTTAAGGACCGACAAAACTCATATGTTGGAGGACGAAAAGTATTCTTTTGGCCCTTATGTACTAAGCATTAATCGGCCCTCTTCTATCTTGCATGTGAGTCCGGTGGATTGTAGATTTCAGATTGGTTTTGATTTAAGGGTTCGTTTGTTTGAAGAAAAATTTGAATTTTTCGATATTTGGATGATGGAAAATTAATCGATTTATGGAAATTTTTTCCTATGAATTGAAAACAATAAAGCTTATGTAGGCGGAAAATGATTTTCATTTCCGGCGAGAAGGACATCATTTTCTCTAAATTACCAAATAGATGAAAACTAACAATTTTCCTTAAAGATGATTTCTATGGAAAATATTTTCTTTTATCGTGAAGTTTTCATTGAAACAAATGTGCACCTTAGATCTCGTGAGGTTTTTGTGACGGTGACCAACACATGGCGAATGGACCACATTTTTTGTCCTCTTGAACACTTCATTTTCAAGGAAGACGCAAGATTTGAGTTGTGAAACTACGATAATGTCGGAGAGGGGTGACCCCCAAATGATTGAGCATCACATTGTGATGTTTTTCCTCTAACATAGCCTTCATGAGTAAGAGACAATCCAATGGATTCGAGTATTTGACTCGTGTACAAGGATGACATAACACATTAATTAACTTAATCAACCTCATCTTGGCAGTCGGTAATAATTTTGGAAAAACTGAATATGGTGAACTGAAAAGATCCCCACCTAATTTTTCAATCAAATCAAGGTCCGTTATCGACTCAACGAATGTCTCATTATGGTCTGTATCACGGTCGATTTGATAATTATAAGTGGAGTTAATACCACAAAAAACCCCAAACTGATATATCTGTGAAAAATTTACTCCAAACTAATTTTTTGACCACAAAAAACCCTAAACTGGTACACTTGTGACAAATTTACCTTTCGTTAGTTTCCGTTAAATTGGATTAATACAAAAAAAAAATCACAAACTGGTATACCCGTGACAAATGGAGGGTGAAACCCAAAATTGATACATTCGTAAACTACCGCGTATCATTTAACAAAACAATTTAACAGTAAAAGTTAACAGAAACTATTGAAGAATAAATTTGTCACAAGTGTACCGGTTTGGGGTAAATTTATTATAGATGTACCAGTTTGGGGTTTTCAGCAGTATTAACCCTTATAAGTGACCTAAGTTGGACTAAACTAATATAACCTTTTATTTTATTATGCATAATGCACGAGCTATCATCAGTAAATTATATAGCGGCTATTTAATCCCCATTAAATACACGATCAAAAGAAGTTGTATCACTCCCAGCAGAGTTGGGCCATCGAGGGTTCATGTACACTTAAAATTTCTTTTCAACCCAAACTACCCCAAAATTCACTAAATAAATCATCTACTTGAAAAAATTTTAATTTGGATTTTTCATTATTTCATTGTTTTATTTTTTTATTACATAAAAGGAAGTATTTTCAAAGCTACTAGCGATGTCTGCGGATGAAGATTCTTCTTTGAAAAGTCTTGGAAAGATGGCGAACTCAGTGCAAACTAGGGCAAGTAACCTCAACGTTCTCCATTCGATATTCATTATTACCTATCAAGAATACGAAAACCCTGCTACGGCCATTTCATACACTATACAGTACTCTTACATCGACCTAGACCCTAAAAATCTCGTGAGGCCGATTATGAAATATTACAAAATAAAATAAAACAGCCGTGTTAAAAATTGATCGGAAAATATTCTCGTAAAAATAATCAGTTATATCGCTTGAAAAAATTAGTCAATAAAAAATGTATTTCGTTATATGAAATTGTAATGAATCGATTCGATAAGCGCGGAGAGTGGTCGCCGGAGCCGGAGGGCCTGGATAAAGAGCAGCTTTTGACTCGGTTCTAAGATGGCGAAATATCAAAATAGCTTTCCCCATGTTCAATACACGGTTTGGTTCATTCCTACCCTCTTTGCAATCTGTGTAGATATATATAAATTGAAATCAACTCAGATGGAAGCGTCTTTTGACGTAATGATAATACTTAACTTTGGAGCACTCTTAGGATGGGTGACCCTACGAAACCCAAAGGCTCGGTATGGGACGGGTCAAAGCGGACAATATCTAGAGTAAGTTAATCTATGAATATCACGGCAATAATTCATATCTAAATATTTTTGTGGACTGTGAAAATATTATTCTTTCGTTCATTTATGTGAGCGATACAAGTGACTGTTTTTAGATTAATATTTTCTAAATCATTTATTTATTGCGAAACACCCCCACATTTGGGTCGAGATCAACTGCCTCTAACTGCCTGTTCCTGGATCAACGTGGTCCCGAGAATATATTGACTTTTGCGAGCAATCCAAAGGCAAAAAAACAACCCCTAACAAGTATATGTTTCCGGGTTCCCAAGAATATGAATCTGTGTTTTTTATATTCCAGATCAACGAAAACTCCAAGAAGATAATATAAAATAACACAATGATTAGATTAATGGAAACCCTAATATTTTATTCTTAGGGCTTGCAAGAAGGAATGGGATTCCTTGTCACAGATTCGGTCCAGATTGATCTGATATACAAGAAATCTGTTCAAACCCATGTCCAGTACACACATATTATATTATATTATACAAAGAAACCCCAGATGGAATAATATATAATAATATATAGAAGCCAAAATGGTTTTGAGTACCAGCTTTTGACCCACAAAACTCCTCGTGTTTACCGGTGTAAGCCCTAAACTTTGACTTTTAACACCAAGCCATGTGGAATAAAGTAATTGAAATAAAAAATCTCAATTTTTTTCCCTTTTTTTCCCGCCCATGCATTGAACCACATCTAATGCTTCGGATTTACATATTACCAAGAACAGATTTTTTTAATTTTATTTTCCATTTCTCAAAGATTTGATTAGACTACTTTTATTGATTTGTTTAAATTAATGTCTAGTCGTTCTCGCTATCATATGTAGAATGTCCCAAATTTGTTGTCAACCCTAGAAGGGGATCGTCGGATTAATTTAAAAAAATACAGATCATTATAAATTACAAATTATTGATGATTGAGGGGAGGTGGCAGCGGAAAAGCAGCGGGGGTATCTTGGCATTATGAAATAATTAATTGCGGCAAACTCAAACATATAATTATATTGATAATTTGGTTGTATAGGTCAATCATAGCTTAATCTTTAGTTTAAGGGAAATTTTTTATTAGCAATAATCCCTTTCTAATGGGACCGGATTTCAGCCCAACTTTAGCCATAATAAATGTGTGGTCCATCCATATGACACTTAATATTCCATATGAATATTTATATCATTGACTCCACAAAAACCTATACTCTCTCTCCCTTTCTCTCTCTAAGATATGCCTACATCCAAACAATATGGTCCCAAAAGGTACCTTGAAGATCCGAGCAAATTATTGTCGTAGGCTTTCATTCAATGCAATACTCCTCAATAATCATATAAATGAACTCAACGCCATTAATCTATGCAATTAATAAGGTGTGAAGTGGTGCGTTGCACGCTCAAGGCGCTTGACTCCAAATTTCTTAATTTGGATCCACTGCCCCAGCTGAGATCAATGATAAGCATGATGATCAATAAATAAACTAAGGTTCCATATGCATGTGGACCTGCACTTCCATGAACACGTCTGATGCAAATCCACTGTAAGGGATTTGCTTGAGCGAGCTAAACCATTAACATACACACTATTCCAAGGCTCGACCCATTACTTAATTCCGCGATCGATCTTATCTGGACCAGAAAGAAGATTCGCGATTTGAAAAAAGCATTAGAGCTCGTAATGCAATCAGATGACACCATGATACGCTGCTAATAATGCACCCACTAATCATGTTCCCGCAGTAAGTGAAACGCATTAGCTGCACATGCAATACATGGTCTATATTGCATATTGAGATTTTCTATTAGGCTGATGTTGCATCCCATTACTGATGTTGATATATACAGAGTATCATCTAGGAAAGACGAAGAATTATCTGAATCGAAATTCCAGCACAATCGAGTAAATGTGTTTCTGTGTTCAGAAAGAAATACTAGATTTCATTTCCAAATTGTTGATTAGGCCTACCGTCATCCTATTTATGCATAATCTTCTATAGAAGTGCCAAGACTGCAGACTTTTCAGCATCACCTCGCGCCTGTAAGAGTTACCACTTCAATTTTATTTACCTCGCACTTGGCAAGGAGGTAAAAGTGCCACATAGCAGACATATTAAAGTTGCCGCTTTGTCGATGCACTCTGTTGGGTTCCTACCTCAACGTGCTTGATGCGGATGATCTGTCCAAGGATTCAAGCTCTTTCTCCTGCTGTTTCTTGAGATAGCTCTTGGCAGTTTCAGTCACAATCTTCGCAAAGAAGTTAATGACCATGAGCCACACAACGCCATTCCATATCGAGGCAAATGAGAAACCACATTTCTTCACCTAAAAAATAGGTTTCATTCAATCATCACACATAATAGTAAAGAAGAGTGATGCAATTGGTACTACGTAATTTTTTACAAAAAGCAACAATAGGACTAAGATGTGTAGTTAGTTCCTCGATCAAATCAGATACAGATGTTGGAGAGTTTGACATGATACTTATAAACAAAATCCAGAACAAAGGGTTATTTAACACATAGCACCATTATAGAGCAAAATCCAAGCAAAAGCATGATGGATGGTGTAGTACATGGAGCATTGAAAGAGTACCTTTACATTTGAAGTCACGGGAGGGGATGCTGCCTGATATTTATCTCTCACTGCATTGAGTTTGGCAATGATGTCGGGCAAGATTGGAGCCAGACCAGGTACAAAACTGAAAACCCAAATTAACTCTTTCTCCATCCAGTTAAGGAGTTGATTGTTGCAAACAGATATTATGAAAACCGTCTGCAATGGAAGGAACAAAATCAGATGCAAGCCCAATTAGAGGCCAATCCCTGATTAATATATCATTTTTCCTGGTACAAATTAGAAACACTTCTCAAAACTATTGATGATATACCAAGTTTCCAGAAAACTTCTAAACCAATGTCACCTGATAAAGACCTTTACCTTCCTCGAAATTTGCAATTTCTTTCTGGGGTATAAAGAAACGAATGACTTTAGTACCTGTATGTGGGTTTTGATGATCGCCTTTCCAATCACAGTTGCAAAAAAGAACTTCCAGAAAGGAATCCCAAATTGCCCACACATGATTCCAGCAAGGTCAAATAGTGGATTTGGCACCTAAAAGAATTTGCAGCAAATGAAAGGTTAGAAATTCAGAAGAAGCTATGATTTACTGATTGAAAAAGTACGTTGCTTCATAAATGTCTATTCCTGTTCAAACAACAAATCAATGGATTCTCTGGCCAACGCTGTTGTGGTTTTTATTTTAATTTTTTTTTAAAGGGAGGGGGGACCCAAAAAAAAAGATGATTTATCCACAATAAACAGGTTTGAAAAATTGAGATACTAAGGTAATAGGACAGATCCTCACTGAAGCAAGCACCAAAATGGTGAAGAAGTTAAAATATCGAGAATGTGACAGGAGCCAGTATTTAATTTGTGTGAAGTGGTTTGCAATAACACCATTCTCTTTATTTGAGGAACCACCCAAGTCTTCCATGGCATCTGACTTGATACCTGACAGCTGTGCTGCAAACACAAATGGGAAAAGAAAAATTGTTAATCACCTATTGAAGCAAATTGTACATCGAAACCGTTAATCATCTGGGAGTTAATTTTTATAGACAGACATTAAGCATTTTACTCCCATGGAATGAAAATTTTCGCAATCACATTTCAAGTCATTCATTTCTCCACAAGAAACCAAAAACAAAGATGAACTGCAAATTCTGTCAGTAACATTTGATTGCAAAAGATCACGAGGAACAGGAGAAACTGATAAATACATAATCATGAGGTAACATGCATCCGAACTCTCTCCTCAAGCAGGTTATCAGATTTATAAGTATTTACTTATGCAGCACTACGTCTGAATGATTTTACTGGCATGAATTTTATGATAAAATATAACAATTATCATTAGCATGCCCAGTGGAGGAAGCATTTAACAAGGAGGTGGAGATATCCCAACAAGCCACGATACGGTCAAACATCGTTTTGCACTGGTTCTAAACATGAGATCTGTCATCCATAATATTCAGTACACAATTTGGACACTATGTAGACATTTACTCAGGTAACCATCATAAGTTCCTCGCAAAGGAAAAAAGTGGGTCGCTGCTGGAATCAAACAAAAAATGAAACAAATTCATCAAAGACTACGCATTCTATAATTGTTCTCAAGAAATAGAATCCAGGACGCAGGGGCTCATGAACTCATGGAAGAACCTATAAAGAGTAATAAGAACCAATGTGCGATGGAGTTCTCAAAAAAGTTTCCCTATGCCCAAAAACTACAATGTTCACAACTTGCCAAAAGAAATCATGTATATTCTTGGTTGAAGGACAATAAGAAAGACAAAATCAATACAAACACTCTGCAACTTTTCTTTTTCTACCACATACTAGTCAAAAACAAATCCTGAAGGTAACTAGTATTTACCAGTCCACTTTGCTTTTTTAGAGACATGATGTATTAAAAATATAATGTGCCAAAGTAAGGAATTAGTTTGTAGCCCCAAACCTGCTCTGGAGATAAAATATGGAGGAAGCTCTCCAAGTGCGGTTCCAATGCCCCATAGAACAGCTTCCATCTGAACTTGAGGCAGTATGTGGCTAAGAGGCACCCGCAGACCATGCATAGGTGCAAATAATGGAGGTCCAAATTCAGAGCAATCCTTATCAAGCCATGAGGGACCTTTCTTTAACTGAATCGTGTCATATGGAGCAGTTTTTATATCAACTCTCCCACACTGCATTGCTTTGATAGTGAACAGCGCAATGTGAGGACCCAAATAAAGGACAAAAGTGTGTAAACCTGATCCTGGAAGAGCACATCATATGAAAATGGGAAGAAAAAATCTATCAGTGACCATGCTATCAAACACATGAATGAAGCTAAGAGACACAAGGAATCCGCAAAGTAGCAAAGCAGGAAAAACAAAGAAAAGGAAAAGAACTGTGAGTGCTACTCTAGCATGCTTATGTGCCAAACTTTTACTTACCCAGACCAATTGAAGAAGCTACACCAAGTGCTATCCACCATAACCCAAATTGCATGTACTTGTAGAGCTCCTCGACATGCTAAAACAGGCAGAAAAGGTAAATTAAAATCCTCAACACAAAAAAAAAACAATTTTCAGATATTTTTATGAAATTACTAATAGAATCAAATCTAAGCCTAATAATCTGCCTAGTGTCTTGAAGTTGAACAGAGTTAGGGTTCCTGGCAAAGGACTTCATGGGAATAAAAGTTTAAGCAACACAAATCAGGGAATCTCACCAAATCAGTACCCTTACTGTTCCTTATGAAAAAAATTCAACTAGCGTAATTATCTTCACACTCACATGCTAAGAAATTCTTAGCACACAAAATATTTAAACAGATAATTCCAATATTGAAGAGAAGGAGACACTTGAAGAAGCATACTAGTTTTAAGCACTCATTGCCAAACCAATATCCTACAACACTCATACACAGGAGCTACAAAGTGGCAGAATGCATGCCAATCACAAGTAATGAGTCCTAGTTTGATACTCTTAAATTCTAGCTATCCACACAATTTACGGGAGATTTAACATCTACATGGTGCCTTTGCCCAACAGTAAACTATCGTGCCCAAAAAACACTTCAAACCAACGTGAGTAGCAAACCTTATCATGCGCTCCATCAACTGTAACCAGCAAAAAGCTGAGGGCCGCAGTAATGGCACTTAGAAACAGAAGCAAGCCCCCTTTCCCCAATAGGTAAGATATCAAATGCTTGAAATGCTGAAAAGTGGCCAAAACAAAGAACTTCAAAGTCTTGTATGGCTGTGCCGTCAGAGTCAAATTTTCCAGATCCTGTTGGTGCTTCTGTTGCAGTCCTGAAGGAGGAACAACTCTATTAGCTACACAACTTCCTTAGCTTAAAAATCTGGCAGATAAGCTCTAAAAGCTCTTATCAGCTTGTTATTAAGTCAAATAGATAACTCGGTGATATACAATGAATTGGCCTCCACGCATCAAGACAGATGAAAAGTGCCTTTTCATATATATATATATATATCTTCTCATCTTCCAACAGATAATTCATAGCACTATTGGACATATAACGGCCCTTTTGCCTAGTAATTAAACAGTGTTCATTTCTACCTGAGTATCACCGCCCATAATAATGTGCGGTACTAAGACAATATCATTTTCGTAAACATTCCAAGAACACGAAGAACCTACTCAAAAGGAAAAGTATCTATCAAGGATGGAAAAAATGAAAAGAAAGCAATTACAGAATTACATCAAAGAATCGCAATGAGAAGTGGATTGTTTTGGAGCTTTCATTTAACCACAAGCTTATATAAGATATCAATTATGACAGAAAAATACCAGTTCATGGCGATGTAAGCCGCAAAAAGCAGAATCAAAGGGTGGTTATTAAGAAAAATCCTTCATTTATGACTAAGACCACACCATTCACTTCGCTCAAAATGGCTATTTGGGTGTGTAACAGAAAACGTACATTGGCCATACATGTCTTAAGGCCTCAACTGCTTATAAATCTTGAGCAAACATATTATTGATATCAATCTAGAGAACATCCCCTTTTTTTTTTCTGGCTGAAAAATCAGGGGTTTGAGATTTAGAATGGCAAAGGATTCCAACCTTAAAGAGGGGAAAATAACTCAGCAACCAAAGCACGTTGAAACTGAATCACAAGTCAAAGCTCATGAAAAAACAACCATGCCCATCTCTTGGGGCATCTAAGGGATGTAAGTTAGAATGCCCTCATACTCATCAGCTCCTATTTCTTCAAAAAAAAAAAACAAAAATTCACCCATTTCAAAATAAATTTAGAAGGAGGTCTATTCTTTGTCTGTTGCTCTTTCCTATTTTTCATTTCGATCAGCAAACTTCTTGAAAGAGAACCCATTGAGGTTGCTTCACAATGGCCAAGTTTTCGAATTTCCATTTCGCCAATCAGCCAATCTTCAGCCTCCCGTTAATCAACATCCAAGCATCGCCACCCAGATACGACTCGAACAAAGAGAGGAAAAAAAATGGGGGGAAGCGTGCGCAACCGGGAAAAAACCTAGAAGAAGCTTAGCAAGATTAACAATCCTCCCGCTTCATCCGCAAGCCCGGATAAACCACGGGGGTCATCTCTCTCGACCCGGAGAAATCGCCCCGGAAACGATGACCCCTACGGGCACCAATCAAAGAAAACCACAGGGCGAAGACGGACGGGGGGAGCTACAACTTGCCTGAGATCGACGACGCATCCATCGCGGGAGCGGGAGCGGGAGCTTTCACCGGGCGTCAATCGGGGTGTGTCCGCGTCGAGGGCGCGCTCAAATGGAACGCGGGGGCATTGCCGATGCGGGAAGATGTGGCGAAAGCTTTCACCTTTTCCCCCCGCGTTTCGGCTCGTCGCGAAACGCGCACGGGGTCGGATGAGCGGTGGTGGGGATCACTTGCAGTGGAGAGAGAGACGTGGAGCCCGTGGAGGACCCCGAATTTAGAGGAGGGGATTCTAGGACGAGGCGAGGCGAGGCGAGGAGTTTGCGTGGACCCCCGGCCGCCGCCCCCCCCCCCCCTCCCCAACGACCGAGATAGCCCGGCCTGGCCCGGCCTGGCCTGGCCTACCTTGCCTCTTCCATGACTTTTATATATAATATATATTGGAATGTTATATATATATATATATATATATGAATGTATATAACAAATTAATAATAAGGAATAATGACACAAACGATCGTTGAACTTTGGTCCAATATATAATTTGATCTATGAACTTTTAATCCGTTCAATGTTATCCCCGAACTTTTAGTACTAAAAGTTCGGGGATGACATTGAACAGATAAAAAGTTCATGGACCGTATTGAATATTAGCCTAAAGTTCAGGGACTATATTAAATGGATTAAAAGTTTAGGGACCAAATTACGCATTGTGCCAAAATTCAGGGACTGTTTGTGTCATTATTCCTTATTAATATTTATGTTTGGCAACGAAGCTGTTGATATTTAGGCACGCATTATATATGATAGTGCATGACCTTAATTTCATCTGAACTTTGAGATGTAAAACACGGAAGTATTTTCTGGGACGAGGGAAGATAGACTTTTCCCCCCTGGGGGTGAGCGTGTTAGAATGAGGAACGCGTCAGTGGAGAGCGCCGTGCCTGTAAATCAAACGGATAGGCCGCAGATGCCCCCGTAGGGGCTTTATATGATAATCGAGTGGATTGAATGAGCGTTTATAACAATCGGAGAGATTATAATTGAGAAATGGAAAAGGGTGGTTTTACTCAAAACCTTACATTTCCGATTCATCGTCTTCGTTTATCCTTGTTTCTTCACATGGAGATCACGTGCTCTCCTTTTTGGTAAGTGCTTATTGTTGTTCGAATGGTCTTATCACATTAGAATATTTCAAAAAAAAAATCAGAAAATATCGGCGCGCCGAATATATTTTCTCGAATTTTTGAGATACTTTTTGAAAATAAAAATCGAGAGCGAAAGGCCTCATTCAACAAAAACAAAAATATAAAAATAAAGATGTAAAGAAAGAATGATTTCCATACGACTTGCATCGTGTTGATACGAATCAGCAAAGACCTTCTTGTATGCGTTCTCGACGACAGGATCCATGGCAATCATCGCTAGTTTTTCCTACGAACATACGATTGCTTCCAAGCCCTGCAATATATATAGAGAATATTCTCTCTTTCGAAAAAGATATCCTGCCTCTATATTCCACAAGTCTCCAACTTACGGACCTCAATGGATCTATCCCTTTTCAAGAAAATGATTCGGTCGTTTTTAAATTAAGTACTTGATCGCCCATTCGATCAATCAATAAGGAATAGCAAGAAGGGTAATGAAGCTTTTATGCCATATTGCCCGTGGACATATAAAACTTAGGGAAAACAATGAATTAGATAATTTATGTACTTTTGGATATGAGCAAGTCTTTAAAAGACCTCATCTTGATCCTCGTCTGGATCTCTTGATCGTCGGAATGTAAAATTTCCAGAGATTTTTTGTCTTCCTGAAGAAGAACGAGATATTGAGAGAAATGGGGGTGCAAGTTAGGTGAAATTGTAACTCCACGGTTTATGCACTTTAGGTGATCTATACCTTTAGGTTTTACAAGTTGACTTGATGGAAACTATTGAATAGCTACCGATGGTAGGTGATTTTTTAGTAGCACAGGGAAATTTTGTATGTAAGAAATTAATTTATACGATGTTATGGAGTATTAATTTTATATATTCTTTCATGGGTAGAGAGCATTAGTTTTTCAATAGATTTTTCTGATACAGTTTTAAGCAGTCCACTGCCTCGGTACTTTTGAGACCTTATCCTCAAGTTCAATTTTGACTACACCATGGTAGTCCAAAAGCAATGCTGGGGGAAGGAAAAGTGTCATCTTGTCAATGGAGTTTGATCGCGTGACACATGGTAAAAAATTCTAGTGTTCTGTTCGAGACAAAGTGAAAACTTTTTTCAAAAAGTATTGGTAAGTTAAAATATTGTCCGTAAATTTTTTTTTTGATAAAATAGCTTGTGTCATCATTTGTTAGTGAGCTATCAATTTCGTATATCAAATTACCAACGTTAATTTGCTAATTACGAAATTACCGGCCATTGCAATAAATTGCTAACTTTTATTTGCGTAACTTACCAACTTGCTACAATTACAGGCTCTCGAAATTACGAACCCTAATTTGAGTGATTTAGTAACTTTGTTTTCGTGGATCAAGTCACCAATTAGTTTTAGATTACCGACTTTTATTTGAGTCACTTACCCATATTAATGTCGTTCATTTCAAGTTATGAACTTTTGCCATAACTTTCTAACTTTCATTTGTGTACCTCACCGACTTTCATGTCTCGGGTCGATCTAATGTACTAGGATGTTGTGGCCTAGGCGGCCAACACATGTTAAATTCTCATGAAACTAATAAGTTCGGGCTATCTCCTATATAGGCCACCGATCTAGGTTTGGACAGATGTCTTATTTGATTCGCGATGTTAGCGAGGTTAACAACATCAACGTTTTCTTTACCAAAAGTAAGCGTTCTCTTAAATGACAAACATATCCTTCCGTAATAACAAGCATTAAGTTTGTTCGAAGGGAACCCCAAAAACATTGGGCAACGTCCAAACAATTTAGAGGTCGGCATGACAGTCTACCTAAGTCCCAAAACTCAATTTTTGTACGTATGTTCCTTGAATGCTCGTGAAATTAATGGTCGAAAGAGATCGTTAACCGACACGAAATTGGTCTTTGTCAATGTGCTGGAAAATGGGGAATCCATCCCCAATTTCGATATCAACCTTTCACCCTTTTGCTTCCCAAAAGAACTCGTTTTGTGGGTCAAAGAATTGGAATTAAGAAAAGCCTCCAACCACCACCGGCCAAAATCCTGCACACGGCGGAAGCTGCATAGACAGCGACCCTGCAGGTGCCTTTGATTTTGACAAGACGAGACGGGCTCGATCGTACCAAAGATAAGATTTGACCCACAACAGCGATCTAAGGAAAGCATCAAATCGAAGAGATTGGGTTTTCCATCTTTGGGCCCAAACAAGGCCTCTCGGTCCATGCCAATTGGGCCAACGGAAAGGCCCAATAAAGGGTTGGTGTGGAAACAGGGAATTGCTCTTCATCTTAACTATCCTTAACCCCACCAATTTTGGTCATAAAGAGACATGTCATTGGTAGCCCACCAAAACCGACAGATCATAGTGGAAACTCCAGTTTGCTCTGAGCGATCAAAGGCTGCACTTCATTTTGTCACCCGTGTATGTCTCAACAATCCACTGATCTAGTGGATATGATCAAGACAAGACACATTTTCTCTTCCCAAATCTATCATATGATCTCTTTCAATGGACGCGATACCCCACTGTCTCCTCTTCCTCTTTCTGGCTCTATCTCGTGGCCTTTTTCTTGAGGCCAGCTAATCTCTCCTTAATGACGGACATAAACTCATTGATAACAACCAAAAAAAAGTGGTATCTAGGCATAGAACCGTGCATGCATAGAGGGACTAATGGGTCCCTGTGCATCGTGTATCGATCGATGTCTTACGATCATTGTGCGCACTACGCCAAAGGAACTTCCGCAGAACCGTTTTTCATATGGTTTGTGCCCTCAGTTTAAGATTGATGCCATAATCAAAACCCCGACCATTCAATTCCTCCCTCGTCTCCTTCAATCATTTAGGTGACCCCTTTCGTTTCCTCAAGTTTACTTTCAATCAGTTTTAAGTTGAATTCGTCCCACTTCCCTTTCAATCATTTACCTGATCTTTTCTTCTTTAACCAATCATCTCTATTTTCAATTTTTCTTGCCAGGGATAGTTGCAAAAAGTCTCTTGAGATTACGTATCGAACACCATCTCCACTTTTGAAACTTTATAGTTAAGATCCTAAGTTTTCCACTTTCATATCAACCTGCCCGCTCACTTCCCACTTATTTACAGAATTGGCTGTTTTGCTTCCGAAATTGCCCATCCCCAAACAAAAATTTACAAATCCTAACATGCCTTTCTTTCTCCTCCATCGTCTGTCTCGTACCTGTCATTGCCCAATCGCCGAATTGCCCGCTCAGCCCCCGTGCTGTCCCCTACCGTCGAGATTTAAGATTTAAGCTATTGAATAAGAAATGGCGAGACTCACATTTAACTTTTGATCTAAGACATATGGCCCCAATATTATTGTTGAGATCATCTCCTTACAAACTAGTTAAAGAATGTTCTCAAGAGCTCGCAATGCATGACCAATACATTTTTCAATTAAGGTCAAAAGAAGCCTCTTTTGGATCTTCTGCGTGGCCCCTCGAAATCAAATAAAAATGTGGCATGTGCACCATGAAGCTCAAATGATGCACAGGCAGGAGGCGATCTCTGGTAGGATCCAAAGCAGAGACGAGTGTGTTGCAAATGTGATTCACACGAGACGATTTTATATTAATGAGCGCCGATGATAATCTTCTTATGGGTCCTCGTCAAATCTCTCTTGTCTGTTTCTTCCCTTGTCTTTTCATAATTTAATAAGATAAAAAAACAAGAGCCTTGGAGTCTGGACCATCATTTTGTACGGTCGTTCTTCAGCAATTGGAACGGACTTTGCCTTTCTCGATAGCCCTTGATATGGACGACAGCTTGAAAATGTGCACGTGAATGCCAACTATGAGTGTACAACCTCAAGCAGCACAAAAAGATTCCCAATGAAAAGGAAAAAGAAAACATTACAACCCTATTCATGTCCCCATGTCTGAGAGTGCTCTCCAATTCTTCTTTTATTTTTTCCTTTTTTTATTCTGTGTTAGAGCTCCATTGTGAAAGCAGATCGATGGTCAAATTGAAGTTCAGTTTTTTCATGTGGGTATGTGCTATTTTGAGGGATTTGCAAAAGTGTTGGTGGGTGTTTAATGTAAAAGATCGGAGACTACAAGGAGAAAAAACCCCGTAACATAAACGACTTGATCAAGCTAAATATACTGCTAACTAATGAATAATCAAGACCTTTTTGTTCTTAATAATTGAAGTTTCTAATTTTTTTCTCTGTTTAAAAATAAAAATTGTCCATGAAATATGATTGATAGAACAAAAATGAAGGAAACAATAAAGTTATAACTTAAAAAAATAATTTTACCGAGTGTCCCACCATATCCTTCTCGAGTGCCCCTCCCGGCATTTTTCTTGTCTTAATTTAATTTAAAACACGAAATTCCAGCAAAAATTTCATAATTTGGATAAACAAAGAAAATTTTCGTTCTTCACGTACCAAAAGCCTGTTAAATTATAGCAGAGAAGAAAAACTGGGAGTAATTTAGTTTTCTTTATTTCAGCACTATGAAAGGCAGAAATATCTCTGAAATCAAACTAGCAAGAAGAACACTTCTTCAATGCCTATTTAAGCTCATCTCCTTAAATATTCCCAAATTTTTTTTGTTGGTTGTGCTGCCACAGTGTCATATAAAGTTGGGTATTTTCGGTAAGATTATGCTTCTTCCTCTCGGTTAAAATATTCGAATTTAAGTGGTCATTTAGGTTTTGTTAAACATAAACATTGTGTTGAATGCCTTGTCCGTTGGGATGCCATTTGATCTTAGTGAATCTGTCTCTCATTCTCCATTTGATCTCATTCACTTTGACATTTAGGGACCATTGCCAACCCCTACTATGGGAGTCTTTCGCTACTTTGTAACTTTTATGGATGATCATGCCCGACATACCTATATAAAATCGATTTGAACTTATTCAAATCTATAATGATTTTGTTGTTATGATAAAAACACAACTTTTAAGAGATATATTCAAGGTTTTTCGTACTAATAATGCCATGGAATATAGTGACGCACAATTTCTTAAAATTCTTTCTCAAAGTGGTATTATCATTCATCACTCTTGTCCATGAACTTCCGAACATTTTTTGCCTCAAAATCGAATAAAAGTGTGGCGGGTGCTTCATTAAGCTCAAAAGATGCACAAACAGGAGGCGATCTCTGGTAGGATCCAAAGCAGAGACAGGTGGGTTACAAATGTGATTCACGTGAGACGATTTTATATTAATAAGCACCAATGATGATAAGCACCAATGATAATCTTTAAATGGGTGCCTGTCAAATCTCTGTCTATTTCTCCCAGTGTCTTTCCCATAGTTCAGAAACGCAAAGAAAAGCTTGGGCCATCGTTTCATTTGGTCCGTTCTTCAGCAAATGGGAGGGACTTTGCCTTTCTTGATGGTCCATAATCTGTCCGTCAGCTTAAAAAATATGAATTGGAATGCGAACAATCAGTGTACAACCTCATGCAGCACAAAAAGATTCCCAAAGAAAAGGAACAAGAAAAGATGACAACCCTATTCATGTCTCGATCCCCAAAAGTTTAGTGCTCTCCAATTTTTTTCCCTTTTATTTATTCTGTGTTAGAGCTCCATTGTGAAAGTAGATCGATGATCAAATTGAAGTCCAGTTTTTTAATCCTTCTTGATTGCCCCTGCCGGCATTTTTCTTGTTGTAATTAGAACACGAAATTCCAGCAAAATATTTGTAATCGAAGAAAAGCAAAGAGAATTGTCGCTCTTCATGTGCTACATACGTTTTTAAATACGATAGAGAACAAAAACTGAAGATAATTTTTTTTCATACTTTATTTTAGTAAAAGGCGAAAATATTTTTCGAAATCAAACAAGCGGAGATGAACATGGTGAAAAGAGAGAAAGCAATCGTTTGATGTTCACATTATAACCCATATTGTCGACTGCTACAATTGTTTTGGGGTCGCATGCCCATTGACGTACCGTCCTGACACCTCATGTGACCGGTAAGTGTTTAAACAAATATTTTTTTTTGTATATACATGATTTTGGGATTCGATCGAAGCATGTTTTGTTTCTCCACTACTGTGCAAATAATACATAATTAGACCATGGAAAATTATTATTTGGACGCAATCCATCATGGACTAAGCTAACTATGCTGTTGGATTTACCAATTCTCTCGTAAGAATGAGACTTACGTATTTGACTCATGTAATAATAAAACGACCACTATATCAATTATGGTTTGGACTTTAGTGGGCATTACATGACCAAAAGTATACTAATCTAAACTATGCCGTTTCGTTATAAATGGAAAAATAAAAGCAATCTCTCTGGATCTTGATTAGACACTAATTAAAATGTGCTAATTTTGGTTAGGGTTGACGATTATATACAAATTGACATGATTCAATATGTTCATCTATATATTCAAGTCAAAACACTCTTTTGATATGTGTGTGTGTGTATATAGATACATACACACACACACACGGGTAATCTAAGTCAGCTTATCCTCTTTAAAGTAAGAGTATTGTCATCCTAGATTCGCACCTCCACTTTCAATGGATATTAGAAGTTCCTTATCTCATGTTTCGGCAAATGAGAATCAAGTCCTCCTTTAAGCAAAGAATAAAGCTCCAACTACTACGATCCAGCCACTTTTGCAATTCTCATTTGCTTTTGGGTTCGTTTACCATATTCCTCTTAGGGTTTCCATCACCCTCTTCTTCTTCTTTTTGTATTGCCAAAGAAGAGTTCCGATGCACTTTCGGGGAAGCGAAGATGTGGGGATGATCTCTTTCGGTAATGGACAGATCTTTTTAATTAAATCACCATCTCTTTTCTTACGAAAAAAAACTCCAAAAATTTTTGCATCTTTATACGTTGGCCTTTCCCATTTACTCCTTTCTCGATTCCTTCCATTGCTACCAAGGAAGGCATCCACAGGCCGGAGCAAAAAGCAAGAGTTGCTTTTGCTAGTTTATCGTTGTTATGCATTTACATATCTTTGTTCCCTACCCTTTCATGCCCTTTTTTCTTTTGTGCACAAGACAATGCACACTCTTCTTCCCTATTCTTTTGGTGGCTTCTCTTTTGAGTTCCCGATTGGGGGGATTTCGAAGAGACGGCGCTTTAAGGCAACATGCTTCTTGTTGGTGCTGCAACACAATCTTCTCTTCCAAAAGCAAGGGGAGTGCTGGATTCGAGCTAATGAGATGTGCTCTGAGGCCTTGGGAGATAATCATTTGTCCCAAATATTTAAACTTTTAGAGACCTCTCTTGATAAAATACTCGTATTTTCATATTATTTGACACATATGCACGTCATTTTCAATAAAATTTTTGTCTACCCGCAATTTTATTGAATTTATGTAAAATTCCTCGTTCTTTGAAGTGAAATGTATTGTACACGGATAGAACACATGCCGTATTATTCTCGGGAAAAAAATTTCATTTTTCCAACTTGCGTACCATCCTTTAATCAGTCAAATTAATGATGTAACATCTCTTTGTCCCTCACATACCAAAAATATGATTATACGATATGATCTTCACAAAAATAAATATAATAATGATTAGATTTCTTATCAAAAAGACGAATTAGTAACGAAATTAAATTATCAGATGCAACGTGTGTATAGAACTTTTTATGTATATTGATTCACAATTAATATGTCATACATTCTGTTTATAATACAATTGATTTAATAAACTCATGGGTATTATAGTAATGTCAAATTTTTATTGCGTATAATTTAAGAAAAAATGATGTATACACGTTTGAATAATTTCTATCCCTTATATTACTAAAGGAGTGGACTGTTGGCGGGTGAAGCCAAACTATTTTATGAAGGGCTTTTTTCTCTTTTATCTTTGTTTTTCTTTTAGGTTAAAAGCTACGTCTCATATATCAGCCATTGAGAGGCTGTAGTTGTGAATTGGTTGATAAAAAAAAGACAGAAAAGAAAAAGAGAGGACAAAGAGAGGACGTGACGGCCAAAAGAAAGAAAATTGCGAGTGTGTGTGGCAAACAGAGAAGAAAAAATGATTTTTTCTTCGTAAGCGTTCTCAATTTCTGTGTTACGATTTTAATAGAAGATTATTATTGTATTTTAACTTTCTTCAAAATCTAGTTAATTTGCATGGTGCCTCTGCATAGAGACGTAACCAAAGTTTGGGTGAACTTCAATAAAAAAAATTTCTGGTGTGTTCTTTCGAATTTATTCTTTTATTATAATATTATGCTTTTATTAATTGTTTATTTATATTGTTCTTTTGAAATCGGTGTGCGATTCCTATTGGACAACAAGTTCATATTAAGTATCAGACAAAAAAAAAATCTCAACTTGATGTCACTGAGACATGCATAAATAAAGTGCCACGTCAGCCTACATTAACGAGGACAAGGAAATATTATAAATAAAGTCAATACCACGAAAAACCTCAAATTAATATACCTGTAACAAATTTATCTCAAATTAATTTTTTGACAACAAAAAATCAGAACTGGTACATTTATGATAAATTTATCCTAAACTAATTTTTTGACTATTAAAAACTCAAAATTGGTACATTTGTAATAAATTTACCCTAAATTAAATTGAATTAATAATAATAAAAAATACAAACTAGTATACCTAGGACAAAAGGAAGGTAAAACCCCAAACTGATATATTTGTCAACTGTCATGTGTCATTTAACTAAGTAATTTGACAGTAAAATTTAACGGAAATTAACGGGTGGTTAAATTTATTGCGGATATACCAGTTTGGGGTTTTTCATGGTAATAACCTATAAATAAACCCAATGACCTGTATCTACGAAATTAATTTAGCTAGTCCTAAAGTAAAATTCTTGTTTTGGTAATTCAAGATTGATCAGAGCCGTCAATCTCTCAAATTTTCGGATGAGTTCCATAATCATCCAGTTGTCCAATTGACGGTCACGATTGATCATGAAGTTTTAAAGAAAACTTTAGAATTACACAATAGCGCTTGCTCCGTTGCTAGCTTATTCTAAGTTATTATTCCTCTTGAGACGACCATAGACTCCAAAATTTCAGATTGACTTTTTTTTACCTTTATAGTTTTGGTAAAGTTAGGAAAAGAAACATGAATCACGCTTGTCATTTATGGTGGGTTTCCTTGTCACTAAAATGTCACTTATAGACTAATTAATCTAAGTGGAAGTTTATCATAAGGTTGGCAAACGTGATTTCCCAACCAATGTCTCATTATCAAAGTGATTGTTGTCTGGCGGTACTGTCCTTATCACTTCTACAGTTATACTTCTCTCAATGATCAATCACGCATTATGTTATAATGTTATTTATTTAAAGGCAAGGCTACATTCGCACCCTTTAAGACTAAGTTCACCTCTAATTACTTAGGCTGCATTTGGTCGATCGTATAAAAGTCAGGATAGGATATGTTTTATCCTATCCTGTGTTTGGTGGTGGTCCAGGATCGGATAAGGACGGATATAGACCGGATATAGCCCGGATATAGCCCGGATAAAAAAATCCGGGGGGAGGGGTATGATAGACCCGGATATGATTTCTAATGCCTATTTTTCCAGAAATCCTACGCTCCACTCGCTGTCATCTTCATCCTCACACCTTGTGCGCTTTCACTAAAAAAATTTCTCGGCTTTTTTTCCTTCACCGACTCCTTCGGATCCGTGAATAGCAAAAAAATAAAAATAAAAATTATTCTATCCGACTTTAAATCCGTAATCCACCAAACGGTGGACAGGATATAAAGAAATCCCAGGATTTCTTATCATATCCTATCCAGTTCTATCCTGTTTAGAAATGCAGACGACCAAACGCAGCCTAAGAAGATAAAATTGCTATTAATCATTCAACTGAATTTAAAATGTATCCCCAATTTTTTCGTTGTCCTGTTTTTTTCTTTTTTTCTATTTTTGTGTATTTGAGGTCGTTGAATTTGTCGATTTGTGCAGCGTTGTCCTTTAACATTTTTTTATGCAATTGATCCTTTAAAATTTATAATTTATGCAATGTTAGGCCCTCCGTCAAATGGTTTGGACAGAAATGCTGATTTGACAGCCAAATGGCCATTAAATGCTGCTTCGACACTTGATGTGGTTCTTAGGCTCCGTTCGTTTGGCTGAAAATATTGTGTTTTTGAAAAATGTTTTTTCGGAAGTCATTTTCCTGGAAAATATTTTTTCGGAACATAATTTTTCGGTGTTCGGCGACCAATATGAAAAATTTTTGGAAAATATTTTTCGCCGGCAGTTGACGACTGACCATCGATGACGGCGGGCAGTCGGCGATCGGCGGGCGGCGGCGGCCGGCGACTGGCGGTCGTTGGAGGCGGCCGCGACCGGCGACGGGCGACCGGCGGTGGCGGCGGCCGCAACTGAAGTGGGGAAGGAGGAGTTTGGCGGAAAATGATTTCCGCTTTTTGAGAAGCGGAAATCATTTTCCGCCAATTTGGTCATGTTTTTCGGGAAAATGTTTTCCGGGGGAAAATATTTTCTGCCTCCGAACATCAAAAAATCCGGAAAATGTTTTACTGGAAAATATTTTCCTCCAAAAGAACGGAGCCTTGAACCTTAAACAATTACAAAACTACAAAATTAAAAAATAGATCATCAAAGAAAAAGCGGAATGGGGACCCTAGGTCCTGTAATTGTTAAAATAGCATTACTTTCTATAAAATTAAGTGTTGGTTTTGAGGGTTCCATGATGATGTTTGTGGGAACCCTCAAGCTGGTTAGAGCGCAATTGAGCATTACACTCTCCGACCCATGCTGTGCATGGGGGTTTGACAACCCATTGATCTCGACCATTTCTTAGGTTGAATTGAACATATAATTCCTCTGTGGGCTATAGTTAATTGCGGTTTTATAAAATCTCATATGGTTCAAATACTTTCAGGGCCCTAATTGCCCCCATAATTACACATATTTCTACACTTAAAGCTTAGGCCAAAGTGCAGCCTACTTGTAAGCGGTGTTGTTAGAATATTTAAATATGAAATTGGGCATTTATCTAATAGCGTTAAATTTTTAGAATAGTTGACAGTATTCCCATAAAATCTCACAGGCGTGATGAAAAAAGAAAGTAGAGGGTGGTGACGGGACGGTGTTGTTGTTGGAGATTGCGAGGGCAGAGAAAGAAAGTTGCTAGGGTTAGGACTTGTGAATTAGGGTTTTTTCCATTTCGACCAAAAAAAAATTAGGGTTTTTTCATGGATTGGAGCTAGAAGAGCGGTAAAAACATTTTTCAAAAGAGAAAGAATAATTTCGTAAATAAAATCACGATATCAATTGATGTAAACCGTGATCTAAAGTCTGATAAAAACAATGGGGTGCAAAGTGGAATCGGAAAATATTCGAGGATATTGTGGTACATTTCCGTTGTAGCTTCGTGCCCTTTGAATTTTTTCCTTATTGAATACCGCCCAACTTGAGCCCCCACATTCCACTAGCCTTGATCCTTACGTCTGTGTCTTCATCGCAGTAATTACATGTTCCTTTCTCATCAAACTTCGTGTCTCGATCGTCGCTTTCGATGGCCTGTATCTCATTTCTTACAGCAACTGATGTGCTTGCACAACTACATCTTTGTTTGCATGTGATGCAAGCCATTTATCATATCCTAAAATTTGGTCTATATAGAGAAAAGCATCAATGACAATCTTGAAAAGAAAAGAAAATTTCCTCATTAATAGAACAAAATGCAATTATTATGCAAGAAATTTTCATACCCCAAAAACCCTTTTTTTTAGACATCACTTGTAAATTTGAAAGTGAAAAGAAATTCGCAGTTGACTTTATAAGAAAAAAATCCGAGATTGCTATTGAAAGCAAGAAGGTACAGACAGGAATTTGTGTAGTTTGGCATTAATTTATCGATTTGAGGCCACCAATCTTTTTGTTAAGCTCACAGCCTAGGGAATGGGAACCCTATCTGCAATAGTCCCGATTGATTAAGGGGCATATAATAAAAATTGCTTTGACCCATTTGGGCAGTCCACACATGAAACGCTCAATGCTCCAGAATCTGCAAACACCTTTTTGATACTTTACAATATCCACATGGCACGACCTGGATCGGAAGCACACAGATTACCCTAAACTAATCAAATTGTTTGGTGATTAATTAATTGGGTTTGAGTGGCATCATAGCTGTAGATCTTCTTTTGATGTCGAACAGAAGCAAATTTTTTTTGTGTAAATGAATCGTTTTTGCATGAGCCAACACCTAAGAAAGGAACAAAGGAGTCCGACCAAATCAAGATGTCCACCCGTGGGATGAGACTTAAAGCAAAAAAGTTTTCAATCTAACGTTATAGTCAAATATTTTTGCCACAAGCGCTGTCCGGTAAATGGGCAATTTACATCTGATCTAATGGTCAAGGTAACTAGCGAATATATTCGTTAAGTGTCATGTGTCATTTAACTAAGTAATTTGACAATAAAATTTAACGGAAATTAACGGGCGGTTAAATTTATTGCGAATATACCAGTTTGGGGTTTTTCATGATAATAATCTATAAATAAACCCAATAACCTGTATCTACGAAATTAATTTAGCTAGTCCCAAAGTAAAATTCTTGTTTTGGTAATTCAAGATTGATCAGAGCCGTCAATCTCTCAAATTTTCGGATGAGTTTCATAATCATCCAGTTGTGCAATTGACGGTCATGATTGATGACGAAGTTCTAAAGAAAACTTTAGAATTACACAATCATGCTTGCTCCGTTGCTAGCTTATTCTAAGTTATTATTCCTCTTGAGACGACCATAGACTCCAAGATTTCAGATTGACTTTTTTTTTACCTTTATAGTTATTGTAAAGTTAGGAAAAGAAACATGAATCACGCTTGTCATTTATGGTGGGTTTTCTTGTCACTAAAATATCACTATTAAACTAATTAATCTAAGTGGAAGTTTATCATAAGGTTGGCAAACGTGATTTCACAGCCATTGTCTCATTATCAAAGTGATTGTTGTCTGGCGGTACCGTCTTTATTACTTATACTGTTCTACTTCTCCCAATGATCAATCAAGCATTATGTTATAATGCTATTTATTTAAAGGCAAGGCAACATTCGCTCCCTCCAAGACTAAGTTCACCTATAATCACTAAGAAGACAAAATTGCTCTTAATCATTCAATTGAATTTAAAATGTATCCCCAATTTATTCGTTGTCCTGTTTTTTTCTTTTTTTCTATTTTTGTGTATTTGAGGTCGTTGAATTTGTCGATTTGTGCAGCGTTGTCCTTTAACATTTTTTTGTGCAATTGATCTTTTAAAATTTATAATTTATGCAATGTTAGGCCCTCCGTCAAATGGTTTGGACAGAAATGCTGATTTGACAGCCAAATGGCCATTATATGCTGCTTCGGCGCTTGATGTGGCTCTTAAACCTTAAACAATTACAAAACTACGAAATTAAAAAATCGATCATCAAAGAAAAAGTGGAATGGGGACCCTAGGTCCTGTAATTGTTAAAATAGCATTACTTTCTATAAAATTAAGTATTGGTTTTGAGGGTTCCATGATGTGTGTGTGGGAACCCTCAAGCTGGTTAGAGCGCAATGAGCATTACACTCTCCGACCCATGCTGTGCATGGGGGTTTGACAACCCATTGATCTCGACCGTTTCTTAGGTTGAATTGAACATATAATTCCTCTGTGGGCTATAGTTAATTGCGGTTTTATAAAATCTCATATAGTTCAAATACTTTCAGGGCCCTAATTGCCCCCATAATTACACATATTTCTACATTTAAAGCTTAGGCCAAAGTGCAGCCTACTTGTAAGCGGTGTTGTTAGAATATTTAAATATGAAATTGTGCATTCATCTAATAGCTTTAAATTTTTAGAATAGTTGACAGTACTCCCATAAAATCTCACAGGCGTGATGAAAAAAAAAAGTAGAGGGTGGTGACGGGACGGTGTTGTTGTTGGAGATTGCGAGGGCAGAGAAAGAAAGTTGCTAGGGTTAGGACTTGTGAATTAGGGTTTTTTCCATTTCGACCAAAAAAAATTAGGGTTTTTTCATGGATTGGAGCTAGAAGAGCGGTAAAAACATTTTTCAAAAGAGAAAGAATGATTTCGTAAATAAAATCACGATATCAATTGATGTAAACCGTGATCTAAAGTCTGATAAAAACAATGGGGTGCAAAGTGGAATCGGAAAATATTCGAGGATATTGTGGTACATTTCCGTTGTAGCTTCGTGCCCAACTTGAGCCCCCACATTCCACTAGCCTTGATCCTTATGTCTGTGTCTTCATCGCAGTAATTACATGTTCCTTTCTCATCAAACTTCGCGTCTCGACCGTCGCTTTCGATGGCCTGTATCTCATTTCTTAAAGCAACTGATGTGCTCGCATAACTACATCTTTGTTTGTATGTGATGCGAGCCATTTATCATATCCTAAAATTTGGTCTGTACAGAGAAAAGCATCAATGACAATCTTGAACAGAAAGGAAAATTTCCTCATTAATAGAACAAAATGCAATTATTATGCAAGAAATTTTCATGCCCCACATACCCTTTTTATAGACATCACTTGTAAATTTGAAAGTCAAAAGAAATCCGCAGTTGACATTATAAGAAAAAAATCCGAGATTGCTATTGAAAGCAAGAAGGTACAGACAGGAATTTGTGTAGTTTGGCATTAATTTATCGATTTGAGGCCACCGATCTCTTTGTTAAGCTCACAGCATAGGGAATGGGATCCCTATCTGCAATAGTCCCGATTGATTAAGGGGCATATAATAAAAATTGCTTTGACCCATTTGAGCAGTCCACACATGAAACGCTCAATGCTCCAGAATCTGCAAACACCTTTTTGATACTTTACAATATCCACATGGCACGACCTGGATCGGAAGCACACATATTACCCTAAACTAATCAAATTGTTTGGTGATTAATTAATTGGGTTCGACTGACATCATAGCTGTAGATCTTCTTTTGATGTCGAACAGAAGCAAATTTTTTTATGTAAATGAATCGTTCTTGCATGAGCCAACACCCAAGAAAGGAACAAAGGAGTCCGACCAAATCAGGATGTCCCCCCGTGGGACGAGACTTGCAGCAAAAAGCTTTCAATCTAACGTTATAGCCAAATATTTTTCCCACAAGCGCCGTCCGGTAAATGGGCAATTTACATCTGATCTAATGGTCAAGGTAACTAGCGAGAAAGGACTTGCAGTCGTATCTAGGGATTTATGAAGGATTAAGGTAGTTGAAGCAGCGTCCGATTGTTGTGCTTTCAATGCACCTGCAAATTCTGTTGTTCATCGTGCTAGGAAGATGTTACCTTCCGGGTCGCAATATTGTCAGGTCTCCTTTTCGGGAGAAGTTAATTGATGAGTGGAGCATAAGTATTAGAATTATATCCGAACCGTCAGATTGAATAATGCGTGTAGTATCATACTCGCTGAACAACAGCTCAATTTTCAATTTATTTATTTATTTATCTCAGAATGGCCAAGGAATTGCATTTGACTATGGTTAATGTCTAACCGATGCTATTTCGTTGGATTCAACAAAATAAATTAAGGGTCCAATTGGAAATAATAATGTTGTAAAATAAGAACTCAAAAATAATGTACAAGATAGGAGTAACTATTTGGAATTGTTCGAATTTCCAAAAAGGGCATTGCTTTAAGAATCTAGAGTAGTAAAGCCCATGCTTCTATATAACCTAAAATTGAAATGCACAATCTACGGAAACATGACAAAATTCTTTTTTATGTGTACACCAAAATCATGAGAATTGGTACAATTGATTTTTATAATGCATCTTGCAAAAACTCAAATCATTTCTTAAAGACCGGATTCATTCGTGACTGGACGGCAAAATTCACGCGACAAAGTCAGGCCGTTCATCTAGATACCATAAGAACTTTAGAGAAACATATTTAGGCACGTACACGCACACGGGTGACGTGCTGACATGGCTCGTCGCGATGCACTTCTAGCTTCGAATGGCCGTGGACGGAATAAATGAATTCCGCGAAAAAATCGAAAATTTTATGTTTATTCTGTTCTTGAAGGATGGAATAACAGCTACGGAATCCGGTCCTTTTCATCTGCTGCTAAAGAGAACAAGAAGCTCCATACGAAGGCCCCCACCACCCACCCCCACCATGTAGGTCGCACCTCGCCAAGCTTTTAAACCTTCTATAAATAATTCCTGACACCACACACATGCAGACGAAGACCCCCCAAGTCCTTCCCAAGTCAAGCCAACCAAACCAAGCTCCACAAATCTCCATATTCGTCCATTTGGTCCTCCTCAGTCCTCTGTCCACTCCAAATCTTTTTTGCTCCCCCTCTTCTTCTTCTTCTTCTTGTTCTTGATCGGGAGCTTTCACGTGGTTCGGTTCGAGATCGAAGATGCTGCAGAGGGTGACGAAGATGTGCTGCGTGAAGGTGAAGAGGAAAGCGATTGAGAAGGAGGATCACGGCGACGACACCACCGCCGCCGCCACCACCGCCACCGACAACAACAGTAACAACAACGGTAGTGTCAAGAAGATCAGAGGGACCGTGAAGCTGATGAAGAAGAATGTGTTGGACATGAACGACATGAAGGCCTCGTTGCTCGATCGGATCCACGAGCTGTTCGGCCGAGGAGTGTCCTTCCAACTCGTCAGCGCCGTCCATCCCGACCCATGTCAGTCTTCTTCTCTGTTCTCTCTCTCTCTCTTTCTCCCTCTCTTACTCTCTTTCAAACTCGAAGTTTCGTGTACTGTACCGATGACAGAGATAGCATGACAATACAGAGAAAGCGATGCATTGGTTGGCTTCGGCGCTAAGCAAAATGAAAGAAGGGTCATTTTTTTTTTCTGGTTTGCGATTGATGTCTCTGCATAATTATTACCACGTCAGTGTGTTTTAGCGATGTTGACAATGCAATCAGTTTGCGACACTGGTTTCCTGGGAGAGCCTCGTAATTTAGCTGTTATCCTAAGGCTTATAGTAAGAGCTGGGACCCGATTTTTGTTTTCTTGGTGTTTACTTGAATGTGCACATTTGGTTTTTTTTATTTTTTTTGGAGTTTTCTCTCGTTGTATGTCTGCTGAACTTCTTTCGCTTCTTGCGTTTCACATTCCCCTAAATTTCTCATTTGAGCTTGATTTTAAGAAAACCGAAAGAATTAACAAATACAGAACTTCCTTACCAAAAAAAAAAAAAAACAAATACAGAACTCTGTAGTTCTTCAATGTCTTCTCATGAACAATTCTTAATTTTAACAAAACTGGAAGATAGGAGTGCCAAGACCCTGCTTGCTTGTTTAGTTTCTCGTTCGCACCAAAATGATTTGCCAAAAGATTTTGACCGAAGTATGCCCTCGTTAATGCAATTTTAGCAAACGGGGTCGGAGGAAAGCTTGGAAAAGTGGCATACTTGGAGAAATGGATCAGAAAGATCACTTCCTTGACAGCGGGAGAGGCAGAGTTTGGCGTCATGTTCGAGTGGGACAAGTCGATGGGCGTTCCCGGGGCGTTTATCATCAGGAACCATCATCACAGCCAGTTCTACCTAAAGACGGTGACCCTAGAAGACGTCCCGGGTCATGGCACCGTCAAATTCGTCTGCAATTCTTGGGTTTACCCATCACATAGATACAAGTATGACAGAGTATTCTTCTCAAACAAGGTAACATTCATTTATCACAAGTGATTTAGCTTAAGCAGTACCCATTTACCAATGTCACTCTGCACCTGAACAACTGCGGTCAGTTTACGAATCTCCTATAGCTAGGGATAAATTTCACTGTCGATAGATAAGTCGTAGCATCTCATTCACGGCCATGAGCATGGGGCCTATCGGTTATCCACCTGAGATCATGCTCGTGAATGGACCAGATTAGACAATCTTGTTGCTCATGACCGATGATGGCACTTCTTCTATCAAGTAGTGTTTGATGACACCTAAAATTGATGTTACCATCAAAGCACACTTTTTGTCCTGCTGCGAGAGTGCTTTTATCATGTTTTAATACTCTTTGTCCTCGATTATTGGAAGCTTATGGATTGTAGACACTTTTGTTTGATGGAACATCAACATACTATTGTGCTTTCCAAGTTATCAAAAAAAAAAAAAATACTATTGTGCTTTCCAGATTAGATACCGCACTTTCAGAAATGCCACTATTCACTGCTGCAAGGGAGATTTTTCTTTCAAAATACCAACTCTCTAGGACAAACTTCGATTAGTTTCGAATGTACAGTAAGAGGAACAAAGAACAAAATGGTTTTGAAATTTCATTTCTAATAGGTCTGAATTGATGATACTGCGCAAATCGAACTTACATGTTAATGATGAGTTTGTTCGTTTTCAAATTCAGACCTACCTACCGTGTCAGACGCCGGTGCCATTACGCAAGTACAGGGAGGAGGAACTTGTTAACCTGCAAGGAAGTGGTTCCGGTGAGCTCAAGGAATGGGACAGAGTTTATGACTATGCTTATTACAATGACCTAGGAAGTCCTGATAAAGGTCCTGACCACAAACGCCAAGTCCTCGGCGGAAGTGAGGACTATCCATATCCTAGGAGAGGGCGAACTGGTCGAAAACCAACAAAGGCTGGTCAGATTTCTTAGTACAATCTATATTCAAAGATACCATAACATTTTTTCCCATTGATTCCCAGCACTAGACAGATTATGTTGTCTTAACAGATCCGAATTGCGAGAGCAGACTGCCTCTGCTGAGTTTAAACATTTACGTTCCAAGAGACGAACGGTTCAGCCACATAAAGTTCTCGGACTTTCTGGCTTATGCTCTGAAGTCTCTGGGTCAAGTGCTGCTCCCTGAGATCACCTCCATAGGCAACAAGACTTTCAATGAGTTCGACTCGTTCGAGGACGTGCTTAGACTTTATGAAGGCGGCATCAAGCTGCCCAGCCGGCCGAGGTTTGGTAAGCTCAAGGACCGCATCCCGTGGGAGTTGATCAAGGAACTTGTCCGAAATGATGGCGAGCAGCCCTTCAAGTTCCCGATGCCTGATGTCATCAGAGGTGGATAATCTCTCACTTTCTTGGTTCCTTAAAATCGAGTTAATAATCTCATCATTAGTTGACAACTTAATTTTCCCGTTTGAGTGACTGTAGAGGATAAATCTGCCTGGAGAACCGATGAAGAATTCGGGCGCGAAATGCTCGCCGGAGTGAACCCCGTCATTATCAGCCGTCTCCAAGTAAGCACAACATGTGAAAAATTAATCAAATTGGCTTTTCCTCATGTAACTCAACAATCATGAACTGTGTGCAGGAATTTCCGCCAACAAGCAAGCTTGATCCTGCAAAATATGGTAACCAACGCAGTTCAATAAGAAAGGGACACATAGAAATGAACATGAATGGAATCACAGTAGATGAGGTAAGAGCATGTCTTTGGAAGATGCATGTATGTTTTTGAAAACATGCCTGAGTTTCAAACCATAGCCAAGAGCATATCTGTATTTTCAAAATTACAGGTTACATGTCTCTGCGCCATTAAAATGACCTAATTACTCTTCCTTGTGTAGACATCTCAAAAACACTAACCTCACACGACTCACATGCCCAAACTCTTGGTCTTCTCGGCAGCCATCCTCCCCCGCCATCGGCCACCACCTCTGTCGACTCTGACCACGCAGCCAACACCGTCCGATAATCTGTAGTTTTGAAAGATGCACGTGTGTTTTTGACATTGGATGAAAACTTGGGCATGCCTTTTTATTTTTCCATTTTAATTCTGCCAAACAAAAAGAGTGCAAGCGATTATTCATCATGTTCATTTTTTCCCCTGCAAAAGGCGATTCGAAGGAACAGGATGTTCATACTGGACCACCATGACGCGCTGATGCCGTACCTGAGGCTTATAAACTCAACCACCACGAAGATGTATGCGACTAGAACACTGTTGCTACTGCAAGATGATGAGACGTTGAAGCCGCTGGCAATTGAGTTGAGCTTACCGCATGCGCAAGGAGATTATCACGGAGCCGTCAGCAAGGTCTTCACTCCTGCAGAAAATGGAGTTGAGGGCTCGGTCTGGCAGCTTGCCAAGGCTTATGTTGCTGTAAATGACTCCGGCTACCACCAGCTCATCAGCCACTGGTAAAACATCATACAGTTGTGTGAGTACATTATAGCTTTTCTCTTCCTGTATGATTGACGGACTGCTATAAATCTTCTATCTTCACTAGGCTGAACACGCATGCCGTGATAGAGCCTTTCATAATTGCGACAAACCGGCAGCTGAGTGTGATCCATCCGATATACAAGCTCTTGCATCCCCACTTCCGTGACACGATGAACATAAACGCTTTGGCGAGACAGATTTTGATCAATGCTGGTGGAGTGCTCGAATTGACCGTATTTCCTGGGAAATACGCCATGGAAATGTCTGCTGTACTCTACAAGAAATGGGTTTTCACAGAGCAGGGACTACCTGCTGACCTTATCAAAAGGTATTTAAATGGCGTTTAAGACTATCTTAAAATGTCTTCGTTCTGTTCTTGGTCTTCATCAAGAACAGAAGTGTTCTGATTTCTTTTGCTTCATTTCAGGGGAATGGCGATCCCGGACTCAAGATGCCCCCACAGCCTCAGGCTTCTAATTGAGGATTATCCGTACGCAGTTGATGGTCTAGAAATATGGTCCGCGATAGAGACTTGGGTGAAAGATTACTGTTCTTACTATTACTCTCATGATGACCTGGTACGAGGTGACTCGGAGCTTCAATCCTGGTGGACAGAGGTCCGCAACGAGGGCCATGGGGACAAGAAAGACGAGCCCTGGTGGCCCGCGATGCAGACGTGTGCCGACCTCATCCAGTCATGCACCATCATCATCTGGGTGGCCTCTGCCCTTCATGCGGCCGTGAATTTCGGGCAGTACCCTTACGCCGGGTACCTCCCGAACCGCCCAACTGTCAGCCGCCGGTTCATGCCTGAGCTGGGGACTGCCGAATATGAAGAGCTCGAGAAAAACCCTGACGCGGCATACTTGAAAACCATAACGGCTCAGCTGCAGACGCTCCTAGGAGTGTCCCTGATTGAGATCCTATCAAGGCATTCAACGGACGAGATCTACCTTGGCCAAAGAGACGACTCTCCCGATTGGACATCAGACGAAGAACCGAAACAAGCGTTCCAGAGATTCACGGACCAGTTGATCAAGATTGAGAACAGGATCATGGATATGAACCAGGACAAGAGTCGGAAGAACAGAGTTGGGCCAGTTAAGGTGCCTTACACACTGCTGTATCCGAATGCCTCGGATTACTCCAAGGAGGCGGGGTTGACAGGGAAGGGAATTCCAAACAGCATTTCAATTTGAGGTTTTGTAAGCGTGAGAAGTTTTTAAGTAGTAATAGCATTCTCTGGTGGTTGCTTTTCTCGGTTGCTAGGATCCTATATGTAACATGAAAATTTTTCGTTTGTATCAGAACTAAGAGGCATAAATGTGCATACCCTAAGCCTTGTTTCCAGGAATATCTAGTCCAATGTACTCGCACTTTTTCCCTTAATGAAATACCGCACTAATCACATGAACTACTCGTGAAGATTCATATAGAAAAACTCAGAAGATAAATAAACAGTACTCTCGTTTCTTCAAGATAATTCAGCTTCCATCAAGCACATCTGGAAACAAGAAGTACCGCAACAACTAGTGGACCCAAAAAGCCAGAAAAAGTCACCAAAGCAAGTAGAAAATATTTTGAAGAAGGTAATGTGTGGGTAAGAGTAAGACCACGTATCAAAATCACACATTCTAATCGGTCCGACACATCTCACACCTTATCCATACCCACATCCTCTCTCGCTCACCCAAATTGTTCTCACACATCCCTAGCTCTTCTCCGCTTCTTCTTCTTCTGTGACATAATCCATAAGCCCGAGTGTTACACCAATAATGGCCATGGCAACTCAAGCCTCCCTCTTCACCCCAACCCTCACCGGCCCGAGATCCGGCGACCGCAGCGCTCTTGCATGGAAACAATCCGCCTCGTCGTCTCTATCCTTCCCGAACCCTAAGGAGCTCAAGTTCTCTCCAAGAACGACCATAAGAGCTACTGCGGCGGAGGGAAAAGCCGAAGCCCCTGCCAAGGAGGAGGCACCCGTCGGGTTTACGCCACCGGAGCTGGACCCAAACACCCCGTCTCCGATCTTCGGCGGCAGCACCGGTGGCTTGTTACGCAAGGCACAGGTGCGAGTCTTTTAATCACCTAACTAAGCTAGCTTGGTGCTTGTATAGTCTTTCATCCTGTGCGATTGACCGAATTTATCATGCCAGTTATAAAGAGCATAGCTAATGACGATTTTGCGGCTTAGGTCGAGGAGTTTTACGTGATCACTTGGGACTCGCCAAAGGAGCAGATCTTTGAAATGCCGACGGGCGGCGCCGCCATCATGCGGCAAGGCCCGAACCTGCTGAAGCTGGCGAGGAAGGAGCAGTGTTTGGCTCTTGGAACGAGACTCAGGTCGAAATACAAGATCAAGTACCAATTCTATAGGGTGTTCCCGAACGGGGAAGTCCAATACCTTCACCCGAAGGACGGCGTGTACCCGGAGAAGGTGAACCCGGGTCGCCAGGGCGTGGGTCTGAACTTCAGATCCATCGGGAAAAATGTTAGCCCCATCGAGGTCAAGTTCACTGGGAAGCAACCGTACGATCTGTGAGTCACATGAATATAAGAAACTGTTCCGTGTATGTGCTGTAAACTTTATGTTATCGTTATCTGAGAGATTACTTGCAAACTCTTGTAATTTATTTTAAATTATACCTGTCCTCATTTTACAACTTTTGAGTAAGTTACATATTCGCCGTCGTTCCGATTAACCAAGCCTGATAGAGTCGAGCTGGCCTCCACCTCCAGCATTGGAGGCTCAATATGTGAATCATGCTCAACTTTATTGGATGATTCATGTATACTCGAGCAGATTGATTCGATTGTTTCATTCATAAGAAAACTAATCTGAAGTTGAGCTCTATAAACCGAACTCGAATTAGAGCATATCGTAACACACTAAACACTAAGGTTGTGTGCATCCTCTTGAGTCCCCCATGCCAGATATGGGCTGTCCCAACTGAGGCCCAATTGCAACTATTGGGCTTAACTTAGATCGGCCCGCCCATAATTTAAATGGCTTGAGCTCTTTCCATAGGCGGAACTCGGCCGTCTCGAGCACAGATGGAAGCGTTGCACCGAAAAGGGCGAAATACCTTTCAAAGTGCGAATACTGGGGACAATCGTTGCCGGCGATGTAAACGGTACTGAAAAAGTAAAAACGTTGTAAGTAAAAATGAATATCAGGCCTTCTCGGATTGATTGGCGGTCTCTTACAAACATTACGATTCGAATATTTATACCCGCAATCGACAGGTTACTAAGAAATCAAACATGCTCTACGTGGCTCCTTCTTTGTCGCAACACCTATCAACAAACGGTTACAATATCCGCAATCGTCCACTCTGCTAATTGATGGTTACATGGATTCCATTACTCGAGTGTTACCTTCTGCGCTTCCATCTAGTGGACCAAGTCTGTCTCCATTCATCGACTCTTCGCTCCGGTGCCTAGCCAATTTTCGCCGACACCTCCGTCTATTAAAACCGGTTTTTCATATCGACCAACCATACTTTGTCGCCCAGTTGCTCCCAATACTGAGCGATTTTTTTTGCCCCCCGTCGCCTTCTTATTTGGCTTCTGCCGATCAAGCTGTCAACTAAACGCTCGGGCATTTTTTGGTGCCAACAGGGAGCTTGAAAAGGGTTCGGGCAAAAAGATCGTTTGCATGCCCGGTTGGGCCCGGCGAGGTTGCCCATGTCCCAACTTCTCCAAGGGAGTATTTGAGTTTCGAGTATGATTCTTGGAGTTGGACAGAATGAGAGATAAAATTGGAACCATGACCTTAGGCTGAAGTCGGTCCAGCCGAAGCAATATCCGCACAAGGTAAATACATAAGCCCGGCCCGCCACCACGTCCACTATTTGCCTATACTAGGCCTGCGTAACATACATACCTTTCACGAGATTACGAGTTCATTTGGTATGCTGGTGGCTGAATTGTAGGTACGGTTTGACATAATCGTGCCGTGAACTGCTTTAACACTTTTTTTTGGTGATTCGTGTCATCATTGCAGCCCCGGTTGCCAGGTATTTGTCAAATATCTTATAAAAGTTGCAGCGCCAGCTGGAGCTGCTACGAAAAAGTTATAATTAAATAACCTTCGCACATGACAAACAAAGATAGAACCGACAGGTTGGATGGACTTGGAAATGACACCCGATGGCTTGTCAATTGTTTTAGCGGCCCTATCTAATTCCCTTTTGAAAAAGATCAAGAATAAGATAGAATTGGTGCAGAATTCGTACAATCTATAAAATAGAAGAAAAGTACCAATGCTAATCTTTACTTTCGTGGAAAAAAAATGCATATTTGGAGTGCATTTATTTCACGACGAATAATTCGAAAAATATTTATCTAAAAAATGATTACTTATATCGCTTATAGAAATGAATAAATAAAAGATATTTTTATTACTCGCGAAAATATTAAGACATGAATTGTTATCAATAATAAAAATATTTTCGTTGATCAACTATTTCAAGCGATACGGACAATCAATTTAGAAAAATATTTTTCGAAGTATTCATTTTTCGCGAAATAAATGGAGTTTTGATCTTTTGAACTTGCACTTATTATTCAATGTGGTCCTCAAATTTCTAATTTGTCTAACCAATTATTTTAAAACTCGTAAAACTTTTCCAATTCCGACAAATTTAAGCGGATGTGACTATCGACCGCGAAGCTCCACCTTAGGATGGGAAGCCCAAAGAATTCCTTTATGACCTTATAATTTAAGCAAAATTTGAGCTGAGCCTTGTGGGTGGTATAATTTACAACGCGTGGAATTGAACTGGTGCGCATCTCCTCTTTTCACTGAACGAATCCGCTTCTTGTTTAAAGTATAGTCCGTAAGGTTAAGCTCATTATAAGCGATAATTCATTGCAGTTGTTCAATTTATAACATAAGTGAATTTGGATTGATCTTGAAACCTACTCTGAAACTTGTGCTATGGTAGGTTTTAGGTTTCAAGGTATGTATAGTAGATTTCATATTTCATAAAATTAGGAATCTGTTCCTATGGGTGGATTCTAAATAGTTACATCAAGTGCTTCTTATCATGCCAATTATCAGGCGCGGAACTTTTGTCCTACTAACATCTCCAAAGAAGCACAGGAAGCTCTACTGCCCGTCTCTCACCCGTAAACGCAGGATCGAAAAATATCCGACGTGAGTGCAACTCGATGCTACGCGATCGTCCAATCATCTATTTTGTCGCGATGGGTCCGTCCAATTTCACGAATCCGAACGAACCGTGGCGTGTCCCTGCGTCAGAAAGATGGTGCCGAGGCCAACGGAAGAGGGTACACTCATAATGCATCGAGGATGTTGACGCGTGCTGTAGCATCTGGACGTGGATGTGGATGTGGACGTGGATGTGGATGTGGATGTGGACGTGGATGTGCACGATGACGACGCGATGCGACATTATGATAATTGGATGGTCCGCTCGACGCGATAACACTAACCATGTTATACGGTGCGTGTCACGTATGGCTTGAGAGTAAGATAAGCGCTTTTGATTAGCCGATGCGTTTTGCATGATTCCGGACGATGGCGGCCGACCGGGACTCCTCCCGGGAAGCAAAAGACATCCCCGTCGCCCGATTTCCTTTAAAGCAGTTTTCGGCGGGCGGTCATGTTTATGTTTCCTCTGGTTTTCGAGATTAGATTAATATTGTGAAAAATCCCCGAAGTGATACACTTATGACAAATTTTAGCGTATGTTAGTTTTTATTAAATTGTATCATCAAATTGCTGAGTTAGATGACATGTGTCAATTGATGAGTGCACCCATTTTGAGCCTTTACCCTTCGTTTGTTATATGTGTACTAGTTTATGATTTTTCATGATACTAATCTAATTTAACGAAAACTAATAGAGGATAAATTTATCACAAATATAATAATTTGAGATTTCTTTATAGTTAAAAAATTATTTTAAGATAAATTTATTACGGCTATATCAATTTGGAGGTATGGGTACAGATATACTGATTTGAGATTTTTCTTCGTAATTTGAACGAAAGAGACAGAACGCCAACGCTCGCACAATAAATTCATTACGGCTATATCAATTTGGAGGTACAGGTACAGATATACTGATTTGAGATTTTTCTTCGTAATTTGAACGACAGAGACAGAACGCCAACGCTCGCGCAACCACCATCGGCCACGAGGTGCACGAGCATGCTTACGCGTGTCCTCCTTGCAGTATCTTCGCCCTCGCGAACATTATACATCGCCAACCCAAAAAATTTAAAGAATTCAAAAATAGGAGCTTTGAATTTAAAAAAGGAGAACAGTGCATACGGGATCGATGCCTTCGTGAGCTGGCATCACAGGATAAGATGTGCATGGGCGTACCCACTTTGGAATATCAATCGTCCCGATTTGATTTAACGTTACGTTGCTCCAAGACGCAATTACAGGTCAAATCCGAAAACTTCCCCGAATGGGTCGGGTTAGGTCGGGTTGGACGTCACGGCAAAACCGAGCCTTCGTACCCACCACCACGAGCGTCACGACATCGCGACGTTCGTGTTCTGCATTATTCGACCGACGGGGACGGGATAACTCCCTTCGGATATTTATTTATTGACCCAAACTGTACATATCTCCTTCACGTAATTGAGATGACTTAATCCACATTTCCTAAGGGAACATTGCCGCCGTGGTTTTGTACAGGCAACGTGGCGTGGATGGCTCAGGCTCCGACAGGGGTGAGGATGGAGTCGATCTCGTTCCGGCCGGCACCGCCGATGACCTGATCGCCGCTGCCGGCGGCGGCGGCGGCAGGGTGGTTGACCCAAATTCCCGGGACGACGTTCGGCAGGTTGCTCACGGCGTCCAGCGCGTAGTCGGCTTCCTTGGTCTTCGCAGTCTTCCCAACCTTCAGCGGATAAAACGAAAGTCAAAACCCAATTCGTCGAAGTAAAAAACGCAAGCTTTTGTCCTGAAATCTCTTCGAAGCCAAACCATCCAACCGTTCTCGATTATTCACATAACATTATTGCTGGATATTTTCAAGCGCAAGTAACTAGTGACTACCACGAACTGATTGTCACATGATCACCTTTTTAGCGCGAGAAGTTTCGTTCGTCAAGTCGGTACACTAAATAGGGTAACGTATTCTTAATTAGAAAGTACAAATTACCTAACGAAAGTTTGTTAAATCGATTGGCGAAGTCGATGTTTTCGAACAGTCGCGATAAAAGGCCGCGACAAATTCATCCGATTGGTGTAATAAAAAACAATGTCCTAGACGAAAAGGCGGGTCTACTTACCAGAACGGTACGAAGTCCCACAGCTTTGCCCGCAGCAATGTTGCGGACATTGTCGTCAAGAAACAGCTGCTCAGAACCAAACAAACGGGGGTTTAGCCCATGTTCTATTCTAATTGATATAATCGAACGCGAAAATTTCGAATTAGTTTGATCGGAAGATGAAAGCGCGGGGGGGTTACCGTTCGATGGGGATCGACGCTGGTCTCGCGTAGGGCGATCCTCATGGCCTCCGGCGACGGCTTCAGGACCACCGGGAACTCATCGGGGCGGGCGGACTCGGCGAGGTTCGGGTTCATGGTCTCGAAGCAAACGATCTGGTCGAAGCAGTCCTCGAGCCCCAGCCTCCTCAGCGCCCTCATCGCGTGCGTCCTATCCGAGTTCGTGAAAATCTGCCGCGAAGTAGGAAAAAAAGACACGCACCAGTTCAGGAAACGCGAGGTTTTCTCGACCGATCGAGGGAAATTTTTTTGAACATTCGAACTCACGATTTTCCTTTGCGTGATGCTGCGGAGGAGATTGCGCAGCTGCGAGTCGGGCTTGATCAAGTGGTACGGCAGTCTTCCGTGCACGACACTGCTTGATGATCGAGGAAGAACAGTTTGGCTTAGAACATTCAACTTGTGTTTCTTTCCAAGAATATTCATAAAATAGGATGAAAGGGAAAGCGCAAGCGCGCGCGCGAGAGAGAGAGAGAGAGAGAGAGAGAGAGAGAGAGAGAGGTAGGACACCTGTGGTAATCATCGGCGTCGACGTCGTAGCCTAACGCCTGCGAGCATCACAGAGCAAGACAGAGAAGTCAGTCATTCGATCAACTGCTCCAAATTCAACAAAAAGTCTGCGAGAATCGGGAATGGCACGAGAGAGAGAGAGAGAGAGAGGTTGATTGATTACTCGCAAGCCGGCGAGGGAGCTGCCGTAAGTCTTGAAGAGCTCGACCCGGAGGCTCGACGCCTGGTCCGGCGCGAACCCGCATCTCTCGACGAGGAAATCTGCACGCAGGATCAGCAAGCAAACACACAGAGAGAGCAAGAGGATCAGCGATCATTCCCGTAGCGCAAAGAGTTCGAAAATGCGACCTTTTTCGCGCTTCCGGCTTAAAAAAAAGGAAAATTATGGGCCGCACCGTCGATGTTCTGCTTGAGGGCCGCGCCGATCCCGGTCTTGGAAGAGTACAGGGTGTCGTCCAAGTCTGCAGACAGCCACGAGCGAACAGGACGCATGAATTTGAGTAAGGCGAGAGTCGTTCGCTAATTCAAGAAAAGAATCACGGAGTTGATGTGAATGTTGTCCGAAGTTATAGATTGCGTTTACCGAAGATGAGGGAGTCGAAGGGGGAAGACGGCTCGCGGGCTGACTTGCTGCAGGAATCCATGAGCGCTTGCGATGGAGCAATGCGAAGAGGGAGAGAGGGAGAGAGGCGCCGAGGAAGTTGTCCGAATGCTATGATCGATCACGGAAGGGTGTCCGAAGGCTGAGTTCGGATCGTGGGACGGTGGTATTTATAGGGAGAAAGGAGGAGGAGGAGGAGGAGGAGGGTGTCGGGTGCGTCCGAGTCAGACTTGCAAATTTGCACGACAAAAACGAGGTGGGACTGCGAGCCGAGTAGACAGTGGGCCCCACGCGCTTGCGGATAGCCCAAAAAAAGACCAGATGACCATATATGCTCATGTGCTTCACGGTTCCGAAATATTGGAAGCTTAAAAAAATCAAAAGCAGAGCGTACGAAACACGCCTGAGGGTATATTTCGTTGAGATGTCCGAACATTGACTCCCCCCATTTTGCAACGTGCCAACTGCAAAAGATTTGGCAATTTTATCACTACTCCACAGGAACGAATAACGCAAATAGGCATGCGGTTCTGTTGATGAAGGAATTGAGGGGTGGGGATGCTAGTATCATAAGTGTAGAGTTTAACTTTTGCCCGGCAAAACAAGAGTTAGAGAGTGATGAGACTTAGAGATGAGACAAATTAAAAATTAATCTCTCTCTCCTTGAACTCGATATTTTGCCAAGCTTCCTCTCTACGAATAAGGTCAGCTCCTCTGGATTTGAAGGCATGAGGCACCTCTTTGCACAGCCTTGAGGCTATATATCGTGAGGTTGAGATCTCGATGGCCGCAAAAGATGTTGAGGGTAACGTGATGGTGGCGCGATACGGAAGCACGAACATGGAGAGGCATGGGAAGGTGGCGGTAGCCACACGGCTTAGAGGAATGGTGGTGGCTCGGCCTGAAGGCGGCACGGTATCAGAGCCGAGCGCAACTTCATCACCACGCAACACTTGGAGAGAGAGAGAGAGAGAGAGAGAGAGAGAGAGAGAGAGAGAGAGATATGTGATTGAAGTAGAGGGAACTCAGTTAAAGACAATTACATGGATTTCCTCAGTTGATCAGTTGCACAAAAGTCAAATCCTATAGTCAACTACACAGGTCTTGACAGCAAAGATACCAATTGCCCTCCAAAGTTTTTAAGATTGTTGCAAAGCACTTCCCTACGTTACAATTTTTGCTATTTGCCACCCTAATTATTAGAAATCGGTTATAATTTGTCCCTTGGCATGGACTCCTACCAAATTTTACTCAAAGCTCCAACCACGTGACAGCACGTGACTGATTATATAAGTATGTACATATAAAAAGAGTAGATGAACTTTTCAGATATGTATTGCATGTGAGAGCATGTGACTATAGTTCCAAGTAAAATTTGACCAGAGTTAATGTCAAATGCACATCCATATATAGTATGAAATATAGTTATGAAGTAGTAGTTCTCTTTTTTTCCTCACTCATAGAGATGATATATGACTAACACTACAAAAAAACTTATTTTTTGCGACGAAATTTGCGACGGAAATTTCGGAAAAATCCGTCGCAAATCGAATTTGCGACGGAAAAAATTCCGTCACTACTAGCGCGTCGCAAATTTTTGCGACGGAAAATTCGAAAATTCGTCGCAAATTTGCGACGGAAAAAAAATTCGTCGCAAATTTGCGACGGACCATATCCGTCGCAAAATTTGTCGCAAATAATCCGTCGCAAATTTGCGACGAACTAAATCCGTTGCAAAATTCGTCGCAAAATCCGTCGCAAATTTGCGACGAACTCAATCCGTCGCAAATTTCGTCGCAAATTTGCGACGGAAAAAAATTCGTCGCAAATTTGCGACGGAAAAAAATTCGTCGCAAAAAATTCGTCGCAAATAATTCGTCGCAAAATTCGTCGCAAATTAGCCACGAACTTTATTCGTCACAAAATTCATCGCAAAAAATTCGTCGCAAATTAGCCACGAACGGTATTCGTCGCAAAATTCGTCGCTAATTGTCCAACGCAAAATTCGTCACAAATTAGCCACGAATTGTATTCTTCTCAAAATTCATCGTTAATGTGCGACGAAATTTTTTTTTATCTCTAAATTGTGACGAAATGTTTTTTTTTTGGTCTGTAAGAATTTTAACGTTGTTTGAATTTTTTTCCTATTTTTTATTTTATCGGGACATTTATTTTGCTACCGAAATTACGTAGCCCTCTCTTCCGACAATAATATATTAACTCTTTTTTTCAGATGGCTGGCTGAAGATAGAGCGGATAACATTGAATTGCAATCAAACTTGATAAATCTATTTTTTCTGCACTTATAAAAAAAATCCTAGCATAATTTCCAAAAAAAAAAAAAGATTTCGGTTGAGCAAACCAAAGAAATGCTAAAAAAGATTTCTGCTACTACAACAACTACAGCCTCTCCCAGCCCCGCTACTTCTGCAAGACCTGCCGACGCTACTGGACCCACGGCGGAACCCTCAGGAACGTCCCCGTCGGCGGCGGCTGCCGGAAGGCCAAGCGCTCCAAGGCCTCCTCCTCCTCCTCCGCCTCCGCATCCGCCTCCGCCTCCTCCGGCGACAGCCTCACCCCACACTCATCCCTGCAGGTCCTGCCTCAAAGCCTCAAGGACGTTGCCGCAGGGAACCTGCTCCGCCACCAGCCGCGGCGGGTGGGGAGGGGCATCTGGGCTACTCATTCTATGCGGGAGGTGGGTTCTTGTCCTCTTTGGCTGCTGTTCAGTCCATCAACCAGAACCAGCCCTTCAACATCGGGGGTGCTACAACAAGCAATAACAACGACAATATGGGCTTTTTCAAGGGTTTGGCTTCCTTAAGCAGCTCTCACCACCAGCAGATTCAGCAGCAGGCACCGTCGACCCCTTGGGGAAGAAGTTGAAGACCCGGCCCCGGTGCCGGAAGCTCGTCATGCCCTCCTGTCGGCGGGGTCGGTCCAGATTCATGGCGATCCGGGACAACGCCGGGGACACCATCCCGAGGCGGGTGGCCGAGCAGGAACTCGCCAGGAGCAGGATCAGGACGGCAACGCCCAGGAGCCTCCGGATCTCGACGAAGAAGACGAAGATGGAGAGGATGAGGAGGCCATCGGGGCTGTGCGCGTGCAAAGGAGCTGCACGAGGCCGGCGTCAAGTTCAGACGGGCTGAGGGAACCTCGTCCATACCCTCGTGATGCCACACCTGGTTGTGCACGAGTGGCCCGAGGTTGCAGAGATCAAGAAAGAGAGAGAGAGAGAAGAAGAGGAAGAGGAAGAAGAGGGAGAAGGAGCTGAGAAGGTCGGAGTAGAGGATATGCGCGCGAGGAGGAAGAAGAGAAGATGAAGAAGAGGAGGAAGAAAACAAGAAAAAAGAATAAAAAAAGAGAGAAAATGGGGTAAAAGGACAGGCGGGAATTTTTTGTTTTTGGTTAAATGGGCGGGAATTCTTTTGGTGAAATGGGCGGGAATTTTTTTTGCGACGGACGAAAAAAATCCGTCGCAAATTTGCGACGGACTTAATTTTCCGTCGTAAATTTGCGACGGACTTATTCTTCCGTCGCAAATTTGCTTGCGACGGACTTATTTTTCCGTCGCAAATTTGCGACGGACTTATTTTCCGTCGCAAATTTGCGACGGACTTATTTTCCGTCGCAAATTTGCTTGCGACGGACTTAATTTTCCGTCGCAAATTTGCGACGGACTTAATTTTCCGTCGCAAATTTGCGACGGACTTAATGTTCCGTCGCAAATTTTCTTGCGACGGACTTATTTTTCCGTCGCAAATTTGCGACGGACTTATTTTTTCCGTCGCATTCTTCCGTCGCAAATTTGCGACGGACTTATTTTCCGTCGCAAATTTGCTTGCGACGGACTTATTTTTCCGTCGCAAATTTGCGACGGACTTAATTTTCCGTCGCAAATTTGCGACGAATTTTTATTTCGTCGCAAATTCCGTCGCAATTTAGCGACGAAAATTATTCGTTGCTAATTTGCGACGGAAAAAAATTCCGTCGCAAATTAGCGACGAAAATTTCCCCGTCGCAAATTTTCGTGGCAAAATTCATGTTTTTTTGTAGTGTAACTTGCCATCTAAAACTTATCATGTGCAGTCACATACCTACCACAAGCCTTGTCTTCATCTTCCTTGATTTGCATCTTAGTATCTCTTTATGGTATCAGAGCCAGCGTTCTATTCAGCTTACTTGTTTCTTTTTAGATGAAATACCAGGTGGCAAAGGTAGATTTATTCCATCATGAGTGATTCTATTGATTCTACTCCACCAGTCACTGTAAATGCTCCTTTAGATCTTCATACTTGAAATGTTTCTAAAATTGATTATCTTTATGAGGTTTCATACCTTAATGAATATAGTAAGAATTCGGAAACTCATCTCCCCCTTATTAATCCCTATTTTGCTTTCGCCAAACCACCTTATTTTTCTTTTCTCCGTTCCATCAAACAACTTATCAAACACACACCCCGGAAAGTTAAAGAATATAGTCAGTCATCCTGGTTCAACGAGCATCCTATTCCTGCTACTCAGCAAGAACATTTTGTTACCCTCAAGATACCTTCTGACTTTTCATGTCAGTGGGCATAGCAAGGGTATTCGCATATCTACTTTGGTGCTATTTATCTTGCTCTCTCTTTCCATGGACGAAAATGATTACCTATTGTTGCTCGCATGACCTTTTTAGACACTCATTTCTTGGATTACCAACATGCCTGCATTGGTACAATCCAAACCACCCTAAATGCTGGAACAGTGTTTGTTACACTGTTCCCAAATTTTAATATGGCTCTTTTGGATCTAAGACTTCTTTTTGCTCTTAAAGTTTAGCTACAACTTACCGGAGCTCCTCAAACTCTTGATTCTATAGCTGTAACTTTACACTACCGGATGGCATACTAGGTCCATAACCATGCTATTGATCTCAACTTTTCAGGCATAGAGGATGCCCTTTTTATCTCAGTGGACAATGATCAGACTTCCTGTGTCCATGTGCCCAGACAGATTCCTCGAGATCAACTAGTTAAGTTACTCCCTGAAACTTGGGTAACTAACTATGAAAAACTCAACTAGAATTCTAAGCCTATCCAGTCCATGAAATCCCAGTTCACAGAAAAGAAAGATGGTACAGTTGTCATTAAATTTAGTAAGCAAAAGGAGGAAGCTTCTTCTTCTATTTTTCCTACTATTTTTATGATGCAACCCTGTCATGCCGATATTCCAATTGAGGAAGGCGACTCATATCCGAAGACTATGATTGAGTCTTTTGATCAAGAGGGACAACCCATTCATTATTACAAGGATCCACGAATAGGCCACTATTTCTGGGATCTTGATTGTCAATGTTCCCTCTGTACAAATGCTCCTGATGATGAAGAAGATGATAGACCATCCAAAAAGAAAAAGAAACAGTCCAAAGATAATCTCTACCAGAGAAATCTTGATAGGGATCCTACTGTGGGACCCCTTGGTGAGGATGGAGGAAAATACCAATTCATGATTTCTTATGGACCACTTCGATCACAGACTACTCTAATTCCTGAATCTTGTGAGCCTCCTTTACCACCACAATCATCACCCAGAAAAACTCCACCACTAAAGCCAATTGTTTCACCCTTCTATAAACCCATCCAAAAATGGATTAGGAAAAATTCATATCCTTTGTAATTACCTAGAGGCCCCCGGCTTTCATGTGTTTCAAAGCCTGAACCACCGCCAGTACTCCCAACTGTTTGCATGTTCCAACCCTCGGACTTTCCACCTTTGGAAATGACCAATTCTAGTGCCTCTTTACTGGCATTAGAAGGATTTACAGACGCACATTATCGGTTCCGACAAATGCCAAAAATTCCAAACCTTACGGATATCGATGATCATGGGAGACAAAAGAAAGTTACTACCGTAGAAGCTGTTCTGAATTGATAGTTAGAAAATGCCCTGGCGCAAAATAATGTTCTTAAGACAATTGATACAAAACTTTCAACTGTCCAAGCCTGTCTTGATTATATGGACTAGAAGGTTGATCAAACGGCTTTGGTCACAAACAAATTGCTTGAGACGTTCCAGAAGAAATTGCAGCAGATGGAAATGGGTAAATATATTTCCCATCACTGTTTGGAAGATCAAACTGCCGAAATGGAAAAGTTACATAGACAAATTAAACTCCTTCAAGAAGGAAAATTTGTTCCTATAATAGATCCATTTTTTCGACCTTTGTATCCAACCTGAATGGAAATCTCTCCTCCAAAAGTTACTTCAATTGCCTCAATCATTGCGAAAGCCCCAAAATAAGGTCGGAGTGATATTGTTACACTTCGAAATCGTATCTGTGAAATGGAAAAACAAAAGAAGATGCAACATGAAAAGAAGTTAGACGTTCTCGAGCCTTCTTAGGAACCTCCTCCTTCCCACATGGTTTCAAATCCATTAGAGGTCTTTTTGCGAGATCAACGCCAATAAAAGCTGCCAGTTATTGCTACAATTGATCCATCCCTGCAAAACACTCCTTCGATCTCTGAAACAACCTCATTTCCTTCATAAAAAACCATACCTTCTGACCCTGAAATATCAAATTTCCCCAAACCTATTATTCTTATGGCCGATCCCCCTGAGGTAGATATGAAATCACAAACATCCGAGCCAGAAGTAGTAAACATCCATAATCAGAACTTTCATTCTGAATCTTCGACCTCCAAATACTATTTCACTCTTGATGATATTCCATGTTCAAAATGGCCAGAAAGATTACAAGAGTTCCATGCTTGGCTTAGCACTAGAGCCCTTACTGTTGAAAGTCGGTATGATATACTGACCAAGTTCGTTAGCAGATTTACTGTAGCCTCAGGGATTGATGGAAAACCGTTACTGATTAAGATCATATGACGTTGTTACTTCAAATAGATTTTCATCACATATTTTGAGTCATCCACAAGTTCTTTATTGGTAAGCCAGAAGACCTTCTTGAGCTAAAAAGAAGATAGTTCTTTGACATAAAATGCTGCTCTTTGCATCGAAAACATTTGAATAAGCATTTTCATGAAATGCTTAAATTATTCTACGCCCTTGAAGCTGATCCAAACCTGAAGCAAGTATTTCTCTCTTCTATTCCGAAGGATATTGGTCAAGTTGTGGAAGGATCCCTTCAGAATAAGCAGAGAAGAATTGCTCATGTCCCAATAGGGGAATTGCAACAGGAGATACATTTAGCTTTTGATGACCTCTGTATGTGCCGAAAGGCATTCATAAGTTATCTTTAAGGCAACAAAGAACTCGATCGAGCTTGCTGAAGGCCAGAGTTAAGAACCAAGTGTGCAAATAAAGAGTCATGTGATGACCCTTCTTGCGAAGATAGGTGCAAAAAGAAAAAAGCACTTCAAACGTTTCTCCTTCGGTTTAAGAAGAAAGTGCAAATGACGTTTCTTAAGAAGAAGACGATCCAAACGAGACCAGTTCGGAAGACGCAAGAAATCTGACAGGTGTTATATCTACAACAAAAAAGGTCACTTTGCAAAGAATTGTCCGAAAGCCCAAAAAGAAATTCTCATTTGATCTAGGAACTTGAAAAATAAGTTGGAGTTTCTCTTCAGGATGATGATGTCGAATCTGTTTTCTCTCTAGAAGATGAGCCTACAACGCACACCATATGCGCAATCCAGATATGGTCTCAGTCAAGTGACTCTGAAGACTCATTTGATAAAATAGAAAAGGGAGTTTACTCCTTTTCTTCCTAAAATCCAAAATCCCCCACAATCCAAGACCTTTGTGCATACACACATTCCACCCTTCCCTATTTTCCCATCAAAATCTATCTTTCAAAATATGCTAAACCCATTTCTCTTATAGTCCTTGTAAATACTGGAGCTAGTGCTTCAATTCTTGACACAAATTCTTTCAGAAGAATACTGGACTTCATACACCAAGTATTTTAATTCTGCTTCTGGAGATACTTTCGCTACAAGAGTTCGAAGCAAACCCATTACCCTTAAGTTCTTCCTACAGTGTTCCCTCACCACTAAAATCCTTGGTTTTAGTTCACTAGGCAAAGCTATCATCATTGGATGGGATATTCTAACCCAAATTCCCAAACTAGAATTTTGTCTAATGGACTTCGGTTCAAAGGACAATTCAAAAAGTTTGTGGATATCCAACAATTTTTTGCCATCCAGATGCATCTACTAGATCCCATCATCCAAACACTTTTTGGAGCATGTGTAGAATCTTATTCAGACTTTTTTTTAAAATGTCCAAACCCTCTGTGGAAAAATCCCGACTTTTCCATCCATTTACCTTTCAAGAAAAATGAAGATATCAATCCTACTAAAGCAACTTATTCGGAAATGAATCTAGATCATTTGATCTTAGCCCAAAGGGAATGCTCAGACTTACTTCACCAAAGATTAATCAAGCCATCCGATTCTCAGTGGTCTTGTGAAGCATTCTACGTGAATAAGCGTTTTGAGCAGAATAAAGGAAAAATGAGGCTGGTCATCAATTACTAGCCACTCAATCAATTCTTGCAAGATGATAAGTTCCCATTATCCCACAAGAATTTGTTATTCTCCAACCTTACTCAAGCTAAGGTCTATTCCAAATTTGACCTCAAAGCTGGATCTGGTAATTGAGAATTCATGATAGAAAACTGGATTTTGCATCCCCAATCAGCACTTCCAGTGGACGGTGCATCCTTTTGGTCTTAAAACAGCTCATTCATTGTTCCAGAAAGCTATGTGTAGAATCTTTCAGCCTATTTTGGCCAATGCCCAAATTTACATTGATGACATCCTCCTCTACAGCCCTGATGAGGATTCTCACTGTAAATTGCTAAGCCAATTTGCTAAACTGGTCTAGAAATATGACCTCATGCTATCTCAAAAGAAGATGATTATTACCCAACGCAAAATTCAATTTCTTGGAATACATCTTAAGGATGGGACATATTATCCCGGTCCCTATATTGCTGAAGAATTGCAGAAATTTCTTGATGAAAATCTTTCTCTCAAACAGATCCAACGGTTTCTTAGGATAGTCAATCATCTCAGAGATTTTGTTCCAAAAATCACTAACTTGGTGAGTACACTACAGCAGATGCTAAAAAAGGATACCCATTCATGGGGACTTTAGCAGACTAAATCAGTCAAATGCCTTAAAGAAATTTTGCTACATCTCTCTCCTCTGCAAATCTCTTCTACTAGGAAAAGAGTCTTTCAAACAGATGCAAGAGACGAATATTGGGCTACTGTCCTATTTGAAGAAATTGACGGCAAGCGTAAAATCTGTGGACATAAAAATGGAAGATTTATGCCAAGTGAAATGCATTATCACTCAACCTTCAAGAAAATCTTAGCGGTAAGATATGGCATCAAGAAATTTGAATTTCACCTTATTGGACATCATTTTTTTGTGGAACTAGATATGTCCTCATTCTTCCACATGCTGAAGTTTAAACAAAAACAAATTTCTCATCCTCAACTCCTCATATGGGCGGAATGGTTTTCAAAATATTCCTTTGAAACCAAGCATATAGCAGGAAAAAAGAATGTGCTTGCTGATTTCTTATCCAGGCCAAAAGAATTTGCTACACCAGTTTCATCTATAAATATGTATGTATCTTGAAATCCATTTGGTGGATTCAAACCCACCAAGATGAAACCTTCTTGGCCAAGTAGGCAGTACTTGCCAGAAGTTCCTGAATACATCAAGAACAACACCCTTTATGAAAATCTGCCAGCATTAATGTGGAAATATCAACTGTTAATTTTCAGCAGGTTCGAAGGATTAAGTCTCATACCCAGCGGGCTGTATTCAGAATATCCTTTTATTCATCCCATCTCCCTCAATCTTGAAGACGAATTCTCAGAGGAATTCAAGTGGTTTTGTTGGTAGTTGTTCAATCTTTATACCATAGCCATTGAATTTCCAACAACTAAAATTATTTTCATTATTGGCAAAATTCTCTTGGGAGAAAAGAAGTTTAAGTATTTGGGTGACATACTTAATTGGTTCAAACCATTGGGAGCTTGAAAATGCATGTTTCAAGAGTAGCTTAGAGCCTGTAGACCCAATCCAGAGTTGCATACAACAATTTTGTTTAGTAGGCCATGGGTTTTTATTCGTCTAAACGGAGATGTGAGCAAAACTTCATTTGATGTAGGAGTAACTACATACAAACCTCAACCAGTTCCAGAAAAGTTCTACAAAACCTTTCCATGCAAAATCTCGACATTTCCCTAGGAATATAGAGAACTCCAGAGATTCCAATTTTCATGACTGATCCACCAGAACAAGACATGAAACCAAATTCATCTGAACAACCACGTGATACCACAAGAAGTATGGCCAGCCAGTTCTACCAGTGTGTCTTGGGATCATCCAGCTGATCACAGCTATCGGGCGATAATTGATATAGCATTGGGACAATATTATGGCATAGATATGTAAGCAGATATGGATGCTATTGCTGCTTCAGATAAAGCTACCTCATCCTCATTTCAAGAGGCCTCGTCCCCATCTCAAGCCTCTTAGTCACAAGATCCATGGGGAGGACTATTATCGCAAAACCCATATGATTACGGTGAGTTATAACTAGAACTCAGTCTAGGTAATGACAAAAATAATCTGTCACTGTAATTAGAGAATTTACCTCAACCACATATGCCATTAAGTTTCGCTGATATTGCCTCAAGTTTTGCAGACGTTTTAGAGTCTTCACAAAAAAAGCAAAAGTCTTCGAAACTTCATGAAGATGTGGACATCAAAACTGCGAAAATTGAACGAATCCTTAGAAATTACAGGAGACTAAAGGACGGAAGTAGTTCGGATAGCTCTGATGATGGCAATACCGAAGAAACTATCCATAAATATGACTTCTGAAATCGTGACAAGTGCTTTTGAAAAATCAGTTCGAAAAATTACTGCTCATGCACTATTCACATGCACTGTTCACGCACTGATCATCACTATAGTGAACTGTTCAAGCACTATTTGGCACTGTAGCAGTACTGTAGTGGCACTATAGCAATAAAGAAAAATGTCGTCCGAAAGCTTTTTATGTGTTTATCAGTCATATGTAGGTTGAACAAGTCATATATTGTTGTAAAAGTCTTTAGAGTCAGTCTTAGAATGTTAAATTATTGGTGAATAATAATTGTTCATTTGTATAATCGTCCGAGCCTATAAAAGGCCAAGCTTGTAAAATTTAGGAGCATGATTTGCTCTCGGAAAAAAAATCTCAAGAAATAAAACTTGTGTTATGAATCCCTAAATTTTTTACGCTACTTTTCTGTCTGGTATGATTCTCTAAACAAATATGCGTTGATTAGTCCTAGTAGTATGCTTTGCACTTGCCATGGCATAGAACCTATGCATCAGAATTTTGCTACTATAAAGCAGTTCTAAGGTGCAAACCCAAATCTGAAGAATGGCTTGGTGGCTAAAAGGCAATCCCTTTTATAAAGGCCTAAAAAGCCGTTTGTGTGTGGAATAGCATACCTGTCACAAGCCTTGTTTTGGTCTTCCGTGATTTGCATCTTAGTACCTATTTGTGGGATAGCATACCTGCCATAAAATTTGATCGGAGTCAGTGCTAGGGCGCACATTGCCACCAATTTAAAAAAGTTAGGGGGCATATTGCAAAAATTGAAACTTGGTGGGAAACTTGCCACAATCTCATAAACTTGGGCAGCAAAATGTAGTTCTCCATAGGTGTTGATGATTAAATTAGGGGTAACAGTTCTTGGGTGGGTCCATCTTGAATTTTGGGCGCATGGAATTGACTTTATAATGTCACAAATCTAATAAATTGGAACCGAACACACTTCATGGGTATTAAATTGATGTCATACCATAAAATCATTTTTGTATTCTTGATTGAATGTGTTATGGGGACGTGCTTTCACATTGCAGCCCATGATTTGGATCTTATTAGGGAGTGAGGTTCTGTTTGGCTCTCCTATGGAGCCAAACCGCCTGCACAACTCTCTAGCTCTCTCTCTCTTCCTAGGCAGCCACGGCGACCTCATATTAAGGTCACCATGGTTGTTGTCACCTTGCCACAGCCGTCACAACCTAAAATAGTGCAACATCAATCCGAGGTTGCTGTGGTGGCCTAAAGAGAGATAGGGAGTGGCATATTAGCGGCGGCAACGTAAATAGAGGCAGTGTGCGATGAGTCATTGGGTGCTGTTGCTTGTCGTTGGTGACGGACGAAGTCTCTTAGGAGAAGAGGCAACAAGTTCCTTGGCGGCAGGTGTGTCACCGGTGGTAGCTGGTCTAGGTTTTGGGAGTTTGGATTTAGATTGTGACATGGGCTTTTTTGAAAGAGTATGGTGATGTTGTAGATGAAGTCACAATGGTAACTCGCGTGGATCTAAATTGAAAATTCGAGGTGCGAAATGGATTCTTTTTTTTTTTTTTAAGTTGATAGTGTAAAATGGTTATGGGGAAAAACTTAATTATGTTTTACCTTATTATCACTTAGCAATTTAATAGCCATTTGAAGAAACTAGAGACCTTGAAATTATTTTCTTTTGTGGGCCAAAATACTTGTATGGACCACAGTCAATGGACCATGTGCAATTATAATGACATTGGCTTTAGTGAGACTCATATAGGACTCGCGTAGCCTTTACATGATTACTGATTATAATTGACCCGATTTATGTGGACACATGCACAAACAAGTCTAACTCCTCAAAATAAGCCATATTTCATGCTCTCTTACTAGCTGTGCAAATGGATTGATCGACCATTCTAGCCGACAATTGTGGGCCATGACAGAGCTAAGGTATAGTTGAGAATTGTGATGAAAAAGAGAGAAATGTAATATTGTCCACCCCTTCTGGGTTTTTGACATAATATTAGAGCCAGTGCTATCTCTTTTACGTATGTGTGTCCACACCCATTAGTCAAATTTCAAGTACCGCTCCAAATCCGGCTTACACGTGAGATAGGATGTTAAAATATTGTACAATATTGCTTGACAACAAGTCCTACGTGCTCTAATACCGAAGTTAGGAATTGTAATGAAAAATAGAGAAATGATTATCAAATGTAGAGTACTATAACCTGAAGAATCAGTAGCCGAAAAGTTTTTCTCTCTCCTCTCCATTGTCTTTTTCAAGCTTTAGTCATGGGGGAGGGTTTCGGCTACTCTAACCCTCCCCTCCCTTTGATTTTATTTGAATTTTTTTATTCTTTTCCTGTTTTTTCTTCTCTCCCGATTTAAATATGGGAGCTCTTTTTTTTTTTTTTCGATTTAATTCTAGATCTAAGAGTTTGAACACTCCTAATTAAGTTATAGATCTAGGAGTTTTTCTTTCTTGATTTAGATTTGTGAGTTTAATAATGTTTTTTGGGATTCGATAACCCGTGCTTTGTGTTCTCTGCCTCCAATTTAATAGATGATCGTAGGAGCTTTGGCGTCTCGCTGAACCACGGAGATTTGCTCTTCCGTAAGTTAGATATGTGTTTTCTCAACCAGTTTTGGTTGTCTCCGTCCAGTGATTGTACAAAGGAAGCTGAACCTAGGCATGCACTACCAACATGCAACGCCAACGCCGTAGTTATTGGAGGACTTTTCGGCGTATGCTCCTCATTGATGATGATTCAAGATCCAGCGATCGGCCGCCGATTATTTTACTTTATAGATCTATTTTATGAAACGAGTATGTGCTTAACCCTGTTGGTGCTATGTTGATCCTCTTTGTTTTTTGGAATTGACTTTGTTTTTGTCTAAGGAAACGACGACATGTCCTGATTCAGTTACAATCTTTCCACCACATGCATATCAAGCAAGATCAATTTTTTTCAAAGAGAAAATATCACTATGACGTATCTCGATTAAGCTACAATCTCTCCACCACTTGCTCATCAAGCAAGATCAATTCTTTCTAAAGAGAATAGATCATGATTATGTTCCTCATTAATTCTGTAACCTTAGCTTGTATTATATAAAGATACCACACAGCATAGCCGAAGTATGTAACAAAAAATTATATCACTTAAACACAAAACACTCATTGGCAATTGTCACCCATTCTCATCTTGTTAGTTCATTGCTTTTACATGGTATCAGAGCCATATCTTGCGAAAGCATAAATGGCAAACCAATCAGATTCAAATTCATCCCCATCTTCCCTAAACGCAGCTGCTAGCAATCAAACAATAAGCAACCCAATCCTAAACGTTGCTAATCCAACTAACCTCATCAAGAATGTTGTCCCACCATGTCCCCTCATCCCTCCCACATGGGGCTCACCTGGATCAATCACATGTCCTGCCGTTGGTATCAAATTAACCGGAGACAGTTACATCGTATGGAAGGCACGCCTCCTCCCCTTTCTTCGGGCCAGTCGACTCTTGTCAATTGTAGACGGAACCGAACCATGCCCTCTACACAGTATCATTGAAATCAACAAGAATGGTGTCACCTAAAGTTCACCAAATCCAGCATATGAAATGTCACGTCCTGACCCAGAATCAAGATTGATGCTTATTGATCAATCCCGACCCATTCGGACTCGTGACTTGTGGAAATAAGTTGGTACGTCACATTTATTTTAATCAATGCGCACGAGGAAACTAATAGAAATGGAACATCACAATATCAACATAAGCAAACTTTGCACATTATATTTACATGATATGTGCTAATTTTCACAAGCCTTACTCTCGGGCCATGCAAACCGCACACATATTTTTTACATGCCCATTTCAAGAGCGATTCCGAAAAACAAGCCAATTATCGAACAAACAAAACTTTGGCTTGGGGTTCCTAACTCCACTACGGCTTCTCTTGCTCCTTACTCCTCGGTCCTCCCGTTCCCCGTCCCTCTGGCCGTCTCACGCCCCACACACGACTTGCCCCAGAGCCGGCTTGCCCATGCTGCTGAATGGACTATTGAACCCTTGTAGGGGTTCAACCCAATCTTCGTTAGCTAAACGGTACCATATCACGTACGTATGAGGGACCAATTCCTCGCAACCCTCATTTACCATCACGTATGTGGTGCTCATACGATAGGCGCGGCTTTCAAGGGCATCAATCACGGTGAGCAACTCTGCTCTCATCTCGATGGGGTTGCCAAACTGGGTTGGGGGAGACGCCATACTACGAACCTGAAAAGAGGAAAAATAACGGGGGGTGAGTCGGGGAGATTCAATAAGTGAAAACACTAATATCAAGCGAGGATGAATCAATCACCGTTCACATAAGTTGGCTCTTACCTTACGGGCATCGATGGTAAATCAATAGCAAAGTTCATGCTACAAAACAATAAAAGAACATCAAACATGATTGTCACACGTGAGCATCACTTGTCACAGAAAGAACAAGTTATAATGGACCAAATAACCAAGAAACAGCCTAAGCAACCATGTTACAACGCATCTCAACTTCCTTTTTCGATATTAGGGAATTCACTTACTCAACGTAACACTAGAACACGAGAGATTAAAGAAAGCAAGCGGCTTGTGGCTTGAGCACAGGAAAAAGGCTTGAGTTCGGGAAAAACGGGGTCTCGAGTGTGAATTCTCCTACTAGCCAAACAACAAGGTAGAAGAAGTAGGTTGGTTGGTGTGTGTGTGATGTGGGCATGAAGGGCTCTCCTTCATGTGATCTTCTCCCTTTTATAGAGAAGCCAAGCTTGAAGAAGAGGCCAAGCTATAATTGCATGCCTCTAAAGTCAAGTGAGCCTTAAAAGGCATTAATGAACTATGACCAAAAAGAGACTTAAATGTGGTATTATCCCTTCTCTCTCTCTCTCTCTCTCTCTCTCTCTCTCTCTCTCTCTCTCTCTCTCTCTCTCTCTCTCTCTCGACTTCTCCCTCTCTTGGCCGACTCTCTCTCTTTCTCTTGGCTCCTTCTTCCTTGGCCAACTCTCCCTTTGTTTTATGTGTATTATTGATGACCGTGAGTCACCGTGCAGCCTTAATAAGGCCGAACACCTCAGCTACTCAGTAATAAAGGAGGGGGACACCTAAGCAAGTCCAATAATGGTGGCCTTAAATGGCTTTTAAAGGGACATTTGACTTGGTCAACTATTTTGTTCTCTTGTTCTCTCACTATCAGACTTCCCGAGCATTGCTAGTGTCGCTGATGAACTACTCGGGCCAATCGGTTTATACAAAACCAACTAATCATACTCACTTCGCAATCCCGCATCATACTTATTCTGCTAGTTTTCCGAGGGTTTTCCACGCTTGGTATACCTATTTGACCCGAGATTTGGTGTAGAAGAACCTCTACATATGGTTAAGTATAACCAATCAAAGGTTTAAATCCATTGGTGTCCAATTCGGGCCAGCCGGGTTGCCTAGGTGTGTGGCCTGTCTGACCAGGCCTGACCGGGCACATGGCATGGCACACTGCTGGGCTGCACGGGCGCATGGTTGAGCACATGGTCGGGCGTGTGGCTGAGCGCATTGGGGTGGTGCCGGGCTGCACGAGCGACACGCCGAGCTGCACGGGCAAGAGGCCGGTTCATGGGTCTAACACATGCATTGGCTTATGCATGGGCACGAGGCATGGCTTATGGCCAAGTTCATTGGGCACGGAACTAGATCAGAATCGAATCTGACGGGCACGTTGCTTGCCACAAGGGTTAGACACAATGACTGGCGTATGGGCGGGCACGAAGTCGGCCCGTGGCCTAACTAATGGACACGATGACCAATCATGTTCGGGCACAAGGCTTGGCCGGCGTGGCTGGCACATAGCCTAGTTCGCGATCAAGCCATTGAGCTCGTGGCCTGGCACATGGTTTGTCCATGGCCTACCCGACTTGGCGCAATGATTCGTGGCCGATTTGCGATCGGTTCACGTTCGAGTATCATTTATCCATGGCCGACCTCGATTGTCATGTGGCCTTGTGGAATCCAGTACCTTGGAATCAATTCATGGTCATACGTGACCAATGCATGGCCGTGCAGTATCACCCGTGATCGATACATGCTGACACAGTACTAAATCATAGTTATCCCGAACCGTCCCACTAACGGCCCTTATGGTTGAAGGGTCACTCCACGGTCATATTACTCTAATCATCTTGCGTAATCAGGGAGTCATTTTAATGTCAATTCCTAGGCCTATTCATGGACAATTTTTCGATTGAATCATGACCAACCCTCAGTACACTCGTTCCGACCATATTTTCCGTCCCATTATTGACCATTGGCTTGAATTACCCACTCATTCATTGATCACTCGTCCTCGGTTTCTAGGCCTAACTTCGGGGATGTCACATGAAACATGATTTACCCGAGATCAAATTGACTTAGGATGGATTCTCAATTCCACAGCTGACAACATCATTGCACAGCTCTCCAATTTAGGCTTTTCAGCAGCCGTGTGGTCCTTCTTGGCTCAATCATATGTAGCACGTAATAGTGCCCGCGCCACACATCTACGAATGCAACTTTAGACTCTCCGCAAAGGAAATCAAACAATCACGGAATATCTACAACAAGCAGCCTTTCTTATTGATCAACTTGCCTTGATTGGTGAGAACATCTCTTCACAAGAATATCAAATTCAGCTGTTCGAGGTACTTGGAGCGGAATATCAAAATTTAGCAGTGTCGATCTCCATTCAAAGTCAGTACCAATCCCTTACACATGAATCTCTACACAGGCTACTCTTGGCTCATGAGGTGCGACTTGATTTGCTTAAGCCCATCACCTCTCCTCCAACAACGTTCATGACATGGACAACACACCAAGCACCTCAACAGCTTTCTTCTCGCATGGACAGGTCACCAAGGCCTGGGCAACAATTTCCGCAAAGGGGGCAGCACTTTGGCCCACGAAATTCAGCCCTTAATTACTCACCAAATGCAGGCAATTATAGAAATCAAAGGAGGGACGGTGTTCGATGTCAACTCTACAATCGCTTTGGCTATCAAGCCAATGTTCGTCGTGATCGTGGGCCTCCACCACAATCTTTAGGCTCGGCACCATAGCTCCACATTTATGAAATTCCACCACCACCGTCAGTCTTTTTGGACCCATGGTATCCAGATTCCAGTGCCACACACCACGTCACAAATAATCCGTCTTAATTGTCCTCTCTTTGGCCCTCCATAGGCAACCAACATGTTACCATAGGTAATGGATCTAGCCTCCCAAACCCATACATGTACTCTTGTTTCTCAAAATTTTCGTTTGTCTAATGTCTTAGTTGTTCATTCTATAAAGAAAAAACTTACTTTCTGTTCGTAAATTTTCACAGGAAAACAATTGTGATTTCATTTCTCACCCGATTGTTTTTCTATGAAGTGACACTGTACGGCCAAGATTCTCTTCCAAGGAAACCTTAATTAGGGACTCTATCAACTATCGAATCAGTCCGAGCTTTCTCCTTCATCTTGTTACCTGTCTCAGTCCAGCTCCCTTGTCCATTGGCACCATCATTTAGGCCATGCTGCATATTCTACTATTTCTCGCATGTTAAATGAGTCGTCAGTTGTTTAACAAACTTGCTCGGCATGTGCATCAAGTAACAGTCATCGTCATCCTCATCTTCTCACTTTTCATAGATCCAAGGCTTCCCTAGAATTGGTTCATTTTGACATTTGGGGACCTGCTCATGTAACGTCTCATCAACACAATAGATATTATGTTTGTTTTATTGATGATTACTTCAATTTTTCTTAGACTTTATGTGTTTAACTCTCATGATCAATTTTTACATATCTTCGTGGTCTTTCTAAACTTTGTTGAAAACTAGCTCAATACCCGAGTTAAAGCCATCCAAAGTGACTGTGCCGGAGAATTTCATTATGCATCTTTCAATAAATTGTTGCAGGAGCATGGCATTTATAAACGGACATCCTGTCCTCGCCTTGCCCTTCAAAATGGTTTGGTTGAGCACAAACATAGACATGTGGTTGAAATGGGTCTGGCTATGATGCACCATGTGTCTGTTCCCTCTCACTTTTGGGAATTTACTTTTGAAAGTGCAGTTCACATTATCAATTGACTGCCTAATCCCGTTCTGTAGAAGCGCAGTCCCTGGGAAGCACTCTTTTCGACCACACCATCCATTGAGCATCTTTAGGTTTTTGGCTACGCTGTGTACCCGAACCTACAACCCTATGCCAAGCACAAACTGGAGCCCATGTCACATCGATATATTTTCTTGGGATATCCCTCAGATGACAAGGGTTATCGCTGCTATTCTCTATAACAGCGATGGTTCTATACAGTTATATACGCCATCTTTGATGAGACTATTTTTTCGTTTGCTGCTACCGTCATCGACGTATCATCAAATGTGTCCCCACCAGCATCATTGGAGTTACCCCTTTATGTTCCCCCACTGACACATTTGCAATCTAATGATTCACATGTGTAGAAGCAGAGGATTGATGCATCCCACATGTCGACACCTGTGCACAGCAGTCCTACCACCTCCTGCTTAGTATCTCTCCAACTGCAACCAGAAGTGCCATCTCCTGCCGCTCAAACTATACCACAGACCACAATCTAGTGGGCTACCGTGTCAAAGGAAACGATGACGTGTCCTGATTCAGCTACAATCTCTCTATCACTTGTTCATCAAGCAAGATCAATTCTTTCCAAAGAGAAAAGATTACGATGATGTGTCTTGATTCAGCTACAATTTCTCCACTACTTGCTCATCAAGCAAGATTAATTCTTTCCAAAGAGAAGAGATCATGATTGCGTCCCTCATTAATTCTGTAACCCTAGCTTGTATTATATAAAGACACCACACTGCATAGCCGAAGTATGTAACAAAAAATTCTATCATTGAAACACAAAACACTTATTGGCAATTGCCACCTATTTTTATCTTGTTAGTCTATTGCTTTTACAGTTTTGTTGTATTCTGGGATTTGTTCTGTTTTGATTTTCTTTACCATAAAAGTCACTGTACTTCTCATATATCATTTTGAACAATGAATACAATTTTCTTTCGATCAAAGAAAAAGGGTCGCGCTTTTTCCTTTCCTTATTTAGCTAATACACTCCCTATAATAGAGTTTTGACCATATTATTCTTAGTGGGTCCCACTTTTTCAGCATCCTCTGTTATTTAGTTTATTTTTTTCTTTTCTTGTGGGTTCCACCTTCCTCCTCCTTCTTAATTCTCTTTGTTCTCTTTTCGGATGTAATTGTAGCCATCTCTTATTCCTCTTAGTTGAATCTAATCATGGTTCAAGTCTTGGTGGTAATTCATCAATTATCCGAAAATGAAGATAATACCCTCTCATCTCAATTCCTCTCCCAAAAATATTTACATTTTCCAATTAGCCAAGAAAATGGAAAGAAATGGGGGAAGAAGAAGAAACTTCAAAATCAAAGTTTTGTTTTTCTTGCTCTCATCTAAAGCAATTGGAGGTTGCTGGGTTTGATTTTTTTCGTTTTCTTTGTTTTCTTCATTAGCTAGTGAATTATGACAAACAACATTACTCCCGACATAGTCATCGTCAACCGAATTATGACCATGAACTACAGGAACATCATAGTCCTCCTCTCTCTCTCTCTCTCTCTCTCTCTCTCTCTCTCTCTCTCTCTCCCTTTGATCTCTCCATTTCTTGTTCCTCTTCTTTTTCACAATGACAAACATACTGAGTAACCTCTACTTCAGCTAACCGCTCTTAACTCTCTCTCCCCCAGTCTTACCCTCAGCATACCATTTCTTCTCTTTCGTCTCTCCTTACTTCAATCTCTCACCCACACAAACTATCCTTTTAAGCTTTGCACAGACCACCTCGATAAACATTTTTGGTACTTGGATTGATACATAGAGAGAGAGAGAGAGAGAGAGAGAGAGAGAGAGAGAGAGAGAGAGAGAGAGAGAGAGAGAGAGAGAGAGAGAGAGAGAGAGAGAGAGAGAGAGAGAGAGAGAGCAATAAGAGGGAAATCAATCAATGGCGTCGTCCGACCACATGGCGAGCGGTCACCCATGGATCCTTTCTCGTCCGAGCTTCATCTACCCCTGATTCACCAAGACCTACTCTTGGGATACTGAGACCCTCACCAAAGCCCGTCACCACTACCACCACCTCATCCAATAACTCCGACACCCTCACCTTGATGTTGTCTCCCCCTTCCTCAAAAACCACTTCGAGCCCGCAGCCGTCGTTGCCGCCGCTTCCTTCGGGTTCAATTAGGAGGCCACATCGCGAAGCTCAGCGAGTCTCCATTCCGACCACCAATATGACCACCAACGTCGTCTATTGAGAGAGATAAAATGGAAGGTGGGACCCACGAGAAAAAAAAAGAAAGAAAGCAAATCGACATCACATTCAAAAGAAAGAAAAATGAAACACTTTTGGTAGGATAGTAACAAAGGATGCCAAAAAAGTGGGACCCAATAATGATATTATGGTCAAAACACTAAAATATGGAGTGTATTAGCAATTGCAGGAGTGGAAAAAGCACGACAAAAAAATGTAGAATACTATGAGTCTTTTTATAAGCTTTACAAAATAACTACTTAAAGTAGCATAATATTAGTTACAATCAATTAGGACTAATAAAGAGAATTATACATAATCTCTTTATATCTCTAATAGGTAGTATGCGGAGACCAGCCATGCCATAGGCAGGCCAACCCATTTGCCTCCTATACTCAAGAAAAAAGATTTTCAACCAAGTCAATTTGCATACCAATAAAATGGTAGAGTTGTATTAAGTTTGTTGATCTCCATCCATGAGAAGTAGAAGGATGGTAGCAAGTTGGAGTTGGTTGACATGATCCAACCCCTAATAGCATCATTTAGGCTATCAAAAACGATAAGAACAAGCAACGTCAGCTTGTTATGAGGAAGAAGATGAATGGTCTCGTGGAAAAGGAAAGAAAAGTAACAAAAAAAAGAAAAAACGAAAAAAATTCAGAAAATTTTGAAAAATTTGAAAAAGGACGTCGTCTGGACCTTCATATTAGCGCTTCTCGGCTCAAATTGGCCGGAGTGATTATATTAGAAAATTATCAAAAGGTTTATGACTAAATTGGTCAAATTATAAAATTTATGACCAAACTAGTAGCCGTATGATTGGTTCAAACTAATAGGATAATTTACCCCAATAAGAAGTGTCTGACTTAAACTATATGGATACAAGCGTGAAACTACTATCGACTTATATAAGAACTTAATTCATAAAAAACGACATGATTTATTTTACATTTAATGCTCCTACACTTTGACCGCACATCTTTGTATGCCATCAGATACTTATTGATAAGTCTAATAAATTGAACATGGGTTCGATCTGTTGGAACCAAAAGAATAATAATAAACTTTGGAAACTTGGACTAAGAGCACAAATAATTATTGGAGGGAGAACTTTTTATTTACAATGCTTTGTCTTTGTATCTTCGTGTTTGGCTTGATTTACAACTCACGACTCTATCCCTTTATATAGGAATTGAAGTTCACAAACTCCAATGATTACATTTAATAAAGAAAACATAACAATCCACAATCATTAAAAAAGACAATAAAATAACTTAATCTGTTAAAGAAAAACGAAGCCACGTTGAAGTCTTTATGACTCTTCTTTAACGCTTGTAGCTTCTAGCAACCGACGCGCTCAATTACACCAATAATCAATTTTATGTTGCTCCAATAGCCTCCCTTAAAATTGATTTTGGAATTCAACAATACCAAGCATCATCTTTAATTTTTTGAACGTCTCTGTCTTCAATGGTTTCATTAAAATATCTGCAATTTGATCTTCTGACCTATAGAAATTAAGTTGGATCTCGCCATCTTTGACTCTATCACGAATATGGTGATACTTGATGTCGATATGTTTGCTCCTGCCATGAAAAATTGGATTCTTGGCTAAAGCCATAGCCGATTTATTATCACACAATATTTTGGTAGGACTTGTTTGTTTATGCATTAATTCACACAACATCCTACGATGCCATATTGCTTGACATGCCGCTGAAGATAACTCTATGTATTCTGCTTCAGCTGTCGAAAGTACGACGACTTGTTGTTTTTTCGAGGACTAAGAAATTACTCCTGATCCAAGAAAGAAAGCATTTCCAGAAGTACTCTTTCGAGTCTCAATATCACCTGCCCAATCACTATCTGTGTACCCCACCAAACTGAAATTTATCGGTATAAGAATATAAAATTCCATGATTATGAGTTCCATTGACATACCATAAAATTCTTTTTGCTGCTTGCAATGTGATTGGTATGGTTTCTCCATAAACTGACTAATAATTCCCACGCCATAAGTAATATCTGGCCTAGTAGAAGCCAAATATCTTAAACTGCGAACATTGCTTTTAAAATAAGTGGGATTTACTAGTTCATCGGCTCCTTCTTTCTTTAGCTCCAATCGTTCTGATACGGGAGTTCGTTTTGGTTTGAGTGATTGCATCTTCAATCGCTTCAAAATATCATTAGCATATTTCTGCTGTGAAATAAATATGCCATCATTTGTTTGCTTCACTTCAACGCCTAAAAAATAGGACATTAATCCTAAATCTGTCATCTCGAAATGGCTAGTCATAGCCTCCCTGAATTCAGCAAACATCTTTGAAGAGCTCTCTGTAAATATCAAGTCATCAACATAAAGACACACAATTATTATGTCACCGTTAGTATTTGACTTGATATGCAGTGTATGCTCATATGGACACTTTTGAAAATCATGCTCTAATAGGTAAGTGTCAATCCTCGTGTACCACGCTCGAGGTGCTTGTTTTAGCCTATATAATGCTTTTTTCAGTTTGTAAACTTGATTTTCATGCCATTTCTTCTCATAACCCTGCGGTTGCTCCACATAGACTTCTCTTCAAGAACACCATTGAGAAATGCAGATTTTACATCCATTTGATGGATCTTCCAACGCTTTTGAGCTGCGAGTGCTAAGATCATTTGAATGGTTCGAGCCACTAGGTGCAAATACTTCAAAATAATCAACACATGGCTTTTGCTTGTAGCCTTTTACAACCAACCTAGCTTTATGTCGGTCCACTTGACCGTCAGGCTTGTACTTCGTCTTATATAGCCACTTGACACCAATGGGCTTCTTATTAGGTGGTAAAGAAGTTAACTCCCATGTGTCATTCTTTTCATTGGAGTGGATTTCTTCATCCATTGCTAGGATCCACTTCTCATCTGCTGCTACATCATCATAGGACACAGGGTCATATTGTGCAAATAAACAAAAATTTATCATAATTTCATCAGTGATTCCATCACTATCACTATCACTATCATCATCTCTTGTGACAACATAATCCTTGAATCTTGATGGTGTCTCCCGCAATCGCTGTGAACGACGTATCGGTGGTTTTGAAACTGCTCTTGGTGAAGAAAATGAACTACTAGGCAAAGATGATGGATCTTCAGTTGAAGATTTTTTTGTCTCTCCCACCAATGGTTCGTCTTCGATGGTGATGCTTTTCTGGTCAATCTTCTGGTTTCAGTCCCGGGCTTCATCTTTAAAAAATTGGACATCCCGGCTGATGATCATCTTCTCAGTGACTGGATTATACAGCTTATAACCCTTAGTCATGTTATTGTAGCCGATGAAAATGCACTTTTGGCTTTTCTCATCCAACTTTTTCCTTCGTTCATCTAGTATGTAGGGATATGCCACGCACTCAAATACTCGTAGGAACGAAACATCTGGCTTGTTGCCACTCCAAGTCTCTTCTGGGGTTCTTCCAAGAACACTACTTGTTGGACATTTGTTTAGCACAAATACAACACCTGCAACGGCTTTTGCCCAAAACTATTTGGGTAAATTTTTAGCCTTTAGCATACTTCTTGCCATTTCAAAAATTGTCATGTTCTTTTTTTCTGTTATACCATTTTGTTAGGGAGTATAGCTAGCAGTCAACTAATGTTTCACTCCATGAAATTTACAGTATTTGTCAAATTCATTTGAAGTGAATTCTCCCCCTCTATCTGATCTCAACGTCTTTAAAATAAAGTCACTATGCTTTCCAACATAGACTTTAAATTCTTTAAATTTTCCAAAATCTTTCAATTTTTCTCTCAGAAAATATACCTATGTTTTTCTAGTAAAATTATCCACAAAAATTAACGTGTACCTTTTTTGTCCAATTGATTCTACCTCAACAGGGCCACAGATGTCTGTATGTACCAACTCCAAAGGTTGTTTTGCTCTTCTGGTTTTTCCAACTTGAAAGGATTCTCAATGTTGTTTTCCAACAAGACATCCTTCGCATGGTCGATCTGGACTATCAATCAGAGGCATGCCGGTCACCATCTTTTTCTGGACTAGTAATTTTAGTCCACGAAAATTTAGATGACCGAATCGAAGATGCCACAACCAGTTTGTATTTTTCATCATCGCTTGAAAACTCAAAGATTCTTCGTCTGAAGAGTCAAAGGGAACATCCGGTTCTTCATCATTTGCACCATCATAATCAACTTACCATTCACACCTTTGATGGTGCAAACTCCATTTTCAATATGGACTTTATGGCCTCTTTCGGAAAGTTGTCAAACACTTAACAAATTCCAAAAAAGTCCCGGTACAAAGAAAACATCTGCAAAAGTAACATTAGTACCATCTTTTGACTTGATATTAATGTTACCTTTGCCCATTACAAGAACTTTGGATTTATTCCCAAAATTAACTTCACCACGAACCGTCTCGTCCAATTACGAGAATAACTCCTTTTGGCCAGACATATGATTACTACACCCAGTATCAAGGGACCAGATGTTGGTGTCCACGATGTTTGAGTCATCCTTCTTGCATGCTAGCACCACATTTTCCTCGGCATCAATGGCATGTGCTTGTTGTTCTTGCTCGTATGCCACCTTTGCTTTACATTCGAATTTGTAATGTCCGAATTTGTTACACTTAAAACACTTGACCTTTGATTTGTCACGTGTTTTATATTTTCCGGTGAAATTAAAATTTCCACGTCCACGTCCTCGACCACCTCCATGACCTTAGCCAGCTTGATAGCCTCGTCGGCTTGATTGAGTGACTCGACTTTGTAATGCTTGCTCGGGAGTTGAACCGACAGACTTTTGATTCATTCTTTGCTCATGCAAGTACAATGAACCCATCAACTGCTCCAACGTCATGATCGACACATCTTTCCCTTCTTCAATTGCCATGACAACGTAGTCAAATCTTTCGGTCAAAGACCTCAAGATCTTTTCTACAACTCGCACATCTTGGAGTTCTTCACCATTAACCCTCAATTGGTTAACATTGATTTACACACGATCAAAGTACGCCGAGATTGATTCAGAGTCATTCATACGTAAAGACTCGAAATCTCCTTGAAGTGTTTGAAGACGCACACGTTTGACACGATCATCGCCTTTGTAGGATTGTTGCAAAATATCCCACGCTGCTTTCGCGGTTTCCGCGCTCGATATTTTTTCAAATATCATTTCCTCTACGGATTGAAAGATCGCAAATAATGATTTCTGATCTTTTTTCCAAGATTCCACCAAAGAGTCTTTCTCCTCCCTTCTCAAAGCATCGAATTCTTCAGCATTGGCCATTTCAGTAAAGCCGTTTTCCACCAAGTTCCACAAATCTTGCGATTTGAAAAGAACCTTCATTTGGATGGATCAGTTATTGAAATTCCTCCCGTTCAACTTTGGAAGTCGGAACTAGTAGATGCCATTTCTAGTTTTGATACCAAATGTTGGAACCAAAAGAATAATAATAAACTTTGGAAACTTGGAATAAGAGCACAAATAATTATTGGAGGGAGAACTTTTTATTTACAATGCTTTGTCTTTGTAGCTTTGTGTTTGGCTTGATTTACAACTCACGACTCTATCCCTTTATATAAGAATTGAAGTTCACAAACTCCAATGATTACATTTAATAAAGAAAACATAATAGTTCACAATCATTAAGAAAAACAATAAAACAACTTAGTCCCTTTATGACTCTTCTTTAACGCTTGTAGCTTCTAGCAACCGACGTGCTCAATCACACCAATAATCACTTTTATGTTACTCCAACACGATCTCCGTACATAGAAAAGAGGAGCGAGATAAAAAAAGAAGAAGAAGACCGGACACCAGGAAAAGAAAAGGGACGTCTTTGATTCAGTTTTAGGCAGGGCCAGTTGAACTTTCCAGGTATGGAGAGAGAGGGTGAGAGAGTTCTAGGACAACCCATCCTTTGCAATTATACGAGAGCTTCAAAGTTGGTAGCAAGAGACAAAAGCAGAGATGACATAAGAAAGACATACAACACCAGAAGCTACAGCCAAGAACCCAAAAAAGATTAAAAAAAAAAAAGAAAGAAACAAAGTTAAAGAAAAACTGTAATTTCCACTTGCGAGCTTTTCTGTGTTCTTGTGTTCTTGGGGGCTCCCTTCATTTCAGTTTCTTTCAGTCTTGATTCTGTCTGCCATGGCCATATATGAACCTCGCTGCTCCCTCAGTATACACTTGAGTCTCATTCTCCAATCTGTCCAATCAATCAATGCACAATTTAAGATTAATTCCTTTATCAAACAAGCACAATCACATCGCAATCAATCTTGATAAGTCGGTTGGCGCATGGTATATGTCTTTGCTTCACTTACGATGTTCGGACGGCTTTGCTCAGGGTTGAGGCCGAGGCGAAAGTCCTTCCGTCGAGGTATCGGTTTTCTCCTTTGATCCTCTGCTTCATTCTTAGGTCGAACTCTTCAGCACTCAAGCAGAATGGCACATCTGATGCCTGTAATTTTGAACAATCTTAAACTTCAAGCAGTTCCGAGTTGCAAAGTTTTAAAGTTCTTGTTAATGGTTCGAGTCTAGTTGATACATACCATGACCCAACCCCATGTATCAGCATACGAGGGAATGTGAGCAGAATAGGGCACGACATCTGCATTTAGTATCAGAGAAAAAGATCATTTCTCTACCCTTTTCTTATAGGTACTAGATGATTTAAGAAGAGTGAACAACTGAACGAGATTATTTTCCGTAAGATTCTTACATTTGAAGACCTGCTTCAAAGTGTTGTAAATGCAAGAGAACACTTCAGTGTGGCTGAAAATCCCAGCCGGTCCCGCCTGCTCTCATGGCGCCAAACTGGTTATTTCTCTCTTTATAATGTGCAAATGCGCGTGAGCTTACATACAGAAGCACACACTAACCTGTGTGACGAAAACGCCGTTCCGAGTGAGCCTGGGTTTCACCGTGTACTCATAGAACGATTTGGTGTAGAGCTTATAGCAAGGGCCTCCCTCAATGGGGTCGGCGAGGTCGCCTATGATCACATCGAAGCACTCCTTTCGGCTTTCTAGCTCGGCCCTGATAAGAAACAAGCTGTAAATAGGTTCTGCTATTAGTTAAATTAAAATGTGATTAATCTAGATTCATACCTCGCGTCATTGATGATCAGCTCAACTCTAGGGTCACAGAATGCCTCTCTATTGACTACTAAGTATGACCTGCAGAAGTCCACCACTTCCTGCTCACAAGTTGTCAGCGAAAGATAAGTAAATTGGCAATTTCATCGTGGCCAACTCAACTCGTTCATTATCCACGAGAGAAAAACATATCATTCAGTGGTTATATAAGGAATCATGCGTAAGTGATAACTGCTACTGTGCTTTTTGTCTGGTTTGGTGATTCTTATCGATACAGGAGTAAAGCCGAATGATACTCAGACTTGATTTTACTTAGTTGTAGTGGTTACCTCGTCAATGTCGCACATCGAAACTTTCTCTACAGTTTTGTGTCTTAGGATCTCTCTTGCTGTGGAACCTTCACCACCACCCATGATGAACACAGTCTTTGGGCTGAACATGAAAGTTCAAAATAAGGACCTTAGTTAGTAAAAACTTGACAGAGGGACGACTTGGAATAAAAGTACAAAAGGAAGGGGAAAGAAGCTAAATTACTTTGGATGATAAAGAAGAGCAGGATGAACCAGAGATTCATGATAAATGAACTCATCTGTCTCTGCACTTTGAAGCTTCCCATCAATCACCAGGGCCTAGTGAAAAAAAATGCAGCACATGCTTAATAAACAGCCACAAAAAGATAAAGACGCATACAAATAAGCACATATTTATTAAGGAAGAAGATCTGAAGTATAAAAGGAAACATTGTAAGTGAATTTACTTTCCCAAATGGTTTAGTGTCCAATAGTGCAATATCCTGGAACTGAGAAGCTCCTGTGTGCAATATGCTGCAATCATGAAACGAGCAAAGAATAGAAAACCCGCATTAGTTTTCTATAAAAGAGGCCCTGAAGTGGGGCAATTAAGATACTGTCGCTTGTCTGCCTTTATTATGACCATGATTCTTTGTTTTTAAATCAGAGTGTACATAAACATCATCACGAAGATTAGCTCCTCTTTTTCTCCGGATAAGAAGAAAAGGGTGGTTTTTCTTGTACCATATTGTCAAATAATCGGAAGCTCTAAAAGTAAAATGAAAGTGAGCTTCATTTTAAGAAAAGACAGGTAGATTTGTCTCTCTATGTCGGCTGCAGTGGTTGAATTGATGAATGGTTATATTCTCTTAGATTCTCCGAGTCAAACCAACATAGTAATAATCAATAAATGAATATATATTACCTATCACTTAGCAAAAACTAATAAGAATGTATATGTTACCTATTGAGGGCAAAGCACCATCTCAAGTTCTCTTCAATCTCTTCTTCATACCAGCAGCTCTTCCTATAGCCATTAAGAGAATGGTTCTTACCGTTGACACCATTGCCATTGCTAATCCCATTAGAAACAGAGATGTCGCCCATTAATTTCTGTATGCGTCTTGAGTGGATAACTTCACTAGCAAACTCACACCACAGAGAGAGGGAGAGAGAGAGGGAGAGGGAGACGGAGAGGGAGAGAGGGGTTGATGTTGAAGGATTGCATGAGAGGGGGCTCGGTATAAGAAGAGAAGGGCGGCATGGGAGAATCAAAAGTGTAATGATTAGGTTTGGGCAGGGAAGAAGATGAAAATCTTTCGAAATGGGTGCGCTTTTAGGTGCGCATAGACAGTGTGGGCGAATTCTAAGGATGATTTGCCCCGCATGATCACATCACAATCTCCCTCTTTTTTGACAAGTCTTCTAGCCATTTGACAATTGGATGCCACAAAGCTAATATCTCTGTGTAATGACCTTGCCATGCTGGTCCCTCGGGAATCAATCCCCCTCGTAATCCATACATTGTTATAATTTAAAATCCGTCGTTATCATAGCTCCTAAGAAGATTAAAATAATACACAGAATTACTTAGAAATCGACAGTCATTGGTACAATAGGCTCGTTGTTGGGAGTCATAGCAAGAATAGACCTTGATTTGGACGAGGCACAACAGGGGATTCATTCCTGAGGCACCATAAGAACAGGTCTTCGCCGCAGGGTGGAGAAGAAGTGTAAAACAAACTACCCCAACGTTCAGTTCACACAAGTAAGTCGGATTCTACAGAAGGAGAACGTTTCAGATCAGTGGTAAACCACAAAAAAGACAAGAAAGAGGAACAGATGTATATCTTAAGTGTATATCCAAAGCACTTAGGCCGCCAAGATCTAGACCCACAACATGTATCTGTCTAGGGGTTGGAAGGTTTTCGAAGATCCTCGTAGAAAAACTATGTCGAGAAAAGAACTTGTTTTCTTTTTGCACGTTGGCCAATGTAACTCGAAGAGAGAGAGTGGGAGAGGGAGAGAGAGAGAGCACGAGGTGATGATGGTGACTGAGTGCACTGTTTCTTCTGCTGTGTAGTGTGCAATGGGAGGAGTCATTAGAGAGAAACACAGAAGATAGAAAAAGAAGGAAAAGAAGGGATAAAAGATGATGATTGAGAAAGGGTGAGAGACAAATTACCGAAATTTCTGGTTTTTTTTCCTTGTTCTGAGAAATGTGCATGAGAGAGAGAGAGAGAGAGAGAGAGAGAGAGAGAGAGAGAGAGGCGTGCTACGAGAATCATCATCATCATCATCATAAATAATATTCGCTTCTTGGGTTAAAAGATGGAAGGCGTGCTGCGCCTGGCGCACTCATCATCCCCATCACCATCCTCATTCCTCTCAACACAATGAAGACTGTAAAATATGGAAAATCACCCATTTTTAAAAACACAGAAGAAAAAAGACACTTTGCTTTCCTAATGTGAACCCGAGAATCCATTGAAAGGATCGAAGATTTAGTGAAAAACAGGCGTTGAAAGTCTTGAAGATGGATTGCTTCACCAACTCTTCAAAGCATCAATTTCGCATCACACATAAGAAAGGATCCTGAGTTCGTTTGCCTAGGAATAAATAAACGTAACGTTTCGATACACGCCATTGGCCTTATTTGAGACTTGTTAAAGTACGTCGAGATTAGTTAGTTAAAGCAAATATGAACACCTACGCAGGCACGGGGATCCATAGTTGAGTGCTCGATTTTTGCAATCTACCCACCTCATGGATTAACTGGCGATTGAGCTACTTACCATGACTCATCGACTATCCGGTGATCAGGGGAAAAGAATAGTGATGAGATCGAGGAGATCAAACAAACGATTGTGGAATGTTACGGTTTTAATAACGTAATGTCATCTGCAATTCATGTTTCGATATGAGATTGTCCGAACATCTCAATCCTCGGTATTCAAGTTCAAAAAACAAGATGTCGTCTAGGACGTGCTAATCTCCGGCGAACACAGAAGATCCGGCTAATCTCCGGCGAGCACACTCCAGGTCCCCCAAGACATCACGATCCGCCGCGTGGCAAGATCTCATCTCGAATTGTCCCCCCCGCAGGGACCCCACACAGCACAACATCAAAGCTATGATATGAGAGTGGCATCAGCATGATGTGGGGGCTGTCCCGCGGACAAGAAGGCGGTGAGACATGGAGGGTCCCTCTCGAGAGGATTGTGTTCCTGCCCATGCCGAGGGACACAGAGAATCCAGAACATCACCAGAAAGCCTTTTTCGGATTTCGAATGGTGGGGGAGATCGTGAATTTGTTTACCAATCTATCACTATTCTTTTCGGCTGGGGGAGGGTGTGTGAGATTATGAATTTGTCCACCTCTTGTTTTGGCAAAGTAATGATGATGGCACTCAAAGGTCCAAACACAAGTTTTCTTGCTCTTCCTCAGAATTCAATGTCGAGGAGATTAATTTCACACTAAGTTAGAGGTTATGGCTACATAATCATAAAAAGCACTAGCAAACACCAAAATGGTTCACTGAACCTGGTTTGGTCTGGTTCTGGCGTTTTACTACCAACTTAACAATAGAGAGACCATACGGGGTGTTATCACTCGTAATCTAGTCTCCTGACATACGGAGATGGGTGTTCGTTTCAGTTAAGATACTTGAGGAAAGGTTTGTCAAAAAGCATTTTGTTTGACCTCGTTTTGTTATTACGAGCAATGAGATATTCCGTTGTTTGAGACTACTTATGCCGACGCTCTTTCGATGTGTTGTCTAAGAAAAGTGTAAGGCAACCAAGAGCGCAAATGTAACACTAGTTTTTTTTTTTTGTTTTTTTGGTTGGACAGTAACAGTAGTTTCGAAAGGTTCCTTTTACTTTGATTTTAGGCAACATTTGTTTTTCAAGCACGAGTTTTGGCAAGTGACGAAGAATATAATTGCACTGTCTGTAATAAAAAAGAAAGAAGATGGTGATAGATTTGTTTCAATCAAGATTCGAATGTTTGATTTGTTGCTTATTAAAACGAGTGTTGCACCTTTACCAAAAAAAAAAAAACGAGTGTTGCACTGGGTAATTAGGCAACGACCACATAAACGACACTTGTTTTGAGCAACGCTTCCAAAGGGATTATGCAACACATTTTGGTATTTGCATCAGGCTAGTTATGTAGTACCGGCATATATACATACCCATTCAAATGGTATAAAACAGTATCAACCTTCTCTTGTGCGACCCAACAAGTTGGTATCACCCCCATGGTCAAATAGTTGGCCCAATATAAAAAGACATTTAATGAATATCTTAAGGAAGGAATCTCATCATCGATGATGTTGCGGATGAAGATTGCCATTAAGTTGGTTTGGTGAGAGTCCTTGAGTAAAGGAGGAGCGGTCATCGAGGCAACACAATGCAATCCCAGTTTCCAGAATGGTAGTGCTTGCGTATCCAGTGTGCAACAAGCTAGAGATTCAAATTAATACACATATTGGTGCAAAGGTACACGTAGATTAAGAGGAAAAAGGGTCTAGGACAAAAGGCTCACAAGTCACACGTGAGGGGAGATCACAAAGACACGGCCGTAAAAGGCGTCAGTGAAGTCCCAATCTCAAATTGGAGAGGATTGGTGTAGTTTATAACAATTAATTACACTACGAGCGAAGTATCGGGCTTTTGTGACTCGACCCGTTAGTAGATTCATATGAAGAAGTTACATCAAAAATGAAAAACAATGTGGCACATTTCTTTTTGGGTTAATACTATTAAAAACCCTAAATTGGTACTCCCGTAATAAATTTATCCCATATTAATTTTTTTACAATAAAAAATTTCAAATTGGTAAACTTGTGACAAATATACCCTCCGTTAGTTTTCATTAAATTTTACCGTCGAATTGTGGAGTTAAATAACACGTGACCGTTGATGGGTATACCAATTTAGGATTTTACCTCTCTGTTTGTCCCAGGTTTATCAATTTATGATTTTTTGTGGTATTAATCCAATTTAACGGATGATAAATTTGTCACAAGTGTACAAATTTGGGGTTTTTGGTTGTCAAAAAATTAGTTTGTAATAAATTTATCACAGGCGTATCAGTTTGGGGTTTTTGGCAGTCAAAAAATTAGTTCGAGGTAAATTTATCATAAATATACCGGCTTAGAGTTTTTTGTGGTATTAACTCTTTCTTTTTCAATGATAATATGTAGTGACAGAAGCTATCCAAATAATTGATACAGAGGAAACGGAGGAAATAAAAAAATAAAAAAAAAGCAACGCAAAGGGGTTGCAAAGAACAGACGGCGAGGTGTAGACACCACTTCGTAACGTGGAACATATACAATAATGTTCTTTTTGGTGATAAATTTAGCAATGTACTTTTGAATTTCGTAGGTCCACGGGAATTCACCAAATTGCTTGTAGATGATATAGTCAGGCTAAGGCTTCATTTTGGAAAGTCTCGTGCGCTTTTCCTTAGCCTCTACGGAGTTATTAAAGAGGTAGCATAGGAAATCGATCTATACCATTCGTCATTTGCATGAATTAGCTTAGCTGCTTGTACATTACAAGTTCATCATATAGACCGTCTTTTTGTGAAAACTTTTTCCAAGTTATGTGCCCCCATTTTTCGAGGTCACGGCAATCTGCCTCATGATATTTTGGCCGTTCCCAAATGTCTATCCAGATAGAGGAAGAATTGCCCGAAAAGTCCCGAACCTATTGTACGACAACCAATTCAGTCATAAATTTTTCAATTGTACCAATTTAGTCCTAAATCTCTTGACAACATATCAATTTAGTCTAAAATCTTTCGATTGCTAATTCAATACTAAATCTTTTGATGATTTTTTAATTTATTTCTAAACCTTTTAACGATTTGCTAATTTAGTCATTCCAGCCAATTATGGCATGAAATCACTGATGTGTACATTTTTTGCAATTTTTTTTAATTTTATGAATTTCTTCTTTTTTTTTCCTTCTTCCCTCCACCGTCCTTAGGTGAGGGCCACCTTGGGTCGAGGGTTGCCCTCGCCTGGGCGGGCGTGGGTTGCCCGCCCCCGCTCCCCAAGGCTGGCGAGAGCGGCCCTCGCCAGTCCAAGGGGCCAAAATGCAACAAACTAAAGAAATACAGGTAGACAAATAATCCTGCAAAGTTTGCTGGGCTACACGGTTGGATCTCACTGGTGACCTTGATGCGCAAATGGTCAAAATTCTGGTGAGAGTTTGGCCGGAGCTAACGCCAGACAGCGCATAGAAACAAATTGCAAAATTTCAGAGCGGACATTGCTGAATTAGAAACATTAGAGGTAGGGGTGTCAATGGGTCGGGTCGGGTGGGGTTTACATGATACCCGACCCGATCCAAAATACTAGACAGGTGTGCTCTGCCCGACCCAAGACAAGACCCGAACAAGATATAGCCAAGTGATCGGGTTTGGTCAATCCGGGTCGAGTTCCGTGTTTCAAACTCAGCCAAATGATTCTGTTCTTGCTTTCTCATCACCTCAAAAACCTGCCAAATTCATTCCACGACCAAAAATGAATATCTCTTATTTCCAGATTCAAAATGACCACCATCATAACTCCCATTTCATATCCGCTTGCCATCAACCCGTCTCGGGTTCCTCCACAACCGAGCCGAAGACAACAATCAAACAACAAAAAAAAGATATGCTAGAGACCTGCTTCACATGAGGAGAGCTGTTGATTTCGCAGAGGGCCTTCGCTCCCCTCTCCAACGCCTCCGGGTCGAACCCCGCACCTCTCGGCTCCTCGGGAGGCTTAGGCTTCGCCGGCAAGGCCGTGCCGGAAGGGGCATCTTCGGCGTGCTACGACGGAGGGAAGGGAGCGTTGGCATACGCGCGGGTCGAGAGCGTGGACGTCGTTGCCGCCGCCGCCACAATCGCCGAGGTAGTCTGGAGGCCGCCATTTCCAGGCTTCAATCCGGACCCTCCATGGCTTCCATAGGAAAAGGGGAAGAGAGAACGGGCGGTACGGATCGAGATTGGTGCGAACCGAGCATAAATCCCTGCATCGTGGCGCCACCGGAGCTGGTCATGTCGCCGATGCGGTTGCCGTCGGACTCGATTGGGAACTCGATGGTCTTGCCTTCGGCGAGGCTGCGGAAGCCCTGGATGGAGGACTCAGAAATTGCAGAAGAGATCGCAGAAGAAGCGACAAAGTGAAAGAGACGTGGAAGAGAGATCTAAATGGTTTCCTTGTTTGGGTTGGGCTTGGGTACCCGAACCCAATAAATATAAAACAATACCCAATTATCTTTATTGTTACCCAAACAAGTTGAGGCTCAATCCGACCCAAAACAAAAATTTTCGGGTCGGGTTTGGTCGGTTCGGGTCGGGTCATGTTTGATCGGGTTATTTTGACAGTCCTAATTAGAGGTGAAAGTTACATACAAATCATGCAAAATTGTGCAACTTTGAATAGCAGTTTCATTCACAGCTATCTTCTCCTTTCTTGTTTTTTTTGGAAAAATGACCTAATTAGCGGTCTAATTGTTCAAGTCCAAAAGCATTTCGTGCATTTTATGAACATAACTTTGAATATTTTCCTGAAAAAATATTTCAGACTCATTTATTTTGCGGAAAATGGATAATTTGGAAAACATTTTACTGAAAACGATCGTTTGTATCGCTTACAGAAATGAATGTAAAGAAAAAATACTTTCGTCATTAATGAATATGTTTAGACATAAATTGTTGTCGACAATGAAAATATATTCCATCAATTCATTATTTCAAGCGATATAAACGATCTTTTTTATGAAAATATTTACTAAATCATCGATTATCCTCGAAATAAGCTGAGCTTTAATCTCTCGAATACTATGTAAGCACATACAAGTCCTCATTTCATATAAAGCAGAAAATAAAAAAAAATGGCTTTAACGTCAATGAGACTATCGTTCTGCGTATTATTCTTAGCCTCGGCCTTGTTATCAGCACCTTCGAGCCCACAAGAACACCCGCTAGACCCTCTTACTCCCTCAGAACTCGAACTCGCATGCTCCCTCGGCGCCAATTCAATCCTCCCGACGACGAACGGCACCAAGTTGTCCTTCCAATACGTGGGCCTCCACGAGCCTGACAAACCCGCCGTCTACTCGTGGCTCTCAAACCGAACCGCTGCCACCGCCCTGCCTCGCCAGCTCTTCGTCGTAGCCCTCATTGATCGTCGAACCCACGAAATCGTCGTCGACATGTCCGTGAACTCGATTGTCTCGGATCGAGTATACACGGGCCATGGCTACCCCATGCAGACCAATGACGAAGTTTCAGCTGCCGAGGAGTTGCCGCTTTGGTACGCTCCCTTTGTGGAGTCGGCAAACAAGAGGGGTTTGAACATAAGCAACATCGTGTGCCAGTCCTATTCGATGCGGTGGTTCAGGGAACCCGAAATGGCGGGTAGGACGATGAGGCTCGTGTGCTACAATGCCGAGGGCACTCCTAATTTTTATATGAGGCCGTTGGAGGGTATAGAAATAGTTGCCAATTTCAGCAAGATGAGAATCGTTCAATACAAGAATAGGTTGGTCGTTCCGATCCCGAAAGGCAAGGGGACGGATTACCGGTCACGGAATGGGAAGAAGCTGAACGGCGTGGCGGTTGAGCAGCTGGAGATGGCCCGTTCATTCGAGATCGATGGCAATACGGTCAGGTTAGTGATTCATTGCACATTGAGGACTACGAACATGCCAATCTGCGCGCTACGTTTACATTGCTTGTTTTCCGGTATTTATATACCACATTGGCTTAAACGAGTTTAGCGTTGTGTCTGAGTATCTCGTGTGTTATAACCAAAAAAAGAGTCGAAACGAAATCACCATCTGATTTTGTCTTCGATTTTGGTTTGCATTCGCGATTAGTTGGAAAAACTGGATCTTTCATGTTGGATTCGATGTCCGAGCAGGACCGGTAATCTCTCTCATGTCGATCTTCAATCAAGAGGTGTGGAAACATCGCCGGGTACTATACAGAGGATTCATTTCCGAGGTATTTGTACCGTACATGGACCTAAGCGAGGAGTGGTGCAACTGCAACACCTTCGATGCCGGCCACTATGGCATGGGCCAGCAGGCGGTGCCGTTGGTGCCGTTCGCCGATTGCCTAGCCAGTGCGGCCTTCTTCGATGGTTACTACGCGAGTTCTGGCGGCACGCCCGCGAAAGTACCCAATATCTTGTGCGTTTTCAAAAGGCGTTCGGGTGATCTGATGTGGCACCACAGTGAAGAAGCAACTCTGGACCAAACCGTAAGTTCTCATTAGTTGAGTTTGGGAGAACTTTGGGGGACAGTCTTTGGAAAAATGCAAATGACTTTAAGTTGAAGGAGTTTACCAAAATGTAAATTGTGTTTGGTAAGTTGTGATTTAAAAGTTCATTGCAAAGCAATTTTTGGTAAAATAACGTTTGGAAAAATTATTTTTGCAAGACACTTTTTTTATTTAGCCAGTGAAAGGCAAGCGGCAGCTGGCGACCCAAATTTGGCATCGGCGGCCGTCGTCTGAGGTCAAATGACCTCAGGCAGCCTCTAGTGACCACCGACGAGGGTCGCGAAACCCAGGCAAGGGCCGCTTGCAACCCAGATTTGGAACCGCGCCGTCGTCGTCTGAGGCCGAACGACCTCAGGCAGCCTTGGTGACCACCAACGAGGGCTGCCTCGCTTGGGTTTTGCAAGCCTCGCCTGCGTTTCATGGGGGTCGCAAAACCCATGCGAGGTGGCCCTCGTTGGTGGTCGCCGGGGCTGCTTGGGGTCATTCGGCTTCAAACAAGGGCATTGCGGTGCCAGATCTAGGTCGTTGACGGCCCTCGAGGGTTGTCCAGGTAGCACGACCTCAGTCGGTCCTTGCTTGAATCACACAGCGCCTCTCTGAGGTCGTGCAAGTTCCTAGCGAGGACTGTCTAGTGTGGCCCACCGTGGCAGTTGTGCGACCCCAAGCGACGGTTGCTAGGTTGCACGACCACATCGGCTCCTCTTTGGCCCGTCACCGTCTCCTCATAGCCACGCCGCCGAGCTAAGCGGAGAAGATGATGAACGGTGATAAACGAGGGCAAAATCGAAAAATCAAAAAATAGATGAGGGTAGTTTTGAAAGGAATGTTTTTTACTTATTCGGAAGTGTTGCATGCTGAGAAAGCTAAAAGCCCAAGGTAACCTAGGACATGCTTTGGGCTTTCGGCCTTCACAAGGCGGACTTTTGCTGAATGGGATTTCCAAAAATTGTTCCCAAACACCCAATTTTAGCCCAATGGGTTTTGGATGTGCCCAAAGTGGCTTGGGAAAGCCATGCCCAAATGCACTCATGACGGTGCTTCTACATAACTTGTGGGGCACATAGAAATTGAACAGAAGTAGTCCTACTTTTACAAAGAGGGGCGTCAAATTTTGTTCTTATGAATAATGTGACATGTAATTGTAAGTGAATGAAATGAGATAGACCGGTTTGTCTTGGACTGACATTTGCAGATTATTTAATAATCAAATCCAGCTTTTGGTAAGATATTTTTGTGCCCTTAGCAAATAATATCATTGTAGTGATGATTGACATGTGCGGTTCGATTTGCACGTAAGGGAAGTAATGCCAGAAGTGAGCTTGGTGGCGAGGATGGTGTCGACGGTGGGTAACTATGATCATATACTAGATTGGGAATTCAAGCCCACCGGATCCATCAATGTCAAGGTAAATTTTCTCATGATAAGTATGTGGGAAAAAGTAATTAGGTGTTTTTTATTGGGTTCATCAATGAAAAACAACGCAGCGGAATATAGAACCTTAGACAGGATCCATGTGTATATTGAAATCGAGAGGGAATTTCGAAACGTACCTTTTGCAGATCGAGGATAAATCGATAACTGATTGTGTCTAGATTAGCGCCCCAAGTGTTGCGCCTCTACCGGTATCCACACACACGAACGTAATTCTCCAACGACCCACGTGCTAGCGAAAGATCTTGAAGTTCCTTTTTCTTGAACGCATTTTATTTTCGATACTCTTTCGAAAGAAAAACCCTGGACAGAGAACGATTCTCTATCTATTTATATATCCTCATTATCCAGCGGAATTAAAAGAAGTGGGCCGGGCGATTTGGGCCCGCTAAATCATCCACTTTTAATCGTACGTTTAATCGTTATCTCATAACGCGCACGACCACATAGATAATTTAAATAAGAGAATAAATCAAAATCTACTTCTTAAGTAGATCAAGGCGCATAGAAAATATTAAATCCGTTCGCTATTGTGTGCGATCCTGTAGATTCACTAAACATTAGCAGTGTGCTCAAAACCCTTTTGGCCCACAAGTCATAAGCGGTCTCTAGCAAGACATTATGACTACCTAAGTATAGTGAAGGTCGATTTTTCCGACACAACCTAATCCACAACTAATATTAGAGTATCAACATTGATTGATTCCTAGGGCAGACCACTAACATTTTTAATGGTTTTTTTAAAAATTTTGGTTATAAAGCACAAGAAAATTGTCAATAAAAGTATACAAAATCTAGCATACCAACTCCATCCTTTTTTGTGGCCAATTACCTATTGATTACGCATTACGCGTGAATATCATGCAGGCATTTCTCATTAGGTAAATTTCAAGTGGAGTGAGTGCATTTTAGCTAGTAGAATTTGCAATTAGATAACTGAATTTTGAGCTAACTCATCGTATATCCATAACTTTTAGTTTTTTGCAATTGATGTACTTTGACCGGAATCCAATTAATTTTCATGTGAACCACTAGTGGATTGAACACATGACCAATTTTCCATATGCCATCACATTGCCACGTGGACGCCGTGCTAGCAATTCATTGACCCGGCTAATTAAAATTAAAAAGATTAGGAAGTTTATGGTGTTGGATGATTGAAATCAAAGTTGAGTGGCCTATTACAAATTTCGCTGAAGTTTAGTACCCGCTAATGAAATTTACCCCATTTTTTTCTTGCTATTATTAAACAATTCACAATATCAATCTTCAAATGAGTCGTTTGCTCACCTCATATGCTAAATGAACTGAAATACAGGACCAAACTCAAAGAGCCCACCGCTTTGTCTCCCCATGCAGGTTACCCTTGCTGGAATAGTGCAGGTCAAGGCTGTGGAATGCAACACAGCCGATCAGATAAGAGAAGATCCTCATGGCACACTGCTGGCACAAAACACAATCGGGGTCTTACATGATCACTTCTTGACCTACTATCTGTTGAAAAAGAACAAGTGGCAAGTATGGTTCAATAACCTCTAAAGAGAGCAAAGAGTTGAAGAGGACACACACAAAATATTGCTGCTGAAAAACTCTCGTACATTTTACTCAACAGATCACAAGCCTATTAAATAGGCATAACATTGAAAACTACTCAGCAAGAAAATAACAACAGGATAACAATAACAAAGACCCATTAACATATCCCACTAACTAAAACGTGTAGAAATAAACCCTTACAAACTAGGACTCCACTACTACATTATTGAAGACATGTAAAACTGAAATTTGACCACTTCAACACTACTTCACGTGCTGGTGTTGTGTTTGTTCAATACTCTCCCTCAACACCAGCTTCTACTCTTTTTACCATACCGAGCTGATGACAGAAACTTTCGAACTTGTTGCTACTCAAGCTTTTTGTAAACAAATCTGCAACTTGGTTTTCTGTTTTGACATGCTCCAACTCAATTTCTTGTTGCAAGACTTTCTCTCTGATAAAATGATGATGCACCTCCACATGCTTAGTTCTTGCGTGAAAAACTAGATTCTCTGCCAAACGTATTGCCGACAAGTTGTCGCAGTACAAAGAGACACCATACTCTGTTGGTTGATGTAAGTCTTTCAATAATTGCATAAGCCAAGTGCTTTCTTGAGCTGCCATCGCTGCTGCTCTGTATTCTGCTTCCGTGGTTGACAAAGACACCGTTGGTTGTCTTTTACTACACCAAGAAATTGCTCCGGACCCAAGCATGAAGACATACCCGGTAGTTGAACGCCGGGAATCGTGGTCACCTGAATAGTCGACATCACAGTAGCCAACTAGTCTGCAATCTCCACCTTTCTTGTACATAATACCATAGCCAAGTGTGCTCTTCACATATCTCAAGATTCGACGAACTGATTCCAAGTGAGTCTTCTTTGGATTTTGCATGTAGCGACTCATCACACCAACTGCAAAAGAAACATCCGGTCTTGTTAAAGTTAAGTAGATAAGACTACCTACCAACTATCGATACATGGTAGCATCTTCTAAATCTTTCCCTTCATGAGCACACATTTTGGCATTTGGCTCCATCGGTGTAGAGATTGGCTTGCATCTAAGCATTGCAAATTTCTTCAACAAATCTTTGGAATACTTTTGCTGATGGAGAAATATTCCTTCCTGAGTATAGTCGACCTCTAAACCAAGAAAGTGTTTGAGCTGTCCAAGTTCTTTCGTCTGAAAGCGAACTGACAAATTCTCTTTGGTTTGGAGAATTTCTTCTTCCCAATCACCTGTGATGATTAAATCATCTACATACACTAGCAAAATAGCTAGCTTCCCTCCTTTAGCTCTAACAAATAAGCTAGAATCCGCAGATGTCACCGAATAACTACTATGAGTAAGAAATTCAGCAATCTTACCATACTAAGCCCTCGGTGCCTGTTTTAGCCCATAGAGAGCCTTCTGGAGCTTACACATATACTCAGGATGATCTTGATTCTAAAAGCCCATTGGTTGGCTCATATAGATCTCCCGATCTAGCTCCCCATGCAAAAATGCATTTTTCACATCCATTTGCCACAAGTTCCAACTTTTGCTTGCTACAAGTGCCAGTAGGACTCGTACAGTTGTAAACTTCGCAACTGGACTAAACGTTTCATCATAGTCTAGTCCATATTGTTGAGAGAACCCTCGAGCTACCAGACGAGCTTTGTGCCTCTCTATAGATCCATCTGTGCGGTGCTTTATCTTGTACACCCATTTGCAAGAAATAGGCTTCACATCTCTTGGTTTTGGTATGAGCTCCCAAGTCTGATTTCGCTCTAATGCAGCAATTTTCTCTTCCATAGCCTTAATCCATTCCGAACTCTGAGATGCTTCCTCAAATGTCTCAGGCTCTTTTGCATCAGCCTTTTCTACTATGGCGGCATTAGCATACTTAGGATTTGGCTTTCGGGCTCTTGTTGACCTTCTAAGTGCAGTTGGTGTACTTGCTCCACTTGGCTCATCTTCTTCGCTTGGCCTTTGGTATACACATGTTTGCCAAGGATTTTGAGTTATGCCTTCTTCAACATCTACATCGTCGTCTGCAACCTCTGTTTCACTTGAACTCAACTGGAATTGAGAAATTTCTAACATTTCCTTAAAAACATCCGAGTCCGGTAGTACTTCCTTCTTCGAGGATCACCATGAGGAAGCTTCATCAAACACCACATTCCTAGATGTGTAGCATTTCCCGGTTGTTGGATCGCAAAATCGCCACCCTTTTCTTTGACTGTCGTATCCTACAAAGATACACCTAACAACCTTTTTCTCCATCTTGCTACGTAACTGGTCAGGTACAAATACATAGCACACACATCCAAAAACTCGAAAATAACCAACAGCAGGCTTCATATCCCATATTTTTTCAAAAGGTGAACGAAAGCATAACCTTTGTTGAGGAAGCCTATTGGTCACGAAGGCCGCAGTCTTCATTGCTTCTGCCCAAAACTGTCCCAGAACATTCTTTGAATGAAGCATACTTCGACATACTTCTGCCAGATGCCTGTTTTTCCTTTCTGACACCCCGTTTTGCTGCGGAGTGCTAGCACGTGTGAACTGATGGCATATTCTGCACTCCTGAAGGAAATTTGTGAACTCATTTGAGATGTACTCTCCTCCATTGTCGGTGCGTAGACAACGGACTCTTTTACCAACCTCCGCTTCCACTACCTTCTTGAACTCTGTGAATTTTGAAAGAGTTTCAGATTTTTCCTTCATAAAGTAAACCCACACGTACCTCGAGAAGTCGTCAATGAAGGTCACCATATACTTCATCCCACCAACGGAGGCTTGCTTAATTGGTCCAAACACATCAGAGTGTATCAACTCTAATGGTTCCTTCGCTTTAAATTTGGACTCTTCATACGGCAACTGGTGCGCTTTTCCATACTGACAGCCTGCACATACAGTGTCTATTCTCACTTTAAGTTGTGGAAGTCCCTTCAACATCAACTTCTTCATCATCACATCTAGCTTAGAATAGCTAACGTGACTTAGCCGCATGTGCCATAAGTTTGCCGTCTCATACCTTTTCGTCTTGTCTACATATGCGGTTTCCGCAGACATCATATAGACAGACTCCGTTCTTCGTCCCTTCATTACCAGCTCTTCTGTAATCTCAAGGTTTCGATATATCTTCACATCTTGTGGACCAAACAGAACAAAATGGCTAGGAGATGTTAATTGTGCTACTGAGAGAAGATTTTTTTCTCATTCCTGGAACATGATAAACGTTTTGGAGTGGCACCTTGGCATCGCTACATTGGGGAGAGACAGCCGTATTACCGATGTGGTCTATCGGTAACTTTGAGTTATTCGGTCATTCGCCGTCACCACCACCCGACTTCCCTTGTACTCCGACAAGTTATGCAACTTTTCTTTATCACCGGTCATATGGTTTGAGCAGCCCGAGTCAACGATCCAATCATTTTCATAATTGATTTGATTGAATGTTGTTGCAGTAAGGGCTAGCTCCTCCTTATCTACGGCAAAGAAAGCTTCAGCATCCCATTCGTCTTCGTTTTTTGAAGTAGCAGCGTTACTCTCGATGGCCTTCTTTTTTGACCAGCAATCTTTCGCCATATGACCTTTCTTATTGCAGTTGTAGCACTTTCCTTCAAATTTTTGGCCATTGCCATGGTTCTTAGAACCTTTCCATGCACGAATGCTCCCTTCATCTTGATGACTTCTCGCCTTGTCATCGTTCTTTTTGGATCCACCGTAGGCATGCCACTTGGAATTCCACTTGCCTTTGTTGGCATAGAGTGCCTCTTCTTCATTCTTCAACTAGACTCCTCCCATTTGCTTTGCTAATGCTTCTTGACCAGCTAGCAAATTTTCGAATTCGACAAGCGACGGCTGAGTTTGCCATCCTTGTATGGCAGCAACAAAACTCCTGAATTCTGGCTTCAAACCATGGATGATGATCCGCTTCATCCTGGTATCGCCAATCGGAGCCTTCGAATCCAATTCAGTAATCTCTCGGCATAACGTCTTCACTTTGCGGAAGTACTGAGTGGCCGTCATGTCGCGTTGCACCATCGACAACAACTCACTTTCTAAGAGTTGGAGCTTCGTATCGTTCTTCTTAGAGAACAACTTGGCGAACGTATCCCAAGCTTCTTTGGGAGTTTCCGCATCTCGGATATGCTCCAGCACATCCTCTTCAACTATCGTCTTCAAAACGAACATGGCTTTGCCCGCTTTAATCTTCCACTTCCGCAATGTCCCATTCGCATCTTCAGCCTCCGGTTGTCTCACATCGTTTCCATTAACAACCTCCCACAAATCCTGGCCCTGCATATAAGACATTATGCAGGTAGACCAAGAATTGTAGTTTTGGTTACTCAGCTTCTTGATTCCCCCAACTACTTGAAGATCACCCATCTTGGCAATAGAGATGCTCACAAAATACTCAGAACCTTGCTCTGATACTAGATTGTTGAAAAAGAACAAGCGGCAAGTATGGTTCAATAACCTCTAAAGAGAGCAAAGAGTAGAAGAGGACACACACAAAAAATTGCTGCTGAAAAACTCTCGTACATTTTACTCAACAGATCACAAGCCTATTAAATAGGCATAACATTGAAAACTACTCAGCAAGAAAATAACAACGGGATAACAATAACAAAGACCCATTAACATATCCCACTAACTAAAACGTGTAGAAACAAACCCCTACAAACTAGGACTCCACTACTACATCATTGAAGACATGTAAAACTGAAATTTGACCACTTCAACACTACTTCACGTGCTGGTGTTGTGTTTGTTCAATACTATCTCGACCTAGATGTGGATGGCGAAGCCAATTCCTTCGTCAAAGCCAATCTAGTTACGAAGAGGACCGCCGAGAACACCTCGCCGAGGAAGAGTTAATGGACCGTCGAGAAGGAGACGGCCAAGACCAAATCAGATGCCAGGATCCATTTGGGGTTGGCCCCCTCGGAGCTGCTGGTGGAGAACCCCGTGAAGAAGACCAAAATCGGGAACCCCGTGTCGTACCGGCTGGTTTCGTGGTACACGGCTGGACCGCTCCTGATGGATGACGAGCACCTGTAAATACGAGCCACCTTCATCGACTATTATCTGTGGGTGACCCCTTGCAACAGGTCGGAGAAATGGGCGGGCGGGCCGCACTCTGATCAGAGCCGAGGGGATGATACATTGGCTGTATGGAGCCGCAGGTTGATCTTTCATTGACACCATCGATTGCACGCGCATAATGAATGACCTAATTTGAATCTCTACATGTGTCAAGGATAAACACTCTACAAAATCGACACAATGGGCTGATAATAAGCCAAGGATTCGTTCAACACTTGATCAAGCTCGATTCAATCTCATGACAAGGAAAAAGCTTGATTGATTCCAACTCTTCTCTTCTTCGTTTTTCGTGGGGTTTTGCAGGAACAGGAAGATTGAGAACGAGGACATAGTGCTTTGGTATACGATGGGGTATCACCACGTTCCGTGCCAAGAGGACTTCCCGATAATGCCCGTGCTGAGCCTCGGGTTCGAGATCCGACCCACCAATTTCTTCGAGAGGAATCCAGCTTTGGAGACCTCCAATTAATTAGCTTTGTTGCCTTAAGCCCAATAGAGACTCCTCCGACCCGCAACAACATTTTCTTGGCCATTTAGAACCGCAATATGATGTGGCCTATGTATGTATACGAGGTTGTACAAACAAGTGATGAAGTTTGAGAAAAATAATATCGGAGGAGAGAATTTGGTAGTACTATTTCACTTTGATTAGTAAAGTTATTGTTTAGTATCATGTGGAAACTACATGCGAAATCAAGAGCATCTACGAACGTATTTTTATATGGCACCCGACTAGTATACTCTTTTTGTTTTTTGCAAGACTCGCATTCGTTACCATGGATTGGGTAGTTCGGATTTAAAAAGTTAGACCAATTTTTCAAATCAATGATCATGAATGTGGGTTATGTAATAAGAAGAGTTCGCTTTCCTATTAGGGTTAATACCACCAAAAACTCTAAACTGGTACATGTGTGACAATTTTACCCCGAACTTTTTTTTGACCATCAAAAACCCCAAGCTGGTATACTTGTGATAATTTTACCCAAATTTTTTTTTTTACCACTAAAAACTCTAAATTGGTATATCCGTGACAATTTTGCCCCAAACTGGTAAACCCGTGACAAATTGACCATAAACTATTTTTTTGACCACGAAAAACCTCAAATTGATATACCTGTGACAATTTTATCCGGAACTAATAATTTTTTAATATTATTTTTTCTTTTTCTTTTTCTTTTTTTTCTTCATCTTCAACCTTTGGCCAATCGCCGGACCAGCGACCGGCCAAAGGCGAAAGTTGGCGAGGTCGGCCTCGCCGGCTGCTGGCGAGGGCGGACCTCGCCTAGGCAAGCGAGGACAGCCTTCACCCGACGTCGGCAAGGGCCGACCTCGCCAGATCCGGCAAGGATCGCCCTTGCCGGCATCGGGCGAGGGCTGTCCTCACCCGTCCAGGCGAGGTCGGCCCTCGCCGGCATTGGGCGAGGGCTGTCCTCGCTCGCCCAGGCGAGGGCGACCCTTGCCTGAGTCGGGCGAGGGTCACTCTCGACCGATGCCGGCGAGGGCGGCCCTCGCCAGCAGCTGGCGGGGCCAACCTCGCCGGCTTCCGCCTCTGGCCGGTTGCCGGAGCGGCGACCGGCCAAAGGTAGAAGATGAAGAAAAAAAAGGGAAGAAAAAAATTAATAAAAATTCGAAAAAATAAAAAAATAATATTAAAATTTTAGTTCAGGGTAAAATTGTCACATGTGTACCAGTTTGGAGTTTTTTGTGGTATATTCAGGGTAAAATAGTCACAAATGTACCAATTTGGGGTTTTTTGAGGTATGTTCGGGGTAAAATTGTCATATGTGTACCAGTTTAGGGTTTTTGGTGATAAAAAAAAAGTTCAGGATAAAATTGTCACACATGTACCAGTTTAGGGTTTTTAGTGGTATTAACCCTTCCTATTATTGGTATATAGCACATTGGTGCTATAAACCTTTCCTTTTGATATAAATATCTCTTGAAGATTCTTTGATTCATTTTTTCCTTAAAGCCAATCTACAAACTTTTTAATACAATGATCGGTGCAAACAATTTTTATGTGTTATTTTCATCCTTCATATATTTAACATTTTCAAAAGCTAGTTTTTGTTTTAGAAATTTTTGACACGATACGAGAGCACATTAAACTTCTACTATACGCATTTAATTCAAGCATGTCCATTTCGAAGAGGAACATCAACATATTTAGTCAATAGCTGTGTGTCCATATCATTTTCTTTTTCATTCCATCTTTCGTTTTTCTAGTTTTTTTTTCCCTTTTTCCCTCGAGAATTTCTTCTTTTCCCCTTGCCCTAGCCGACGTAGCCGTAATAGCTCTAAGCACGCCTTCACAATCGCTGCCATAAACCTCTCCAGTGAAACCCCATCCGTTGTTGCCGCTGCGATCCGACGTGACTCTATATGCTGTGCAATGGCCGGCGGTGGCTTCAATGCGTGCAGTGGCGTGCATGGAGGCTGAGCTCGTGGGGGGAAGAGAGAGAGAGAGAAGAGGGGACGGGGGAGATTAGGGTTTTGCTCAGCAAGTTCGGAGCGTGCAAATTAGCCACTACACACTTGTACACATATCGCTTTTGTTATCGCGTTTCTTTTGTGCAAACATATGTACACAACCCATATGCAAGTATCAAAACAGGACCAGCAAGGATAAGTCAAATCTACGTACTAAACAGGACCATTGAGAGCCTGACACGTGCTTCTCAAAACGTGAAACATATCTTACCCGTAATACTTGAAGTTCCTCGTTTTGAAATCCGTCAAGAAGTGTGGTTATTTAAGGATGTTGATGCCTCCCAAGGACTTTCACATACAATAATGGCTTCCGCTGGCAGAGTCTTGCTCTTCCTCCTCTCCATCCCCCTCTCCCCCTCCTTCGTCTCGCCAGCCTCATCTCAGCATGAGCACCCGCTTGATCCGTTGACGCCGGCGGAATTCTCTCTGATTCGACGTGCGGTGAGGAGATCGTATGGGGCATCGAGTGAAAACGTAACGTTCCAATACGTGGGTCTCGACGAGCCAGATAAACCGCTCATTTACTCATGGATGTCGAACCGAGCCAATAAGATACCCCCTCGCCGCCGAGCCGCCGTGGTCTTGCGGTTCCACGGGCAAACTCATGAGCTCACTGTGGACTTATCGAGCCATCGACCATCAATCGTCTCGAAGGAGGTTTTGTTGGAAAATCAATCTTGGCCTCACTCACGTTTAATTCATTTATCGACTTCATAATTGAGATTCGTTAGCCCCCAACTGTTTTACTTTGGAAAAATGGTATTGCATCCATAGGCCCTTGATCTTGACATGTGATGAGCAAAACAATCAACGGTCTTAAAAAGTAAGGCTCCAAATTCTTTTTGAAGTACGTGGTTCCAATGTGAGCCCATGTGATCAACTTGATCTATTAGAATGGGACTTTATGTTAATATGTGATCACTCCTTTAGGTAAATGGATTTGCTAACGGCATCTAAATAATATTCGTGGCTCATTTTCTTTTTTGTCTTTTTTTCATTATCGACACATTCATTCACATTGCTAGCTGTAATCTATTTCATCTTCTTATTCCTTACTCCTTAATTTTCCTGCTCCAAATCAGTTCTCTAGACTTATTCTACTTGATAAAACCAATCACTTGGTGGCTGTATACATGAGTTCAGATGGATCCATCAAATTTTTATCTTTCTTTTTCTTGAGTCGTGACAAGCGTAATATGCTTTCAAACAGGTGTACCATGGACACGGCTTCCCTATGCTCACGCCAGAGGAGCAAACAGCTGCGACCGATCTGCCTCGGACCCATGACCAATTCATACGATCCGTCGAAAAGAGAGGCCTCGACATGTCCAGCATTGTGTGCTCATGTTACTCGGTCGGTTGGTACGGAGAGCAGAGTAGCAGGAGGGTCGTGAAGGTCCTTGCTTACTACACAAATGGCACGGTCAACTTCTACATGAGACCCATCGAAGGCATAGTCATGGTGGTCGATCTGGATTTGATGAAGATAGTGAAGTATCGCGACCGGTTCACGACGACCATGCCGACAGCGGAGGACACCGAGTACCGTCTTGAGAAGCAAAACCCTCCCTTTGGGCCGCATCTGAAGGGCGCGGCCATCGTGCAACCTCATGGACCAGGCTTCGAGATCAAGGGACATACTATCAGGTACTCGTCAAAATGCTAAGTTGTTTTACTTTAACCTTTATTAAACCCTTATTTGAGTCTCACCAAACAAATAAAATTTGAACTTCCAATTAAAACACCGTACGTGGTTGGAATTGAGACGGAGACACGAAAGTCAAATTAGCGTCATACTCGATTTATTTCAGCCACAAAACCAGTCGAAAGGAACCTTGATCGGACATAGTTGAATTAGTACCATCATGCCTGTTTGTCAATGAACGTATCAAACCATCATCGCTAGCTTTCACCGAAAGAGTTCTCTTTCTTTTGCTAAGGTTTGCCCAAAAGAAAGATCAAACTTGATAGCGACAAGGCAATCGAATCCATGTTTCCATTTTGGACCACTTAGCTGATATTAAACACACGAGCTTGGACATGAGAAGTGGCGCTAATAAGGTCCTCCACCCGTTACGGAATGTCTTGTTTTAATTTGATTTAGCAGCCCCGAAATGCGCAGCTGCTTAAGATCTATCCTTGGTAACATCTTGTTCATGTAGCATTATCACAAACGGTTCTGACCATATTTCACGTCAGCTTAGACAGACATCATAGCATTAGCTCAACTTATGCACATCTATATGAACCGAACCATATTTCATCTGTGGGAAATTGGGAATGTTCGTTTGAGTCGACGAAATAATGATGAGCCTCTATTAGCATATCCTTATCAGAACACATTTATAGGAATTTACCATGAAATCTAATGGAGACAAATACACATACAGGCCTTTGTCGCAATTTAATCAAATTATTGTTGTGGCACAGCTGGGCCAATTGGAAGTTCCATCTAGGGTTTGACGTCCGAGTCGGTCCGATCATCTCGCTAGCATTGATCTACGATGTGGAAATGGGTAAACATCGACAGGTACTATATAGAGCCTATGTGTCCGAGGTCTTCGTGCCCTATATGGACCCAACCGAAGAGTGGTACTACAAGACCTACTTCGACTCTGGAGAATTCGGGTTTGGATTGTCTGCGGTGTCACTCCAGCCAGGGGCGGACTGCCCCAATAACGCGGTATTCATGGACGGATTCTATGCGCGCCAAGATGGTACCCCGGAAAAGATATCGAACGTGACTTGCGTGTTTGAAAAGTATGCAGGAAACATCATGTGGCGTCACACTGAGACTGGAATTCCGGATGAGACTGTAAGCAGAGTCTCATTGTGAATATTCCGCAATCTTAGGTTTTTGGTGCTTTCAATCTCTAGGGTTTAAGGAAAACTTTGAAAAGTCTAACGTTGGATGATTTTTCAGATAAGAGAGGTCAGATCGGACGTGAGCCTGGTGGTGAGGTCGGTGTCGACGGTTGGCAACTACGATTACATTCTTGATTGGGAGTTCAAGCCAAGTGGAGCCATCAAATTCGAGGTCTGCTGTTATATCTTCAATTTCTCAGATCAAAGAGCATACACTGATCGAATTTAACGTCCTAATTAATGGAAAGTTCAAGCTGCTTCTGAGGTGTCTTTGAATTTAAATCTACGATTTTTCCTTGACCTAATTAAGTAGAAATCTTCCCTTATGAGGGTCCATATCAACATAGACATTTCTAATCTTTGAATTTAACGTCCTGTCATTAGGCTTTTCAACAAAGATATTTCTACGTTTGGTAATGGGGTGTCAATGCGTGGCCACTTTTTTCTCTCTTTTTGTCGCGCATGGAGTGGAATCTGTCGTCCACTTAAATCGTGGAAATTGATGATTGAGAAGGCAAACAGGGATTAGCAAAAAAATCTAAGTACATGGATGGACTTATGCTATAATACTATGTAAAACTTTATTTGAACAATGTCAACTCAAGGTAGATGTTAGATAAATGCGCAATTTCATGTTTAATGTCGCAACATACATCCGTAATCGTTCTTTTTTTCCGGGGACATACTGCTTGAATATCTTGTGCCAATTTTCGCAATTTAGAATTTTCATCGAGCTATTATTACTCCATAGGGATAATGACACAAACAATCTATGAACTTTGGCCCAATATGTAATATAATTTTTAATTTGTTCAACATAGTCCCTGAACTTTAGCCTAATGTACAATGTGGTCCATGAACTTTTCGTATATATTCAATGTAGTTTCTGAACTATATGAAAATATTCAATGTAATCCATAAACTTGAATTAATGAAAGGACTATATTGAACGTTTTCGTATAGCTCAGAGATTATATTGAACATGTATCAAAAATTAAAGGATGACCGTGAACATATTAAAAGTTCAGGAACCACATTGCATGTTGGGCGAAATTTCAAGGACTATTTGTATCATTTTCACTACTCCATATGTATATCTAATTGTCATCTATTTTGCTTCATCTAAATTAATCGGCAATTTCTTTGTCACTTCGGATCTTGATACCAAATTAATCAACAGGTCGGACTGACTGGACTACTAGAAATCAAAGCAGTGAACTACACTCATGCAAGTCAGATAAAAGAGGATGAATATGGGACAATGGTTGGAGAAAACACCATCGCTACGCATCACGACCACTTCTTGACCTACCATCTCGACCTTGACGTCGATGGTGGTCCAAACTCCTTCATCAAGACCAGTCTGATCACAAAAGCAGTGGCCGATGATAGCGTGCCCAGGAGGAGTTACTGGACCGTGTCGAGCAAGACGGCAAGAACTGAGTCAGAGGCACAGCTGCACTTGGGATTGGAGCCATGTGATCTCGTTGTGGTCAACCCAAACAAGCAAACCAAAGTTGGGAACAATGTCGGGTACCGCCTCATCCCGGGGCCGATCGCCAGCCCCATTCTGTTCCGTGATGATTACCCGCAGATCCGCGCCGCTTTCACCAACAACAACTTGTGGGTGACTCCGTACAACAAGAGCGAAAAATGGGCTGGAGGCCGATACGTCGATCAAAGCCGAGGGGATGACACTTTAGCTGTTTGGACCAAGAGGTAACTTTTGATTGATGTATGTCTAATTCCCTTGCTAATCACGTAATCACGGTAGGAGCAAGAGGTAACTTATCCTGTTTCAATGTCTATGAGTGATTAATTCAACATTTGATCAATTGTACATAACATCTGAGTCTCATTTATCCAATTAAATCTCCCAATTAAGGTATACAGTCAATGGCAAGCGCGATCCTTAAATTTTTCTTTGTACTGTTACAGTCGAAATCATGCGGTCACTGGTGTTTGATTATGCAGGAACAGGAAAATTGAGAATGAGGACATCGTGTTGTGGTACACGTTAGGCTTTCATCACGTCCCTTACCAAGAGGATTTCCCGATAATGCCGACACTGAGCGGCGGCTTCGAGCTCCGGCCAAGCAACTTCTTTGACAGAAACCCGGTGCTCAAAACAAAATCCCCAAAACCTGTCATTCCGAGCTGCAAGCCCTAGAGATGATCTTTCCTGGAATTGGAGTGCTCTTATCAGAGGGTCTTTAAAGATTTTCAGATTAAATGTTTTAGCTCATCCTGGATCAAGAATGTCATTGTAGCATGTTTGCACATGTATAATCTATTTGAAAGTCTACTCTTCAGTTTTCCTTCTACGAAAAAATGTCTACAACATTAAGCAATCTCTTGGATTAGTTGGTTCAAGCAACGCGTAATAGCGCAGATGGCACCAACCGCTTATGCAATCCCTTCATTTATAACTATGAATTGCTATGATTCAATCCCCAATAAAGGATCGAGTGTTTCTGATGTTTGGCTATCGATTGAGAGGGAATTCACAAGCTCGATCCAGCTTATTGAAGTTGAAGCAGGTGACCATGTCCAACGGCTACACAACCCAATGTGATCTGTACAATGATCATAGTGTTTATCTCGGTTGCAAAAGTAAAAGACCGACAACATATCCAGATGTTCCATTCCTATCTAAAACGTGGTCTTTGCTTCTCTCGAAATAATAATATATTGAGAATATGGACAAGGGAGAAAAGATAATCCTCTGCTCCTCAACATCAATCTTTCAATCTAACTAACGAAAGGTATGGAACAATTTGGCCACTTAACCACTTCAGGTGGTATAACTCCGAGTGCTGGGTTGCTCTTGAAGAAATTGGCCGGTCGGAGCTCAAACCCACTGCTCAATGTCGGCATCAGCGGAAAATCCTCCTGGTATGGCGCATGATGGAACCCCAAGGTATACCACAACACTATGTCCTTGTTCTCTATTCCCCTATTTCTGCATTATCAAACCAGCTCGAAATGTCAAGTAACCAAACAATTGATAAATGTTCGCTTTTCTAAAAGTTCAAGCCATCACTACGATAGAGAAACTAGGAAGTACCCTTGGGTCCATTTGGCTAACGTGTCATCACCATGGCTCTGATCTGTGTACAATCCACCAGCCCACTTCTCGGACTTGTTATATGGCGTGACCCACACGTTATACTTGGTAAATGCTCCGCGAATCTGGGCATAATCATCGTCTGATAGGAGGGGCCCGGTTATTGATCCAGGGATTAAACGGTAACCAACCGTATTCCCCACAATAGTCTTCTTGCCCGGGTTCACCACCAACAGCTCAGCCTGCTCCGAGCCAAGCTTGATCTTCGCATCGGACTCCGTCTTAGCTGTTTCGCTAACGACACTCCAATAGCTTTTCCTGGGGGATCGATGATCTGTTACTGGGGTCTGTTTAAAGATGGACTTGACAAAAGAGTTGGAATCACCATCAATGTCAAGATCGAGGTGGAAGATGAGGAAATGGTCATGTCGCGTGCCCAAGGTGTTTTCTGCTAACAGTACACCGTATTCTTCATCCACTATCTGGTCATTGTGAGTGTACTTTGAACCCCTCACCTCCAGTAGACCGGTCAACCCTACCTGCAGTTCAAGTACTATGAAACTGCAGTGAAGCGAAGCAATATAACCACTTCTTTTGCGCCTTCATGCTAATTGTCAATTCAATTGATCAACGGCCGGTCACTTCGCGCAAAAAAAGTGTCAGCTTCAGGTTATATGAAAACTCATGCAGAACAAGATCAAGGGACTGAAAGACGAAGAATAAATGACTTGGGAGACTTACTGTGGCTTTGATGGATCCGCTCTGCTTGAACTCCCAATCCACAATGTAATCGTAATTGCCGACCGTTGAAACCATCCTCACCACCAGGTTTACCTCTGGCCTCACCTCTCTTATCTGCCAGACCAGTTCAATCAGATGTCAGGTTTATCAAAATGCTCTGAAAGCAGTCGTGCATCGGAGCATCGCAAGGTAAAATAGTACCTATCGACATCGAAAGTCATGATGTTCCTAAGCTCTGAAAAGGGGTCAAGGAGTGGAGAACAAAACCATAGGCGTTTCACCATCTTATAGTGAAAGATCATTATGCAGACTCATTCCAGGAATGAACTAATGTAGCTATCATATTGCAAAGGCTACAGGAATCTAAATCATTTCTGCGAGCTCAAATTTAGAGCTCACTGCCTTAGACAAGAGTTGACATTCTTCACCAAGTTAACAATCTCTCTTATGAGAACTAAGCCTATTAAGTACACGGTACGTAATACGTCTTGTGGTCGAATGCAGCAAGATTAGTCAGGTCTTCCGGAGCATCATATAAAGCATACTGGGACCATCAAGTCTAACCACAGCCTTCAGATAAAGCAAACCGTCGATCATAGTAGAAGTAGTGTAGTTGCACCGCTCCATCAGACCAGTTTGTCCTGTCTTGGCCAAGCAATGACCGATCACTTCATTGCCTATTCAAATTCTGTAAATGCCTAACCTAACTATCTTCAACTTAGCTGAGAAACCGAATCAAAATCGAATAGAAAATCACTCTCTGGGTCAATTGTTTCAAATGAAGCATCACTTCAAATTTTGGGGCTGAAAATACAAAACAACTGCTGTTAAACCAGAAAAAAAATGACTCACCACTTTGTCAGGAATGCCGAGCTCGGTGTGACGCCACATGATATCTCCAGCATACCGCTCGAACACGCAGAAAACATTGGACATCTTGATAGGTTTCCCGTCCTGTCCAGCAATGTACGCATCCATGAACACGGCATTTTCGGGGCAATCCCGCAACGGCTCGAGCTGCATGGCGCAGAGCCCGAACCCGTATTCACCCGCATCGAAGAAGGTCCTGTAGTACCATTCCTCCGTGAGGTCCATGTACGGCACGAATAGCTCTGAAATGAATCCCCTGTACATCACCCGCCGGAACTTCTGCTTCTCCGCATCATAAATCGACGCCAGCGAGATGATCGGACCTGCTCTCACATCGAAACTCAAGTGGATTTCCCAGTTAGCCCACCTGGTGCATTGAGAGAAGTCACAAGACTGCATGATCTGAGCCAATGGATCATGAAAATAGCATATTGGAGATATGAAAACCATTCTTAACAACTTAAACAGTTTAGAGTGACGCTTATGACTGTTGTCAACGAGTACTCTAAGGACACTGCTGTTCACAAAACCCAATACCAAGATCGAAAGTTGCTATCATCAAGTTATTAACCTATGTCGAGAAAATCACTAATGCCCTGCAAAATTAATGTCACGAATACTTTACAGTGTATACATGAAAAAGAGTTCATGCCACTCTATAATCACGTTTTGATGATCACGGAAAGAGAGAGGGAGAGTGATGACTTTGCCTTGGACCTGATCATATGCCCGTCCACCGTGAAACTCGGGCCCTCCGGCTGCACCACCCCGATGGGCTTCAGGGATGGCCCGACCCGCTTCTGCGATCCGCTGTAGTCCGTCCCATCGGCCTTGGGCACTGGGACCGTCACTCTATCCACGAACCCCACGATCCTCATCTCGTCCAGATCAACGGTCACCGTCACTCCCTCCACCGGCCTCATGTACAAATTCACCGTCCCGTCCAGATAGTAACACATCACCTTAACCGTCCGGCCGACCTTCCTCGCCTCCTGCCCGTACCAACCCACCGTGAAGCACCCGCACGTGACCTCCTCCGCCTTGAGCCCCCTCTTCCTCATCGACTCCAGGAACGGCGGGTGCCGCCGGGCGAGGCTGCTAGCGGCGGCCTGCTCCTCGAATGTGAGCATCGGGAAGCCGTGGCCGGCGTGCACTCGGGCCGAGTCCACCCGACGGGCTGAGAGGTCGATGGTGAGCTCGTGGGTTCGCTTGTCGGCCCGCGCGATGACGAGGGCCCTGCGAGGGGGAGGACGGGAGAGAGAGGGCGCGGAGAGCCATGAGAGGAGGAGGGGTTTGTCGGGCTCGTCGAGGCCGACGTAGTGGAAGGTGAGGTTGCGGCGGGGCGAGCCGGGGAATGAGTCGGCGGCTATGTATCGGGCGAGCTCGAGCTCGGAGGGAGTGAGGGGGTCGAGCGGGTGAGCCTGGTGGTGGCGGTGGTGGGTTGACTTGGTTGAGAGGGTGATGATGGATGAGAAGAAGAGGAGACAGAGGAAGAGGAGGCCTTTGGGGGGTGGAGTCATGGTTTCAACTTTGAAGTGGATGAGAAAGTTTGTTTGCTTTTTTTTTTTTATAAAAGTGAACCAATAAGTATATGGTTTAATAATTGAAAAGTTGACACTATTCAAAAGGTGAGCGATTTTACGACATGTTTAGGTTTCACCTGAAATTTAAAACTTATCCTATTAGAATCGGTCCCCCATATTTGAGTTGAATGGTGAGCGCTCCAAATATGACTTATTATTAGCATAGAAAAGTTTAGAGAGAGAAAGAATATGCGAGTAGACAATTAGTGAAGCTTAGGGTCTTTTTCTTTTTGGGGACAGTAACCAAAGTAAGTGTGAAATCCCAGAACATCACATACTAAGACGTTTTTTAATCTTCTTATATTATTATTACGCATGCGGAAGATAACATTTAAATTCAGCATTTATAGCATGAAAAACACATTCTTTTAGAATACAAGGGAAACATCATCCATTCATTTCATTTGACTTATTACATAACATCGGGTGGTATCACTATATACATCAGAAAACTAACTGGGATGAATCAAAAAGTTACATACTCCCTAGCCACCACTAGACGAAGTCCCCTCAGCTATTGCTCGTTATCATCACCCGATCAATCAGACCACGCCCAAAAGTCTCTATTGTGGTATCCCAAAAGTTGTCTCCCTTGCTCCTATTACACCCACTCCCATTGACTACTCCTCGCCGTTACCACTGTCATCACTACTACCACCATCATTGTAAGGGATCGGCCCCTCCAAATGTCCATCTACCAACACGAAGACTGAAACAAAATGGTATGGTACTTTGCCCCTTGGGGAACCTAGGTCCACCCACAGAGTGGCCGTGTAACCCACAAAAATAGCTGATGAAAAAGATGGGTCGGTGAACTCGTTCAAGTTGCCCTCAAGACGTACAAGCACCCTATAGCAGGAGATAGGTGATGCGGAGACTTAAGGCATAGCTAAGGATCTAAAAATATGTATCAACGAGAGTGAGCAATAGCTCAACAAGAGATGAAAACAAGTTCATAAGACTATCTATCTGACATGCTCTTGATTTCTAGGACATACCTACATGAATTGCATCTCAAACCATCAAGCAAAACTAGCATTTCCTTTGAAAATCATATGAACCAAGCAATTCATGCATTACAGATGGCACACACATCATATTGCATTTCATGTACGTATTATTGGATCCACCCCCATCTCATGGTACAACCAGTGACAAGTCGGCCCGTGTGGGTCACTTCCAGTATGCAAACCGAACTTCCGTGACAAGTCGGCCCGTGTGGGTCACTTCCAGTATGCAAACCGAACTTCCATGGCACGGTGACCATAGGCATCCCACTCTCCAAGGCATCTTGATTTCTCAATAAACCAAGACCTTCTCCTTCCGACAACAATAACCCTCCGTCGGGGATCCTCCACGAGTTGAATCTTACAGGCATCCCACACAGGGGTATCCCACTCTCCAAGGCATCTTGATTTCTCAATAAACCAAGGCATTCTCCTCCTGACAACAACCCTCCATCGAGGATCAAATAAACATTGCCCAAGCATAACCAGTATGTGACAACAAGCAAATATGATCACTCATGAGTGCACAACAAGAAATCACAACCATAGCATCACATTTTCCTATGCACAGTCACTTTCACAACGCATTCCAATTTCTGCCACCTCAAATATAACCTCATTTCACCCATCAATTGACCTCTAGTCACAGTCTAACATATCTCATTTGAAATGTCAGAGAGTATACAATAATTCACTAGAAGACATCAAGTCCAAATTCTCAAGTTTTCATGTGAGAAATGGTACATTTTTGAAATTGGGCAAATCTAGGCAGTTTTGCATAGAATGGAATTTCTTTTAAAATAAATAACAAATGGACTCCAAAAATTATAATTTTTGGATATGTTATAAAATACATCTGGATGAACATTTTTCACGGGGAAATAAAAGTCCAAATATTTTTTTAAGCATCTCATTTATTAGCTCAAAGTCAGACTAAAAACTGCTCACTGGAACAGAATCTTTGTTCCAAAAAATTAGTTCCTTACCATACCCAAAACATTTCCAAAAATCCTAAAATTTTTATATGTTGTGGAGGAAGAAGTTCGCAATAACTTTTTGAAGGAAGTTTGTTCAAAATTGGCCCAGAAAATTTTATAGAAAATCAAGAAAGTGTGGACCTCACCGAAATACCTATTCTGGGCAGTTTTACACAGTCCCAAAATGAGGTGATCATCCAACCTAAATCAAGTCCAACATTTATGAAATTTAGGTATGTGAAACTTAAATATGTTTGGAACAACTTTTAATGAGAAAGTGTTTGGAAATTCGGACTGCAAAATTCTTCACAAAAATAACAAAATGAAGTGGTACCACAAACCAGATTCTGGGTTTTCCAGAACAAGAGTAAAATTGGCTCTGATTGGGAAAACCATCAAACTTAACCCAACAAAACTCATACCCAACAACATGCAATATCCATTTCCACCTTCAAACAACAATCTTTACCCATTTAAGTCACATGCACCACAAGATCTTACCTTGGAACACACATGCAAGGCCATATAAGGCTTGAACTCCAACATGCAAGCTAAGTAGAAGCTTGTACACTCACATGCACACACAATCCTTACCTGGACAGCAACATGCACACCCATTTGACATCACAAAACCTACATGCAAAGCTAAACAAATCACCCACAGCCACAAACAAGTAAAACCAAGGGCAATGAGAGATGAATAGGCTTAAGAACAAGCTTCATCTCCTGGCTTTGGGTTGTCTAACACCGGTAACGCCTTCCCTAGGGTGTCGATCACGCCCAAACACAAAGAAACCAGGCTGGAATGAAGGCGGTTTGGCGGTGAGGGCGGCTGTGGTACGGCGGTGAAGAAGGGAACCGGCGAGAGAGACATGGTGAGCAAGTGAGCAAGTTTTAGAGAAAATGAGAGTTTGTGAGGGGGGAGAGGTCTCACCGAAGGGGAGGGGAAAAGGAAGAGAAAATGCTTTAATTCCCCATCATTTGCCCCATTTGAGTGTTAAACACTCTTTCTCCCTTTTGCATGTAATCCCATTGGGTGAAACGGGTGGCATGCAATGATTAATTGGCTTAAATCAATGAAGTAATCCAAATTTTGGAGGAATAGGTGGCCGGCCATGCAAGGGTAGTTTGGACATTATTTTTTTGTCCCAAGTGTCAAATTTAAGTGCACCTAATGTCCACTTAGGATCTTCCTTGGTGTCCAATAATTTGTACCTTAATTTATCCCTATACTTATGCATATGGCCACATATTAATCCCTTAAATTATCCAATGTACCCCAATGATTTTTTTGGATCATAATGTGTCAAATACCTAATTATTGACATCCTGGAAGTATTTCATCAATTGTCTAACAAACCTTTGATCATTTCCAATAGCAATTCTTATTATGGTAATGCAAAATTTGGGATGTTACAGTAAGCATTTGGCAACTTCAACAATACATTTAGTAGTCTATCTATGGAGAATTTCAGTTGTCGGGGACATCAATCTTGCTTCAGAATTCCCGTTTCTTGGCACAAAAGCAGTCATGCACAGCCTAAGGTCCGCCAAAGCGAGCATTTGGCAACTCCAAAGCAATATCTTTGGTAGTCTATCTATGGAGTTTAAGTTTCAGTCGTTTGGGACATCAATCTTCCTTCAAAGTTCAAGTCTACTAAAGCAAGCATTTGGCAACTTCAAAACAATACCTTTGGTAGTCTATCTATGGAGAATTTCGGTCATTTGGGACATCAATCTTGCTTTAGAGTTTCACTTTCTTTGGCAAAAAAAGCAATCGCGCACAACGTTAGGTCTGCCACTTTAGATCAATACCTTTGGTAGTCTATTTATGGAGAATATAGGTCATTTGGGACATCAATTTTACTTCAGAGTTTCACTTTATTGGCAAAAAAAAAAAACAATCGTGCACAACATTAGGTTTGGTTCATAGGTTCTAGGCTCGGTTCTTACCTAAGAATTGGAAATTGAACTGTACAGTACTGGTTCCAATTTTTTTGGAACCGGTAACCGCGGGAACCTAAAATTGGACCGAATCTACACGTTGAATGTTAAGATTACACATTGAATTTATGGCGGTAGATCCACATAAAGAAATGTTTGTGATTAATCCAAACGAAATGAAACAAAAGATATAGTAGATTTAGGACAGTTACTATATGTGATTTACCTAAATTGTATAATTTCTGTGTTCTCAGAAATTATATTTTACAAAATAACTATCTAAGATAATAAGATTACAACATTAATTACGATTAATTAGAGGCCCGACACGTCTTAGCTATTGGCATACTTGCTCTTCTTCAAGAACACTTGCACACGCTCGCTCTTCTCCGTTTTTGGTCTGAACGATTTACCTCACGGAAGAGAGAGCGCGAGGAGAGAGAAGATGGGGATGGTGATGAGGAGGACAAAATCCACTGGGGAGGAAGAAGAAAACTTAAGAATTGGAAATGAATAACCAGAAAACATGAAAATTGAAAAAGATGAACTTAATCCCAATTCGATCAAAGGAAACTTCTGTTCTGTATTTGTTATCCAATTGTAAATTTCAGATGAAATTGCCCCAATCTAGTCATTGGAAAATGTGGCTGGCCGGCAAGGTCAAATCTTTATTTGAGACTGATTTGATCATTTCTGATCTTTATTTGAAATAAAGCTTATTCCGGTCACTTCAACCCATTTTTTTAAAAATTTTCCCTTAAGAGATATATAAAAGTGTATAATCACGAGAGAAATAGAGAATCAAGGAAATACGGCGAATGTCCTAATTATCGGTGGCATAAACCTAATTATTATATGGATACGGATAGGGACTTTGGACAGGGAGTGTGAAGGGACCAATGGAGTCATTTGTCCCTAGCGTTTGTCATTGGGTCAAAAGGATTCTTTGGTGATGCTTATGTTGGGTCCGTGTCCTTGTCGATAATTGACGTGGCTACAGCGACATCCAAAGTTTGATGAAGACATTTTCTTGTCGATTTATAAGGTGGGGAAGAAGCCATTTCTTATTCATAACTCGTAGGTCCTCCGATTACAATAAGTTTGTTGATGTGTGATGATAGGTCAACTTTAACATCGAGATACTGACTTATCAAGCCGATAACGTGACGATATAACCTACTTCGGTATCGATCATTCGAGAAATTCTATCCATGTCGAATTAGTAGCCTCGCGTTTGAAAATGTTGTGGTATCATGTGGCGCGTCGCTATAAGATGAGTAGAATATTTCTCGTTTTGAGTTGTCGCTCATATCTCATAAAAGGGCAATCGCCGTATAAGACTAGTGATTATAAATCAAAATATTGATAAATCACGCCATATATTTGTCTCAAATAACTTGATGAATAGAAATTAGAGAGTGCGATTTTGTTTGCTCTTTGTGGATAACTCTATTTCTAAAAAAATTAACAAAAAAGTCATAAACCTATTATACGGCGGCGGCCAATTCAGTTTTAAATCTTTCAATTGTTCTAATTTAGCCCTAAACCTTTTGACGATTTGTCAATATAACCGAGCTTAATTGAACATTTTAAGAGATTCACAACCTAGACAAAAAAGTGATTCCCTTCTTGAACCCGTCCCGCCCAATTCAACATCGACATGTCCAAGCCCGATTAGTTCCACGAATGAAATAAGAAGTCCTGCGCGTGCTAATATCGACGCCTTTCGCGAAATTATATCTCCAAGTCGAACAATCAGGAAGGCATGGAAAATGAGCGCGCAAAATGATAATACGGTCAATTTTGTGAGACCATTATTTATTGCGTTATCGGTAGATATAAATGTGATGATTTTTCAATTATGTGGGCTGGCCAAAGGCTTTAAGTTAGATGTTTGGCTCAGCTTAGGTTAGGCCTGACCGTCGAGCTTGTTATAATTTCGTCGAGCCCGCCCAATCCCATTCGATCCACCAAGGAGCTTCTAATCTATGAGCCCATTCGATAAAAAAAATAATTAAAAAAAAATTGAGGATTCAAAACTTCAAAAATTAGTAGGTGAATCCCAACATACGACTTACAAAGCTACTGATTTCTTAAAGTCGGGCTCAAAATGCGCAAGAGAAGTACCATGAGTTTCTTGCTTTTGGCAAATTGACGAAGGAAGGACACATGGAATCGTATATAATTTTTCCGTAGCTTTTCTCGTTTTTACATTTAAAGTGAAATTGTAAGTAACTCATTATATGCTTAATAATCGACAATTAATCTCCCCTTTTGTTCTTGTCGCGACCTCCCCGAAACGGCCCCGCGGCCTAAGGGGGTTTGACTAATGGATTGCTAAGTTGAACCTAGCTCGAGCTCTCCCAAACTCATACCAATTCGCGACTTAATTTTAAGTTGTTAACATGCAAATCGATTTCATTTAGGAGTCGCCACTAATCGGTTATTGGTGGGTCGATTAGACACCCAAGTGAAGCACGGGAGAAATGCTTCACTTCTACGAACCAGAGATTCAATGGGTACGGGGACTTGATTACACTAATCGACTAATTAGTGCCCTTTCGGTACCTAATCTTGTTCAATTCACCACCTAACATGTTCTCGCTAATCGGGAGTCTCAAAATTCCATTCCTAACTAAGCTAAAGGGAATGACAATTAATATCCAAACCTAGACATGCATAATCAACTACGCGCAAAGTCAAATTAAATGTGCAATTCAAAGTGTGTGAACCAAGCGACGTGCGATTAAATCTAGCACTAAACATGCGAAAAGAGCAAGAAAAGCTAATTTCAAAATCCAAATGAATTTTCTGAATTTTTTTTTTTTAAAATTTTTTTGATTTTTTTTTAAAAAATAAAAGATTTTTTTTAAATTCTTTTTTCGGAATTTTTTTTTGAATTTTTTTAAAATTTTTTTTAAAATTTTTTTTCGAGAAAAATAAAAATAAGATAAGATAAAATAAAATAAAATGAAATTCGGAATTTTCTCTCTTTTTTTAAAATTTTTTTTAAAAAAAATATTAAAATAATGCAACATTAAAATAATAAAAAAAATCGGATCCGGGTCGGATCTCCACATCCGACCCGGACCGGGACTGACCCGGGCACGCCGGCCCGGGTCCGCAGACGGACCGGGCTCATTTGTTGAGCCCGGTCTAATTTTCGGAAATTACTATAAAAAGGGCCCAGCCCGAAATTTTTTTTTTAAAAAAAAGGAAGAAAAGCCCAAAGCCCACTAAAATAAAAAGACAAAAGAAGCAGCTCAGCCCACTTCCAAACATCGGGCCCAACTCCTATTCTAGCCCACTTCAAACATTAACCCAAGAGCCAAAACCTACCCGGTTTTGACCCGATTCGCCAACCCGGACGCGCGTTGCCCTACCCGGCTCGCCCGCGCGCCCGACCCGGTTTGCGACCCGACTCGCGGCCGCACCGCGCCCAGGGAGGGTTCGCCTGAACGCCGGCCGGCGTTCCGCCGTGGAGTGCGTGCTCGACCCTCGGCCGAGACTTTCCGGCTGGCGTGGATGACGGTCACCTCCTCCCCAGCCTCTGTGGCTGGGGGTTTCCGGCTCGGCCGTCGGGCGACACACCCCGACCTCCGCGGTCGTGGTTTTGTCGAATGCGAACCAGCCAAGTCTCGACCAAGGACTGGCTGTTCGCTCCCCTCATGGCGACGCCCAGACCGCCGTGACGACCGGCGACGCGCCGAGACCGACCGACCCCCCCAAAATCACAGCAAGACACAGCAAAACTCCAGAGTTGGTTTGGGCAAATTGTCAGACAGTTGGTGCGCGCGACAAAAAACAAAGAATTTCGAGCTCGGCCGAGACCCAAATGCTGCTGAGATTCACAACCAACGATGCGCAGACGAACAAGACCAAGTCAGGGGTGTCACTGACCGGAATTCGCGCGAGCCGGACGGCCGCGAGCTCCGGCCAGTGACCCCCCCAAAACAGAGTAAAAAAACGAAAGCAGGGGAAGGAGGGGCGGCTGTTGTGGCACTCCCTATCCGGCTCGGCGGCAGCGAACGAGGACGACTGTGGGCGGTCGGACCAGATCCGGTCGTCTCGCGTGCTTCCGAGCCGAAATCCTCGGGAAAACACCCCGAGTCGAGCAAAAACAGGCGAAGTAACAGCCCAACGAGGACTCAAACCGGGACCTACCGTGAAGAGAGGGGTTCACCGGAGCTTCGCCGGCCACGGCCGAGGTGCGGCGGTCGTCGATGGGAGACCGTTCGACCTCAGACCTCGCTCTCTTGCACGCTCGGCCTCTCTCGAGCTCTCTGTCTCTCGATTCTCTCTTTTCTTCCCCCCTCCGAACTCCCTCCCGCCCCATATCTGTGTTCTCTCCCCCTGATTTAAAGGCGGCCGGTCTCGCGAGGTATGGCCGGCAGGCGCGCATGCCGCCTGCCACCGCCAGCCTGTCGTGGCCGGCCGATCGCCGACCCGGGGATCGCGCTACCCCCTGCGGCTCTCTGGCTCTTGTTCCGGCCTCTGCGTTCCTGTGGCTGTGGCGTTCTGCCACTGTTCCCGTCCTCTTCCCCCCGTACGCCCAGAAGTGTTGACTGGGGGGGGGGGGAAGATTTGAACAGTGCGCGGACCGGGCCCGAGAGGAATGGGCTGGCCCGCGCAAGAAAGAAATAAAAAAAAAAGAGAAGAAAGAGGCTAAATGGGCTACGCGAAGGATGGGCCGACTGAACATTTTTTTTTTGAAATTTAAATAAAATATGTCCTAATCGATCCTGCTAATGCAAATGCATCTAATGTCTATGTGTCATGGAATTTAAGGAAAATATTTTTTGTTTAGGGATTAAAGAATTAAACACTAATTTTTTGCGATAAAACCCTAAATGATTTGGGCAAAATTTAGGTGTCAACAGCTGCCCCTCTTTGAAGGGGAGCTCGAAGAGGTTCCTTTCAAAGATAAGAGACGCCTAAATTTTGTTGACGGAGGGCACAGGATGATGCAATGCAAGAAAGAGGAGAGAGAATATAAAATAACATCTAAATAAACGAAGAGCATTGTTTAAAGAAAAATGTGATTTAAGGTTGGATTTGCGCAAGAGAACAAAATAAGATGAGAATAAACTAAGATGAATAAAGTGTGGTTTAAAATTAGACCACAAACCTTTGATGCGTGGTTTAAGGTTGGACCACAAACCTTTGAAGCGTGGTTTAAGGTTGGACCACAAACCTTTGAAGCGTGGTTTAAGGTTGGACCACAAACCTTGGAAGCGTGGTTTAAGGTTGGACCACAAACCTTTGAAGCGTGGTTTAAGGTTGAACCACAAACCTTTGATGCGTGGTTTAAGGTTGGACCACAAACCTTTGAAGCGTGGTTTAAGATTGGACCACAAACCTTTGATGCATGGTTTAAGGTTGGACCACAAACCTTTTTGAAAAGCGTACCTAGGTTTACATACCTGTAGGTTAGATTGGAGTGCTCAGAGACTCTTGGCCAGCGAGACTTGAAAAGATTCAGTGAATGAGCACTCGGGGTTCCTCACCCGAGGATTTGATAGATTATGCCTAAGTTTCTCACGAAAGACTTGAGGTGCCTAAGTTTCTCACAAAGAATTTGACATAAGGAGCCTGGCTCAGGTACATACCTGTGAAGGCCTCATTTTTCTCATTTTTCTTTTTTTTTCTCTTCTCTTTTTTTTTTAAAAAAAAGGGTAAAAATGCTTACCTGATGTTCACAAGAGAAATAAAGAAAACTCCGGGCTGCAAAAGCTCATGTGCAAAGAAAAAGGCTCTGGATTGACATTTAGGGACTAAAACCCTTTGCATTGCGTGGTTTTAGGGCAAACGCCCAAACCTTCAGAAAGCACGATCTCACGTGGGGAAGACTTCTCATGTAAAAATAGCTTCGGGCTGTTAGAGCTTGCCGTACATATTGATCAAATGATTCCAGAATGGATACTGCACATTTAATGGAATGTGTTGTACCAAGTGCTCTGGTAATGAAGGCATACCCGGTGAGATCAATGTCATTTGATTACATGTCATGAGAGACAATATCAAAAGGGTATCACCAATTAGAAAATATCGATTGTATGAGCAATTCAGGATAGATTCAATTGTTTGGAAAGCATTTAACATCCTTAAATATCGCAAAATTGCCTTTAGGCTTGAAAGACGCCATTAATCATTAAATTCCCTTAGGAGAAAGTCTTTTGTCAAAATGATCTTAACTCATGAAGAGAGCCCATTAAGCATGCCAAACAAGAATTCCTTAGTCTGAAAGGACTTCTCACATACTCTCAGAAAGGCTGTTTGATCCCATCCATTAATGTGGGAAGTAAATCTGATCTTTCTGTATACCTCACACTATTAGTGTCGGAGGCTTCGAGAATCATTCGCAATAAGCATACATTGATCAATCCAAGAGGTCTTTTGTAAGGACTATAATGCGGGCTTGGTCATGGTTTCAACAACGGATAATCATTGATGGCTAAGAAGTGAAATAATTATTGATAATCATTTTCGCCAGGTTTACAAGTCAAGAATCCTTTAGATAAGATAAGACAGATTTGCCCCCACTTCTTCAAGCGACAGCTTCTTTGTAAAGTCCTTATTTTCACTTGAATCATCCCAATCAGAAGAGACTTTGGGAAATGATTGTAATATTGGTTCGGTGAAAGTCTCGAAAGGCTCAGAAATTCTCAAATAGGATTTAGGAGTTGGTGATTATCATGGCATCGTTACCATATCATCCAATCTTTTGAAGGCACTCGACTTTTGAAATCCAACTTGTCTCGAAAGTCCATTGGCTATTCATTTCAATGCAAGAGCTTCGCTCTTTTCTCTAATGACTTTTGCATTTGCAATGATTTTCTTTTCATGCAAGCGTTTTGCTTTTGACACTTTTTCTTGCGAAAGAATTCGTCTCTCGATGCTACTTTTGCTCTTTTTTTTTTTACAATGGGCATTGGCCTTGCTTTTACCAGGCACACTGCTTTTTTATGCCCCCTAGCTTTCATTTGACTTTTACTTATTTGAATCCTTTAAGCGCCTAGGATTTTCGAGATTTTTTTACTTGTTGTGACATAAGCACCAATCGCCATGGTAAATCATGTGCCTTTCCTCAAGGCGGGAAGACAATCACCACTCAGGCTTTAAAAATGAATATTCAGGCTCAACTTGGCTAAGCAAATGGTATGAGTGTTTGGGTAGAGAAATGAATGATCTTCTTCATTTTAGGATGTTTCAAGCTTCCATAAGGACTCACCTGAAGTTACCACAGAAAGATTAATGCAAGTAGGGGCAAAGTAGTCTTTCTCATCTTTTCCTCCAAAGCATGTCAACCAAAACCTCCAAATTTGCCCCGTTGTAGGGTGGTTCTTGACAGGGGTATTTTGTACAAATCATCCATATGTAAAGGCTCAAATGGGCTTTACTATGGTCACCTGTAGTGTATAGGGTAGAGAAAAGAAATGCCTCTTTTCACTTTGATCTATGTACTACTCGCGAATGAATCTCTTGCCCTTAGATAACACATGTTTTCTTTTTCGCTCAACTCTCAAAGTGTTTATGGGACGTGTTTGGAAATAGTTTGCCTTTCCTCATTCTAAGTACTTCTTACTTGGCATGATTAACATCTCCCTTTCATTTTGTCGAGATCATCACGGATAGATTAATCTCCACAGGAAATTTTGATTCAAAATGAATGATCCGTCAAACACCAAAGCAATTTTTGGATAAAGACGATATTCGAAATTTTTGTGAAAAGTTTGCTTTCACAATTCTATTTTGTACTATTTCTCAAATACATCATAAACTCCCCCATTTGTTCATGAAGAAAATTTTCATTCGATTTTTATTTGAATTTTGGAAGAAGGGTACTTACCTGCAGCATGGCACTTGGCAACCCATTTGCTCTCATTTGAATTTTCCTTCCTGGGTATTTGACAACTCCCTTCATCCGTTGTCGTCAACCTTTGACTTTTTGGCACTTCTTATTTCAACGTTTGAGGGCATTGTCCCATGGGTGCTTTCCCTTTTCATTGCAGCAAAATGGATGATTCGTCTTCATCGTGCTTTCTCGGAAGAAGGTGTTGTCGCCTTGATCAAACACATCGTTTTGTCTGCAAAATGAGAGACGGGGCGAGTCATTTCCATTCTTAGTTGGAATAATTCAGGAACGATATACACTCTTTTGTTTTGGGGATAGCTCAGTTCTGGATTAAGTTGTCCTCTTCGTGCAATCTCGTCGCTTGAGCATTTCCTTTGCAACTCCTTCATCAAAGTTGCTTGATATTCCCTCTTAAGTGTTTGGAGGCACCGTCCACAACATGACCTACCCTACATTTATCTGTATGGCATATGTCTCTTTTGCATCCATCCACTTGTTGGAGGAGAAGGGACTTACTCACAGGCTTGATTATATTAAAGCTATTTGCCCCAACTAGATGACACTTGCCCCAGCCAGATGCTTTCTCTTCCGGAGACTTCAATATGTTCAATACTCCTTCATGCCTTCTTACAGACACTTGTTTAATTTTCATTGTCCTTTGCTCGGGTCTTCCACTTTTGATCATCTTGACTATTCGTGCCCCCGACGATTTGTCACATGTCCCTAGTTTGATGGACAGAAGTTCTTCAAATAAACTATTTTGCCCCATCATAACGCAACCTTTCATTTGTCACAATGGGATGGACGGTTTGGCCTCGTAATGTCTTTCTAGCTGGAAGCATTATTGCTATGGTCAAACACATTCTTTATTTTGTGTTGAACCAGTCGACTCCATTTTATTATACTTCATAGGCAATGGTTACCCCTTTGGTGACTTGCCTCATTCGTCATCTGCAGAAATGAGATAAAACATGTTATTCTCATTCTCAATTGGACTGAATTTAGGAACGGCATACACCCTTTCATGACGAAGTTGATAATTTTGTCTCTAATGCTTCGTTGGCGAGGATGAGTGGGAGTTCATCGTGCTCCATGCTGAATCGAATGTTTTCCTGTGCGTCATTAGTGGGGACGTTGGCTTCTTGTTCACATGCGCTTCGTGTTTTAGTCAGATAATTTTAATGTACGTTGGTTCACCATGCTCTTGTCGGGTCTTTCATTCAAATCCACCCTAGGTAAAAAAGAAAAGGAAGTATCATTTCTATATTAAAGTGAATGAACTTTGAGAACAAAATATACCCTTTTTCATTGAATTGGACGGCTTTGACATTCCATGCCCCCAGTTTATCTCTTGATTACACATCTCTTGGTGCTCCAATGGGTCTGTCGTGCGATCCTCATCTTCATCCTCCGCGGATATAACGGTGCCCCTCTTACTCTTATTTGAGAGTCAGCTATTCTTGAATCGTCCTTTTTGTCAAGTGGGTGAGCATCTGACATCGTTATTTTGTTTCGATTTGCGTATGCCTCGTAAATCATCTTTTGTACAAGTGAGTACACAAGTGGAGACTCCCTATTTTGAGGGACTCGGTGGCACGTTTTCAACTTGTTCCCAAGCGGCCTTCACCCTTCGCCCCTTTACCTATTTTGACAAAAATGAATGAACAAGTCAGTTGTTGTATAAGAAGTTCTAATTGGAACGATTACAGATTTACCATCTCACAGTGTCGTTTTGCAAATCAACCTGCGAAATTAGTCAGGTGAGGAGATGCAATTTTATGTGAGTCTTTTTTGAAACTCGTTTTCAAAATTTTTAAAGGTAAGGTAAGAAAGTCCAACCCGACATGTTAGTTTGGAACACTTCAAGTACTTTTAAAGAAAGATGATTCTTATGGAATCAAACCTCATTACTAAAAAATGTGTATCACACGAATTACAAAGCGTTCGATTGGGTCCGCAAACGAAACCCCAGACACAAAACACAATTCCTAATATGAATAATAATAAGGACAAAGTACAAGAAGCTATTGTATAGAAGAGTGTAGCGAACACAATTCTCATCCTAGTTTTAAATTCATTTTTTTTTGTGCATGATCAAGCGAGTGAATGCCAAGGAGCGGTCGTCATGTATAACCTGCGAAAGGATGACGATGTTAGTATATGAATGAAAAACTAAAATAATGATGATGATAATAATAATAATAATAATAATCATTCAATGAGGTCGCCTCTTATAATGAAATCAAGGCGACGATACATGCCCCCATGTTTCCTATTTACGGGCATTTGGTATTTCACCAACATTTCATCGTAAGAGGAGACATCATTAAAAGATTAAATCGCGGCTATCAATCGAATGCCCTTTTTATTCTAAAAGTTTCAACGCAAAATGCGGCCCATCAAATTTGAAAGACTGATTTGTGATTTCATTTTTGCAAAAATGAGGTGATTTCTATTTAAAAAAAATTAATACACAAAAAGTGATTTGAATTTTGATTCCGAAATGTGAACAAAAAGGAATTTTATTGAAAATGGTGATTTCAATTTTACACCTCAAAATACAATCTTAACTTGAAAGAATTTCTATACAAGATGTGATTTTAAGCCCATCATTAAAAATTTAGACAAGATCATTTGTTTCGTAGGGTCAAATCAAAGATATTAGAGATTTATGCCCAAGGCTCACTGTCAAGAGTGATTGCCTGAAATTTTCAATTATAAGCTTGGATCACCTAGAGCATTCGATTGATTTCCACGAATTTCAAAAATGAAAGTTTCAACCAAAAGTAAATAGGTAAAGAGAGAAACCATACCTATAGTGGATAACAAACTTTTAATCACACAAACATGCGAATGTAACGTGCGGCTAGACTTCTACTCTAGATGGCTTAACAAAATTGGAGTTACGAGGGTGGGATGACTAGTCGCGGCCTCGTGCGCTAAGCCAAGTCCTCATAACTCCGGTTCAGTCAAGAATGATACCTCGATGTGACGCGGCCTCGCGGGCAAAGGTAAGCATTTTTTACACCAAGAAAGAAGCTTTCGGGATTGAGTTGGGCAACCTCTACTACGCGGCCTCGCGGTCGAAGTCGTATCCAACTCAATACCATCCTAAACATTCCTAGTGCAGCCCAGGTCCGGCAGCATGGTTGTGTGTGCAACAGTGTAGTGCTAAAACATTTAAAGCATACACAACAATTAATATGCAAACAACGCTTTAAAAATTCGAAAAAAATAAATATTTATTCCCAAACACCAAATCTGCAAAACAAGGGGTTAACAATCATTCATCACATTATAACTCCCAACCTACAAAATCATTTAACAGTTTGTTAGCGGACTTACCTTAGCCTTCATGATGCGCTGCCATAAAACCACGTTAGTTAACAAGCAATCAAGATATACTAGGCCTAAGTCCTCAAGTCCCCAGTGGAGTCGCCAAGCTGTCCTACCTCCCCGAAACGGCCCCGCGGCCTAAGGGGGTTTGGCTAATGGATTGCTAAGTTGAACCTAGCTCGAGCTCTCCCAAACTCATACCAATTCGCGACTTAATTTTAAGTTGCTAACATGCAAATCGATTTCATTTAGGAGTCGCCACTAATCGGTTATTGGTGGGTCGATTAGACACCCAAGTGAAGCACGGGAGAAATGCTTTACTTCTACGAACCAGAAATTCAATGGGTACGGAGACTTGATTACACTAATCGACTAATTAGTGCCCTTTCGGTATCTAATCTTGTTCAATTCACCACCTAACATGTTCTCGCTAATCGGGAGTCTCAAAATTCCATTCCTAACTAAGCTAAAGGGAATGATAATTAATATCCAAACCTAGACATGCATAATCAACTACGCGCAAAGTCAAATTAAATGTGCAATTCAAAGTGTGTGAACCAAGCGACGTGCGATTAAATCTAGCACTAAACATGCGAAAAGAGCAAGAAAAGCTAATTTCAAAATCCAAATGAATTTTCTGATTTTTTTTTTAAAAAATAAAAGATTTTTTTTGAAATTCTTTTTTCGGAATTTTTTTTTGAATTTTTTTTTGAATTTTTTTTTAAAATTTTTTTCGAGAAAAATAAAAATAAGATAAGATAAAATAAAATAAAATGAAATTCGGAATTTTCTCTCTTTTTTTAAAAATTTTTTTTTAAAAAAAATATTAAAATAATGCAACATTAAAATAATAAAAAAAATCGGATCCGGGTCGGATCTCCACATCCGACCCGGACCGGGACTGACCCGGGCACGCCGGCCCGGGTCCGCAGACGGACCGGGCTCATTTGTTGAGCCCGGTCTAATTTTCGGAAATTACTATAAAAAGGGCCCAGCCCGAAATTTTTTTTTTAAAAAAAAGGAAGAAAAGCCCAAAGCCCACTAAAATAAAAAGACAAAAGAAGCAGCTCAGCCCAATTCCAAACATCGGGCCCAACTCCTATTCTAGCCCACTTCAAACATTAACCCAAGAGCCAAAACCTACCCGGTTTTGACCCGATTCGCCGACCCGGACGCGCGTTGCCCTACCCGGCTCGCCCGCGCGCCCGACCCGGTTTGCGACCCGACTCGCGACCGCACCGCGCCCAGGGAGGGTTCGCCTGAACGCCGGCCGGCGTTCCGCCGTGGAGTGCGTGCTCGACCCTCGGCCGAGACTTTCCGGCCGGCGTGGATGACGGTCGCCTCCTCCCCAGCCTCTGTGGCTGGGGGTTTCCGGCCCGGCGGCCGAGCCCTTGCTCGGCCGTCGGGCGACACACCCCGACCTCCGCGGTCGGGGTTTTGTCGAATGCGATCCAGCCAAGTCCCGACCAAGGACTGGCTGTTCGCTCCCCTCATGGCGACGCCCAGACCGCCGTGACGACCGGCGACGCGCCGAGACCGACCGACCCCCCCAAAATCACAGCAAGACACAGCAAAACTCCGGAGTTGGTTCGGGCAAATTGTCAGACAGTTGGTGCACGCGACAAAAAACAAAGAATTTCGGGCTCGGCCGAGACCCAAATGCTGCTGAGATTCACAACCAACGATGCGCAGACGAACAAGACCAAGTTAGGGGTGTCACTGATCGGAATTCGCGCGAGCCGGACGGCCGCGAGCTCCGGCCAGTGACCCCCCCAAAACAGAGTAGAAAAACGAAAGCAGGGGAAGGAGGGGCGGCTGTTGTGGCACTCCCTATCCGGCTCGGCGGCAGCAAACGAGGACGACTGTGGGCGGTCGGACCAGATCCGGTCGTCTCGCGTGCTTCCGAGCCGAAATCCTCGGGAAAACACCCCGAGTCGAGCAAAAACAGGCGAAGTAACAGCCCAACGAGGACTCAAACCGGGACCTACCGTGAAGAGAGGGGTTCACCGGAGCTTCGCCGGCCACGGCCGAGGTGCGGCGGTCGTCGACGGGAGACCGTTCGACCTCAGACCTCGCTCTCTTGCACGCTCGGCCTCTCTCGCGCTCTCTGTCTCTCGATTCTCTCTTTTCTTCCCCCCTCCGAACTCCCTTCCGCCCCAAATTTGTGTTCTCTCCCCCTGATTTAAAGGCGGCCGGTCTCGCGAGGCATGGCCGGCAGGCGCGCATGGCGCCTGCCACCACCAGCCTGTCGTGGCCGGCCGACCGCCGACCCGGGGATCGCGCTGTCCCCTGCGGCTCTCTGGCTCTTGTTCCGACCTCTGCGTTCCTGTGGCTGTGGCGTTCTGCCACTGTTCCCGTCCTCTTCCCCCCGCACGCCCAGAAGTGTTGACTAGGGGGGGGAAGATTTGAACAGTGCGCGGACCGGGCCCGAGAGGAATGGGCTGGCCCGCGCAAGAAAGAAATAAAAAAAAAAGAGAAGAAAGAGGCTAAATGGGCTACGCGAAGGATGGGCCGACTGAACATTTTTTTTTTTGAAATTTAAATAAAATATGTCTTAATCGATCCTGCTAATGCAAATGCATCTAATGTCTATGTGCCATGGAATTTAAGGAAAATATCTTTTGTTTAGGGATTAAAGAATTAAACACTAATTTTTTTGCGATAAAACCCTAAATGATTTAGGCAAAATTTAGGTGTCAACAGTTCTGCCCCTTAAAATCCGACCGTTTAGCCACCGATCGAATGATTAAAACCATTAGGATCTTGCATCTCAAAAATCTCGAGTCAACTTTGATTACTTCTTAATTGTATCCACTCAAAGTTTAGGTAGAGAGAAAATAATTCCGTAAGAACATCCTAGAATTGAATTCAACTTTGTGCTTGTCGAAAAAGACCACGTCATGAAATCCCGAGCTCAAATTTGAATTTAGTATTCGATGGTCACATGAAAGCTCGCTCTTTTCTTTTTTGAGTAAAAGCAAACTAAATTGCAGATTAAATAAACGAAAATTCGAAAAAGATGGAGAAAAAAGAAATATGCAAAAAAAAAAAAAACGAAATCGCGAGAAGCCTTCGAGGAGCGCCTCGAAGTCTCGTTCCTCGTCTCGGAAGCTCTAGAACCTGACGCCACCTTTCCGTATTCGCCGCTCCTCCTCCTTCAAATTCCAGCATTCTCTTTCTCCTTGGTTCGAGCAGCACAGCGCGCAAAGGCCAACCTGCAAGCGCTCGCGCGTTCCCCACCCAGCAACTGGAAAGCGCTCTACAAGTCTCGCGCAAGTAAGCTCGTGCATCAGTCTCCCCGACCCACTCTGTTTTTCGCGATACCGATGTGACCCATCTCCCGTTTCTCCTGATCGGTGAATGGAATTTCTTCCAAAAATCTTGACTTGCTGTGATCTTCTCGGCTTCCGGCACTGCTTCTGTCGCGGAACAGTGGCGAAGGGTATCGGTCTTTGTGGTGTTTGTGATGAAATCGGGCCGGCTTGCGCTGAACCGTGTGAAATTGGCCAGCGTTGATTGTTTACGTGCTTTTGGTCTTGGTGATACGGTGCGTTGCTCGTCATTCTTCATGTGCCCTGAAGGTGTTTGTGACTAAGCCTGTGCGTATGTCTTTTCGAATGGCCCTGCGGTTCGGGGGATGATGTTGGGCTGTTGAGACGCGTGAGTGCGCCGGAGTGCTTATGCATTGATTTTAGGTGTCGCCCGAGTGATTTTTCCCTCTTGGGAAGAGTAAAACATGAAGTTTTCATTTGGTTTGATCACTATTTTTTCTAAAGAGTGAAGCTTCTCTTTTTGTGGGTTTTCCCTTCTTTGTTGTGTTCTCATGTAAAGACTGAAAGCTTTGGTTTTGCTTTGATATAACTGTCGTTCCAGATGTTAGTTATAAAGGTTGAGCTCATGGCACTTTAACTAGGAACACTTGAACTCTTGTGCGTAGCTGCGTAATTATTGCGCTCATGTGGTGAAATACTGATTTTGTGACATGGAAAACCGAAAGGCAAAGGAAATGGCTGAAAGGAGTACGGTTGATTAACAACCGAGGAAATCCAAAATTTGGCTTTTGACTCTGTTGTTTCCATCTTTGCTTAATTTTACCTGGTGACTTGCTTTACGGAACAAGTGTAATTCTTTCTGCGCCTATTTTGCGACTCTTTATTCAGAACAATATGTTTGTCAGACGTTAACCAAGTTTCATTCGGCTGATATATAATTCTAACATATGGATAAATACTCCTTCACAGTGAGTTATCTCTGTTTGACCAATCAACAAGAGCATTCAAGGTTAAAACAAGGTATTAATGAAATTGATTAATGTGATAAGAGTGGACCGGATCAAGTCATGTTTCTTTCGTGCCTTTATCTCGTGCTTTGGGTCTCTGGAGATGTAATTCTGCATTGGTAACTGTCCGTTACCGATTCCTCCGTTGCTCTACTGATGGTAGAGTGCTCCACTACCATTCTTTCGTATGTGATATACAGGCATGGCAGAACCTGCATATACCGTGGCTTCCGACAGCGAAAACACTGGAGAAGAGAAGACTTCATCGGCTTTTCCTGAAATTGCAATTGGAGTTGACATTGGAACCTCGCAGTGCAGTGTTGCCGTTTGGAATGGGTCCCAGGTGGAGCTCCTTAAGAACGCCAGAAATCAGAAGTTGATGAGGTCATACGTCATGTTCAAGGATGAAATTCCTTCAGGTGGAGTGAGCAGCCAACTCTCTCACGAGCACGAGATCCTGTCTGGTGCTGCTATCTTCAACATGAAACGCCTGATAGGGCGGGTCGATACTGACCCTGTTGTTCGTGCGAGCAGAAGCGTTCCATTTCTGGTACAAACTCTGGACATTGGTGTTCGCCCATTCATCGCTGCGTTGGTGAACAACGTCTGGAGGTCTACAACCCCTGAGGAGGTTCTTGCCATATTTTTGGTTGAGTTGAGATCAATGGCTGAACTTCAGCTGAAGAGGCCAATAAGAAACGTTGTCTTGACGATTCCAGTTTCATTCAGTCGATTCCAACTGACCCGGATCGAGCGAGCGTGTGCCATGGCCGGTCTTCATGTTCTTAGATTGATGCCGGAACCTACAGCTGTGGCCTTGTTATATGCACAGCAACAGCAACAGACTGTGCAAGATAATATGGGCAGTGGAATTGAGAAACTTGCGCTGATATTCAACATGGGTGCTGGCTATTGTGATGTGGCGGTGACTGCTACAGCGGGAGGGGTTTCACAGATAAAAGCCTTAGCAGGAAGCACCATTGGAGGAGAGGACATACTTCAGAATATGATGCGCCATCTATTGCCAAATGCTGAAAATCGTTTCTCTAGTCACGGTGTCGATGAGATCAAATCGATGGGGATTCTGCGAATTGCAACCCAGGATGCAATCCACAGGCTCTCCTCACAAACAAGTGCGCAAGTCGATGTTGATCTGGGGAATGGAATAAAAGTGTGCAAGGTCATAGACAGGGCAGAATTTGAGGAGGTCAACAGGAACGTGTTTGTGAAATGCGAGAGCCTCGTAAAGCAGTGTTTGCTTGATGCAAAAGTCGAAGTAGAGGATCTGGCTGATGTAATACTCGTGGGTGGTTGTTCATATATTCCAAAAATACAGAATCTTGTCATGGGAATATGTGGGAAAGAAGAAATCTACAAGGGAATGAACTTGTTGGAAGCTGCAGTTGTTGGCGCGGCACTAGAAGGGGCAGTTGCTTCTGGGATAAGTGATCCTTTTGGCAGTTTGGATCTTTTAACGATTCAAGCTACGCCTCTTGGCATTGGGATACGAGTCAAGGGAGACCATTTCATACCCATAATTCCAAGAAACACGACTATGCCTGCGCGAAAGGAGCTGGCCTTCACGACTGTCCACGATAACCAAACCGAAGCGCTAATAATAGTTTACGAAGGTGAAGGGCAGAAAGTGGAAGAGAATCATCTGCTCGGCTATTTCAAAATTGTCGGGATTCCTCCTGCTCCTGAGGGAGTTCCGGAGATAAATGTGTGCATGGACATCGATACATCGAATGTCTTGAGAGTTCTGGCGGGAGTGACACTGCCTGGGGCCCAGCATCCCGCTGTCCCACTCATGGAAGTGAGGATGCCGATGATTGATGATGGCCATGGATGGTGCGCCGAAGCTCTGAACAGAAATTATGGGTCTACTTTGGACCTGGTGACCCTGCAGAAAAAGATCTGAAGATATGTATACTGTATTCATCTGTCTGTGCATCTTATGAAGTTTTCAAATAGCCAGTCATTGAGCAGAATATGTAATGAAATGAGTCGAGTTTGTGTTCTGTTGAGTGAGATAGATGGTACATCAATCAGTGAACGTAGCAATGTGGTAATAAATAAACATGCAGGAGAACTTTGTTAATGTACACTAACCTTCTCAAGAGAAACCCTGCTATTGGTTGTAAAGTATCGATGTTTTCATGAATGTCCGACATGAAGCTGCACAACTGTTTTCTCCGATCGTTATATTGATGCTGAAAGAGAACTATTTTTCAAGCAAAACTTGTGATGAAAGATTCATAGACTTATGAGCTGTTAGTTTATATGGTGGAAAGCATATACAAAGGGAGCCATTTGCTCATGTTTACCAAAATGCAGCCCTTTTCCAATGACCATGACTAGCCAGTCCGATGGCCGAGACGCTGAGCTGAGCCTACTTGTATGGTGCCGGAGGCTATTGGAGTTTCAGGATTTCTCGGCCTATGATTATACTGTATTGTCATTTGTCGGTAAAAGAGTTAGGGTCACGTTCTTGTATCTTGTCAAAACTCGCATCCGCCAGGTACAACATATGGGGAAGCTGAAGGGTTAGGCAAACATAGAAAGTGTCGAGATGTTTAGCTTCTAGATGGGAAGCCATGGCAGCATTGAAAGATATATGAGTTGCAGCTGCAGAACGAATCTTTCTTTCTCTTTATAAATCCGCGCTTGCGAAGTCATCACCAATTGTGTCACGGCGATGTGACTTAGAATTTAGTAATGCCATTCGAAAGTTGACCCTTTTCGAACCCGAACGCTTTTCATTTTCAGTGTCGACAAACCGGAATTTGAGCCGGATGAAGGAACTGAAGATGGAAGGGCATTCCAAATGTCCTGAAATAGCCCAATGGGCTTCAGTCTTCTCTGGATCATCTCTGGGTCATCTCTGTCTTGGATCTTCCTCTAATACATCAAAGCAACTTTGTACTCATGTATTTGGTGGTCGCGAGCTGTTGTCCATGTGAATGATACAGTACGCAAGACTGGCACCAAATGTTAGTTAGCAAACAAGTCCGATTGCGCGAAATGTGAATCTCGTCACAAGTATCATGGAAGTTAGTGTATAGTAACTCTTTCACTTTTTTTGGTGAAAATAAAGGGACGATATTTTTTTTAAAATTAAACGATAGGATTGAGAGGGTAAGAGGCAAGCGATTACCTCGGCGTCTCGCTTACTAACAACTAGTAGCCTATCTTTCAAGGTCCGTGTTGGGATTGCCCTAGATTGAAAGCCTCGTAAATGTCGGTTGCGTGCACATTTAGTTGACTCTTGACAGACCCTATCATCATGTAGAAATGTCTTTTGGTTTATTATGTTGTTTACACATTCGAGTTTAGAAACACAAGGTGAAATAAAGACGATAGTCTTACATTAATAATGTCCGCTGATAATAACATCAAAACCGCTTCAGTTTTTAATTCTTACCCTCGATAATCTTTTTGGAGAGCTCATCATAGAACAAATATCATTCGTCCGAACACTCAATGTGAGATACGTGTCAAAATCTGATCGCGTGAATTTCAAATGAGACTTGCATAAATCCAACGGTTGTGATCGAACTAGGTCTACGAATCTAGGCATGGGCAAGAAGTTTCTCAATATTTTCAATATATCATTGAAAACCCCATCTTTCCACTCTTTTGATTCTTTTATTATTTCTGTTCTTTTTGGTGAAAGACCTCGATATGAATTTCGCAGTCTGCTGCCGTTCGTAACGAGAAACTCTGGTGAAAACTTTGTCCGCATCGCAGCAGAAGAAAAATGGATTGCATCACGAATCAGGTAAGTCTCCCAGCTTTCCCTGACTGAACCAAGGACATGGAATAGACCCATCACTTGATGTCACTTTCACAGAAAGCTTGCGACACAGAGGGAGAGACTGCGGTCGAGATATGGGCCAAATCTCACTCTCGTGCACTGAAAATCTCCAAAAGAAGACAGAGCGAAAGCGACGCATGATCTCCATTAGAACGAACCCACGTCGCTACAAGGAATGAAGCTCCAAGGCCACACACGCACAGAGACAGTTGTTTTTTGGGGAAAATAACACAAATAGTTCTTAAATTTTGGTTCAATGTGCAATGTGCTGATCCCTAAACTTTAATCTAATGTGCAATGTGGTTCCTGAACTTTAAATTCGTTCAATACAGTTCATGAACTTTTGGTACATATTCAATTTAGTCCTCAAACTATATGAAAATGTTCAATGTAGTCCTTCTAGTCATTCAAGTTTAGGAACTATATTAAACATATTCATACATTAGATTAAAGTTCAGGAATCACATTGAACTTGTATCAAAAGTCCAGGAACGACATTGGACAGATTAAAAGTTCAGATATCACATTGTACATTGGATTAAAGTTCATGGACTATATTGAACAAATTAAAAGTTCAAGGATTACATTGCACATTGAATTAAAGTTCATAGACTGTTTGTGTCATTATCTTTTATTTTTTGCAATTTGAAATAGTCGCGGGGAGCGAGAGAGGGAGCAAAGAGGGAGTGGGTCAGTCTCGTAGTGTTTGTCTCCATCGAAGCTCCATTCGAGCCCCAACAAGAGCTCAGGATTGGGGACTGGGAGATGCAAAGAGCAGACGCCAAACCAGTCGAGTCCAAACTAAGGGACGTCTCTCAGAAGGGACTCTGGCCCCCGCAACGCCTTGATGCTTCCACGACACCCAGTAGCCGACAGAAGTCCCGTCGCATCAACTCCATGCAAAAAAAATGATAGTTTAGTTCCGTGACCATGCACGGTGCTGTCATATAATACTGTCTTGTTTTGTGCAACCACGACGTACTGCTGACATAATTATTATAATTAACGTGTTTTGGGCTCGACCAATCACGTTTGGCAAAATCAATGGGACTCCTGATTACTTCGATTCAATCACATAAAATGAAATTATTTGAGTTTGGACAATTTCCGTGACGGCCAGGCGGCGGTGCGCGGGAAGGAGGGATGGTAGTGCGTCCGCACCTCGGTCCTTAGACGTACATAGGAAAGGGGGAGCCTCTCTTGTCTCACATCGTTTAGAGGGGAGTCTTGGACTGGCTTATAAAGATTCGGGATTCTCTATCTGTACATATACATTTTTTAGGCGAAGTCTAGAGGAACAAAGCCATGAGGGCCCATTGGGGCCAAAAGTGGACAATATGTGTATAGTGATGGACCTGGAGCGTTACGGGTGGTATTAGAGCCGATTTCCGACTGTGTGTGAGGCTACAACAAGGGCGATGTACCCATAAAGGGTGGAGAGTGTGACGGCCCAAGAGGCGGTGCACAAGGAGGGATGGCGGTGAGGGAATGTGACGGCTCAAGAGGCGGTGCACAGGAAGGAGGGATGGCAGTGCGTCCACGCCTCGGTCCTCGGACATGCGTAGAGAAGAGGGGAGCCTCTCTTGTCCCACATCGCCTGGGAGGAGTTCTGAACTGGCTTATAAAGTTTGGGATTCTCTATCTGTACATACACGTTTTCTGGGCAAAGCCCAAAGGAACAAAACTGTGAGGGTCCAGTGGGGCCCAAAGCAGAAATATATATACAGTGGCAGATCGGAGGCATTACAATTTCGTTACCATAGGGATAAATACCATGACATCCTTCGTAGGAATCCATAAATTTAGTGGAATTTCGAAGGGAAAAAAAATGTAAGTAAACGCAAACACTTGTCTAATGCTTATGTCATGGAAATTTTGGCAAGTGAAGGTATGATGCGTTGGTTACCAAAAACTACACTTGTTTCAAATTTGTAACTTTATTCGGTGGTGCAACCGGAATATTTTTCTATCCTGTAACCTTAACTCTAAGCCTCCGCTCTCTTTCCCTTGTTCTCTGCTTGATTATTTTCTAATGTTTTGTTGAGTTAGCCAAGTAGTCATATAACCTATGTTGGCAAAATATATCCCGGATTGTAATAGCAACATTTCGACGATGTCAGTAATGACAAACGACGGGTGGATCGCATTTGAGCATAATCACCAAGCTAGAGCTCATTTGGTATAGTTAGGGTTCAACTGTAGTCGTGCGTAAGTACTCTAATTGTGCTGTAAAGAATCGCAACCTGCATGCCTTTTACATAAGTAAAGTCTCGGCACATCAAAACTGAGTGAGCCAACTTCCCAAAAGTTGCCGTAAGATGTTGTAGCTGCGGATGTGCTTCAGCTACGAAGTGTTTATCTATCATATTACCATCGATTTTCATAACTATTTGTTGCTGAAAATTGGTACCAAACAACCTCTTAGAGCAACCAAAGCTAAACTCGAGACCCCTTGCATATTCTACTACCAAAAAGCGCGTGGTATCATCTTCCCACCACGTTCAGCTCCACCATTTTCGAAGCAGTCCTCACGTTCCCCCTTCTCGGCGCCATTTTGACTTTAAGTTTGACTTCTGTTTAAAGCAAAACAAGACACAAGGCGACACAAATTCGTACCACCTCCTCTGCCAAACGTTGAAACCAACCATGCATCCTGAAAACAAACCCAACCCCAACTCCACCTAATACGCACACACACAAACCTTACAACTAGCAAAGATTCAAACTTAACCCTCTTTTCCCTCCCTTTATTATAAACAAAAATCCCACATCAACAAGTTGAAACTGCAAGTCGAAAAAGAAAGGAAAAGGAAAAGAAAAATACAAAAAGAAGCAACATGTCTATAGAAATTTAAAAATATACATAATACAGTAGACATAGATTTTTCACTTTTCAACGCCTTGGACTTTGATTCCCTTGGTTTCGCCACCACCAATGACAATGAGCATATGATTTCCAAGGCATATTGTTGTTCTTCGCCGTTCCGACCACGCTATCTGGTTCCCCACGCCCACCTCCAAGACCCCAAAAAAAAAACGGTGCACCGTTTTAATTGTGTGCACGCGATTTCACATCCCGTTCAACACGTCGTCTCTCTCCCCTCGTTAAAGACGTCTCGCTCTTCCGTTCTTTCTCGGTCTTCCCGATCAAACGCACGAGAACACTCGAATCAATCAAAGAACAATCTTTAGTCAATTATTTTTACTAGCTTCACATTGATACTCAAATTGTCAAAAAAACATATATACTCCCAATTCTTGAAATTTCGTTCGCTAGCCTCTTTTTTTTTGTGGCCCTTTTTGCCTTTCGGGGCTCGGTTTTCGCCTCAGAACCGTTGCGATACCGACATGTGGCGGCGCTTGAGGTGGGGAGAGACGATCGAGATCAGGCCGCCCAGCGGGGGCCTCATCTTCGACCGGTAGATCATCTCGTCGTACGGCCTGCGGTAGAACTTGAGGAAGGGGACGAAGGACTCGCGCGACTTCTCCGCCCGGCTGACGTGGCACTCCTTGCGTTGGAAGAACATGGCCGGGGACTGGAGGAATGACGGGCGCGGGGTCCGGGGCTGTGCGACCTTGACCTGCTCGCACGTCCTCTGGGGCAGCGGGGTCGACGGGAAGAGCGACTTCCTCGGGCCGATGGTGCCGCCGCGCGGCGTCCTGGCAGCTGGTGATGCAAAGGAGAAGGACCGGGCGTTCAGCGGGGATATCAGGGCCGGGCCCAGCTGGGACGGGCTCGTGGGCCCGACCTTGGACGCCGACGAGTCGGTCAGCGAGAGGTACCACGGCTTGAGCGAGTCGAAGTGATGGGACACGGTGAAGGAGAACCGGGACGACGAGCACGGCCCGACCTTGGCCGCCGACTTAATCGACTCCGGGTCGAACCGGAGGGACGAGGCGCGCGGATAGGCCGAGAAGTCGTGGAAGTCCAGCGATTCCTCAAAGTCCAGGGACGACACCACCATCGTCGCAGCCGATAGCTCGACAAACGGCCGAACTCCCTGCAATAATTTGAAACCCAAGATCAAGTTCTCGCAGTCGGTCAACTTTACCTAGACATAGGAAGCACTAAAGTAAGAAATCACCAAGGATGAGTCTGACTGCACGGGACCACCTTCATAGATTTTAATATCACAAATGCAATTGCTTTACAGATCAGGGTCATTTTAAGGAAAAATTATTCATTTCTGACACTCGCCAGAGGTAATTATAATCAAATAATCAGCTTATAAATTCAAAGTCGGGTCATGAGAATTTGAAATCGAATGCAGAACCAAAGTCTTACAGCTAACAAAGAAAAAGGAAGAAAAATGTGAATCAGGGGGTTAGTTATTGGTTCGACAAGATAAAAAGTAAAGTCGGTCGGTCAAACAGTGCAAGTTCAGGTAAGTTCAACAGCATCGTACGTTTTTTTGTCACAGATGTCCAGCTACATTATTGAAATTTTATTTTCTCGTCTTTTTCCAGCCAAAGCAGGGACAGAAAAAAATAATACGTGGTACTGAAAAGACGTGCACAACACATGCAAAACAAATAAAAAAATTGAAAAAAATACACGAGATTTTTGAAATTTATATTTTATCTTTTTTTGTGCTTTTTGTACCTTCCATAGATAAGAGAAGAGAGAAGGAGGGTCGATCACGAAGGCCCTGTAAAGTCGACCGGGATAGTACTCCCCCACTATTTTCAGCGACGCCAGCAACATGTTCATGAAAGCCGATGCCGATCTGAAAAAGCCTGCAAAAATTGCATAAACATTAATTTTTTTCCTCTTTTTATTGCTCAAATTATCACACAATCAATACCCACATAAATAAATTAATTAATTAAATGAACCCGGAAATTACAAAAATGAAATCGATTCCACCCCACATTTCCCTAAGATCAAACGCTCACCTAACAAAGGATTTCCTGAGGGTATATTTATATATGAACATTCTGAGCATATCAGATGCGGGTCAGAGAAATGGCAGAGCAAGCAAAAAAAAAAAAAACAAGAAAAAAGGGGACGAAAAATAAAGAAAAAGCAGAATCCCTTGCTGGTGGTGGTAGTACTCTCTGCGCAGAAGCGCAGTGAGTTTTAATGAAAGTCACACTCCTTGTGACAATGACTAATTCTAGGACGCAATCGCATGGGAGAACGCATTTCCCGATAGTGCCCCCCCTCGAGCGCTTTACCCTTTCATGACCGACCAGCGTCGAGGCCTGTTTTGCGATGTTGCAGAGCGTATTTTTTCAGGAATTATGGTTTGGGGTTGATGTTGCTGTTGCTGTTCGTTGGATCCGACATGGACGTGCATGCTCGTGTGCTCTTGTCTCGTGGACTTGTGGGGATGTATACCTGCTTCTGCTGCTCGCTTTTATGGCGTGCGAAAAAGAAGGGTCGTGTTCCTTTTTTTTGTTGCTATAAATGCTTTTGTTGGGAGGTGTTCGAGCACTTAGGCTAATGTGGAAGGCTAAGTGGGTGACAATGTGACGTTTTTGAAAGTGAAAGTGAAAGTGGAACTTAATTGCTCGCTTGGCTTTGTACCCAAAAGCCAAAAAACAGACAAAAGAAAGTGGAGTGAAGTCAAGTGAAGTGAAGTGAGCTTACTTGCATCGAATAGGAGGACGAATTGCTCCACGTTCCTGGGCATGGTTCCCATGGCGACTTCCAGGGTAAACACCAGCAGTCGGGTGAATCTGTAAATTCGAAAACAAGAATGGGAAAAAAAAAGCGAGTTCAAAAGTCCATGCAAATTACAGAAGATAGACCATTTATGGTTCTGTAAACAGTGAAAAAAAACTGATTTCCTACAAATGGTTGCTGACAGATTTTGAGATGTGACTTTGAATGTGCAAAAATTACTCATTGTCTGCTTTTGTTTCCCTAAGCAGCTCTGGACTTGTATGGTCATTCCATCTTTTGCGTACATCCTCGACAAAACACTAAGTTAAAAAGGACTGGGAGAGACTAAAGCTTCTTTTGGTTACTCACAGTTTCTGAGAGTGGAACTTCTGGTAATCCTGCTTGATCCGAAAAATCTGCAAAAAATCAACGATGGGTTGTTTCGGTTACTTCTTCCACAACAGAAGCAAATTCAAATGTACTTAAAATAATGTATTGCGTGCACACATCGTACATATACAGACGGACAAAGGGAGTAATTATATATTCATTTGGTTGTGTTGTTTTGTTTGTGTTTTTTTACCAGGACTGGTCGGGATTCTTCATCGTGGCCGGCCACATAAGCAGCGCCTTCCGCAAGTTCAGCTGAGAACTCATCAGCTATCAAGTGCTCTGCATATGAAACACCACCAAAAGCAAAAACAAAAAAGAGTACTATAAGTTAGGATCAAGACACTAATTCAAAACATAAGGGAAAAACCCATCAAGATTCTCTTCGCTCTTTTGTTGGTTTTTGAAGAGGGTGCCTTGTGACTTTAATGATTAAACTCGCTTTAACGCTAAATTCAAAGTTTCAAGAAAAGTAGAGAGGGACTCCGGTTCAACACCAACCAAAAACAAAAGGTAAAGAAGCTAAGCTAGGATGATGTGATGCACAAAGATAAGTCCACCTAACCTATTTTCCGAGATTAAAAAAAATGGAAACAAAACAAAAGAAGTAGAAGAAATTTTCGATAATGGGAAGTACCAATGCCTATGCTATCTCTCCAGGAGAGACAAGCTCTCAAGTGCTTCACCGCCTTCTTCACACTGTCACCTTTCGCCTTCAGGAACCTTTCCACGCAAGCGTTGTTGCAGAACTTCTCCTGTTGTTCAACAACCCAAATTAGAATTCACCCGGAAAACCCCGAACAAGACAGGCAGACGAAACATAATCACGAAACAGTGACGTTTCTGTAAAAGAGGGAGAGAGAGAGAGAGAGAGAGACCTGTTTGACAGTGAGTGGGGCTTGCTTCCGAAGCTGTTGAAGAACAGCTTCGACTCTCGCGTTGTCTCTGTGCTCTTTCTTGCCCATTATGACGAGAGCTGCGGCTGTTGCTGCTGTGTTGCACGTTGTTCTGTGTGAGTTTCCGAGTCTCTTGATCAAGAAAAAAACACACCGAGAGAGACTGATATTCCAAACGTCTGCTTCACGCTACCATTTAAAACTTGCACTTGAGCTCAGGCACAGAGAGAGAGAGAGAGAGAGAGAGAGAGAGAGAGAGAGAGAGAGAGAGATGTCGAAAGTTGCAAGAACGTTGAGAAAGAGAGGGAGAGAGAGAGGGGCTATATATAGCAAACGACGGCTCATGACGCCGTTTTTGTAGCTTCGGCACCCCTCTCTCCCTCGCACTCGCACAATTTCAAAAGAGACCCAAGACGCACACAACGCCAATGTGAGTCCCAACACTCCCGAGGTCAATGCTTATGCTTTGTTTAATAATGTTTCAGGGAAGAAAAATGTTATCATACAAAGACGTTAATACCAAGGAAATAATAATTTAAAAAATCTAATTTGAACGAAAGAAAATGGTAATGTAAGTATACGTCGGCGAATTCAACCCCACGGGCCACACAGCCACAGCCACCACTCTTTTTTTGTGTTCCCATCATCATTTCCACTTTAATCCAAGACTCCCCTTTTTCCATCCCTTCGCGAATTTGTTTTTCTTAATTCAAATTTACGAGACCATCATTTTAACGCTTGGTTTTGGCAAACTTTGATTTGAAGTCTTTTCAAAAGATGATCATCATCGTGCCGGCTTAGTTGGTGGGATTAATTGCTGTTCATAAATCACTTTGTACCTCTTAGGGGTGATTAATGGTTAATCTCCCGTGATTAATGTGAAATCTGCGGGTGCAGCTGTAGGTGTAACTTCTCAACATGTGCCTCCATGTCAAAAGCGCTGAAACATGTTGACCCTAATCAAGTTAGTAAGTCGGACAAGGATCACTGTAGCTATGCCAAAGCTAACCAAGAGCATACCTAGACTATGATTAAGTATAATCTCTTGCTCTCCATGTAAATGTCAAATATTTGTTGTCCTGTACGATATGATTATTTGGTAGCTACTCGTTTGGTCCCCAAAAGACGATCAATTCTATAGATTTTATTAGATTCACTCTCAGCGGGGAGGAAATTGAACAAATTGCTGAAAGTATCATATGATATGACATTTCAATATCTAGATATGTTCTCTAGAATGGTGGGGTTCTATTTACTCAAAAATCGCTCCATTCGGATCGTCGACTCAATAGTAAGAATTATTGCGCTTCGATTGACCACCAGTCCTCATCAAACATCGCATCCCTTGTACTTCAAAATGACAAACAATTATGCACCAACAAAAGAACAAAAACCTGATGATTGAATTCTAAAACTGATGAAATGAATTTAATACTGACAACACAAATTTTTGTGAAAGAAGGCAAGAGTTATTGACAAGGAAATAAACAACTAGAATAACTAGAAATAAATTGCTTGGAAATTACTAGAAATGAATTGCAAGGAAGTAAGAGAATTGATAGAAATTGATAATATATTTGGTAATTTTTCTCGCTTGACAATTTGACTGCAATAACTGTTCCCGCTATTTTTATCCTTGCAGTCAATTTGATATCAGCCAAACTAAGTGAGTCCATGTCAATACTTCTCAACTCGACTGATATCTATCCAGCTGACATTGACTTGACTATAAGTCGATGGGCGAAAATTGTTCTTGCCTTATCGACTTAATTCTATTGGCTTCTCACTGTCAATGATATTAGTTGATCGTCATCTATATTATATATCAATTGTGCTAGTCAACATAATATTACTCCATCCTTGTTGACACCCAACATTTTCTATAAATTAGTCACTACTTATAATCAGTTATGACTCTGTTTAGTCAATGACTCTACTTTATTACTATGGCTCGACTTAAGAGTTTCCTCTTTGTCTCGATGGTCTTAGCACTTTCTCATCAATATTTGCCCCAGTTAATATCAATTCAAAGCCGCAGTCGATTCTTATTTAAACATTGCTAACCTAATGACACCATTACTCCTCATTTAGAAAGTGAAAGTCATATTTTAAAATTTCATTAATTATGTTCAACCTGCTCTATGTCAGAGCCACTTCACTACAAAAAAACTGTTTTTTTCCGACGAATTTTCCAACGAAAAATTTGGAAAAATTCGTTGGAAAACGAATTTCCAACGAATTTTCCAACGAAAAAAAATTCGTTGGTAATAGGTCGTTGGAAATTTTTCCAACGAAAAATTTCAATTTTCGTTGGAAATTTGCGACGAAATTTATTTCGTTGGAAAATTCGTTGGAAAACTCGTGGCTAAATTCGTTGGAAAAATTAAAAAAAAAAAATTTCGTCAAAAAATCGTGGAAATTTTTTTCCAACGAAAAATTTTTCGTTGCAAAAATTTAAAAAAAAAAAAATTTGGCCAAAAAATCGTAGAAATTTTTTTTCCAACGAAAATTTTTCGTTGGAAAAATTTTTTAAAAATTTTTTTTGGTCGAAAAATAGTGGAAAGTTTTTTTCCAACGAAAAATTTTTCGTTGGAAAAATTTTAAAAAAAAAATTTGGTCAAAAAATCGTAGAAATTTTTTTTTCCAACGAAATTTTTCGTTGGAAAAATTTTTAAAAAAATTTTTTTGGTCGAAAAATCGTAGAAAGTTTTTTTCCAACGAAAAATTTTTCGTTGGAAAAATTTTAAAAAAATTTTTTGGTCAAAAATTCGTAGAAATTTTTTTTCCAACGAAAAATTTTTCGTTGCAAAAATTTTTAAAATTTTTGGTCGAAAAATCGTGAAAATTTTTTTTCCAACGAAATTTTTTTCGTTGGAAAAATTTTTTTTCGATAAATCGTGGAAATTTTTTTCCAACAAAATTTTTTTTTCGCTTTATTTTTTCGAATTTTTTTTTTCGAATTTTTTTTGAATTTTTTTTTCGAATTTTTTTTTGAATTTTTTTTTCGGAAATTTTATTTCGGAAAATCGCCCTCGCCGCCGGCGAGGGCCAGCCTCGTCGCCGGCGAGGGCCAGCATCGTCGCCGGCGAGCGCCGAGCTCGCCGGCCATGGCGAGCTCGGCCCTCGCCATGGCCGGCGAGGGCCAGCCTCGTCGCCGGCGATGGCCGAGCTCGCCCGGATCTGGGCGAGCTGGAGCTCGTCGCCGGCGAGGGCCGAGCTCGCCCAGATCTGGGCGAGCTCGGCCCTCGCCGGCGACGAGCTCGCCCAGATCCGGGCGAGCTCGGCCCGCGCCGGCGACGAGCTCGAGCTCGCCCAGATCTGGGCGAGCTCGACCCTCGCCGGCGACGAGGCTTGGTGGCGTCGGGGGCGTCGGGGGCGGCCCATGGTGGCCTCGGGGGCGTCGGGGGAGTCGGAGGCGTCGGGGGCGTCGGGGGCGGCCCCGGATGGCCGCGGCGGCGCCTTTGGGGAGGGAGCTGACGTCGCGGAGGAGGAGGGGGGCGGCGGAGTGTTGGTGTCCATGGCGCCGGACACGGAGACGGACCGGAGCCGGAGCCGGAGGGGGCGCAGCGGGGGAGGAGGCGGAGACAGGCGGGAGAGGAGGCGGAGACAGAGGGAGAAGGAGAGAGGGAAACAGGGGGAGACAGAGAGAGAGAGAAGGAGAGAAGGAGAAGGACAGCTGGTAAAGAGGGGGAGACGGGGAGAGAGAGAGAGAGAGAGAGAGAGAAAAAGAGAGAGAGAAAATGAATTTTGAAAATAAGTGAGCGCGAAAATATAGTAAGAATTTTCGTTACAAAATTCGTTGCAAAATTATACATATTAAAATAATTTCCGGAAAATTGAAATTCGTTAGAAAATTCGTTGGAAATTTCCAACGAATTTTTTTTCGTTGGAAATTTCCAACGAATTTTCCAACGAATATAAAAAAATGTGGAATAAAAATCAATTTTTTTTAAATCGTTGGAAAATTCGTTGGAAATTTCCAACGAAAAATATTTCGTTGGAAATTTCCAACGAATTTTCCAACGAAAATTGTCCACTATGAAAAAATTGCCGGGAAATTGAAATTCGTTGGAAAATTCGTTGGAAATTTCCAACGAATTTTCCAACGAATATAAAAAAATGCCGAATAAAAATGAATTTTTTTATATTCGTTGGAAAATTCGTTGGAAATTTCCAACGAAAAAAATTCGTTGGAAATTTCCAACGAATTTTCCAACGAATATAAAAAATGCCAAATAAAATCAATATTTTTTAAATCGTTGGAAAATTCGTTGGAAATTTCCAACGAAAAATTTCGTTGGAAATTTCCAACGAATTTTCCAACGAAAATTGTCCATTATGAAAAAATTGCCGGGAAATTGAAATTCGTTGGAAAATTCGTTGGAAATTTCCAACGAATTTTCCAACGAATATAAAAAATGCCGAATAAAAATGAATTTTTTTAAATCGTTGGAAAATTCGTTGGAAATTTCCAACGAATTTTCCAACGAATATAAAAAATGCCGAATAAAAATGAATTTTTTTAAATCGTTGGAAAATTCGTTGGAAATTTCCAACGAAAAAAAATTCGTTGGAAATTTCCAACGAATTTTCCAACGAATATAAAAAAGCCAAATAAAATCAATATTTTTTAAATCGTTGGAAAATTCGTTGGAAATTTCCAACGAAAAATATTTCGTTGGAAATTTCCAACGAATTTTCCAACGAAAATTGTCCATTATGAAAAAATTGCCGGGAAATTGAAATTCGTTGGAAAATTCGTTGGAAATTTCCAACGAATTTTCCAACGAATATAAAAAATGCCGAATAAAAATGAATTTTTTTTAAATCGTTGGAAAATTCGTTGGAAATTTCCAACGAAATTTCCAACGAATATAAAAAATGCCGAATAAAAATGAATTTTTTTAAATCGTTGGAAATTTCGTTGGAAATTTCCAACGAATTTTCCAACGAATATAAAAAATGCCAAATAAAATCAATATTTTTTAAATCGTTGGAAATTTCGTTGGAAATTTCCAACGAAAAATATTTCGTTGGAAATTTCCAACGAATTTTCCAACGAAAATTGTCCATTATGAAAAAATTGCCGGGAAATTGAAATTCGTTGGAAAATTCGTTGGAAATTTCCAACGAATTTTCCAACGAATATAAAAAATGCCGAATAAAAATGAATTTTTTTAAATCGTTGGAAAATTCGTTGGAAATTTCCAACGAATTTTCCAACGAATATAAAAAATGCCGAATAAAAATAAATTTTTTTTAAATCGTTGGAAAATTCGTTGGAAATTTCCAACGAATTTTCCAACGAATATAAAAAATGCCGAATATAAATGAATTTTTTTTAAATCGTTGGAAAATTTGTTGAAAATTTCCAACGAAAAAAAAATTCGTTGGAAATTTCCAACGAATTTTCCAACGAATAGAAAAAAATGCCAAATAAAATCAATATTTTTTAAATCGTTGGAAAATTCGTTGGAAATTTCCAACGAAAAATATTTCGTTGGAAATTTCCAACGAATTTTCTAACGAAAATTGTCCACTATGAAAAAATTGCCGGGAAATTGTCCTCTTGGGCAAGCTTTATTGGGCAATTTGTTTTTAATAATCATTTTAGGAAATCTCTAGCTCTTGTACATATATTGTTTATGCACGTGCGCGCATATATATATATATATATATTCGATTTCAAATCTTTTGTGTGTGTAGATATATATATATTGATTCTCTTTATAAATAATTGTATTTTGATAAAATATTCCATGATCACATATTTTGATAAAATTTTCATGATTGCACATATTTTGTTAAATTAGGTGAAAAAATTTATAATCCATGATAAAATATTCCATGATCGTACATATTTTGATAATTTTTTTAAAATAATTGTATTTTTTTCTATTGAAATTTCTATGTAAAAATGAAGCTGAAAAAAGGAAAATTAAATGTTAACAAGGCTTTTCACACATCTAAGTTGTAAAAAGAAGAAAATAAAAGAGAAACATAAAATCTCAAAATGTTATATTGCAGATATTTCAATAAATCTCTAATCCCGCATCTCTATTTCTTATGCATGTATTGTTTCTTTATATATAGATTCTATGTTAAAATATCTATAAAAATAAGGCTGAAAGTTATATTCCATGATTATGAATATTTTTTAATATAAACAATTAATAATAAATTACTCATTGGTACAAATAGTTTATTGAAAAGGACAATCACTTCAAAAGGACTCTATGACATGATAGTACATAATGCGTCAATAAATGATGTTAGAGCAGCATTAAACATTATATAAGAAGACACCTATATTTGATAAATAAATGGCATTAGAGGATCAATATAAACAGTCATCGCTAACGAATTATAACTCAAATAGTTCAAATAATTGGGTATTACAAAGTTAATAAAATAATTATAATAAATAAATCAAAGAACCCATCACTACAAAAATTTATAGTATACTTTTGAAAAGTCGTATTACATGATCGTACATATTTCATTAATAAATATGACTAATAGCGTAATTTGTGGTAATCCTTATGATTATGCACAATTAGAATTGACTCATATAATTTTGCAATTTGAATATTTGTTAAAGAGTTGAAAAACATATAAATATGCAATATAGATGGTGTTTTCAAAATCAATGATATCATAAAAGGAACTATATGTAACTCGATAGCTCGAATTTGAAGATTTAGTGATATTATAGAAGAAAACATATACCTTTATTGCCATCTTTATACATAGATATGAATTAACTCTAATAAGATTTCTTAACACATTTATTAACATATTAATTATCAACAAGAACAGAAAAAAAAATTAAGGGCTTTTTTTATTTCACTGAAAAATTTCTTGTCGCTGAAAAATGTTATAATAAAATTCAATTTCAGAGAATTTGAAGCATATTTTTGCATATATTTGTGTTGAAAGCAAGTTGAAAAATCGATCTTCTTTGTTTATTATGCAATTCATTGACGTAACAAGAGTTTACAAAAAAAAATTATGAAATCGTATTGTAAAAATATTGTATATCGTTTTTTTTTAAATATAATACTAGACAAGATTTCTGAAAAAAACTAATGAAAACATAGAGAACCAAGAATATAGGAAATCGACAGGGAGGGACATATTCCTTTCACTTAAACCCGCAACAAGAAATAAAAGATATCGATTTTCTTCCTGCCAATAGGGAAGTTGTTACTCCCAATCTAAATTTATTGTTTTTAGTCCATAGAAGACACTTTTCTGTCGATTAAGTAGTTTTCCACCTTTCAAACTTCGGAAAGTCCGAAAACAACTTCCTAGAAATGTGTTTTCATCAAACAAACTGGCCCTAATGGTACGTTAGTTTAAAACATCCATATATGATATAATTAATCATCAAAGATTATTCCTATTATTTTATAATACACTACAAAAAAAACGGATTTTTGCCACGAAAATTTTCCAACGAAAAATTTTCGTCGCAAATTTGCGACAAATTTTCCAACGAATTACAAAATTCGTTGGAAATTTCCGACGAAAATTTTTTCGTTGGAAAATTCGTTGGAAATTTCCAACGAAAAATTTTCGTTGGAAAATTCGTTGGTAATTTCCAACGACAAATTTTTTGTCGCAAAATTCGTTGGAAATTTCCAACGAATTTTTTTTCGTTGGAAATTTCCAACGAATTTTCCAACGATTTAAAAAAAATTCATTTTTATTCGGCATTTTTTATATTCGTTGGAAAATTCGTTGGAAATTTCCAACGAATTTTCCAACGAATTTCAATTTCCCGGCAATTTTTTCATAGTGGACAATTTTCGTTGGAAAATTCGTTGGAAATTTCCAACGAAATATTTTTCGTTGGAAATTTCCAACGAATTTTCCAACGATTTAAAAAATATTGATTTTATTTGGCTTTTTTTATATTCGTTGGAAAATTCGTTGGAAATTTCCAACGAATTTTTTTTCGTTGAAAATTTCCAACGAATTTTCCAACGATTTAAAAAAATTCATTTTTATTCGGCATTTTTTATATTCGTTGGAAAATTCGTTGGAAATTTCCAACAAATTTTCCAACGAATATAAAAAAAGCCAAATAAAATCAATATTTTTTAAATCGTTGGAAAATTCGTTGGAAATTTCCAACGAAAAATATTTCGTTGGAAATTTCCAACGAATTTTCCAACGAAAATTGTCCACTATGAAAAAATTGCCGGGAAATTGAAATTCGTTGGAAAATTCGTTGGAAATTTTCAACGAATTTTCCAACGAATATAAAAAAATGCCAAATAAAATCAATATTTTTTAAATCGTTGGAAAATTCGTTGGAAATTTCCAACGAAATATTTTTCGTTGGAAATTTCCAACGAATTTTCCAACGAAAATTGTCCACTATGAAAAAATTGCCGGGAAATTGAAATTCGTTGGAAAATTCGTTGGAAATTTCCAACGAATTTTCCAACGAATATAAAAAATGCCGAATAAAAATGAATTTTTTTAAATCGTTGGAAAATTCGTTGGAAATTTCCAACGAAAAAAAATTCGTTGGAAATTTCCAACGAATTTTCCAACGAATATAAAAAATGCCGAATATAAATGAATTTTTTTTAAATCGTTGGAAAATTCGTTGGAAATTTCCAACGAAAAAAAATTCGTTGGAAATTTCCAACGAATTTTGCGACAAAAAATTTTTCGTTGGAAATTACCAACGAATTTTCCAACGAAAATTTTTCGTTGGAAATTTCCAACGAATTTTCCAACGAAAAAATTTTCGTCGGAAATTTCCAACGAATTTTGTCATTCGTTGGAAAATTTGTCGCAAATTTGTGACGAAAATTTTTCGTTGGAAAATTTTCGTGGCAAAAATCCGTTTTTTTTGTAGTGCTTGTACATGCCAAAAGACATGGATTTATACGATTCATGTGGCTAACAAATGTTCCACGAGTCTCCAGATTGCGGAGTGTTTGAAGCTCTATTCCTTCATTTAATTAGGTCTTGGATATTACACATAATATAAATATATTTTACATTGATGATGCTAATAAGTTTCTCTTTTACTTCCTTTTTTTTATTTTGGCTGATTTACTATTTCTTTTCAAATGTAAGATATCAACTCGATGGGCTGGCAAATCCACCAAGTGGGATTCATAATTTCCTAAGGAAATCGAGCAATTTCCTTGTAAAGTTATGTGGTGGAGACAACATCGTTACTCTCCAATGAGTAACTGTCCGCCACACTCTCATTTGCTTTCTTATTAGCTCGAGATCTATAACTTCAAAGTGACTTTCTTAAGAGTGCCAACGGGTTCATAAAAGATTTCCCTACCAATATAATAGTTCTAATAAAGATCACACATGCTATAGGCCAAATTATAAACTCCAACCTTGTTTATGCTGATAGCTAGGCTATTCAGTTGATTAAGTATCAACGTGAACTTATGCCATATTTAATATGGTCATAGATTCGGATTCCCGTGAAGACATAATTGGTAACGGAGAGAGCTTGAGAATCTAATGCTATGACAGAATAGCAGAGTACTCCATCATTTGTGAAAAAAAAAAAAAAGGTCGAACGTTTATCCTTTAGTCCCTCTCGAGAAGATACACAAAGTAGTAAGAAAAACTTGCTTTTTGTTTTCGCTTTTGGATCTCTAGCTACTTAGAAATTTATTTTTGTCCATTGGAAACATTTGCAATTACTAGCTCTCAAGGCTGGTTGAACATGGAAGTGGACAATGGGCCATGAAAGGTCTACAAACGCATGCAATTGCAGTTATTGAATCAAGCACACTTTAATTAATGGGTGTGTGCGCTATGATGGCGATGATGAGGGACGTTGACCCCGTGAAGACTGAGATATGATGGAAGAAGACCGGGGCGTGTGATCATCATGTGGTTGGGAGGTGTGTGCGGTGACGATGGGGTCCCTCAGGATTTGAACCCGTGACCCGGATATTTCGGGAGAATCGGTCCAAATTTGGGGTTTTTAACGTGTCGCATCCGCAGCAAATTGCTCAGGTACTTTGGGGGGGATTGTCACAGTCCTTATCCTGTTCCACTGCAGTTCTGTTGTCGCAAATGCCCACCCCTTCCTTTGCATAGTACTCGCATGAACTCGATGGCTGCAAGATACACTATCATCATGTGAGAGGATGGTGGATAGATTTTGATGATTAGTCTAGTAGGATCAGTCGGGGCATAAAAATCAATAGAACGTGATGTTCTAATTGAAAATTTGGGTGAAAATTTCGGTTTGGTTCCTTTTCTTGCGACCCTTAGCTTAGAGGAGGACAAGTATACGTTAGGAATGAAAACAGTGGAATGTAAAATTAGGTTCTTATTACCTTTTTTTTTTACACAGTTTGGTAGGTTAGAATCAATCGGAATGTAGGTGAAAATTGGGACTGAAAAGTGCTCGATCCTATGGGGGAAGATAAGTATTCGTGAAAGGAATGAGGATAAGTTAATAAAAAAAAGTTAATTTTACATGTGGAATGTTAACATAGGATTTGATTTGGCCACTGTAATATGGAGAAAATCTCATTTTTAAAGTTCATTCAACTAATTTTACTATATAGAGTAATTTGAAATGCTAAAAATTCAACTCGTAATGTTGACACCAAAAGATGACAAGTCCTTTAATCCACATGATGCTGACTTAAATGAATATGGAGCTCGGTGTTAAGTACGATTCGATTATCGACAAGTTACCGGCAGCGGAAACACTTGTCAATAACTATGATAAATAGTTGTGAACATGCGATAGTGATCTGTTGACGATTATCACATAACAAATTTGGCTAAGTGTTGAAATACAAAAACTAAAGAAAGAAGACAAAGTGAAGATGCCAATGGAAGATAAAGATACCGATTAGTGGTTAAGTCTAATGGCAACCGAGAAGTTGAAACCGCTTGTGGATAAAGTCGACGTGCAATCATAGGTCTGAAGTTGAGACGGGGTTATAACCATCAATTTGAACATTAACTGCTTGTAAACAGTTACGCTCTGTAGTAGGCTATATTAAGCCGTGTTCAATTGTTGTAGAGATCCATGATCATCAAGAGAAACTTCTGTATTCTCTCAGTTTCAATTTATCAATTTATTAGTTTCTACTACTTGCATTTCCTTTCCCTCCAGAATTAGTTATTCTTGATCCTTAGTTACGCAATTTAATTCCTGTCCGAATCTCCACCGAATCAGATTCAACAAAATCAAAGACCAACCTTTGGTCAAAGGTATTATACATGAAAAGATGAATTGCAATCGAGAAATCTCTTAAATTTTTTCCAATCTCTTTTACCATATTTCAATCACCTCATTCCTATTTAACTAACAGGGCCTACACTGTCCCTTCTTTCTGCCCTGCAACATCGTCATCTTCACTGATCTTTGGGCGACACAACGGCAGACACGACATGAGCCCTCATTAATGTTGAGCTATTGAAGGTCAGCGATAGCAGCGGAGGAGGAGGAGGATAATTGGGGCCGAGTTTTGATATGGTGTGTTTGAGTGCCCTGCAAAAAGATATACGTTGATGGTCCATTTATTTGAAAGAAAATTATGTCCGAAAATTTATTTTCTAACTTTTGGCGGAAAATTAATCGATTTACAAAAAACGTTTTCTACGAATTAAAACTGAAACATCATATTAAAGAAAAATAAAATCATTTTCGAGGAAAATGGATAGTTCTCATTTATTCGGTGGTTTAGGGACAATTGTTTTCTCCAATTTAAGCTTGTTGTTTTAAGTCTATGGAAATCCTTTTTCTATGGTTGTGTTCGTTTCTGGAAAAATATTCTTTCGGAAAACATTTTTCGTATTTTTCGGTGTTCGGGGGTGAAAAATGTTTTCCGTGGAAAAACATTTTCCTTCCCCACCCCCAAATCTTTTATTGTTTTGAGGAAAATGATTTCCTCTTTTCACAAAAAAGGAAATAATTTTCCCTCAAAGTGAAGGCAAAATTGCCTAAGGGAGGGAAAATGTTTTCCGTGGGAGAGGAAGTTGATCGCCGGTCACTGCCGTCGGCCATCGGTCGCCGCCGCCGGTTGCCCACCACCGATGCCGACCGCTTGTCGCCGTCGCCAATCGTCGCCACCAGTTGTTGGTTGTCGGTCACCGCCGATCGTTGGCCGCCGCCGGTCGCTGGTCGCCGCCCGTCGTCGGTCGCCGGTCACCGTCGATCGTCGGCCGCCGCCGGCCGTTGGTCGCTGGTCACCACTACTGCCCGTCGCCGGTCACCACTACTGCCCGCCGCCGGTCACCGATCGCTGCCGCCGACCGCTGCTGACCGTCGGTCATTGGTCACCGCCGATCGCCGCTCGCCGCCCGTCGCCACCTGCCGTCGCCGACTGCAGCCGATTGCCGACCTCCGCCCGTCGCCAGTCGCTGCCGGTCGCCGCCGACCGCCGTCGACCGCCGCCACCGGTCGCTGCTGACCACTACCGCCACCTGTCGCCGCCGCCTGTCGGTCGCCGCCGCTGGTCGCCGGACGCCTCCGGATCGGCAATAGTCGAACACCAGAAAATATTTTCCGAAACTTTTTCAGATTTTAGCCAAACACCAGAAAAATTGTGTTCCAGGAAAACATTTTTCAGGAAAATGACTTCTGGAAAAATATTTTCCAAAAGGAGAATATTTTCCGCCAAACGAACGGAGCCTATAAATCGATTTGTTTTCCGTCATCCAAGTACCGAAAAATAAATTTTTTAAAAGAGTTTTCTTTCAAATAAACGGAACCTTAGAGTTTTTTTTCTTTTGGAATCAAACCAATATAAAGTTGGGTGATTCCATGACCATCCCGACTGTGATTTTCGCCATTTTATCCATCTTTTGTCACCAATTGAAGTGATTCACCCTCTTCCAAACAATATCCAATTATCTATCAAGCATCAATATGACTTATTGCTTCACTTTTTCCTTATATTTCGATTAAAACCCAATTTAGAGATCTTTTATAAATCAGCATGAAGATAACGCATCAAGTAACGAATTGATTATTTGGAGATCTTTTCTGATATGTCTTTTATTCAATAGGTACGGCCTAAGTCATAGTGTAATTATTTGCAGTGTGGTGACTCTCGATAACCCCAAACTCTTTAGAGACTTTGGCAACCAAAAGAAGTTAAAAAAATTAGCCATGACCATTCCCTCTACATAGCCCGTACCATCACACTTAGAAAGTTAACACAGTACTCATGCACAAGACTCACAGCATATGCTTTAATGTTTATATTTAACACATAATTTCCACCATAGTCAAAACCTTGATACTTGTCCCTCCCCAAACACCAAGAAAAGCAGCTCAATTCCGTTGTTGCTACGGCGGAGACTTTTCATTTCTTTTCTACACTTGGTGCTACGCCATAAATTCACCAACATTCCTCCACGTGTCACGAAATTGACCAAAATCGCCCTACTTTTATCAAGTTTTTTCCTAATTTTCTTCTTAATGAAGACGTAATATTCTATCCTTTCACGGTCCCTAGGTTAAAAAATTTGGAGCTTCTGCTCTCGGGGTTAAGTAAAGCCTCTGCATTGATTTCGAAAACCGAAGTCAAACATGAAAAAAATCTTCCCAGGCACCGCCCAAATTCTTGGGTATTGACGAGCTGAAGAAAACAATAATTTATATTTGTTATTGGGAAAGTCGCATTTGCACTGCTCAATTCCAACTGCCGAAAGGCTTTCATAAAGTCTGTCGATGATCATTTTTCCAGTGATAGTTTATAGGATTATAATCAATCACATGAAAGTAGAACGACTATATCATTACACTTTAGAAATTTAGATCACATCATGAACTAATTAAAGAGGTGAATTGGCTTAGTTTGCTCTCTTAAGATCTTGAATAATCATTACACAATAAAAATGAGCTGATTTAGAATATCTTATTCCAATAATATTATTTTGGTTGGGATCTCTTGAGTACTTAACTCTTGTTTGACAGTGTAAATACGTCATGCTTGTGATGCGCGTGCGAAAAACATAACTTTAAAAATAAAAGTATGGGTTCGTCGTGTAACAGTGATGAGCAAAACTTAAGCTAAGCTAAGCTAAGCTTGGGATTTCCAAGGCTAAGAGCTTTATCGTGATAATTAAAATACTAATTACGAAGTCGATGTTTAGCCCAAACTGTTTCATTTGTCCCTATTCAAATGCGTTGTAGATTCTCTCTCATATGGTCTTTTAAAAAAAATTAATTAAGTAAGAGCATGGGCGTTTCACATTTGAGTTTTGCCAATTATTCTGTCTGGCTGGCTATATAGCCTAGTTGGGTCAAGAGCAAGATGATGACTTTGGGGATGATAATGCTGGAAATCTTGAAATCTAAAGTCCACATGGTCCCAAGTTGTCATATGAACTTTCCTCCCAAATCCCACCTAACCTTAACACCAATAATAGTGTCGTTTCAAATTTTGAAACTTAACCCTCCCTCTCCCCACCATGATATAAGTCTCTGCTAGTGATGTCCATTACAGGATAATTGGTGAGACAATCATTACCTTTTAAATTCAAAGAAAGGGGAAAAAATGAAGAAAAAGATGTAAATCATTCATTTGGGGATGCACATACTCTCTATAAACAGTACTTTTCCTTAGTATAATTAAGGATTAAGTGAGATGAGAATAACAAGTGGACAAATGGATTGGGCAGGACCTGTTTGTTTGCTCTCGTGACTTCATCTGCATGGAAATTGAAGGAGGATCTTGTCTAAATTAACGTGGCCAAACTAGAAGAAGTGAGAAATAAAACAAATCACTGTTCCTTTTTCATTTTAACAGTTCTTTTTTTTACTTGATAGTGTACGAATAATCTTCACTGTGCTTTCGTCTTTAGATGGCTGGACTACATGCAGCAACATAATCATGAAAGAATTTTGACATATTAAACTAGCCATCTTGAAAAAAAGGGGAAAGAAAATGAGTGATTCTCAAATGATGCTTACTCGAGAATGTCAAGATTCTTCCACATATTCGAAGTTTTGAAGTAATTGGATCGATCGTTACTCAATGCAACCCTTTATCACCAATCTAGGATGTAGGTTTTAAGCCCAATAGAATACTAGGAAATAGGACAAGATCAGTAGGAATCTTTTTACGAAAAGATTGAGGAGATAATCATATTTTCTTGATACTTTTGGATAGCTCACGCTATTTTCACCCTCAAATGGCTATGATACTCCCTAACTTATTGAGTTGAAGAAAATAATCACAAGAGAATTAATCAATCAAAATAACATATGGAGAGGGTGAAAGTTGCTATTTGTTGAAAATGTAAATACCATGCATTGTCATAAAATACAAGATCGTGTATACTAATCATAACAACAATATATTATTCCACCACTTCATGTTATTTTCCACAACTTTATGTTATTTCCCATTCGTTTTAGACGTATTTCGTATATTCTATTCTTCTTACTTATGTGCTCGAGCTGATTTCCATGAACAATTTTCTGTAATGGATTTGGATCTTGTTAATGACCTTTGTTAATTAACATTATTAAAAATAATTTATTATCGTAAAGAGCATAACTTTGACCAAAAAGTTCCCCTAAGAAAAACTTGAACTAAAGACTTGTATACTACAACAAGTTATTCCAGATTGAACCTTGTAAAAATATTCTAATTAGATGTACTTTACTAATAATCCTTTAAATCAGAATTTCAATCATTAAATTTATTGAATTACTCAAATTATAGACCATTCTCGTAAAAAAAATAACAAACACGTAGATTTCTCTGATTTGAATATAAAAGAAGAAGAAACAACAGTTTGATATAAAATCGTGAGATTGATTAATCTATATTAAATGTATATTTTTCTTCTTTCATAAATTTTACCATTAATGAGGTCTCTTTTTTTTTGGTCGAATTAATGAGGTCTTTGTTAGGGCTATTTTGTACCATTGAATTTTTAGGGCGTCTCTAAAGCTATTTGAGGTGTTGAAATAGCAAAAGTCTTTTGGATATCATAAAATTTTTTGACTTTCAACATTTGATTAGCCAATAAAAATACGTTGATCTTTGTATTGGTCGCCCTTAGCCCTACGACATAAAACTACGCAACAGTCTCTTATGTCTGTATCTATATTTCCATGGCATTTTTGTGCTTATAACCACTAGACACCCGACCTAGTGGGCTGACAGTAAGAATGGAAATGCGAGATCAGGGTTGAATCTTAACAACATCTAAATAAAGAAAGAAAAAAAGAAGAAGAAAGAAACATCTTGTGATTGTCAAGTGCATGAGTCTTAAATTCAACCTTCTTGATCAAGAAGAGAGAGAGAGAGAGTAGCAATCGTTGAAGCAGAGAAAACAGGTAGAGAGCATAGATTCGAAAAGGAGATTGACGGTGGAGATTGGCTTAAATTCAACCTTCTTGTCGGGATTGGCTAAAGTTTTAGTATGTTGTTTGTGTGATCAACATCTGCAAGTTGATCGGTTTTGTCCGTTGAAATCCTTCTCCAAATTGTCTCTCAACTTGTCCAGCCGTGATTAGAGTTTTTCTTACTTTTTTGCATTAACCCACCTTTGGGTAATGATATATTGTTGTTTTGAAAGGATCCGTGATTTTTCCCGCGTTAGCTTTTCCATGTAAAATTTATAGCTGCTATTTTTCTTTTAAGTTGTTCATATTTACTGGTTTGGGGTTGATATTGCAGGAATATTATGACCGGTTGCTCTTTGTGCTAATTTGAAATTAGTTGCTGCAATATCATGACCGGTTGCTCTTTGTGCTAATTTGAAATTAGTTGGTTGAATTTTGGGCAAGCTATTGATCTGACTGAATTAAATAGTAAATTGTTGCCCTTTTCTCCCCCAACATTTTTTCATGCTTAAAAAAATAAAACGAATAAAATTGGTAAATGCTATCCCATATGGCCAGAGAGGAAGCCAGTCACCAACTGATGATGTAGGGACAAGGCACTTCTGAAACTTTTAAGTGGCAATAATCTCTACACATGCAATCATTGACTGTGGAGAGTGCACACTGCTGTCCTTTTCATTACTCTTCCGCCCCGTCAAAAAAGTTCAAAATGATAGCCGCTGACTTCGGTCGCGAGTGGCGGGTTGGCGTACAAAAAGCAAAGAAAAAGTTAATTAAGAGTTTTGTATCATTTTTTTTCTCTTATTCATCGTATAAAGCAAAGTGAAAATGTAATTAGATGCTAATAACGCTATCTGAGGAGCATCGCCTGAAACAAGTGTGGATACTCTCTACGCTTGGATGGAGTTTCTCTATCAAATTATAGCTTGATTCTTGCTGATTTATGATGTTAGTAGGTTTTGCCAAAAAGTGACCTTAAATCGTTTAATCGTCAGAATTATCTTGCGTAATGTAATCGTGACTTCAATATCAAAGGGCGGGAGAAATGAAGAACCCGGAAATTTAGAAATTCTTTGGAAAGCGAGAGAAATTATATCTGGTCCTTTGAAACAAGAATTATATTGAGTAAATGAAATTTGTTGCTTGACGCAGCTAGATATGTCCGGTGGCCTAACCTAGTGTTCTTTTTGACTGTAATGTCTTGTCTCTCTTAAATGTACCGTTGGCAGAACAATCTCATACACATATAAATTAGATATATATTAAATTTGAAAAAGTGGTCGGTTGTCAATGATGAGTGCGTGCTAAAAATTGTATTATATGTTAGTACTTCGCATTTTTCCCACCACATTATTACATGTGACTATTGTTGATTTGTTGAAGGATTTAAGATTATGGTATAACAAACGTAAAGAGAGAACTGGGGTGATGCACATAAGGGGACCCGTTATGCAACTAGACGAACTTGCGGGCTTGAAGTCAACGATGTCGGATTAAGCTCAAATTTGGTGGGCTGAAGCGAAACGGCGTGCTGATCAATACTCACGGCCTTCGGCCGTGATTAACGATGGATTTTCGCGATTCGAGATTGTTTAGATGGATTTTTCTATTTTTTTAGTATTTTTTTTATTGATTAATTTAATAATGGCAGTTTCGTAATTTTACGTTTTGATGATTACGTTTCCTAATAGGGTTAGGTTTGGGTCTTTATAAGCTTGTTTTAGGGTTTCTTTTGAGGAGACTTGAATATTGTTGATTTGATAATCATATTTGGAGAACGAATTTGTTCTTCTTTCGAACTTTCTTGTTCAGTCAAATTTTCTATCGCGTTTCGGCATCATGGGGTAATATACACATCATCTAATCGATAATTTGACGAAAGATGATAGATAACGGAAATATGAACATATAGGCTCATGACATATGAATTAGAAGGGAATTTGGGGATGTAAGGAATTGAATAAGAGTTCTCTTAACTCTAATTTCATGTACAACTACTTTACTGTCGTTGAATTATTACGAGCTATTGAGCTTTCATTTGCTTAACATGGTATGGAGCAAAGGTTTTCGATTGATTTCTTATATTACATTTCGTGTGTTAATTTTTAGTCATTGCTCTCGATCTTTACATGCTCTACGCCTTCGCAATCTTGTCTTGTTGTTCCTCACATCTAGCATATGCAGTGTGGTAAGGGCCTATGGGGATTCTTGAGGCCTTTTTTGCAACCACTCTTTGGATTAGGTTTTGTTAAGATTATCCACAAAACTCGATTCAAAACTGCGCAGAAATCCGGCTCGGTTTGTGTAACCTTTGGATGCTGCATTTTTTAGGGGCAAAAGTACATAAGTTATGGCACTTGTGGTGTACTTTTTCCATTTTTAGGAAAGCCCAGGGGGACTAAATTTCATAAAACTACATGTAAAAATACAATTTCCTATTTGGATTTCTAGTTAAGTAGGATAAAAGGGATTTTCTATTTTGGAAATAAATAAATATAACTAAATATTCGGATTTTTGTGGCAGCTTTTTTCATCAATAACATCGAATATTTGAAATTGTGAAAATCTTGTGGTAATGTGAGTAATTGGGTATCATTGCAATTTGCAACAAATTGAAAATGTTTGAGTGACTTAAGTATGCCTGTAATCTCCATTATATTGCTTGATCTATAACGGAATCTCGTGTTACTCTGTCCATGGAGGAGGTTACACTACTCAAATCGTGTAAAATGGTGTCCGATTTATTTCTTTATTCTATTTAACATTGTCTTTGATCATTTTTTCCGTAATAGTAAGTATCATATTTGAGTTAGGCCAAGTCAAAGAAGATAGATGGCGATAGAAGAAGCAAAAGTGAAAAACGACATTTTTGGTGGGAAGGTTTTCGATTTTTGGAAGATTCATATTGAGAATTAGTTGTTGTGGTGCCTTGAATAAATTCATTCGTTTTCGGCGGAGATTTTATATATTTAGCGAGTCTTCAATAGTTCTAGATAGAAAAGATTATGGTAGTGTTTATATGGAATTGGAAGATGTTCAACTTAAGGTGGAGTTGCAACAGCAAATCCCAACATGATGGATGTTTGCATGGCATTAGCACAGAAGGTGCTTATAGTGAGGTGGACTATGTAAAGCCAATTATTATTATAGCTGTCAAGTTTGACAAGGTCCGAGTTCAATCAAGGATGTCATGTCCGAGGAAGAGCTAAAGGTGCATGTGGAATTGGTTATACGGAGTTGGCATTCAGGATTATGGCAAAATTCAAGCACGCTCGGATTTGGAAGATGAAGGTGGTGGTTGAGGAGGAGCCTTTGAGGGGTTGGGGAAGAGTAGCTTTCAAGTTTATATTCCAGCGAAGTGGTTGTGCTTTGGCTCAAACATTGACTTAAGGTGGAGATTTGTTGAAATTAGCTCTTTATTTTGTGCCATGAACGAAACCATGTCGTAAAGGGCATGGAAATCAGGCTTGATTTCCGTGACTATCGAATGTGGCGTTCCTTTAGGAAATCTAACGCCAAGGTCAACGTTGAAGTTTGTTTAATATGTTTCAGGGAAGAAAAATGTATCATACAAAGACGTTAAAGCCAAAAAACCAATAATTAAAAAACTAATTTGAACGATAAAAAAATGGTAATATAAATACGTCGGCTCATTCCACCATACAGCCACCATTCTTTTGTGTTCCCATCATTATTTCTCCTTTAATCCGAAACCCCCCTTTTTCGTTACTCAGAATAATTTCCTTTTTCCAAATTTATGCGACCATTTTAAGTGCCGGCTTAGTTGGTGGAATTAATTACTGTTCATTAATCACTTTGTATATCTTATGGGTAACTAATGGTTAATCTCGCGTTATTAATGTGAAATCTGTGGGTGTAGCTGTAGGTGTAATTTCTCAACATGTGGGTCCATGTTAAAAGCACAAAAATATGTTGACCCTAATCAAGTTACTATGTAGACAAAGATAACTTTGGCTATGCCAAAGCCGACCTAGAGCACACCTAGACCGTGATATAGTATAATCCGTTGCTATCCATGTAAATTTTAAATATTTATTGTCTCGTATGATATGATTGTTTGCTAGCTACTTGTTTAGTCCCGAAGGAGGATAAATTCTATAGAATTTTGTTAGATTCTCTATTAGTGGGGAGAAAGTTTGACATATTGCTTAAAGCATCATATGGCATGACATTTCAATCTCAAGACATGTTCTCTTGAATGACGGGGTTCTATTTGCCAAAAAATTGCTCCTTACAAATCATCAATTGACTTGACAGTAAGAATTATCGTAGCTCAACTAATTAACGATCCTGGTCAAACATCGCACTTGTTGTACTTCGAATCGACATACAATTTTGCACCAAAATAGGAACAATAACTTGATGATTAGGTTCTAAAACTGATGAGATGAATCCACTAACGACAACACAAGTCTTTCCCAAAGAATAAGGGCAAGCGTTTGATTGACAAAAGGAGAGAAACGACAAAAACGGCTGGAAATAAATTGCTCGGAAATGAAAAATAAATTGCAAGGAAGTAAGTGCATTGACAGAAGTGAATCTTGTTTTTCGGTTATTTGTGCGAGTCAAATTCTTTTCAGATGCGCTCCTTTTATAGTCCATGGGTGGCCAGCCCGACCTAATTGAAATTGAATTTCGGCTCCGTATTTGATGGTATAATTGATCCCGCCTAAGGAGCTTGACTGCAATAACTGATTGACTTGACTGTAATAAATGCAATAATTGTTCCTGTAGTAAGAGTTTGACTGCAATAACTGTTCTTACTATTTTTGACCTTGCAATTGATTTGATTTCGCTCAACTTAGTGATTAGATGTCGATGCTTCTCTACTCGATTGACATCAATTCGGCTATTAGTCGATGAAATAAAACTGTTCCTGCCCTGTGGACTTAATTTTGTTGGCTTCCACCGTCAACATATTGTACCAGAGTTATTCCTTGTCATATTGTTTTGATCAGTCAATAAATGGCATTGACTTTGTTTAGTCGACGACTCTGCGTTATTGCTACAGCCTGACTTAAGACATTCATCTTTGTCTTAATGATTTTGTCACTTTCTTGTGAACAATTTTTCCAATTTAATATCGTATTAACATACACAACAACATAAATTCTTTCACTTAAACACTGTAATACAAATTAGTCTCTCTTCCCCTTACTTAGTGTATCCGAAGCACTAGAGAGTTTTCAATTTAGAAACTGGAAGTCATTTTGTTCAAATTTCACTAATTACATAAAAAATGCTTTGTGCCAGAGTTATTTGTACATGCCAAAAAGACTGGATTTAAACGGTTCGCGAGGTGTTCATGTGGCCGGATGTTTGAAGCCGTACTTCGAGGTTCTGGAAAAGAAATCCCACTCGTTGGCCTAGCCAACCCACCGAGTGAGATTCACGATTTTCCTGGGGAACAGGACAAACATGTCACCCAGTTTCCTTGGAAATTTGCTATTACTAGCCCTCAGGGCTAGTTGAATATGGAAGTGGACAATGGGCCATGAAAGGTCTACAAAAGCATGCGATTGCAGTTATTGAATCACGCGCACTTTAATTAATGGACGGGTGCAATATGATGGCGATGGTGAGGAAAGTTGACCTGTGAAGACTTAGAGATGATTGCAGAAGATTCAGACGTGTGATCATCATGTGGTTGGGAGGTTTGTGCTGTGATGATGGGGTCCCTCAGGATTTGAACCACGTGAACCGGATCTTCCGGGAGGATCGGGCCAAATTTGTGGTTTTTAACGCGTCCCTTCTGCAGCAAATTTCTCAGGTACCTGGGGGAATTGTTACAGTCCTTATCCTATTCCTCTACAGTGTTGTTTTTCCTTCTCGAAATCGCTTTTGCGTTTCTTTTATCCTGAAAGTTTGAGATTGTTATTGTGAATTCCCCACCTCTTCCTTTGCATAGTAATTGCATGAACTCGATGATTTCAAGACACACTGTCATGTGAGAGGATGGTGAACAGTTTTTGGCAACTGGTCTAGATCAGCTGGGGCATTAAATTCGATGCTGTGATGTTGTCGCGATTTCGTACTTCTGCAATTTTTAACTTTCTTTCTACCCTTCTTTTTCATTCGGGTAAAAGTTTGGATGTGGTCCTTTTCATACGACCATCATTTAGAGCAGGACAAGTAGACATTAGGAATGAAAGTGGAATGTAACAGTAGGTTCTCATTCCCTGTTTTTCAGAATGTAAAAGTGCTCAATCCCATGAAAGGAATAAGAAAGAGTGAATAAAAAGGGCAAGTGGACATGCGGAATGTTAGCAGAGGCTTTGATTTGGCAATCCTAATTTGTTAAGTTTATTAAGAGTATTTTGAAATACAAAACTAAAATCATAAAAAAGAATGAATTTTAATCCCGAAATCTATGATATATTAGCAAAGGAGGAGGCCGGTGATTGAACAGAGAGACAAAGGGGGATGATTAGGATCGAGTTTTGATTTGGTGTGTTCTATTGCACTGCAGATCTGCAAATGAACATAGTTGTAGGGTTTTCCGAAATAAGACCAATATAAAGTTAGGTGATTCCATGACCATCCTGACTTTGTTTCGCCATTTTTTCTATCTTTTGTCACCAATTGAAGTGATTCACCCACGGACCAAAAAAAAAAATGATTCTCCCTCTTCCAAACAACGTCCAAATATCTACCAAGCATGATTAAGCCTTAGTGCTTCACATTTTCTTATATTTCGATTAAGACCCAATTTGGTATAGCCCAAGTCAAAGTGTAATTATGATGCAGTGTGGTCATTCTCGGTAACCCCAAACTGTTTAGAGATTTTGACAACAACCAAAAGGAAAAAAAAATAACATTAGCCATGAGCATTCTCTCTACATAGCCCGTACAATCACACTTAGAAAGTTACAAAGAAGCTAAACATAGTACAACAGCACAAGACTCACCGCAAGCTTTAATGTTTATATTAACGCATAATATCCACCATAGTCAAAACGTTAATGATCGCCCCTCTCCAAACATCAAGAAAAGCAGCTCAATCCCGTTGCTGTCACGGCGGATACTTTTCACTCCTTTTTCACACTTGGCATCACACCATAAATTCACCGACATTCTTCACGTGTCATGAAATCGACCAAAATAGCCCTCCCTCTATCATGTTTCTTCTTATGTTCCTCTAGTGGAGACGTAATATTAATTTTATCTTTTCGCGGTTTCTAGATTGAATAATCGAGCTCCTGTTCTCGGGGTTAAATGAAGCCTCTAGATTAATTCCAAAAACCGAAGTCAAACAGGAAAGCTTTTCCATGAATCTCATCGCATGCACTGCCCAAATCATGAAGTAATTCAGGCTAGCTATCTTAGTTCAATAGTGCCGTTTCGTTCGGGGTCTCTTTGAGTCTTTCTCTTAACTCTTGTTCGACAGCCCTCCCGGAAAGCTAAGAAAAAACTCTTGTTTAGCAGTGTAAATACATCATGCTCTTGATTCGCGCCTGGAAAAGATAGCTATGAAAATAAAAGCGAGGGTTCGTCGCATAACGGTGATGAACGAAGCTTAAACCTAAGCTAAGTTTGGGATTTCCAAGGTTGAGAGCTTTTCGTTTGTCCCCATTCAAATGCGTCGGAGATTCTCTTGCCTCAGCCTAAGTTTTTCGCCGTTTCTTTTCTTTATTTTACTCACTCCCTCTCACAAGGACTTTTTTCCTTTTTTAAAATTAAAAGTAAATGCATGGGCATTTCACATTTGAGTTGTGCCAATTATTTGTCAGTCTGGCTATGGCCTAGTTGGGTCAACAGAGAGATGATAACTATAGGGGATTATAATGCTGGATATCTTGAAATCTGAAGTCCACACGGTCCCAAGTTGTCCTATGAACTTTCCTCCTAAATCCCACCTGCCCTTAAAACCCACAATAGTGTCGTTTCAAATTTTGAAACATAACCCTCCCTCTCCCATGATATAAGTCTCTGCTAGTGAGGTCCATTACAGTACAATTGGTGAGTCACATAAATCATTAGATTCAAAAAAAAAAGGAAAAGAAATAAAAAAGATATAGATCGTTCATTTGGGATCTCTTCAAACAGTACTTTCCCTTAAAATAATTAATGGTAAAGTGAGATGAGAATAACAAATTGATAAATGGGTTGGGTAGGACCTGTTCGTTCTGGTGACTTCATCTGCATGGGAATTGGAGGAGGATCTTGTCTAAATTAAGGTGGCCAAACGAGAAGAAGTGAGAAATAAAACAGGTGTCTGTTCCTCTTTTCTCTTTAACAGTTGTTTTGTTTTACTTAATAGTGTACGAATAATCTTCACTGTGCTTTCGTTTTCGAATGGCTGGACTCCATGTGGCAACATGATGAACCTTCCTTTCACCGAGACCTCTCAAATCCTTAATATGGTTTCAGATACAATAATCATCAAAGAATTTTTCGCATTGTTAATCAAATGAAAGAACCTCATAGAATACTTAGTCAGGAATATCAAACTTATACCACATATTTAAAGTTCTAGGCTGTTGAAAATATGTCTCGAGTTTGAGCCTAAAATGAAATCTAAATATTCCGAATTAAATATTTTGCGGATTTTCGAAATCGAGCAAAAGGAAATATTGGAAATTTGCTTTCCTAATATGCAAGAGTTGGCAGCAAACAAAAGAAAAAGAAAATAGAATGAATATTTTATTCTTTCCTAATTTTAGTGGGAATCACGATCTGCCAAAGAAAGAAGAAATAGGAAAGTCCAAACTTGGACTTGTTGACCGCATGGAATCCCTTTCCAAGTTGGAGTCGGCCACTGTACGTTCACTTCTTGGGCGTACGTATATAAATTCTTGAACTTGGCCGCAAGAAGGAGAAGTCTCGATGCCCCATAGTTGATCGTGAGTATTGAAGCGCCGCGGTTGACATCGAGTGCTTGGCGTGGGTTTATCTCCCTGGGATTTTGTTCGTGGAATTACACCAAGAGTTCAAGTGTTCGTAGCGATTAAATCTTGTGTTAAGATTTGTGTACAATTCTTCCGCGAGATTGAGAGATTATTTCGTGAGAAATTGTGGGGCTAAACACTGTGTGAGTTATTGGGTGTAATTGAGGTTTGGAAAACACCGAGAGTGTTTGAATGACTCGAGTGTGGTTGTAATCTCCATTATATCGCTTGATCTATAGTGAAATTCTGTGCTACTCTCCCCGTGGACGTAAGTCACTACGACCGAACCACGTAAATCTGGTGTCTGATTTATTTTCTTATTCTGTCAAATTTATTATTCGATCACTTGGCTTCCGCAACATAGGCTGATCGTATCAATCACTACTCAATACAACGAAAATGTAGCCATTGCTCAAAGGGCGATGACTCAATAGTGGTAAGAGTCCTTTTACAGAGAGATTGAGGAGATAATCATAATTTTAAATACCATAACATTTGTTTTTCAACATTTGATTAGCCAACAAATGCGCGCTAATCATTTGGCGAGGGAAACCCCATCCCCTCTTTTCCTTTTTTGCCCCCATGTCGCGATGCTGGAGGGGCATGTGGACATCAAAATAGGAATCCTATTGATTTGTTCCGACCTAGAGTGATAAGCTCATAAGTTCGGAGCTATGCAACACAAAAGCACGCAATGCTCTTTAAACAACTCGAGTCTGTATCTATATTCATTGCATTTTGGTGTTTATAACCACTAGATATCCGACCTAGTGGACTGACAATGAAGGTGAGGTGCAATACCAAGTTTGAATCCCGACAACATGCAAAAAAAGAAAAACATTTTTGTGATTGCAGTATGCATGAGTCCCAGCATTTGCCGAAGGTGATGATACATGTTTTGTGATGCTTCAAAAAAATTAAACGAATAAAATTAGCAACGGTAATCTCAGATGCCCAGAGAGGAAACCATTCACCAACTGATGATTGTAGGGACCAAGCACTTTTGAGACTTTGTGCGGCAATAATTTCTAACACGTGCAATCATTGACTGTAGAGAGTTGTCCCATGCTGTTCTAAGTGTTCTTATCATTACTCTTCCGGCCCGTCAAAAAAGTTCAAAATGATAGCGCTGACCTCGGTCACGAGGGGAGGTTGGCGTGCAAAACTAAAGAAAAAGTAATTAAGATTTTTGCAGGCCTAATTTTCTAAAAAATCTTAATTTTAGGTCAAGTCTCAAATCTATCTAAAACTTCTTTTTATTTCAGAAAAAATCCCAAACTTAGGTCCAGTCCTAAATCTGTCCCGAATTGTATTTTGTGTAAAAAAAATCAACAAATTTCAATTTATTTTCAAAAATATGCCTCATGATCCAGTCCCAACTTGATGTGAACTTCCACATCGATAACAAATCTACATCAACAAAGTAATTGGGCTTTTTTTTAGACAAATAAAAGTTCAAGGAAAATTTGGATTGAACCTAAAAATTTTTTTTAAAAAATTGGGGTGATTTTGTTATCGTTCCTAACTTTCATATCCTAGAGTGATTTTATTTTGGAGAATTTCAATAATTTTTATTGGGTTTGATTTGTTATGGAAGTGGAAATGTGACGTCGGTCTATATCTGTCGTACCATTACTTTATTGATATGGATTTGTTATCGACATGGAAGTGCCACGTCAAGTTGGGATTAGATCGCGGGGTATATTTTTGAAAAAAAATTAAAATTTGCTGATTTTTTTTACACAAAACAAAATTTGGGGCAAATTTGGGATTAAATTTAAAGTTTGGGGTTTTTTTTAGACAAAAAAAAGTTCGGGGTAGATTTGGGATTGGACCTAAAGTTTTGGGTTTTTTCTAAGACTAAAAAAAGTTCAAGGCAGATTTGGGATTTGACCTGTAGTTTGGGATTTTTTAGAGAATACACCTGATTTTTGCATCATTTTTTTCTCTTAATCATTGTATAAAGCAAAGTGGAAACATAATTAGACGTAAATAACGCTACGTGAGAAGGAGCATCGCCTAAAACAATGTGGATCGTCTCTACGATTGGATGGAACAATTTATAGCTCAATTCTTACTAATTTATGATGTTAGCAAGATTTTCCGCATCTCTCATGCTTTAAAATATTGAAGTTACATCTTTTCATTTACGAAGAAATTAAAATTTGTGTCTCAATCTATTATATTTATATAATTATTTAAAAAAGATTGTAATTAATACGAGTTTGGAATAATTTATACTTTGTTGAAGGGTAAAACAAAATGTCTTTATAGTACGTGGAACTATTTTTTCATCATTTAAGAATGTGGAGTAAGTTAGAGTTTATTGCCAGTCCTTTTCTCATAAGAGAGATGGATGGTCATTCATGGTCCTAGGTGATTAGTAATCCAATTGCTGTTAGAGACCACGTTGGGTGTGATTCAGTGGATGTTGTCTTGTAATGTTGTTTAATATCGTGAAAGAGAAGACCGCTGCGGGATTAATGAATGCCTTGTAAAATGCATACAAGAAGCCCTCTTCAATTTATAAGGTCTTCTTGATGTGACGTCTGGTTCACTTAAAGATGGACGAATGTGTATCGATTGTTTAGCATATCAATGAATTCAATGTGGTTATTAGTCAATTAAGTTCGATTGAATTGACTTTGACGATGAGATACATGCTTTTATTTTATAATTCTCATTGCCTCATGTTGGAATATTATGTTATTACTGTTTGATTCCTCTAAGTCAAGAAACTCAACGTCTGATGAGGTTGGTGATTTAATTCTAGGTGAGAACATTCATAGGAGGGAATCTTATAAGCTTGTGCCTGTAGGTTTAGCAGATGAAGGTAGAAGAAGAACTAATACTTGTATTAGTAGGAGAAGTGTGAACTTGAATAGCCATAGTCAGTCTAGGACTGGTGATGTTGTTTCTTGAAATTATGACAAAAGATGGTATATTAGAAGGGATTGCCTAAAGCTGAGAAACAAGAATGTGTAGGAATTCGAGTTGCGTCTGCAAATGATGTTGCAATTATAACTCACGGTAATTCGGATAGTGCTGATTATGTCTCGTCTATCACTAAGGATCTGTCGTTTGCTAAACAAGTTATAGATTCCAGTTTTTTGTTTCACAGTACATTAAACAAGATTTGGTTTTCTACTTATTAGTGCATTAATAGTGGTAAAGTGCAGTTTAAGAACAATGTTCAGTGCGATGTTGAGGATGTTGGTGATGTCAGAATTAGAATGTATGACGATATCAAGAGGACATTGACTGGTGTGAGACATATTCTAGGGTTAATGAAGGATATGAGTTTCTTGAGTGGCATGTACCCAGCCGCATGTCGATATATATTATAAGATGGAGTTCTGAAGGTTGTTTGAGGTACTCAAATGGTGGTGAGAGGAATCAAGCATTTTGACCAATATGAGTTTGACGGGAGATACTAATGGATTTCACCGCGGGGTTGTAGATTGCATCTGACCAAGGGAAGACTAACCTGAAGGTTTTGAGTGAATAGAGTAAGTTCCATGTTTATGTGGCTGAGAAAGAGAATCTATGCAAATATTACAACTAGAGCAAACGGCAAAAAGTGCAGTTTAGTATAATTGTCAGAGAAACCATGCAGATTGCAAAGCTAATTTATTTGGATGTTCGAAGGCTGTCGTGGTTTCTTTCGAGGAAGAGAATTAGATTTATGCTATTGGTTGTAGGATGTTCCATGCTTATGTGGCTGAGATTGTAAATCTATGCAAATATTATAACTAGAGCAAATGACAAAATGTGAAGTTCAGCGCAACTATAAGAGAAAACATGTAAATATTTTTTATTTGGATGTTTGTAGGATGTTCATAGATTTATTTCCTTATTCTATCATTGTGTTTGATTGCATGTTTCCCAACAAAGTTTTTGGGGTAAATTTTTTTAACATGTTATAGTTAGAAGCAAAGTTTCAAATTTCCCTATGCCTCATCCAATATTACAATTTCTTTTGTGCTCAAATAATTATCATGAAAAACCACAAACTAGTATACCTGTGACAAATTTATCATCTTTTAGTTTTCATTAAATTTTACCGTCAAATTGATAGGTATACCAGTTTTGGGTTTTACCCTCCATATGTTACAGGTATACGAGTTTGTGGTTTTTCGTGGTATTAATCCAATTTAACAGAAACTAACGGACAATAAATTTATCACAAGTGTACAAGTTTTGAGTTTTTAATGGTCAAAAAATTAGTTTATAGTAAATTTATCACATGTATACTAATTTGGGATTTTTGGTGGTCAAAAAATTAGATTTGGTTAAATTTGTCACATGTGTACCAGTTTAGGGTTTTTGTGGTATTAACCCTTTATATTATTCCTTATTTTATAACTCCCTAACTATCTTGTACATCGGAAGCTGCGCATGCTCACTAAACTTGTCTTAATCATGCATTCCCTACTATCTAATAGCTCAAGTTATTTTTTCGAACAGTCTTGTGTGCCCGCCCTGTCACTTGACATTACTCTTCTCTCATCAAAGTTTTCATTGGACAGGTATTTCTCCCATCTGCTTAAGATTGCTTGGACAGGTATTTCTCTCATCTCCTTTTGCCTTCTGATTTCTATATCTCCATTTTTCTCCCGCCGTCTAAATTTATCTATGATTCTCTATGATTCCAAATCACTTCCGTTATACAATTCGATTCATCATCAGTCGATATCACCCTTCCTTGCATAAGGCACGACTTTTTTTTCATAACTAAGTTGATGAAACATATTAATGTAGATCCTATAGTGCTCTCCCTATCTTCACTTTAATTTCAACTACAATTCAATCCCCTTCTTTTCATGGTGCATCATGAAAGATCCAAAAGGGGAAAGGTTGGTGCTTTGATAATATAAACGTTGTAAAAAGAGCAAAACGCTGAGGTGTCGAGCCTTTTGCAAAGTTTGGCGATTCAAAGCGATCGACTTTACTTAGGGAACCGTTGCAAATAGCTTTCTATCCTTTCACTCTTCCCTCATGTCAAATGTTGACCATAGCATGAAGGAATAGCATGAAGCACACTATGTGGGACCATTGTCTTTTTGCTTTCATGATGAATATTTCATTGCCATTCCAATTGAAAAAAGTTGCCCAAGTTTGCATCTTTGAATGTAGTAGGCGAAGGTGGTCCTTGCCTCGATACCTTCTTTACAAAGCTCAATAGCGGAAACTTAAACAATGAAGTTCATATTCAACCTAGATAATGGAATCATGACGACAAAGTCTTGTGATTTCATGTAAAGAATCATTTTGTCATACAAATTCTGTAGTGTATTAACGTATAAAGATGAATGAGCAAGGAATACGCCATCTCACAAGCACCGATAACTCGGTGCTGTGCTCATGAAGAATATTAGTAGCCTAAGAATGCATGTGTGGTGAGTCAATTTGAGATCTTGAGCGAGGAAGACAAATTCAATGTGCGGTTTGTAGTGTTTTACAAAAATTGATAAGTTATGTTCTCGGGGAAAAAAGAATATAAGAAGTACTGTAATTTTTTTTTTGCTTGAACTATATGTCGTACTGTAATAAATAACAAACCGAGGAAAAAACAATGATGTCCTGAAATACTCCTAACTGGACTGGACATATAAAAGACTTTGTATCAGTATCAGGGCGCGGGACTACTTGTAAGTTTGTGACCAAGTTGGGCCTATCCTTAAATGAGATTGGGCCACATTCCTCACGCATCAGTTGTAGCTGCTCGAAATCCAATTGGTTTGAATTTATTTCTTAATTTAGTTGATCATTTCCTCTGAACCGGAATGATATTTTGGCCTCCTGGGAGAAAAGTACGTCCAAAAAATGCATTATAATACGTACCGTGGGTCCTTCATAGATGATAAAAATCAGAAATCAGTCAGTTTGAATATGAGGTAGCAATTTCTTCTTTTTCCCATTTTTTGCTGAAAAGGTCAAGGAAAAAGAGAAGAAATTCTGAATCTGAAGAACATGGATCGGCTTGATAGTCTTCTTATCTTCCCATAGCATTCATTCACTCTACTCTAATGCTGCCATCTTGCTGAAATGATGCATATTATTAGCTGATGATGCCAGGTGAATCAACTGACTTTTGGACCTCCTACTTTTAGACACCTGATTATCCAATTCGATTCGCGGAAGCTGCAACAGAAACTTTCGACAGATAACATCTCAAGAGGGGGAAAAAAAGAAAGAAAAAGACGGGCAATCTTAGAACAGGAAGTGCACAAAGCTAAACTTGATTCGAAGACTTCCAACCGCAGTGGATATATCCGTTGCAAGCCAACTCCGGCAACAGCTTCCAAAAGTGAGAACCTTCTTTATCAACCCGACAAAGTTTAGCGGGCAAATATCGAATGGCTTCACCGATGAATCAAAGCTGTAAAACCTATCAGCATGACATATAGTGAGAATTCACATCAGACCGCTTGCTCATAGGATAGTAAGTAGGAAGTCTAGTGAGAATCACTAACCAAATCCGTGCCAATCAATTTCAAAGCTCGAAAGCCGCTCTGTTCGTCGACTCGATAGAAGTAATTATCGCACCCTAATCAAACATCATTGTCCTTTATACTTCAAATTGACAGACAAGTCTTGACCATTGGGTTCTAAAACTGATGAAATGGATCCACTAATGACAACCGAAGTCTTTCCACAAGAATGAGGGCAAGTGTTTGATCGACAAAAAGAAATAAACAACTAGAATGACCACAAATAAATCGGTGCGAAATGATTGAAAATAGATTGCAAAGAAAATTTTCGACCAACAGAAAAATTGCAAAGTAAGTGCATTGACAGAAGTAAATCTCGTTTTCGGATGTTGGTGCTATGCGCTCTTTGTATACTACACGGGTGGATAGCCACTCCTAATAACCATTCCCACTCTTTGAAATCAAATTTCGGCTCTATATTTGATGGTGTAATTGATCCACTTAGGAGCTCGACTACAATAACTGATTGACTAGGAAAATTACCAAAAAAGTCGTAAACCTATTGTGCTTGTACTAATTTAGTAATAAACTTTTAAATTGTGCCAATTCAGTCTTAAACCTTTCAAAATTTTGCCAATATAGTATGTTTGGCCAATTTTGGCCTGAAATCGTTAAGTGGACATTGCTATCTAATGTAGCATGACTAGCGCTGACGTGGACAATACAATTTTTTTAATTATTTTTTGAAATCTTTTGAAATTTTTTTCTTTTTCTTTTCTTTCTTTTTTTTTCCTTCTTCCTTCACCGGTCGCTGAGTCTCATTGATGGCCGACGACCAACAAGGTTGCCCTCGTCGGCCTCAAGTGAGCCTCGCCCAAGTGTTTGTCCTTGTAATCGATTTGATTTCCGTCAAACTCAATGAATCGATATCAATGCTTTTTGACTCGACTAACATCAGTTCGGCTATTAGTTGATGGACGAAAATCGTTCCTCCCTTGTGGACTAAATCTTATTAGCTTCTCACGATGAATGCTATTACCTGACTTTCGACTCTATTTCAGATCATATGTGATGGTCAACATACTATTTACTCCGTCCTTGTTGACAACAACATGCTCTATTAAACCAATGAATACTCATAAAGGTCATCGACTTTGTTTAGTCAATGACTCAGGTTTATTACTATGGCCCAACTTAAGAAATTCCTTTTTGTCTCAATGGTTCTAGCACTTTCTCATCAACAATTTCCCAACTTATTATTGTATCAAAGTTATAGTCGATGTACAGTCACTGACGTTAACTCTTATCGGACATTGCTAACCTAACAGCATGTTACTTATCAGTAATGGTGCAATTTGGATCACACGTCTCATTTTTCATGAATTGAGAAACTGAAAGGAAAAAAGTGTTAGAGAGAGAGAGCATTGGTTTTTATTTGAAGATATAAATATAGTCGTTTTATTTCCAAATAAAAAAACCCTATGAGAAATTGAACTACTATTTTTAAAGATTGAATATCGCTCTAAAATAAGCAAGATAATGATATTTAGGAATTAATCGATTAAGTAAAGTAATTATCCTATCCATGGATAATATATACTATTGACTTTCAATTAGTGTTTTATAGATTATTAACATACACAACAACATAAATTCTTTCATTTAAACATCGTAGTACAAATTAGTCTCTCTTCCCCATGGTTAGAAGTATTTGGGGCACTAGGAAATGTAGGCAAAATTGGAAGTTGTGGATGTTTCGAACACAAAAGAGAATCTTAAGGCGATACCCATCCAGGAAGAAAGAGCTCCAAGAAATTTCAATGCAAAACACGAGCAACGGAAACAATTAAAAATAGAAAGTTAAAGACGAGCACGGTTCTTGAAATATCCCACATTCCGCAATATATGTCTGCCGCACATTGGTATGTTAATGCTGAGAGGCCCAGTTTGAAACAAGAAAGGAAATTGAAATCGGATCTAAATTGCACAAAATCTTTGGATCAAAGCCAAATTCTACCTCTTTCGTGTATACGGCCATCCTCATTAGTCAGATTTTACGTGACACTCCTAATTTGGTTTGCAGGTGAGAGGAGGTATTGAGATATGCTACATCGTTTAACAATGGATCTATATAATCTTTATATTCATATGATCTTTCTCCACTGATCAATTAAAGCTTTCAAATGGACTTTTTTACTGCGGTTGCACCATAGAACTTTCCTCCCCTATCTTGATGCCATTAGGATTTCGCCAGCTCACTTTGATCCCGTGATCTCTACCATGCAAATTGAAAATGTTCTTAAACATTGCAAACCAAGTGCTCAAGCGGTAAACTCCCTGTTGCTAGCGCAATGTTGTGATGTCCTCTATCACTTGTGCAAGAAAATTAGGTTATCTATACACGTCAAGGATAGTAAGAAGATAATCAAAATGGCATTCGTTTTTTTGCATTGGACAACCTAATCTGCATATGGAGACTCTTTTTGAGTAGAATTTGAAAAGAATTACCTGTCGTTAGCCTAGGTCAGTGGGCGAAAACATCGAAGGAAATTGCGATGCGCAAGCAACGAAAAGAAACAAACGCAAAATAAAGGTCGAGTGCTGTCGGGGCATACATCAGACAAGTGGCCAAAATTTGTAGATACATACAAGCGTCGGGATAGAGATGATGGCAACATTTCGTTCAGCGCTTTCAAGTCGATGAAATCACATTACTGAAGCTCGTCATGTCACTAAATAAGATGTCTCGAGCAAATTTACATCAGGCTTATCATGAGCTAAAAAAGCTTTGTAACAACCATCACTCCATCTGTAGATACAAGTTCTTACCAGAGCACGACCATCTTGACGAGCTGAGGTAGGCCTCAACCTCTTACGTTATCGAATCGTGTCTTATTCTTTATTGTATACATAAAAATAGAAAAGGAATAAGTGCATTGGATATCACAAACGTGCAATTGAATTCTAGAACTTTTAAAAAGTTTAATTAAGACCTAAAACTTATCATGAAAGTGTAATTAAACCCTAGAACTTTCAAGTAGTGTAATCAAGTCCTAAAACTTATCAAATTGGTCTAATCAAGTCTTTCCGTGGATTGCACATTTTGAAAGTTTTAATATTCGATTGCACTTTCGTGATAGCTTTTAGGACTTAATTGCGATTTTTCAAATTTTTAAGATTCAATTGCACTTTCATGACCAGTTTTAAGATTTCCAATGCATCTTATCCCAAAAGAAAAGAAAGCAAGCCAAAAAAAACAGCAAATAGCCAAAACTCCCAACCCTCCATTCAAAAAACTAACATTCAAGATTCAACAGAATCAGCACTCACCCATTTCCAGTAATGCCTCTTCACAGAAACCGCCCTGTTCGCAACGCCTGCATGACCGCTACCTTCATACTCCTCTTCCTCCTCCGTGCAGAACTCTGCGTCCTCCGGCAGTCCCTCGACCTCCACCTTGAACGAGTGGAATATGTAACGCGCCGGCAATCCCGGATAAGAAATTGAATTCTTCTCATCTACTTTCATCTTATATGATCCCGGAACAATCCTCAGGACATCCCCAATATTCCCAACCTCCACCCGAATCACCGATCCCAATTCTTCCCTCACGGCCCTGATCACCGCCATCTCGGGCGCCTCGCTTGGCTTCATCTTCTCTGACAAGAGCATGCACCGATGGCGGATGCTGCCATCGGATAGTTCCTGGCGTGACTCAACGAGAACCTGACCGTTGGCCCCGATGACACGGAGCTTGACAACATTGACGATGCGGACTGGGGGAACGGAGTCGGCAAGCGAGGTCTTGCCCCCGGAGATCTCAAGCCAGAGGTTGTGGACATTCTTGGTGCCGGGCTCGACGCCCCAGGAGGCGAAGGAGCTGGAGGGGAGCCGAGGCTCGAGCCAGTCGGAGAGGGACTCGGGGGGTGGCGAAGCGGGGGTGGATCTCAGGGCTTGTGCGAGACATGGTGGGGGAGGAGATGCTGAGGAACCGCCAAGTCTCGACTAGGAACTAATAGTTGACTAATTATCGGCAAGAACGTGATTGCAGAGTCTTGTGATATCAAAAGAAGAGATATCAGAAAATGAAATGTGATCTTAAAATTTGATCTAATGGTCAAGCTGGGCATATAATATATAGCGACAATCATCTTTGGTTAAATTATTCTTCACCGCAATCAGACGTCCATTGATGAACTGCTAACTTGTCCGAGAGCAGGTGAGCATGCGTTTAGTCATGGCCCTCTTCTGCTGGACCTCTCGCCCTCAAAAGTCAATGCATGCGATGCTGCTGACGACCCGAAGAATACGGGTCAACTGTATTTCACGAGAAGAGGGAGTCAAATTGATCGCTTTCATTATTTCTTATTTCATGGGAAAGAGTCGAAGAGCTCCATCCGCGTTTTTATCATTCGGGAGAAATTTTGTAATCAATGGAGTTGCGGATGAATGGGAAAACTTATCATTGTCTTCCCCACCTCCATGTGTTTTCTCATATGCAAGCACATGATTGCTCCACATACCTCGCCCCTATTAACTTCTTTTCATTTTTACTCTAACCTATTTTTATTAACCTCTACCAATAGGTAGACACTATGGATTATCGTATGAAAATCTGGTTTTTTCTTCAAATTTATATATATTTTTTGGTCACAAGGTAGTAAGGCTCCGTTTATTTCGTAGAAAATATTTTCCAAAAACACATTTTCCTCACTTTTCGCGTGTTTGAATCGCTTTGAAAAATGAGTTGACGGAAAATTTATGCTTAAATTCAGGAAAATGATTGTCCTCTTTAACAAATCGGAAATCATTTTCCAAAATTTAAATAGAAACTTTCGCTTGAATAAAAAATTCTACGCTTGAGTATGGGAACCTCAATGATAGTTTCGGGGTCTCGGCCTGGCTCCATTGAGTTCAGGCCCGCAACCCCATCGCCTTTGCCTGGATTCCTGACGCTCCTCCTGGGTCTACCAAGGCAGGGCCCAATGTCTTGGTGCCCATGCCCGATAGCTTGGCACCAAGGACCGGGTCCATAAAGGCCGAGCGCGGGATCCTCTGGTGCCAATGCCCAAATCCCTAGCACTTGGGCTCGGGTCCACAAAGGCCATGCCCGAGTCCCCCTTACTCGGGCTTGATTGCCCGAGTCAGTGTCTATTGAGGCCGAGGCCTAGGACTCCAATGCCTGAGTCAATGCATATCGATGCCGAGGCCCAGGACTTGGAGCTCGGGCCACGATCCATCAAAGCCGAGCTCAAGACCCTAGCGCCAAGTCCATCAAAGCCAATCTGAACCCCGATGCTAGGCCTGAGCCTAGCCTTGATGGACCAAGGCTCGAGCTTCAAGGACTCAAGGTCGAGCGTCGAGAGCTTGGGCATGGGCACCAAGTTATCGAGCCTGAGCATTAAGGTCCCCCACTCGGCCTTTGTAGACTCGACCCAACCTCGCTGGCTCAAGTGCTAGGATCCAAGCATGGGCACTGGGTCCTCGAGCTTGACCTCTATGGACTCAAGCTAGGGCACCAAGGGGTCAAGCATAGGCATCGAGTTCTTGAGCCCGGCTTTTATGGATTTGGGATCAATGCTCATGCTCGTGTCCAAGACACAAGTCCTTGTGCTTGGGTCCCGACGCTCAGGTCAAGGTCCATTGAGGCCAGATTCAAGACCCCGGTCTAAGTCATTAACATCCAAATAGTATATGTCTATTTAGGAAAATCAAATCAGATTTTCCTTACCAAATGACGGAAAATATTTTTCAGTTCATTTTCAAGTTTTAGCCAAACACTAGAAAATACTGTTGTTTTTTCGGAAAATGACTTATTGGAAAATATTTTCCATAAATATCACATTTTTCACTAAACAAACAGAACTTCAGACTTGACGATATGGACATCTTAACTCATCGAAAGATGAATAATAAATTAACTCTGTGCCTACCTTTGCCTAATCCTTTAATTCTTCCTATTCAAGTGCCTATAAATTAATTACTATTTTATAACCAAGCAGTCGTAAGCAATGACGAAACTAAAAGTGAGGTAACATGAACATGGCTTATGCATCAATTTGAGATGATGGGGAGCCGCGCTTACCGGTAAAAGGGCACCTCTATTGAATGCGTTAGGTAATCCATAGGAACATGTTATGGATTAACTAATAATTTATGGTAGTTGTGGAAGTTTCTAATGCAAAAGAGAATCAAAAAATTATTAAAAAATTATCCACATTGGTGCTGGTCATGCCACGTAAGATAGTTGGCCACCACATCAGCGATTTCTAGCCTAAATTAGCCATATAAATTGAATTGGTACCAATGTGAAAATGTTTAAGATTAAATTAATATAATTAAAAGATTTAGGACTGAATTGATACTAATACGATAGGTTTAGAACTTTTTTTGTTATTTTCCTTGTAGATACATATAACAAAGAAAGTGTTAAATCGAACCTGAAGTTAAGAGACTTGAGCTTTTGTCTAACATCATGTGCTTATTTGGATATTTGCGAGTCACAACTCGCGAATATTGGCCGTTGCAAGCTTTTGAGAATCTATTGTACATGCCACACTAGATTGCAATTAATCCCTAACGATTGGATAGGCCACTTACGAGGGTCAGGAGCTTCCAAGGCTCATAAAAGTCATCTACATACCTCATATTCTGTGTTCAGATCGTCAAGTGACTGAACGGAATCTTGAAAGTTAACTACTTGCCTTTCATTTGCATATAAATGTTTTCGGAATGGGGAAGGAACTCAGGGTTTCACGAAGGTAATATGAGCTTGATAATGCATGTCAAATAATAAGAAATCTAGTCATTGGACTCTTTCCTTCTCGCATACATGACAGCACTGCAATTCATGATCATTTTTGCAAGATGTTAAAGTGAGGGGATGCTAATCACATCTTGCGCTGGATACTAATGTTAGAATATTTAATTATTGAATCTTACCTTCATCTAATAATATAAACTTTTAGAACAAATAGCAACAATCCTACAATATCTACCGTAAATTTTAGAGCACCTTCTGGATGAAGCCAGAATTCGACTAGAACATCTCAGGTGCCGCAGCGCAAGCATTGCAAAACTGTAGTGAGTTATATTCTTCTCCTAGAAGTGTGTAGGAATTTTCCCTAATGTGTCGAGGTGAAATTCATCGTGTAAGGGAGCAAGTCTTGAGGGGTCTTCAACAAGACTGAGCCTTGACTTTCTTTGGACCCCGTCCTTAGGCCTGATCATCATTATTTGGGCGGAACAAACGTGAATCGGTTTGATCCGAGCGGTGCCGAAATCGATGAAAGCCCAATTTCAAGATAAAAAAACTCGAAAAACTTGTTGAATATCAAATTACAAACTCTAGCATGCAATTATCTAACATTCAACATGAATTTATTCTAGAAGTCAATAAATTAAACGTGTCTTGGCATGCCGTAAATGGGTTAAAAGGGTCAGCCCGCGAACGGCGCGTTTATCATTTCTGTTTAAACTGATTGATCCGTTTATGATACCCACCCATTTAGGCTCAACCAGAACACGCTTAACTGCGTGTCGTGTCTTGTCGAAAATTATTGGCTCTATTATCATTTATCATCACTTATTGAAATTTATCAGATGAAAAGTCGGTACTTTTGGCACAGAACAATGGGTTTGCTCTTCTATTTTTTTATTCTTCATCTGTTGAGACTTTCTTTGTTTCACAAACCAGATGATGCATTTCCTCTTTCATCTGATTCTGCCCTTCCTCCTTCGAAGCATGAACATATTTGGAGTTTTGATTCCTGAAAAATGAAGCACCGTGGTTGATCTTGATCTCTAAACTTTTGTCGTACTTCTATGTCTCGTCTTGACTCTCGAGTGAGGAAGTATCGTATGTAATAACTTTATCATCACTCTCTAACAAGAGTCGCAATTATTTTAAAATTTGGAAAAAAAAAATTTGCAACACGACGCACTCCAAAAGCCGATCCAATTCCCTTCTCAATATGAGCGATCAAGCCCAGTGTAAAGCAAAGTTTCAACCGTGGAAAAAGAAACATGGGACGGTGAGAAATGCGCAAAGAAGAAGCGAACAGACTAAGCCCCTTCACCTCCCGAGGACTCATCTATCTCCAGAGACCAGGCGAACCGAAGAAGACGACTATTTGCAGAACGAAAATCAATCGATTTCGCCCGCGTGTGCAGGACCAAAGAAGATGGCTTGTTGCAGGTCAGTGGACCATGCACCGCTTGTCCGAAGCCGTTCATTGCTCGACACTGCAAATGAGGAGCAAGAAGGCAGGGGGAGGAGGAGAAACTCTAGAGGCGGAGAGGCGAAGGGAGAGGACGTGGAGAGGAGGAAGCAAGTAGGCGAGAAGAGGAAGGTTCAGGACGGGCGAAGTGCTCGAGACGTAAGAAAATGATTCATTTTCCCTGTTTTTGGAGGTGTTTTTTATACGAAAAAATATCACCAAAAACTCTAAATTATATCATTTATAATAAATTTATTTTGAATTTTTTTTACGTCACGAAAATTTTCAAACTATGTCATTTGTGACAAATTTACCTTGAATTTTTTTTGTGACACTAAAAAATCCAAACTATGCCCATTGTGACACATTTACCCCCACAACACTTTAGCCCAAGGACATTTTCGTCTTTTTATTTTTTTATTTTTTTTATTTATTTTTCTTTCTTCTCTCTTCTCTCCGCCGACCATGGCGGAGGGAAGCCGACGAGGGCGGCCCTCGCCGAATATGGCGAGGGCGACTCTCGCCCGTGTGCAGAGTAAAGACGGAGACGTGAGGAAGACGAAGAAAGAACAAGAAGAAGAAAAAAAAAACAAAACGAAAAGAAAGTGAAAATGAACAAAGAAAAAAATGTCCTTGAACTAAACAATCCCCGTCTATGAATAAAATTTGGTATTCGGATCTTTATCTGAGACTAAATTAGTCACTTTAAATTCTTATTTAAGATAATATTCACTTTGGATCCTCTTTTAAAAAAAGAACTCCCATTCTTTGAAACTTTCTCTGTTGTTGATGAATTTATTCATTTTATTAGTGATTAAGCGATATTTTTTCAATTTTTTTTAAAATCATCTATTTTTCGTGTTGGCCCCACGATGTGAGAATATATGTTGACTGTTGACTCGTTGCCCCCTCTTCCGAAACTCGCCTCGAGTCAATGCGATGCTTTGTCAGGGAATAAAGACAAAATCCCAGGAAAATTTGTCAAAGTTAATGGTGTAATACGTATAAGTAAATACTTACTCTACGTTCAAGTGCATAAAAAATTTGGCATAAAAAATTGAATTTTTTTTTTATTTAGTGTTAAGGTTCCCGATATCTTATCCACATATAAAACGAGGGGGTCGAGGAGCTCCACCGGCATGCCCGCCTCCTCCATCGGTGGCTGGGTCCCACCACTCGAGTTCACCGCTCCTTTCTCTTTGGGCTTTTTGTAATTAGACCAAGATGTTTTTCCATTTCTTACTCTCTTTTTTTTCGAATTTCCCGTTTCTTACTGAAACCCTGGATGGAGGAAGAAAAGTGAGGTAGATGGATATTTTTTGTTTTGTTCGTCCAAATCCACTTCGTTATATATGTGTCAATCTGTGATTGGTTCAGAGTGAAAAAATTGCACATCCTGTCTACTATTAACGTGGGGCTCACAAATCACTAAATATTTTCTCTCATCAGATACTTGTAACTTGAGATGTGTGTTTCTTCAAAATATTAATAAAAATATAAAATAAAGCGTATCATGCAATCTTAATTCATTTTAATTAGTTTTAACTTTATATAATATACTTTAACATAAATGTATACAATTCCTATGAAACAGTGAAGAAATATTTACCGTCGATCTTGATCAAATCTTAGTTAAAAATTATGTCTCTACAATGACGATTAATCTGAACCTGTTGATACTTGATAAACAAAGACAACACGGAGGAATTGCACGGTGTGAGAACTTAGAAGGAAATATAAGATCTTACTAAATACAAAGGTGTATAAATGTTTTCATTAAAACCACGTAACCTCATGTATCCATCTACATTTCCTTTTTGAAATGAAATGATTTTTTATGGTGCGTTTGGTAATCATTCTGTTCCCGGAAGCTGATTCTACTTAGAAATAATTCTTTTTTATTTCATATCCGGGAATAATTTCTAAGCATTCGAATGCGTTTGGTAACTGCCCAAAATTTCTATTCTTGGAATAGAAAAAGAACAGAAATGCATTTGGTAACTACGCAAAATTTCTTTCTATTAATAATATTTTAAATTTTTTAATATTTCTTTTCTTTTTTTTCTTTCCCTTCCCCTTCCTTGGCCATCGCCGATCGCCGGCGAGGGCGGCCCTCGCCCAGGCAGTGAGGGTCTAGCCCTCGCCCTCGTCGGTGGCAAGTCAAGAATGAAGAAGAAAAAGAAACCGAGGAGAAAGAAGAAAACCAAGAAAAAGAAGAAGAAGAAAAAAATTCTTTTTCATTTCTGATTCATGTTCCCGGAATCAAGAAGCTTTTTTTTTTTTTGCTTCTTGATTCTGTTCCAAAACTGATTTTATGAACAAATTTTTGGAAATTTTTGCCCTGGAACAAAAAATTTACCGAACGGATTTCTGTTCCAAAATTGATTCTGGGAACAAAAGAACAGAAATAATTACTATTTGGCAACTTGCCAAACGCGCTCTTACTGATAAGGAAAAAAAAACATGCGGCATAGGACTAATTTTTTATTTTGTGGTCGGATGCATTGGACTGATTTTAAGGCTGAAGTTGTGATTCACAATATAGATGAAAAGCCTCTTGGAAAATATCAGATTCCTTAAATTGAGACCAAATAAATGATCAAATTTGTTTACCGATAGTCTTAGCTTTGATAATGCTCCATAATTTACTAATCGAAAGCCGAAAAGTCCCGTTTCACCTTAAGTAACGGAATCTCACCGAGTTGGATTTACCTTAAATCACAAATTTCGAGTAGGTAACTTGAGGAAAGATTTAGCCGGTCAAGCATATTCTTACTTTTCGGTTTCCTTTTTTTTCTCTTTTTTATACTGAGCCTTTATTCCATTTGCGATATGTTGATTTAGTTGGTCATCTGTACACAAACTAAAAAAAAGAAATTAGTGGGACATTTCCCCCTTAAACTCAGTCATTATCCGCTTTTGCTTAAGGACGTAAGGAAAAATTCCAACCATTCCCCTTAAAATATTACTCCACCTAAGTCTGTTTATTGAACAAGAAAACGCGCTTTGGCAGGAGGGGGCCAAAAAAAGGTTCCCATGCACCAACTACTCCCACTAAACCAAGCCGCATTATTTAATTCTAGAAAAGAGCTAACATGTCAAAAGACTCGAAACCACCAACTAAGCTATGTGTAATACCGACAATAGCATAGCAAAGAGTTCATGAGCACATTCTGCACATCATATCAAACAAATAAAAGGAAAGGAAACGACCTGAACTTTCCGAATCACGTCTGTTCTCCGGTCAATAGATTCGCAATCAAGCACTACTATCTCTGAACCATTCCACGGAAAAAGTTGCCCATTTTACGTGTTTAAACGGGTGGATCTATACCGATCCTGTAGGAAAAAAAAACTGTCGGGAATGACTAATCTCTTGCGGTTCTCGACAAACAAAATACCCAGGAATATTTGTTGATTCACCGGTGCGCAATACACGAATCTTCGACTTCACGTTGGTCCGTATACGATCACGGGAAAAGTATACACGTTCCACAGCGTTAATGCCGATCGTTTCTCAAAATAGATAATGGAAGCCTTTTTCGTGTTCTTTGATGGAGAGAGGAGGAGAGAGCATTCAGTTTCTGCAGAACGTTTTTTTTTTTTTTTGTCTTCTCATCACCCAACGGTTATTTTCAAAAACTATTTAAAAACTCTCTTAAAAGATAACCTCCTACACCTTTTCAAAAGGTCTCTCTTAGACACACATCCTGTTAGAGCAAATGATGCCTCTTGGACACACCTCATTATGGACGAACCATCGTGATGTAACATCTCTCACTCGAACATGATGGGTTAGAAAATGCTCTGTTAAGGATATAAGGCATTCAATATTTATCTACTTTAGAAACAATTCATACTAACAAGAAAGCCGTGCGACCAATGAGTACACCTACACTTGGGAGCTCTAATTATGCACCTGTTAGGGATTATATAATGGCTACAACCCCAAAAGAAATAATCAATTGATGTCTCACAGTGCCTTAGACATATTTTGTTACGTCAATGTAAGTATACCTATCCCTTAAAAGCTATACTTAACTATTCTCAAGAACACCATGTATTTACAATTATTTTTGAAGCCATCAAAGGCGAAACAATTGGTCGACCGGTAAACACATGCGATAGATGTAAAATAACAATGGTCTTCCTTCGCACTCATGTCTCTCTCCATTTCAGAACAACTGATTTTCTAGACACATCCCATAAAGCCATATCTATTCATGATCGCAAGTAACATGCTAAAGTAACAACATTGCTATGTTACTTTAAGAACATAGTCAGAAGTAACATAGGGCACAAAACTAGGTAATCAATTCATAAATTACCTCAAGGACTCACACGATGAGTAAATAGGGACAATTTCACTCATCTTCCTTATCGGTCGAATAAACAGTACATGTAGTATGAATAACATGCTATAGTGGATTTCTCTTTTCATAAGAGTGTATATCATTTATTAATCATATCCATTATACGGATCTTAGCCTAAACATAGTCACATGCTTCTCACGTACATATGTTGAGCCCGAGTGTTATATCAGCTCGCTTTCTATAGAACCCGATTAAGTACTCGCATCCGGCTTCCATAAAGCATACATGATTGTGGGACTATCATGTTTAATCTTATCACATATAATCAGAGACCTCATCTTGATCGTAATCAAGGCAACGTAAAATTGTATCATGTACTTTCTTCCGGTATATATAGTACATATCGTCTCATCTCAACCCACTTACTGCAGTGTTTGAGGTGATTGCTCGCGTGAGTGAGCCAATTATTGCCTGGTGACATACCTTGTGAATTTGTGCTAGTCTCACAACATTGTACTAATTGATAAAACATCAATTCATTAATAAACAAGTACAATACATATACATACATAATCCAGTAATCCTTAACAATATTACATATCACATTCTACGTAACTCTAGAGACATCGTGTGGATCAAGAACACATATCTAGAAACAGCCTTCATGAATAGATCAGCAACCATTCTATTCGTAAAAATATATTGTAGGACCACTTCCTTCTAGACTATTATATCTCTGATGAAGTTATTCTTTATGTCAATGTGTTTCATCCTACCATGTAAGTGCGTCCAACGTCGTCTGGTGGCGTGCCACCCATCGTTCTATTCGTCTCGACGAGTACTTCCACCTCGTATGATTAAAATTGATTTTTGCCGTAAATTATTTTTTCGAAAATCGACCGAACAAAACGGTCGCTCGCAACCTCCAAGCCCATTCTTCGGTTTGGTTCATTTTCGACGATTCCTCTTGCAATTCCCGAGCAATAAACATGCAAGCGGTATGAAGTTCATCATCTTGATCTCCATATCAAACAACAAGCGAAAAAATTCCACGGAAAAATAAGGCAAAGATCATAACATGAGCTCTGATACCGATGTAGGAAAAAAAAATTGTCGGGAACAACTAACCTCTTGTGGTTCTCGACAAACAAAATACCCAGGAATATACGTTGATTCACTGGTGCGCAATAGACGAATCTTCGATTTCACGTTGATCCGTATACAATCACAAGGAAGGTATGCACATTCCACAGCGTTAATGCCGATCGTTTCTCAAAATAGATAATGGAAGCCTTTTTCGTGTTCTTTGATGGAGAGAGGAAGAGAGAGCATTCAGTTTCTGCAGAACGTTCCTTTTTTTTCTGTCTTCTCATCAGCCAACGGTTATTTTCAGAAACTATCTAAAAACTCTCTTAAAAGATAACATCCCACACCTTTTTAAAAGTTCTCCCTTAGACACACATCCTATTAGAATAAATGGTGCCCGTTGAACACATCTCATCGTGAACGAACCATCGTGATATAACAAATCCATTTAAGCTCCCGAATACGCTTAACTGCATGTCATGTCATGTCAAAAATTATTGGCTCTTTACCGTCACTTACTAAAATTTATCATACGGAAAGTCGGTACCTTTGGCACAAAACAATAGATTTCTGTTCTTCTATCTTTTAATTCTTCATCTGCAGGTAACTCCTTATTTATTGACTAGGTAGACGTAAGTAATGACGGATTCGCGAAGGAAACATCTACCGCTTCACCCGGTATGTCAATGATATGTCCATACCTGCGATGCGACAAACCCATTGTCGAGACCTTCTTTGTTTCACACGCAACTTAATCAAAATTGTACGCCTTTCTCTTTAATGAGATGTCCACACCTGCGATGGACCCATTGTTGAGACTTTCTTTGTTTCGCACTAATTTTAATCAAAACTGCACGCACTTCCGAACGCGTAGGACAAATGACACAACAATGTTCTTCCATTATTGAATAGTCTAATAATGCAGGTGTTTATTTAGTCAACCTATTGACCGAGAGCCCTTGGAACATGCTTTGAGTCGTTGCCTTTCTTTGTGCGATGAAGTTCTTCAAAATCTTAAGGAAACTCCGATGCAATTAGGAGACTCGTGCTCGGTAACAAGAAACACCTTATGTGATAAAGCCATCTCATACGTGATGACATGTTCTTAGTATTGACTAATGTTAACGTGACGTGTGTGATAAAAAGATTATTAGTCTAAGTAAAATCAAGATCACGGTTGATTCATTAATTATCTCTAGAGAGTGCATATTAGGCATCGAACTGATGATACGCGAAAAACATGAACAAGTATCGGCCCAACGAGGATACTACTAAAGAAGGCCCGTAAACAAGATGATGCATTTCCTGTTTCATCTGATTCTGCCCTTCCTCCTTCGAAGCATGAACTACTTGGGAGTTTTAGTTCCTGAAAATGGAACATGGTGGCTGATCTCGATCTCTAAACTTTTGTTGTACTTTTATGCTGGGTCTTGACTCTCGAGTGAGGAAGTATCGTATGTAATAGCTTCATCACAAGTCTCTAACAAGAGTCGCAATTATTTTAAATTTGGAAAAAAAATTGCAATCGGTTGCAACACGATGTTGAATATGAACATACGAGGGTGTTAAAGAAACTGAATCCATATCGGAGAAATTCTGTAAACCAATTATATGTTTAGTCATTTCATAACTTATTAGTTTAAGATTTTGAGTGGACATAAATTTTGACTATATAACATAACATGCCATAATAAGTGATAGTGAAAGGATAATGGTTTTTTTTTTGGTCGAAAAGCAAAATGTTTCATTCATTAACCAATGAAGGATAACATAAGTTATGGGTTTTTAAACATAAAAGATCCCACAAAGATAAAGGTGATTCTACAAGCCAGTCATGCAGTAGGACTTTCTTGCAGTGAGACTTGGTGATCTAGTCCGCTACTTGGTTGGATTCGCGTGGGCTATAGACCAGTTGAACATAGTTGGATGGAGCTAGCATCTCTTTGCATTACTCCAAGACAACCTGCAATTTCCATGGGCCTGTGGTCTGGCCTGCGACAATATTCACAATTGATAAGCTATCAGAACTCAAGACCACGTGCATATCAATTTTCTTCCACAATTCGTGTTCTATTCTTTGCAGATCAGTTCCATCTTCCAAGTACAATAAAGCAGCTCACAAGGCTAGGGTTTCAATTTCCAACACCGAAGAGGCAACCACTCATTCGGCAAAGCCACCAACTATTCTCCCCGTAGAGTCTCGACAAATCCAAGCAACGGCTCCTTCCCTTTCTCCTTCGACAATCGACCCATCAATATTCAGTTTTACGCTGCCTCTCTCTGGAGGGATCCATGAAACCGGTGAGTTCCCCTTTGGTGTTTCTCGATTGTTCACTTCAAGGCTCCAACGCTCAAAGTTTTTGTCTATGACGCATGCTTCGTCAACTATCGAGCTTGGGTCTGGATGGTGATTCTGAAAGACAACTCTATTTCGGTCCAGCCAAATTTTCCATAATCAGTGACTAGCTCCGATGAAGGCAAGTTAGGGCGCTCATGGAATCCATTTTAGAGCAGAAATTCTGCTCCAGAATGCATTCCGGAACAGAAATGCGTTTGTTAAAAAATTTCCGGAATGTATTCTGGAATAAAAATGAGTTTGTTAAAAATACTTGATTTCAGAATGTATTCTTGATTTCAAAATGCATTTTTTATTTCAAAATGAGTTTTTGGCAAGAAAAAGAGAAGCTACTTTTTGTAGCTTCTCTTTTCCAGAATGCATTCTCCCTCTTTTCTCTCTTTTTCGTGGCCTTTACAACACATTTTGAGATCTCACTAATTTTTTTTCAGAAAATGCATAAAAATTGAAAAATTCTAGAAAAATTCATAAAAATTTCCAGAAAATAAAAAAAAATCAGATTTCAGGAAAATAGGATATTTGGTGAATTATTTTCAAAAAATATAAAAAATAAAAAATTTTAAAACTTCACAGAATGGCTTAAAACACATGTAGCTATCCACTTTGAGTGAAATTTAAATTTTTTGAGGTGCTTAAAAAAACTCAAAAAATAAAAAATTTTAAAACTTCACAGAATGGCTTAGAATACATGCGGCCATCCACTTTGAGTGAAATTTAAATTTTTTTAAGTGCAAAAAAAATCAACAAATCAAAACAGATTTCTATTCCAGATATTAATTTTTGGAGCAGAATTAGTCATGTTTTATCAAACTGATTTCTCCTCCAGAAATCAATTTTTTGCAAAAATTCCAGAAATCAATTTCTGGCAAGAATTTGATTTTTAGAGCAGAATGGTTACCATTCGCGCCCTTAGTGTTCTATGTCAAGATCTCCAACATCCACTTGTCAATTCTAGTAATTTCGTAGTTGGATATCTGAATTTTGAGTTGGTAGTCTGACCGTACTATTTTTGTCCAGTGGCAAAGCAATAAAATGTGTTCCACAAACTCTGGGGCTTGCTGACAGACAGGGCAGAGAGGATCAGGCATTATCGTTCTTTTGCACAGGTTCTCTTGAGTTGGTAAGCTATTCTGACATACACTCCAAATGAAAAACTTGATTTTTGGCATAGTATTGAGGTTCATGATTTTTTCCATAAGGATTTGGGGATTTGGTATGAGGAGGAAACCTAGTTGTGATTTTGCTAGATTTCTATTGGTTGCATACTGGTATAGGCATCTTTCACAGTATATTTGTCTGTTTTGTTCCCCACCGACACAAGTACATCTTCTTTCGGGATAGAACTATGTGGTATAGCAGTGATTTCCTCACCTAATTGCTCGTTGAAGAGGGATTTTAGTTTCTTTTCATCCCAACATTGCTTGTTTTGTACAATTAGCTCCTCAACTCTTTGGGGGTCTCCTAAATTAGCTGGCCCACCGATCAAACCCTGAGATAACTATCTATCTTCACGGATTCTGATTGATTTTCCATTGCCCACCGCCCACCTTATTGATGGTTGAATAGTTTCTCTCCCCCTTAATAGACTTTGTCATCCCCAAGAGGGTTGGAGCCCTTTGTTAACATTCCAAAAATTAACATTAGGGAAATAGAGTCCTTTAATAAGTTGACTCCATAAGGCTGAAGGGGACTGGATTAGTCTCCAAGCCTACTTACCCAGCAAGGCTTTGTTGAAAGTAATGAGATCATTGAATCCGGGACCACCCTCTATTTTCTTTTTCTTGAGTACCTCCCATTTCTTCCAACGAATGCCTGTCTTTGATCCATTCTGTTTTCACCAAAAATAAGCTATTCTTTTCTCAATCGCTCTATATATCGATATGGGAATCTTGAAGATTGACATCGCATACTGGGTATAGCTTGCACTATAGCTTTTATCAAGATTTCCTTCCTGCCCTGGAGATAAGATTTTTCTTCCATCCCTCTAATTTCATGTTGACCCGAGCTAGTATCTAGGCAAACATCTGCTTCTTTGAGGTCCCCCAATCAAAAGGAATGCCTAGGTACTTCCCTGTCTTGTCAATCACAGGAACTCTCAATTCTTCAGCTATGTTTTTTCTCAGGCTAGGTGGGCAGCCATTACTAAAATAAATTCCTAATTTGTTCAAGTTTATGCCTTGACCTGTCACGAAGCAATATTGATTCAAAACCCCTACTAGATTCTGGCATTCACTGATTTTCCCGTCTAGGAAGAAGATGGCATCATCAGCAAAGAGCAAGTGTGAGAGTGTTGGGCAAAAGCTGTTCAATTTAATCCCTTTTATGCTACCATCATCTATGGCTTTGTGCAAAAGATGGGACAAGACATTAGCCATAATAATGAAGAGATATGGAGAAAAAGGGTCACCTTGTCTAATGCCCCGAGATGGCTGGAAATACTGTTGGGGTTCCCCATTAAATTTTACACTAAAAGTGACAGAAGATACACAATTCATAATCAAAGTCACCCATTTTTCATTGGAACCCATTTTTAGCATACACGCCTCCAAGAAATCCTACTCTACTCTCACTCTACTTTATCGTAAGCTTTTTGCATGTCAAGTTTCAATCCTTCAAGTAACGTGACTTATTTATGAGGAAGTCAAAGTGGCCACCTTGAGCAATACATCTTACCCAAGTTTAGGCTGTGGCCCGCCATGAGTCACTGACTTATGTTGACTTTCATGTACATCTGATCATTAGGCTAATAGCTCCCATGGCCTATTAGGCTCCAAGTGCATTTAGATGGGCTTAGACGACTTCTTCGGATTTTTTAGCTTGGGCCGCACAAGCCGAATATTGGCCAGATTTAAAATTTTACAGATTCCGTCTCTTTATTTTCCGAATACTACTGAAATAAAATGTAATTCTTTAGTTGTATTGGCGAAAAAAATTGAAGAATTAATGAGAAACTGCAGAGAAAAAACGGTAGTAAAAACATTTCCTAGGATTGGAACTAAGATAATGTTTGGATCCGAACATGATCATGGGAGCGACTTTGATATGTCACACCTGCTTTTGGCTAGGATCCATCGAATAGGGTAGGATGTCGTTTGTCTTCGCTACTCGCCCACGCTTTATCACGATCATTTCATTGGCTTATGAATATGAATTTTGGAGACTTATTTGTAGATATCCATATGTTGATTCAAAATAATAACAGCGGCCCCGGAAAAAGAAGACGAATCATGAGATTCCAAAACAAAGTGTTTATTGGGACAGGGCAGGGTACTACGTCAATCCATTCTGTTATGTTCAAATTGCTCGGAGTTTGCTAATTCTGATGGGTCATGGAGGACTTGTCCTAAGCATAACTTCAAGGGATATGTCATCCTTAATGCTCATCTTTTTCAGCAAGCATTTAGTTGTAAGTACTTGACAGGCAATTTTGCTTATTAACATCTTAAGTCGGAAAACCCTTCTGATATCCCGTTTCGCCAATTCTTCTTCATGCCTGTCAAATCGAATTAAAGTTCAATTACAGGCAACAATAATAATGTTATATTTCAATTTAAGCACAAGGCAATTGAACTTGGGGATGAATCGGGCCAAATGAAAAGCGTAGTCTCTCTCCCACCACCTTCTTTCATCTTATACATCCACATTAGAAACGGTAATTTGGGCAGTGCACTCACCTAATTGCTTCTTCCACAAAAATGTCTATTCTTACTTCTAAAGAGAAAATTTTATCTTATTGAGACATATTGAAAAGGGAAAGAAACTTGTTTACACCCAAAAATGACCGGCTTTTGGTTATTATCGACAAGTGATAAACTTAGTTGATGATAGTAGAGTCTAGTCATTTATTAACAGAATTATCGATAACTTGAAGGGCATCGACAGCTCGCTAGTGAAGTCATCAACAACATAACGTGAAGTTACCATGGAGTGCCTTGAAGTTTCTCGACAAAGTCATCGATATCGACGGTAAGCAATTAACATGAAAATAACCATTGGTTAGCTGTGTTATATCCGTTCGTGAAGTGACTTCCAGTAACCACTGAAAGAGAGTTATTTGTTCTTTCAAATTTAGGAATAGCCATGTGTAACCACCATTTGTAAAGGTTATAAACACCCCACCCACTCAATCAATCAATGAAATTTGACAAAGAAAAAATCAATCAATGAACTCGAGTTCACGCAAATTTATCTTTATCTTTGCTTTTTCGCAATTTTATATCTTTCAGTTCCTGTACTTTAGCCGTAGTTTCAGATACTTCGTCGTCGATTGAATTCCAACTTGTATTTTAATCCAAATTTAGATATTCGTCGTTAATTAAATTTCAATGTTATATCTTTATCATCGCACTTTGTCATCAATTATTTCTACTTCCTGTATGAAGCATTAAGCATTCATGTTCCTTGTGATTCATTGAGACTCCTATCCGGAATCGCTACAAAACCCATCTCCTCTTAATAATAATTGAAGAACCAATTTCGGTGAAAGATATGTCGTCGACGAACCATTTTCGGCAAAACAAAACTATATACTTTATCATGTACTAAGTGTCCTCTTCCGAGGTTTTTGTCTCTTTTCGTTTTTTCGCTCCCAAAAACTTATGAACAATGAAAGCGAGATCTTGTTAAAGAAAGCAAACAAGGTTTTTATTGAATCTGATAACCTCCAACGCTAGACTTTCTGTGCAATTCGTGCCATGCGCGAGAATTTAAGTATTTTATGCAATAACTGCACCACGACTCTCTAATAAGACCTGTCGTGAAGGTGAACATGGTATAATTATTCAGGACCTTCTTCCGCTTCTAACTTATGCAAACATCCTATTGTTTATTCATGAATTTTCAACCAGCAATAACAAGAATACCCAATGAAGTGAATTTACATTCTTCGTCGAGGCAAACAATATGGGCCGGATGTCCACGAGAATATTGCCCCAGAAACTTCATCATAGGGACTGGGCCTTCAGTCTTATTGGATCAGCTCGCAAATTGATCTTCCAAACCAAGTTGGTCAACAATGCTTTTGTTCCTTGACGTGGAGAGCTGTCTGTTTCAGGTTGGTGGTGAATCAGAGAACAAGCATGATGTTTTTTCCCCTGCACATACTCGTGTGTATGTACTAATATACAAGCGAAAGTGGCAGTTGTTGGACGATACAATATGCCTAAAGAAGGCATTGAAACTTAGACGACAATGTTCTAAAATTTCTAATCGGTTGTCTAATTGAGTCATCCAATGCTCATACATGCTCACTTCATACATGGTTCGCTATAGAGACTTCTAGGACCCCCTTCCAATGTCGTGATAAAATCTTGCCTTTACACGAGGGGGAGATAAATCAATCGCTATTATTATATCTAGTCGCGAGCTTTAGAAAATCAAACGTCGATATTATTGGTATTACCTTAGTATGTCCTACGTCTAACATAGATTCGCTCCATTTTTTTTTTGTTAAGATTAACCAGAGAAGCCTCCTGATATTAGGGGAAATTGATAAAGATGGAGTCGAATCAAGAGTGATGCCAAAAAAGGAGAGCGAGTCAGCTTTTGGAGTAAGCAAAGAAACGGCTGACACTCTGACTCTTCCAAGGCAATCCAAATGGACAATTGTACTTCTGGGAAGAAGAACCTTGCCAAGGACTCTTCTACGAGGCTTAGAACACAAGAGGGGTGACCCCAAAATGGTACAAGGCAAAACAGAGCCCCCACATTTCACTTTCACTGAACTTTAATACTATTGAAGCCTGTAAACCCAAAAAACTTGAAAAGGAAAAAAGAGAGAAAGCGAGGCTTGAGGTACAAGTGAAGGGTTCGATAGCGAAAGGAGGAGGAGGCAAGGTCTCATTTCCGAAGGGTGGAGAGTAAATGTATGGGATTGGTGGGGGGGAGCGGGATCCTTGTAGCACAAGAGAGAAAGGTTTTGACAACGACATTGCAACAAGAGTTAAAAAACTTATTTGTGATGTGTGCATGATTGGACCGCAAGGGAATGCGAAAAGGGTGTCTCGGATGCACCCCGGGCAGTGATGATGTAGAGTTCACCCTTCGTCGACGCAAAAAAACCACCGTCTTCTATTTATCTTTCTCTCTCCGCTCTCTCCCCACCTCTTTCTCATACGCTTCGGGTCTTATGTTCGGTTCTCCCCACACATGAGCCACGCCCCTCACTACTACTCCTCATGGGGTGGCTTCAGTCCCTCCTCTCTCCATTGAAGAAGCTGTGGTTTCGTCTCCACTCGCCTCCCAACAAGAGTATGTTCTCATCGCCTCCCGACTAAATTCATGTTTTTTGCCTTGTGCAGCTCTGCAACCATCGCCATTTATCAGCTAAAATGGCAGTTTGAGTCCTGCGTATGGGACTCATCATCTTCATATAGGCTTTTCGTTTCCTTCAGTCTTTTCAATTGTCGAGTGGCTTCTATTGCTTTAGTCTCCATGCTCTCTGTACATCCACATTGTTTAGAATCTCTCTCTCTCTCTCTCTCTCTCTGAACATGCGTTGACAGCATTGTTCTGTGACAGGAAGAGGGATATACATTCTGTACGAGGATGTCAAATCATGCCCGTGCGAGGACGTTCACGTGCTGTGGTCGATTCTGGTGGAAGCGAACGCGCCTTCTTCGCCGTCCGCCGCCAAACAATGAAGGCTCCAGGCCGCCGGGGGTCCTTCTGCTTCTCAGGAAACACTAGAAACCCCCAGTCATGTACATAATAAACATATATATTTATAATGTCTTCCACTGTACACTTCCATAGCTTTTGCCTCATCTTTCTTCCTTCCTTTTCTTTGTTCTGATTTTTGAGCTTGAGGTTGTTGACTTATCTTTAACTTTAAATTTCAAGAATGCCGTGAGGAGTACTTCTTCTTCACGAGCATGATGGAAAGCTTCATGATCATTTTGAGTAAGTGAGCACTCGAAAAGCACTGAGCAGTAGGCTAAGAAAAGGTAGTTGGATGGGAAAGGATGTATATTTTGGCTTCTTATTGTTGGCTTGTCGGTTTCAACCGTTGAGGTGGCAGTTAGTTCCCCACCTTTCATATCCTCTACGAAAACTCGCTGAAGTTAACTTCAGGAAAGCTACGAAAAATGGATGGCACACCAGACAAGATTTTCATGCCCTCCACATTAATCAAAATGATTATCGCCTTTAGGCAATCTTTTGTGAGTTGGTAGGGTCCTTTTCTATAGCGAAGAAATTAGCGAGTCATGAGTGAGAAGCAAATTGTAAACCTTTAAAGAAAATAATGAGTCTATGGCTTGATCTATTTGAATTTCTCGAGCTCATTAAGCGTTACCTGGTGGCTAACCGGAAAGACAAGAATCGACTACAGGTAGAATTGAGCAAGGAGCAAGTACAGCCTATGAAGATCTGGAGAAATTAGAAGGCCATGACGTGTTTTGTATTGAAATAACCAAAATCAGCATAAAGAGATCTCACCGAGTCTCCTGTTAAAGTTCATCTGCACATTTGTAGGATGCAAGCTTCATAGTGAAGATTAGAGCTGGTAGAAAAACAGGCGACTGATGAGAAACGCTATATGTCCACAGAAGAAAGTTTCGTTTCCATAAGAGAAATAGAGACAGTCAGCAGACAAGATGAAACTCCATCTACAGACCTGAAAGGGGGATAATCCATCATGCAATCAATGCGAGATAACCATAAACGCAGAACATGAATTTTGAGAAGCGAAAAGAACAGAGAAAATAAGAAAGAGGGCACTTGTCAGTTTACGTCGGTTCATGTATGCATACTAATTGTAAGCGTAAGGTGATGGAGGCCTTTCTTTCAACATCTTTTGAAGCAAGGTTATATTGCACAAGCTTTTCTAATTATTGGCTTTAAGCACGTGCGCGTAAGTTAGGTACCGGCAAGTATTTCGACATCATTATTAATCATTTGACTGCCAAAAATCTTGCAGGCCTACAGTGACTCGACATATAAGACAACACTCGAGTAGATGAAAACCTCTATGGAGTCATTGTCTAATGATTATATAACTACATATAAAGAAACTTGCAATTCCAAAGGAAAGATAAAGCAATTCCTAATACATTGACTAACTAGATTTTCTGTTTTTCTCAAATTTTGAATGCGGCATCCTTTCCATTTAACCAAACACGACATGCTCATACAGATATGAGCCATGTAGCGCACGCGCGACTTTATTGAAAGATTTCTCCTCCTTTCAAAGTACTTCATGAATGAGAAGGAAGAACTGATTAAGCTAATACAGATCAGAAGGAAAAACAACTCCATAATAGCGCAGTCCTCCTAATACTACCACAGATCTGAACCTAAACTACAGAGAACAGGGTAATAAATTTTAGCAGGGCAACATTCAGATCAATCCTACACATAAATTGGATTGGGAAGATGCTATTATTTTCAATAGTCAAATGTGAACATACCCCTGTTTGTATTAATTGGGGAGATTGAAAGCTTGTACCATTCTTACTTGACATTGACAACTTTTACCTGAGCTTAAGATCCCCAGGCAAAGAGATGGCACAAGACATGGCTTAAAAAAAGAATAACCTTGACAATAACTTGAGTTTGAAGCATATTCTCTCCACATAGAGAAGCAAACCTGCACATATGAGCAAATTTCATGTTAAAAAGAAAGAGACTACAGAAAATAGCAAACAGTTTTTTTTTTTTTTATATCCATTAAAGCAGACTGTTGGATCGATACCCTATTTATATAGATATGCTATTTTAAGCGTTCGATCTTAAGTTTCATTTAACATCTTCACCTCAGCCAAAAAATATAAAGGGAATGTCTCTTCATTTGGTTATGGAAGAAATTGAACCCAAGAATTAGAGTTTTTTTTTTTTCTGGGTGCTTTGCCCCTGCAGTTTCAAAAGGAAGAAAGCTACTTTTCACTAGAGTGAAGAAGGCAAAAAAAAACTATCCAAAATATGAGATCTATGCCTGTACCATTGATATAATTATTTAGATGGTAAATGAAAGCACGGAACCCAGTACACTAATTTTAAGGGTTTGGAGGTGATTGCGTGATGGCGAGATGGTTTACTACATTATGATTTTTTTTATAGAAATATGATGAGATATTTTGATGTATCTTTGTTAATCGATATTAAGGTAAATAGATTTGTACGAGATTACTTACTAGTCTTCTAGTGAGACACCATACAGTTGTACAGCTATTTCCACGCAGATTTATAAGTTTGAGGATTAAATGTCGCTTAAGATGATATTATAATTCCTGACGTGGTTACATTAAACACGAATGGTTCCGCGGACTACCATAATGTTTGTAATAGGATTGGATCTTTGTACTAGTTAGCCTTCCCAAGCCTCTCAATCCAATGGAGAGCAAAGTCATGCAGGCGTGCTTCTCGTTCGAAAACTGATTGTCAAGAAACAGGTTTCCTCGTTTAAATTTCTGACAATTTTCCCTGTTGCGAACATTTGGGTAAGGACCACAGTTTCCTAGCTTAATCATTCTCTAGCCTTTTTTTTTTTTTGGTAAGGATCATTCTCTAGTTTAGTCTCCATATTTTCTGAAATTCCACTTTGTCGTGAAATCATAGAAGGTATGCTATATGAGCAAGCACAAGAACTCCTATCTCCATATTTTATTTATGTATGTATGCCCATGAATATCCAAACATTCAGGTCCTTCTATCTGCTTCGGATTCAGGTCTAAGAACAAATGCAAGAAGTCAAGAACCTTCATCACTCTTCTAATCAAACCAAACTTGTGCACAAAGCAACTGATAACATTTATTATCGAGATTCAATTAGCCTATCCTGTTGAGGGCAAAAATGACAGACATAAAAGACATACAAGTGCTTCAGCTATTCTTTTATACAAATATGCACTCTCTATTGACTCTTCAGTCTTCATACATACTTTTCGTATCGACGGTAGATCAGTGCACAGGCTGCAGATGACTGGAAATCAGGACAATGTTCTTCTTCTACATCGTAAGTATGGGCTAACTGTTGTCTCTTGCTAATTCTGGTGAGTGATTCATAAATGAAAATTGCAAGTTGACAAAATAAGAACCATTACCACAAGAGTTCTAAGTTCTGACATCAAAAGAAGAAAAGCTAATGTTTTGTGAACCTGAATGGTCAAAGTTCATGCAAGCGTAAATCTTAAGTCAAAGATGTCCATGAAGGAAGTGCATTCATGAATTTTCTCCTAGTCTAAGTTTGACATTGCTAACACCTGGTGGGGCGCTGTTCGAATTGCAACTTCAACGACTCTTAAAATGCTCTAAATGAGTGTCAAGAAATGTTTGGAATTAATACTACAGATATTCATACACTTATGTATAAGAATGGTCGTCATGATGATTTCCCTTCAACATTTCATCAAGCCACAAATTGAAAAGCTTCCACTTTTGACCAAAAATCTTGTTACTGCATAAGAAAACTCTCTGACAAAAGAAGATAGTCGAATACAGATATACTGATAAATCAGTTTGTCCTCCCTACACCTTTCTTTTTCTGGTATAAACTTAAAGAAAAACTCCGCTTTTAACTTTCCAATGTTCTTTAAAATTACTTACGTTTATTTACAATATCAAAACTTAGATAGCGTGAAAGCACCAAAGAAATTATTCACTGGAACCAAGCAAAGTAAATTCATCAAGCTAAAAAAAGGGTTAAAAGAAACGAGAATGCTTGCGAACTATCTCCATCCATGCCTAATTCCATCTGATATGATGCCATAGATGCACTTCACGGATAACATGATCATCAAAAGAAATAAAAAAATTCTTAACAGACTATGTAACAAATGGAAAGGTACAAACCTCAACTCATATTTATTAGTCACCAAAGGCATCTAACGGCGTTAGGAAGCCATGGAAGGGCATTAGGCCACATTTGGCAGCCAATCCTTTAAAAAAGCCTCACATTCCACATTCGCTGGGGAAAGAGCACCAAGAGGCGTAACAGTGATCTGGCAAAATCATGTATTAGTTATGTCCTATGCTCAATCAATATGATTCCATTAAATAGAGCAGAGTACATACAAATCCTTCCTTCAGAGATCGATGATCTGTAGCATCATCATCAGCTTGGCCTCCTATCACCTAGAAATTTCAAACAGAAACATTATTAATTAAAGCCTTACAAAATCAATGAACTTCAAGTGTAAGCAGACTTCAGAAAGCATCTTTAGAGCATAAGGCATACAATCAATATACTTAAAGTGTAAGAATACTTAAGAAAGCATCTTTATAATAAAAGTTAGATTTTATTTGAAAAAAATTCTTTCCAACTGGTACATAACAAAACCAAAATATGACAAACACAACAGAATCATGCAAGTGTTATTTGTTTTCATAGCCTGATATCAAAAATTAATGTGATAATTTATCAGAGATTCTCGCAGAACAGTAAATTTTAAGACTCCATTAAAGAAAAAACCAAGCATATTCATAAGTTACCCCATTCAAAACATTGAATCAATCAAAAAAGCATAATATACGACAAATACCAAAGTACAACAAATCAAATTTAAGATTCTCACTTCTCTCTTAAATAAGAGATGTTCCTGAGACATAGTTGATGCATCTGCTTCGGTTACCACGACTGAATCCACATCCATTGTCATTGTCGATAACATCTTCCCTCCATGCATGTCAGAGGTCACTTGTCTCCATCCCATCTGGATTATGCTTCTACCCTGCTTAGTGAGCTTATAGCCCTTTTGTCGGTACATGAAATGGAGAATGTTACCACCTTAAGACAATGCTAACCAGCCAATGACTGTTTTAGTTATCCAAAGAATAAATTAAAGAGAGACAAAAGCTCCAGAGGACACATCCAAACAGCTAAGGCATTTCACATTTCCCCAAAAATGCAGCAGCCCCTTTACCTTATGATTTGCAACATCCGTTGGCAGATCTATATTCAAGAAACATTTTCTGGGATAACTGCTCTTCTTGATCCCAGATAAAATTGAACCAATAATAGGTAAGCAAGCCTCAGCAGCAAGTGTGAAGTCTTGCACGCTGCTTGTGCCTCCAACCCTGGATTTCCAATACAAAATATTACTATGCAAGAGAACTGGGGATGTTCGGCAAAGGATGAATAGGAACTAAATGAGAGATGGCCTTGATAGAAACAATTAGTGTAACGGCATGCCCACCAATCATATGATATTGAAATAGATGGCACCCCATTTAAGAATGCCTCACGAGCACCAGCAACTGTGCCAGAATAAACACTGCAATATCACATAGCCAAAATCATAAGAAAGGGCAAGGATTTTAATGGATATAATGAACACCTATTGACTGCCAGGCGTCATTCTCTTTAATAGTTCTTGTTTAGACGAATGCATCAGTTTCAATTTTTCAAATCCTAATTCAAGAAAACAAAATACCTATACAATTATTTGAGAGGCTAAGCTGCCAAGCAATGTAAAATAATCACATCATTCCTAGTTCTACTCAACCAATGACCACATATATTGACCTTTAACATGGCTTGAAGAACGAAAACCCTAAGATTTTCTAATTAAAACTGTGTAAAAAATATTACAGAGAACTGCACTCTGCATCCTACGATGTGCAGAATCAGATACTTATGCATCCTGTCTTTTCAGAAACTTCATGTTGCATGTTGTGAGTTTGTACGTTGGATACAACTCATTATGCTCTTTCTACTATTTAGTAGAAATAGTTGTCCTAATCTATAATAATATTTCAGACAACTGTTTAATACAAGTATTTAAGCAATAGTCACGATATGAATGTCTTTTTTAGTGGCTCTGACATGAAATCATCTTTCAATGGTTGTAGAGTTTTGACCATTTCTTCCCAATCTTAAAATTAAGCAGTAATCTCATTCCCAAGAAGTTTTCTTTTTCTTTTGCAACTTTTTTGTTATTTATACAACAAGGAAGGTCCATGTGACTGTGCTTCTTTATTATCTGCTTAACTTAGGGATGAATGATAAGCAGGAGTAAGATGAGTAACTTAGAAGGAAATATCTAGAATAAAATTGCAATAATTAAAAAACTGTGGAGACAAAGAAGGCAAAATTCCACTAACATGTGATATCCACAGTTGCTACCCATGTTAATACCGCTGATTACCTGCACAGAGATAAGAGGAATGCATGAGACTGACAAAATCAAATCGTGCAGCACAAAAAGAACAACAAGAGGGCTCAATCAAACAAAGAGCAACTGCGACTTCCTCATGAAGTAAAAACGCTTCAACACATAAAGTATGAATGACAGAACAGTAAGGGGCTCTGCCTGTGGTGCTTATTGTCAGTGCTTTTTATCCCAGATTCAGTCTGTTCATACAACAGATTGACTGAATCTGGAATTCAGAATCTCAAAATTTGTGACAAACTCTCTTCACAGGAGGCAAAGCGTTTCCTTCAGAAAGAGTTGATGGACAGAAAAACTAGCCAAACTAAATTTTTGTACTATAATTTTCTCATGCTCATTGATGCAGTCATGACTACCCAGTAAAGCCTGAAACGTACCAGATCAGCGACCGACGCGAAAAGTGCCTTAGAGATTCCCAATGAAGTACAATCTGCTGGTGTCCCTGCAAAATGCAAAGCCATTACTGGGAGAACATGGAATCCACCACGGGGCCTCTCCAACTTTGTTTGGAGTATTTGTTGAAAACCAAAGGCTATTATTGAGTAGTTCTCTTTAATGCTGATTAATGGTGATAAAATTCTTGACAAGAGGTTCAGCGAGAAGAACATCATAAAATGTTGTCTGAACTATGTAAATTGCAAAAGTGCTAGTTTATTCACACGTAAAATGTCGTCACCTCGAGATAAAAATGATATATATGTGAAGTTAAGAAAAAAGAAAGTATGCCAGACTTGCCATGCAACATCAGCAATTCATCTAGGTGCTACCCCAGACGCATCACCCTCCATTCTTTATCTAAAATGGATAAACTAGCACTTTTGCAATAAAAAGTAAAAATTTACAGTTTCTGTAATGAGACACAAAGCTTCCTATGAGCCTCAAAGATCAATTACGACAATTAGTAATAGTGAATAGAGAAAAGTAGGAACAAGGTTCAAGTATTCCGATTTGGAAAGGAAAGGTGCTTTTCAGAAAACAAACTCTCTTGCTTCTTGCAAACTATTTATCCTCACTTTCGGCAAATATTCAATCTCTGCCTGGACTATGTACATGCACATCATCCTTCTTCGTCTTTTTTTTTTTACAATGTTACGTATCCAGGCCTCTTTTAGAGCATACGGCAAATTGCCTCTTCCATATACATCTATATCGCCTAAAAAGCCGCGAGCATTTCAAATCCAGGAGTAAGACTAAGGCGCAGAATCAAAGAAAGGTACAATCTTTATCTTGCAACGACATATCGCAAGCCGAAAACGATCGCGAAATAGGAACGAACAGGAAGTAGAACAAACCTGAGACTGCAAATGCAACTGCACCTTCAATGTTCACTCGCCTAGCCGCGAGAGGGTGACGCCATGTGATACTATGGCTAACAGCCGATTTTTCCCTGTGGATTCGACAAATTAGAGCGAAGTAAAAGAAAACTAGTGAGAAAAATCGATAGCTCTACGAGTGATGTAACAGGAATTCCGGTAGCAAAATAAAAACCATCAAAATTTCAGAGCAACTAACACGGTGATCTTAACAACATTCATCGAATAACGCCAACAAGCGAGCACGGAGATGAATTTCACATGAGCAAAGCACGCCATAACTCGCTGCCGCGGAGCCTACTCGACCGCACAACACTTCGACATTACGGCGAAACAGAACTCGAGAAGATCGAAGGTCGCGACTCGATCATCAGCTCGTGAAACTCGTGCCTACGCGAAGACGATCGAGCTCTACCGCGTTCACGTACGCAAGCATGCGAAGGGCGAAAAAATACGAAGAAATTCAAAAAAAATCAAACGACGTACGAGTCGGGAGCGCAGACTTGGACGTTGCAGCGGCCGGAGGCGACGAGGACGCGGACGAGGGACTGCAGGCCGGGGGCGTCGATGCCGTCGTCGTTGGTGACCATGACCGTCGGCCGGTCGACGGCGATCGCTCCGGGGACCTCCATTCTCGCCGTCGCCGTCGCCGTCGCCCTCGTGTTCGCGCTCGAATTAGTAAAGCAGAGGACGACGTGACGAAGTCGGACTCTGATTGCTCTGCTGTTTTTCGTCCGTGGTGGTTGAGCGGCGTTTCTATGAAGTATGAAGGACTGCTCTAACGGATACGACGACGCGTCGTACGGGCGCGTTCGGGTCGGGGGGGCCTATCCATGGCCCTTCGGATTCGGATTCGGTGTCGCCTACTCCAAGGAATTGAATCTCGTTTCTGCAACCTTCTCGTTAATGTGTTTTACTTTCGACTTCACGTACGAATATCCGGACAAATTGGACGCGAAAAGGAACCCTGATCGATCCCAACAAGAAGATTACGATTCGGATTTATTAGATCGACTAAGGTTTGGCGAACAATGAGGTTTCGATGTCGTTTCTTGTGTTTGTTTTTTTTTTGTCGGGTTGCTTGTTGTTAATCCTAATTAATTAAAAAAAATCGAGATGGATTAGAGTACATGTGGTAATTATTTTCTGGAACTATTGTCGAGAGCATGAGGGAGTAGAGGATACCTTACAAGTTATTCAAGCCTGTAGAAACTTTTCGATTGAGTGATTCAAGCACGACGAATTGAGCTAATTTCTCTTCGAGCCTAAACTTGATTTCACTTTCTTGCCGGAAGAAATTGCTATGAGCACGTCCATTTGGGCTCAAGAACCCAAAAATTGCATAGTTATATTGGCCAGATCATATCTAGAGGTAATGTATCTTATCTTGCATAAGTTTCTTGATTACACTCATTCAGTCCTAGGTTTCAAGAAATGCTTCCAAGCAGTGCTACAAACCTATGGTTTGTGCATCTACAATTAACGAATTTAATTTTGTTCCGTAACAATGATAAATTCATGGATATACAATGCGTTAGCATTTTCAAAGAAAGCGTTTGGAACAAGTATCCTATATTATGTATTTTAATTTATTGGAAGCATCGGAGATGCTAGCATTTTGACCAAGTGGGTCGGTCACATCATGATTCATCGAAAATTTTTCTTTTTATCGGTCGGTCACAAGGATTTGTATTTATTAGATTTTTGGAAGTTAGCATTGAATAAATTTCCTTGCATGACTATTCTTTGCGTCTTGCGAATACCGTCATTGATCTTGTCAAAATCCTCGACAAAGACAAACGATGTTGCCATGCATCCTCCCAAGGCTTTTTCTGCAACAGTATTTGAAAGTTTTGTGTCATTATTGTATCAATGTACTTGGAAAAATCCAATGTACGGCATGTTGCGTAATGTATTCCCCAGATGTATAAGTCATGGTACAGATGTGTATACGTATAAAATTACAAAGTATGGTTTGAATTTTAACATTTGATGTTACAAGCTAATGTACAAAACGACCGCTGAATACTTTTCGTTGCGACGAACGATTGTTTGTGTGTGTTTGTATTGTTGTCCTTAACGGCCAATTTTACCGTGTATCTCATCTCAAATAAAGAAAGATATTTCAAATTTGAATAACTTGACATCTCTACCTTTTGAAACAAGATTACTTTTGATGCTCCAGAGCAATTACATATTCATTTATTTCTAAAATAAGTTAGGTTTCCTTTCAATGCCCATCTATTTTTCTTATTTATCTAATATATGTATATATAGTAATAATGTTTTTGTTGTGATATTTTCTTGATAATTTATCTTGATAATATATTAAATTGATCATGAGTCAACGGTTTCAACTTTAGCATATTTATGATAATCAAGTTAAGAAAGGTTGCATGACAACATGAAATTGGAAATTTAAAATGTCTAGAAACAAACTGCTTTTTCATATCAAGTTAAAACTGAAGCAGAAGAGAAGAATTTCTATATATTTGATGATGAAAAGATGAGTACATAAGCCTATTTTTAGGCTTTACAGGTTAATTATCTACGATAACAAAATATTACACGATCAATTACAATCAATCATGGAGATATTAAGAATATTATAAATATCGGGAATATCGTAAATATCGTAAATAATCTAAGATGATCTAAATATGTCAAACAATACATGTGGTATAGATAGATTGCGGATCACGACGGGTTTCTCTTTGGAAGGAGAAGAAATTGGGCTCAATATTTATAATTCAACTTGAGTAGTATTGTAGCAAGTGTTTGCTCTATTTAGGATCGTTCAATGCTCGGGACGACATGTCAGATTTCTTGCTTCTAAAACGAAAGATCTAGATGCGCAAGGTCTTCTTTGAAGAACACGAGGAGATGATGTCTGAGATAAGTCAAATCCCACTATCTTTTCGGGGTCCCCACCGGAGAATCCAAGTTGAGTTGAGCTTGGTTTTTTTTTTTTTTTTGTCAATTTCACGCAAAAATCTCTAATTAATATATTTATTCTATATTTACCTCCAAAATATTTTATCCACGCCATATTTACTCAAACTAATTTTTGAGATAAATGTGGCACAAGTTGCACCATTTGAGTTTTTTTTTTTTATGATACATTTGGAGTAAACGTTGCACGAGTACACCAGTCTGAGATTTTCCAATGACATGAAATTCAATTTAAGGTAAATGCGATACAAAAATACCAATTAAAATTTTTTTATGGTATTAATAATGTCTTTTTAATTAGTGAAATGGTGAAAAGGGATGACCAATGCACATAAGGGTCTCACATATGTTACGGAAATCTATTTTGGATAAGCCAAAAGGGTGGAGAGGCAAACCCGACATGGAATGTTCAGTTGGAGCATAGCTACTCAATCCATCTACAGGTGTACGAGCCGGCCATCGCAAGCCCACTGACGTGTCAGAAGACAGGAAGTTTCTTTGCACGAGATAGCAATGCTCAAGGCATAAGTTAGCCAGATATTCGATAACGATATATTTGAATTTGTGATCTCATAAAAGATAAAAGATAAAGTGACCTGTTTGTCATTGGAATACGACGGCCGTGGTGACTAGATTTTCTTTATTTGACTATTACTTAGTCTGTGTGCGGAGCACCCGGAGACCTTTCCGAGTGCATGTGCTTGATTGGTCCGTCGAGCTTTCCAAAGGGAATCTACCCTTGTCTATTTGCCTTAAAGACAAGTGTCGCTACTGCTCATCAACTGCATTTTTGAATATACCTTTTATCTATCCAATCAAGCCCATGAGATTGCATGCTTGCCCTATGTACTCACCTCCACGTTCAGAAAGAATATGTGTCTTCCAAGAAATAGAGATTGTGATATACAGCTCCAAATTAAGATGCACTGGATTTCTACTTGGGAAAATGACTCAAATGGAGATGCACTGGATTTCTATTTGAGAAATTGACACAAATGATCCATAAATTTCGGCTTAACGTGCAATGATGTCCCTGAACTTTTAATATTTTATATGTAACCCCCGAAATTTGGCCAAATATATAATATTCACGGACTATATTGCATAAATTAAAAATCCATGGACGAGATTGCACATTAAACCAAAGTTCATGGACTAATTGTTATCCCTTTCTACTTTGTCAACTTACACACCTTATCTGGTGCATCTTCAATTGAATGAAACATTTTCATTGCACGCACCTTAAGGCGATGAAGTTGGTAAAGGATAAGCAACAAACAATTATGTGGGACCCACTTCAAGCATAGCTTCTGTAATTCATCTACAAAACTCTCGATTTAACGTTTTTAATTGTGGATTTTACCACCATGATTTTATCCATGAACAATTTTCCACAAAAGAATAAGATCATAGGCATCTACATATACAATAAATAGTAATTTCTTTATTAGTATCTTGATAAATGTTTTCAATTATAAACTTTATAAGATTTTGGTTGGGTGATTTTTAGCTTTGACATCATATTCATATATAGGAAGACTTTAGCGAATTTGAATTATCAACTAAATATTGACAATAGCAAATTTGAATTATTAACCATAGATATTGGAAATAGATATACATTTTATGTCCTTATATTATCTAATATGTAACGTGTATTTATGGAAATATCAACGTGAGGGACACAAAGATGTTATCAACGAGGAATTAGTGAATTTTTGTCTATCTTGATTGCATTCGTAGTTAAACTTAAGTCAGCTCGCTTCTTATTATTGATAATTAGTTGTAATTTGAGTTTGACATATAAAATCCGAAATTGACCAATTTAGCCTTTTAATTGCCAAAAAAAATGTTTCCTAATCATATATAATACAACCACTTGGCAATCATGCGTTTGTGTCAATCCATTATCTTTGTCTTTCTCTGATGTTTAGGTAAACCTCTGGTTTTGTTCATTTATTGCACAACTTCAACACTTAGCAAAATCTGCAATTATTCGATGTCAATGACTTTGTTGGTGGATTTCCTTCAAGTTGTCGACCGGTGCCTATGCACTAACCTAATCATCTCGACTTATCAACATCCTACATTATCAATGAGCTAATAGCTCGCCAATTATTTTGTTCATCGATGACTTTTGCTTTAATCAAATTTTGCTCTCGTCGAAATATATACGAACTTTTCATTTCTCATGCTTTTTATGATGCTAATTTTTTATTCAAACAAATGGTATGTCAGATATCAAAATATTTTCTTTTCCAAAAGTGGAAAGGAACATGATGACATGATTCATACATATCTACTCGTCAAACCAGATAGATATTTCCACTTAAACTAACATAGACAAAATGCATACAAAATAGACTGTTAGATTCATCTATCTTTTTTCCTTTCTAGTCGGACCATCAAATATTTATATTGATGTAAATCAATTTTCAAACAAAAGAAAAGTATAGTTGAATTAGTTGCGTGTGGTATGTCATTAGTTTGACACGAAACCTAGAAGTCCAATCCGAATGGAGTCCTCTACCAAGTAATCGAAGTCCTTCTAAGTACATAAAATTCGTGAAATCTCGATAACGTTATATGCGCATCCATGAGCAAGAATATGAAAGTGAAATAAAAAAATTCAGATCCTACTGTGCTTTTACCATTTAAATTTCTCTCCTTGCTTTTGCCAAGCTCCTTTTTATTTATTATATTCATGTGATTCCACCAGACCCACCATATTCAACACATAAAAGAATTCCACCATGTTAGTTTTCTTGATTTTAAAAAAAGGAAGTCTATCTTCCCAAAAGAACAACATACACCTCTCATCCCCAAGCAAAGCCACTTGCTCAATATTATCCAAAATAGGAATAGTTTAAATTTGGTTGGCCCTTTGCTTGCAAGATGTTGCAGAGAGAGAGAGAGAGAGAGAGAGAGAGGAGGAGCTTCTTCTGTCTTTGCATGTCTCGTGGTTTTCGAGCTTTTCATTATTTTACTTAACAGCTCGTGATGCGATAGAAAGCAAGGCACAGAGCGCAAAACGAGTGATAGAGAAAGCTGTTTTGTCAGGTTGTGCTCCTTTGTGGTGTTGGGACAGTGTGCAGTGCAGGCCTTGCGAAATCTTTGCCCGTTTCTTTCTTTTATTTTCTCTTATTGGTTATTTTGATTTTCTCTTTGGTTGCTTAGAAATTGTGAAATCTTGTGCCTCGTTGTCTCTGGGTAGTTGGCAAGTAGCCTTGTCCTCTTTAGATGAACTAACCGAGGCCTCTCTCTCTCTCTCTCTCTCTCTCTCTCTCTCTCTCTGTTCTTCCCCTTCACAAATTTATGAAGAAATCATTTTCTTTTTCATTTTGAGCTTTCTGGGTACTATTAATATCGTGGGAGACCTGTGTTAGCTGGCTCTTTTTGCTCTCACTCACCTCGACGAGGAAGACAGTAGCTAACGCGGGGCCAAGAATTCTGAAGAAGAGGAAGCGAAGAAGAAGGAATGAGTGGTTTTTCGGACGTTGAACCAGACTTCTCTGAGTTCGTGGAGGTCGATCCTACTGGAAGATATGGAAGAGTAATCTTCATGCCCTCGTGCTTCAATCTCTTTACATTATATTTCTGTCTCTAATTTATTTAAAAAATACGGTCTTGTCTAGTACATATTTATTTCATGGTTGCTTTTCTTTCTGTTGCAGTACAATGAAATTCTTGGCAAAGGATCTTCCAAGACAGTGTATGAGATTCTCTTCTCAAATTCGAGTCTTTCTATGCCCTTTGTTTTGGAAATGATCACAAGATTAATCCAATTTCTTCTTTATGATTTTTGTGCTGTCGTAGTTACAGAGCATTTGATGAGTATGAAGGGATTGAAGTGGCATGGAATCAAGTGAAGCTCTATGATTTCCTGCAGAGACCTGAAGACCTTGAGAGGCTGTACTGTGAAATCCACCTGCTCAAGACATTGAAGCATGAGAACATAATGAAGTTCTACACTTCTTGGGTTGATACCACCAACAGGAACATCAATTTTGTCACTGAAATGTTCACCTCTGGCACTCTCAGACAGTAAGCATCACCAAAATCAAAATCCAATTAATTTTCTTTCCTTATTTCATTGATTGGTGCATTTTTACATGGTTTTTTGAGTTGAATGTTAATTAGCTGATTAGTACTCTTTTCTTTTAATTTCATATTCTTGTTGTTTCTTTGTAGATATAGGCTAAAACATAGGAGGGTCAACATTAGAGCAGTGAAACATTGGTGTAGGCAGATTTTGAAAGGGTTGCTTTACCTCCATAGCCATGACCCGCCTGTGATTCATAGAGATCTCAAGTGTGACAACATCTTTATCAATGGGAACCAAGGAGAGGTCAAGATTGGCGATCTCGGGCTCGCTGCGATTCTGAGGAAATCCCATGCTGCTCGCTGTGTTGGTAAATTCACGACCTCTGGAAGTTTAAAGTATAGTCAGTCTCTTGTTTGATGTTAGATTTTGATAGTCGCAAAGTGATTGATGTAATGCGTTCCAAATTTTTTTCTTTCGATAATATGGATCAGGAACGCCGGAGTTCATGGCTCCAGAGGTTTACGAGGAGGAATATAACGAGTTAGTCGACATTTATTCCTTTGGGATGTGCATATTAGAGATGGTGACTTTCGAATACCCATACAGCGAGTGCACACATCCTGCTCAGATCTACAAGAAAGTTATTTCTGTATGGATTTTGCTCCTCCTTCCGAGTAGATGAAAGTTATTTCTGCGCTTCTTCTTGTGACTGTATCTTTGATATAGGGCAAAAAGCCGGAGGCTTTGTACAAAGTTAAAGATCCCGAGGTGCGAGAATTTGTGGAGAAATGCTTGGCAACTGTGTCTCTTAGGCTACCAGCTAAGGAGCTATTGATGGACCCATTTCTTCAAATTGACGGTTACGGTTATGATTTGAGGCAATTGGATTACCATGGCGACTGCGATGAAGCAGGTCCTCTCATAAGACAACCATTTTATAGCAATTGTCAGAGTACCAGTTCACTGATCGATGCATGCTCTAATTATCTTGGTTATGAACACGAATGCAAGTTGGAGTACCATGAGCTTGAGTTTGAATCTAGCGAGATCCATCTATTCACCTGTCAAGAGGATGAGTATCTGGCTGACGTCGACATTAACATTAAAGGGAGGAGACGAGAAGATGACGGAATTTTCTTGAGGCTCCGAATTGCAGATAAGGAAGGTCGGTGGTTTCTCTTAAGTCTTGCTTTTACTCAATTTTCCTATGATCAAGACCAGTTCCTGAGTCTGAACTTTGAGCGCTAAATTCTCCCGTACAGGACGCATTCGAAACATATACTTTCCATTCGATTTGGAGACTGACACTGCATTGAGCGTGGCGAGTGAAATGGTCGCTGAACTTGACATTACTGACCAAGATGTCAATAGAATAGCCGACATGATCAATGGGGAAATCGCAACATTAGTCCCTGAATGGAATAGGGAAATTGCGGTGGAGGAAAGTTGTCAACACCAAAATGCAAGCATATGTCACACTTGTGCTTCAAATGGCTCGCTGTTGGATTATGCATCTTCAACCCATAGCTTGCAAGTTCTTCAGTGTTCCAAGCACGGAGGTGCTGCTGTGCACGGTCGTTTTGAAGAAATCACATACCAAGTTGAAGGTTCCAAAGCCGGGCCTGACCCACCGAGCCAGTGCTACGGAGTCCACCACACTGACATTTGGGCTCAGCGCGAAGTTCCGGAGTCAAATTCGCAAGAATCGAGGGATATCCATTGCGACGAAGCACACGAGGCTTTTACTGGATCCGAATCTCCAAACGAAGAGAGGATCATCACTATGGATAATGAGAGCAAATTGAATGAAAGGAGCTCATGTTCGGCGAATCCTTCGGAAGCTCTTTCAGACGATTATGAGAATGAGATAAGGCAAGAACTGAGATGGCTCAAGGCCAAGTACCAAATGCAGTTGAGGGAGCTTAGAGACAAACAGTTAGGGGTCCAATCTAAGTGCTCGAGTCCTAGAGTAAATTACAATAGTGCAGTATCAAGGAAAGATAGACTTAATGGGGTTCTTCCACCGTTTCCGTCACCCGAATCTGATACCGATACAAACGGACATCTCCTGAAGGAATTTTCTTCTGAACACCATCTCCCTCGTCTTGCTCCAGTTAATTCTGAGAAGAGACGTGCCAACGTGGCAGACAAGTGCCGTGAGGCTGCGAGTGGGTCGTTCAGCCCCGAGCAGATGATCACTGCCAGGAGTTTCTATTCAGGCGCATTGCTTCCGCAACCACTTCACAGGGCGACGTCTCTTCCAGTTGACGCGACAGATTTCTGAGAATTCTGCAGATTATATCTACAAGCTCAGTGTCGACCGTGTAAGGGGCATTAGATGAGCATCTTTTATTAGGAGCGCAACACGGGTTCTAATTATCTCGACCTCAGATTGTATATTACGAAGCTTTTTCTCTCCAAGTGGGATAATCTAACTTGGATGAATGCTAAGCCAAGTTAATCCACATTACCCACTAATGTTACCATAGGCCTAAGTCCTAAAAAAAGCACTAACTTTAGGTTGAGTGACAATTTCGGCCTCAACTATTTCTTATCTTGTAAAAATGCACCAACTTTCATTTAAATCCAAAATCTGACCCCTATTGACTTAGAACTAGACCTGTCAAAATGGGTCATAAACCCATTTCTTAACCCATTTATTAGTAAATGGGTCATAAATGGGTAGAAGTCATATATTAGTGTTAAATGGGTCATAAATGGGTCACAAATGGGTCATAAATGAGTTTACAACTGATTTAAACTCAATGCATTTCTCTCACCCTCACTCAATCTTGCACTCACTCATTATGCACTCTCATTTCAGCTTGGGTATGAATTTTCCTATATTTAATTAAATATGGAAGTATTTTAGCAATATAAGTCTAATTGAGTATGGGTTGAGTATGGGTCGGGTTGGGTATGGGTCAACAAAATTGCATTACGCATAAATGGGTCATAAACGGGTTAATGGGTCAATTTGGGTCGGACCATTTATGACCCGACCCAAACCCGACCCGACTTACCCATTTGACAGGTCTACTTAGAACCATTTATATCCAACTTGACTATTTCACCTAAGTAATAAATCCATGCGACTTGCTGACTGGATTTAAAACACTATTCATTATCTTATTTTTTGAGCCACAGCTTGAAAAATAACGGTGAAACTGTTCATCTCTTTTATTTCACCGTCAAATCAAAAAGATCTCTAGATTGAATCTCTTTGACCAGACGTTATTTGAAGCCGTAGATCACCGTCCGTCGACAGACGCCATGATGAGATTCGTCAAGTTCACCATCATAACCTTTTTTCTCAAATAAGGGTAACTTTAAACAGAAAGTCAACTGGGGGGTCAAATTTGAGATCAAGGTGAAAATTGGTGATTTTTTATGAGACAAAAATTGAGGTCAAAATTATCACTCGACCTAAAATTGATTTTTTTAATTAGACAAAAAAAAATTCAGAATTATCACTCGATCTAAAGTTTAACATTATTTTTTGGAATTAACCTTGTTACCCTAAAAACATTTTGCAAATTTTCCCTCCAACCTAATCCACTGAAAGAGTGTTGAAGCAAGCATTTGCCAAACTCCCGCCTAAACTTCACATTCTATGGACTGTATTACTGTTCTCTTGCTTTGCTTTGTCAATCTCTTTTTCCCTCGCCAATGAGAATCAAGACGACACATGACTACCAACCAGATTGTCACAGAAAAGCAAATGGGGGTCACAGCTGGAACAGAAATGTCCCATCTCTCCTGACCTTTCCTCGAAGTCCTCGCAGTAAGTTGACACTTTCGTGTCCACCGTCTTTCATGCTTTTCCCTAGGACCACACACTTCTCCTCCATTTTATCTCTTCTCTTCTCTTCTCCTCTTCTCTGTGCTTTAGAAGGCGAAATCGGTGTTGCAAGTACCAGTTAGGCCTGAGGGTGGTCCAGAAAAAGCCAGTACCAGAAAAAATGATACCAATTCAATGGGTTCATTGTGGTCATAACCCACATAACATGTGACTTTCTGCTCCCCCCAAGTTGCCAGCTTGATTTTAACACTATAATGGGGTACAGGTCCTACAGGATATGCATAGTAGTTTGAATAAAGAAAAGGGTCTTTCTTGATTCATCCTTTCACACGTGTGCCAGACCTCAGTCCTAGAGGCTCATGCTTACTGACTAACAACGTTGCTTGCTCCAAATGTAAGAAAATGAATGCAGAGCTGGTGTGTAAGATCACAATTACTTGTTTCCCCGCTTGATGGATGCACATGTATTCATAGACGTAAAAACTTGGGTAAAGAAATATCATATGATCCGAGTTCACTGAAATTTATTCAGTTGATCCCATAAAGAGGTTGAAAAGCTGTAGCCTATTTTTCACGGCTGAAACTGTTGCCAGAAAACTTACCAAACCAGTCTCTAGTTTCGAGACGAATGTACCGATGTGCCGAGACTGTCAAAGCTCTCGCCCTTTGAGCAAATTGAAGGGATGAAAAGGTGAAAAGGTGTTACTTTCACTCGTTGCAGGAAACTCATGTTTGCCTCGTAGCTGCATAGAGGACATGGAGATGGGGGGTGGGGTCGGTCACCGCAATCAAACAAAACACTACCCACGGCATGACCATAGACCATAACCACACGTAGACGGTAGGCCACACCCGCCTTTTAATGGCACGATATCGATCGTCTTTCTTCCTTTTTCTTTGGTTGTTTAATGCATAATCTTGGACAAAGGTTCCGTACAAAGTACGAACAGTAGGGCAAGCAGAAAATCATTTAGTCGTGCCATCAGCTCACGGATGATTTGAAATTTTTAAAAGGGAAATGACACGAATGATTGATCGACCTGATCCAACATGTAATGTGATATGTCCATCCTAAATATATATCGTGTAATGTCGTTCCTAAATCTTTAACGTGATCCCTAAATTTTTAGGAACGACATTAAACAAATTAGTGTCTAAATCCAATACGTTTTGCATTGGGGAATAAGAAGCGTGAAGTCGTGACTAGGGAAGTTCTTTTTGTTTTGAAGAGTTGGCTGATGGTAGGTGGTTTCATACTTTTCAGTTAAGGGAAAGCGCGACCAAAAACGATTTTCCCCACCAAAACGGCTTGTTTCTAATGCAAAAGTTCAGAAATATTATATATTAAATCAAAATTTAGAAACGCCATGTCAAAATTTATGAATTATATTAAATAAATTAAAAGTTTAAAACCAACCTATTACGTTACATAAAGGAGCAATGATCATAGATCATTCGTGTCGTTCCCTTTATAAATTGAAGTCATCCATGAGCTGATGACACGACTGAATGATTATCTGCTTGCCCTACTGTTTGTACTTTGTACGGAACCATTTCCGGCCTTGAGTTGATGCCCTAGTGTTGAATTCCAACGTGGGAAGGCGTCGGATTTGTCAAAAGATTGTGCAGTAAACAACCAAAGAGAAAGAAGAAAGACGATCGATATCGTGCCCATAAAGGCGTGTGCGGCCTACCGTGTACGTGTGGTTCTGGTCATGTCAGGGGTGATTGGGAGTGCTTTTGTTTGATTGCGGAGAGTGACCCACCATTTCCATGTGCTCTACGCAGCTACGAGGCAAAACCATGAGTTTGCTGCAACTGGTGAAAGTTGCACCCTTTCTTTCGGCACTTTCAATCTGCACAGAGGGCGAGAGCTTCGACAATCTCGTTCCCCCACGATGACTAAACAAATCTCGGATTGGAGCCCTCTAAAAATTAGAAAAAAAATGCCTCGATCCCGCGACGTGATCCCGAAGATTGAAGACTTCCCGACCCCGAGGAGGGTCGAGAGGTTCAGCGTTTACAAGATCGGATGGTTCGAGTTGTGCTCTACAAATTCTATCCGAGTCGCAATGACATAACCATAGTCTTCCTGAATTTAGCAGCATATCATTCTATAGTTTTTGCCTAGGCGAAAATGGACAGCGGAGTGGCGTACTGCATCGCCATAGTAAAGGGTTGGTGCTGGTTTTTTCCTTTTTTTGAGCTAACTCCCACTTATGCAGGTAGTAAACATATGTAATTAGCAAAAATATTATATCGTAGACAAGATCAATCCCACATAAACAACGCCAGCTCAAGCAAATGGCAATGCCATCACGGCTCGAGCAAATTAAGGATCATCGTCACCGGGAAGATGGGCTTTGTCGTGGTGCCGCCAACTCTATTGGAATTTCAAGAAGTACGTATTTGCTCTCCTGCCAAAATGTGAAATATTATCAAAATTTTTTAAAAAAAAAGAGATCGATATTTATATTAGGGATGAGCAAAAGAAACGGACCAGGTCGAACCAGCCAATTCTAGGCAATTCCCGAGGATACCAATTCAGTTCCCAGTTCCAAAAAAGTGAAATCGGTGATTTTCGATTCTATTTCCAATTCCATGTGTGGAACTGATTCCCGGTTCCAAGACCAGTGGGCCGGTTCTCGATTCCAGAAACTGAGAACCAACCTCTCTAGTTCGGTTCCCGATTTCATAACGGGAACCGAGCCTTCCGAAAACCGATCATCCCTAATTCATATGCTGCTGTAATATAAAATTTATCTATCGCAAAATTTAGAAGTAAACCCAATCTTTGCTTTAAATCGGCAGACGACACACGTCACCCAACCTTCGCTTTAAGAAAGGCAATGATCGATCACTAATCACTTTATTAAAAGCAAAACCTTTAATTGTTTGACTAACCCCACCCCCCATGACCGCTACCACGCGCGAGGGACGGGCATGCGATGGACGGCGCGAAAGAGAGCGAAGAGTCGCGATTGGATGTGCCGTTCGTTTGTGCCGCGAGGGCTGCCGATTGCTGACCCTGGCGTACGGACGTTGCATGCGGACCATATAATAATGCCCGCTTTTCCGGTTTTTCAATTCTCAGATGCAATGAATTCGTGCTCCTGAAAAGTGTACCACGGTCGAGTTACGTCATGACAGAGCCGCACGCAACGCATCTTAGATGCAGTGAATTCGTGCAACAAGCTTCCGTTCTAACCCAAAGAAAGCCATAATAATAATAATAATAATAATCACAAGGTAGATAGCACTGAAATCTGACTTGAAAAATTAACAAAACAATCATAAATATATTGTAATAGTACCAATTGAGCCCTAAATATTTTTCATTTGTACCGATTCAGTCCATATAGCCAGTTTTGGAGAACTCGGTGAGTTCCAGCGATCGGCTAGAGGTTGAAGATGAAGGGAGGGGAAAAAAAAGATAAAGAAAAGAAAAATAAATAAATAAGTAATTCGAAAAATTACTAAAAATTATCCACATCAGCACTAACCGCGCCACGTAAAACGCTTACGTCACGTAATACACCAGGCGCCCATGTCAGCGTCAGCCGGCCAAAATTGGGCAGGTGGACTGAATTGACACAATTACAATAGATTTAGAATTGTTTTGGTAATTCACCCAAATCCGATGTATTCACTATAAAGGTAGGGCGTAGACCGGACAATAACTTATTTGATTGGTCTTATAGTTACCTGAAAAGTATCAAAATCTTGCAATTAAATTTCTGATAAAGTAAAAAGTGCTTTTAAAAATTTTAAAATTGTCAGAAGTGACCTTGTGCTTCTAGACATCAATATCTTTATATTTGTAAAAACTTGGGATGTTTAATATTACAAAAAAGATATGGCTTGATATTTTCTAAATTAAGAAAAAATTGGAAAGTTGAAAGTGAAGGACACGTCGGACAACACCGTTAAAGAACCAATTTCGCGGAAGCTAAGAATTCCTTAAAGTCCGCTAATTGTGGTGCTTTTAGCTTTCTAATTGTTTACTTTTCATGGGAATTATATAGCACTTGTGATGGTTTTTGAGAGAGAACAAATTTGTGTGATCAATATGAAAAATATGAATACTAGAAATATGCATCGTGGCTATCAAAGAGGTGATTCGTGTTACTTATATAGATGTCAATATAGAGGAAGTCCGAGATAAAAGTTCTAAGCAAGCTTTTTGGTTAGATGTATCCTATCCAAATCGACACATTGATACGCTTATCTAAAACACCGGGGCAAACTACAATGATGACACGACAAACACAAAAGGCTCAAACGCAGAGCGCTAAAATGAACGGAACCCTCACGTTTGTTTCGTGTTTTAGTGCCCATTAGGATCAAGTGACGGCCAATTGCTTATTCAATGATTGTGCGTCTCTTGCTTTTGAAAATGTCAAATACATACTTGAGTTTTGCCTTTTGAGAACACTTTGCACGTTCACTTCAAGAATCCTTGTCCTTGTATAATTTACTTAAGAAAATGACATTATCTTTTCAAAAAAACCGATCCTCAGTCCTGAATGCTCACATCCGCCCAAACATTCAAAACCAAAACCATCCAAAACTTTAAGCGAGACGATAAAATGAACTTGCAAGGAGAGGCGATCTTGTCTTTTTTGATATGGGTTTTGCTTAGATGTATGCGAATGGCGTTCGCAAAAATGAAGGTACGTAAGTAATCATTGCGCCCAAAGTGAGGTGCGCTTTCGATAATTTCCTATCATGGGATTATCACTTGCTCCAAACAACAACAAAAAAAAAGGAAACTTAAGTAGCCAATAGCCCAACCGCTGCAACAAAAATACAAAAGCCCAACAGCATTTACACTACGTATGTTTAGGCGTCAAAAAGCGACCACACCAATCAACACAACCACGTCCAAGAACTTTAGAAATAAATGGTACAAACTGAATTTTTCCTCTTTGAAACTTGATGATTCAAGGCTGCTTGTATCGCTAACAAATAAATAACGAACGAAAAATATTTTCATCGTTTACGAAAATATTTGGACATAAGTTGCTGTAGATGAAGAAAACATTTTCCAATCGACTAATTATTTCAAACCGTCATTTTCAAAAGAAAATATTTTTTCAAATCATTCATTTTTCGCAAAATAAATGGAACCAAAGCGTAAATCTACGAAATTAGAGGTCAAGGATGAGTTTTGAACAAAATGGACAGTGATGGACTTGCTTTATTAATCACTATTTTCATCTTTAATGGGCCGATTCGGCCCATGTTTTCTGCCGACACTCGGCCCATACATTTCCAAGTCAACGCCACGGCCCAAAATATCTTTCTCCGTCCCAAAAATTGAGGCGAATCCCATCCTATACAAAAACGGCGCCGTTTTAGCTCCTTCCCCTGTCGGTTCGCTCTTCCGGCCATCGGAAGCCGATTTTCTCCAGCTCTCCGCGTGCGAACACCAGCACGGATGGAGCTCTCTCTCCCTTCTCACCTCGCCAGCAATCCCACTCCCTCGGCTCAGCTATCGAAGGCCGTCGCTAGGGTTTCTCCGGCGAGCCTCTCCCGCAGCGCCTCCCGGATCCGCCTCTTCTCCACCGGCAGCAAGAGCCGCGGCTTCATGGGAGACTCTCCCGCTCGGAGTCCCGGTCGGCTGGCGTTTCGCTGCTCTCCAGAACAACGGCGCTCCTGTACCGGCATCGCCGGCGATCGGCACCCGTATGTTACACGAAGTGTCTCGATTGTCGGATTCGAGTTTGATTCGAGCGCTTTGGTTTGATGGTGTGTGTGTGTGCCGTCCGGTGATGGTTTGTGCTCAGGTGGTCGGATTGGGGAGGTGAAGAGGGTTACGAAGGAGACGAATGTGTCCGTGAAGATCAATCTGGATGGGACGGGGGTCGCGGATAGCAGCACCGGCATTCCCTTTCTCGATCACATGTTGGATGTGAGTAGCATATGCGGTCGGCTTTAGCTTTGTTTCTGCTTTTCATGGCAAGAGTTGGGAGAGTGACAACTTATATCGGGATAGCTTCTTCGTGCACGTGATTTGTTGTCTTTTGATTCATGTGGTGCGCATTTCGATAATTTGGCTCGTTGAGAGAGAGTTAGTCATCCACTGGCTGGAACTATAGTGCTATTCCTCATAGCGGTGTTCGCCTTCCAAGTTGGATCGGTTGAGCTAAGTTTTAGGGTTGGTTTCAGTCATGGTCCTGAGTCCTGAAACGCTCCATGTCTGTTGCTAGAACTTATGTGCACTGAAAATGTATGTCTGTTTGTATCAGCAACTTGCTTCGCATGGGCTGTTCGATGTACATGTCAGGGCAACTGGTGACATCCACATTGACGATCATCACACGAATGAAGATGTTGCTCTTGCCATCGGAACAGTGAGTATTTGCTCCTTTTCGAGACTTTCATTCCGTGGTTAGCTCTATTGTTGCTGAAGAAGAATCTTCTAATGGAGGTGGTACTTTATATATATGATATATGACATTTCCCTCTGACTTGACTTGTAAAAACTGGAATATAATTTTTAGTGCAAAATCCAACTATTCGCATGTTTCCACTGATTCTGCTAAAGCTCTTTTTTTTTTTTCTGGTTTTGTAGGCCTTGCTGCAAGCGCTTGGTGAGAGAAAAGGGATACACCGGTTTGGAGACTTTTCAGCTCCTCTAGATGAAGCGCTCATTCATGTTGCACTGGTATCTGTACAATCACTTTTGAGTCTTTAAGCAATTTTTTGGCGACAACTAACCACGCTATTCGACTTAGGAAGGAAATTCGCTTACGAAGCTAGTTCACTATCAACTGATTGCTAGGCCGTTAAGTTACTTTGGTAGATGCAGCTGATTGTTTCTTTTAGTAATGGCAGGACTGAGAATGAGATGAGAAACAAATAGATGCCGAATCAGATGAAGCTAGGACGGGCTTGAAACTTGAAGCTTTACTAATCAGTCCTAAACACCACAGGCTTTTTTTTCGGAAGATTGATGACCTAGAGGAACTTCAAATTCAAGCCACCTACACCGAAATTACTTCTCAACTAAGTAGTTTATATAATCATTTGCAAATCACCCCATAAAACCTTTTCACAGGGCCTTGTAGTTGTGTCTTCTTTTGTGTTGTGTCAAAGGAAAGGGAAATGGACACAACATAAAAGTATATTTGAGTCAAGTTGACAAAGTTTATATCTTGAACTCAACTGAATTATAATGTAAGTATTTTACTTGAGTTTGATTGAGGTTGCTTTTTAGCTCAATCTACACTTGATAAAGTGTTCTTTGTGCTTGAGCTAGATCATCTTGGCTCAATAATGAAAAGAGTTAAATATGATAAACTTAAGTTATAATCAAACTCGATCTTTTAAAGAATGAGAAATTGAAAACTATATTGCTCTTACATTTGGAGTATATTAAATAACAGAAACGCATAGAAATCTCAACTGTTTGATTTAATTCATGAGGAACTTAAGTATATTTCTCTTACACTTTATATAATCAGGTTAAAAACCTCCAAAGATCCTAACCAATGATGCTACTCAAGATTCAATTCTTTCTTAGGTTCTAAATTCTAGGAGATTATGGGTCCAAGATATGGGACTGGGTTTTGGGTTCAACAACCATGGATTCTTTACACTCCACTAATTCATATGCTGACGGCTTTCTTTTATCTCTAAAACTTTCCTAGATAATAATATAGCTTGGCTGACTGTAAGGTCATACCTAGAATCTCACATCTCTAGATGTTTATCCATTCAATTCCTTTAGTGATGTACTCTATCTTTCATGCTGAATATGTGTATAATCTATGTCATTTGGTTCAGGATTTATCTGGCCGGCCACATTTAAGTTTTGATTTGCAAATACCAATACAGAGGGTTGGAACATATGACACTCAGGTATTCTTGTATTTTACTTGTTGGAATTGTGTATGCAGTATGCATGTATCTCCGATTTTACTTGCCAGGATTCTGGATGTATGAATACATGCAGCATCTAATATAATTTCTTCTTCTTACTCTTTTCATTATGCATCTAGGATGTATAGTGCTGAATGTCAATGAGTTCTGATCGAATTTTCTATTGTATTAGTTGGTGGAGCACTTTTTCCAGTCTTTGGTGAATACTACTTCACATTAGGCAGGTAAATGTTGTTTGTCTTCATTGTGATCCTTTATTACTGTATTGGTGTGTAAAACAGAGTTGAACCAGCATTTTCTCTAGTTATGTCTACTTTCTTGGGATAGTCAAGATGGTTCTATAATTTTTTTTTTGCTTGCTCATTCTGAAATATTATTTCAATGTTTGAGGGCAGCTAGCTGGAAAAAACTCACACCATATTATTGAGGCAGCGTTTAAAGCCTTTGCAAGAGCTCTTCGACAAGCTACAGAATATGACATACGGCGCCAAGGGACTATTCCAAGGTATCATGTTTTGGTGCCCATATCTTTGTGCCTTTCCAAATGCTTTATGTTCATCAATGCAAGTTTTGTTTCCAAGGAAATTTTTTGAAGCTATCACAGAAAAGGGAGTGTTGGAGTGTTTTGTAGAATTATCTGTTTTATGAGAATCAGTTTATCACTTCTGCAGCCTGTTCAAAATGTCTTCTTTCATCACTATCTTTGGTCCCACCCACATAGCCCTTTTGATGAATCAATCAAGTAGGCTCCAGCCTTCTGTAGAGACACATGTGGCCTTATGATTGAGATTGGTATTGAATGTTTATGATATATTAGCATTTAGCAGATGAATTACTTAATATAACATTACCTGTGCGTTCTGGAAATGCATATAACAAATTTTTACTTGAGTTTTGACCACTTTGACTTTCTGCTAGAAGTTGGCTTCTCCCTATAAAACTTGTAATTCTAGTAGCTTTTCCATGAATCTTAGTTGTTCTTTCCAACATTGAATGACTAGCCCAACATTTCTCTATTATATTTAGTCCCGTTGAACATTTTGAGATGCTTCTGTTTTTTAGGGAGATTATATGTTTTGTCAATAATAGCGCTTGTTACCTGCTTTCACACAAAGTGACTTCTAGCTTTGCAAAGCGCAGTTTCTGTTTGTACACACAACAGAGGCATCATTTATCACATCAGGCTTAAGTTGCTCTCTGAAATGCACACAATCTTGACGTATATAAAGAACATCCTTGAAAATTATCCAAATTCACAGATGCATATTGGGCGGGGTTTGGAAGTCTGGAAAATCTTCCTGGGACATATGACATGAATGAAATCAGTAGATTCGGTAATTGGATGGCTGAGGCATTCCCACCTACCACAGAAACAATCTTACATGACCATTTGTTTCACTTCCATCCAGCATCATCTTCTTTTGGCCCATTTTTTGCCCCAAAAAATCCTTTCTGGATGGGACTAGAATTTTTCATTAGCTTGTAATGGGAGTTTAATTCTAATCGTTATTCATCTAGCTAGGTAATGTATGATCGACTTGAAAGCTTGATCAGTCCCCATACCCATGTCCAATTGTCACATCCTTTTTGGCCAAGTCCTCATATCCCAGATTTTGAGGTTAGACAAGTCAGACACTCAGATGTCTGTTCATATTTGATGCGGGTGTGTGAGTCTGACAATATAGGCTAGTTGTGCAGCTCAGGGAGATTTTGTCATCTGTATGACGAGTTGCCATGTTACATAGAGACAGTTTGATTATATAATCTGGTGATTGACTGGTGCCATTACTTGTGCAATGCTCATAACTACACGGAATTCAATTTCGCAGTTCAAAAGGGATGCTATTACGTACTTGATGAGGACGATCCTTTTGTTGAACTGAACCTGGATTTAGGTAGCCCTTAAAGAAGCAAGTATTGTTTGGCTGATTGGCATTGTCAAGAGTTCTCAATGTACTGCTGAAGCAACAGAAACACGAAGCAAGAGCGGGATGTCTACGGTTGTCATTGTCGGCTTTTGAGTGTCCTCCAGTAAAAGCCATGGAGAAACACAGTTGGTCTTTGTCTGTAATACCAATTGCACGAGTCGTGGATGATCTCATGTACCAATCGTATGCTAATTACGAGGTAAATTATTCACTGTATGTTGGATTTTGAAATTGGTCGTCACACTGAGTTTGCCGTCGGAAACTGCTCCGTTTTGATAGGAGAACATTTTGAAGTTTCCCTCAAATTCATTCACTCTCACAAGCCGCTGCCACCCCCCCCCCCCCCCCCCCCCCCCCAAAATCCCAAACAAAGCCTAGCGTAGGTCAGGATTTGTTTCCTTTTGGAAGAAGCTCTGCCGGGGATTCTTGAATTAACCGAGAAGAGTCATTCTATTTGATTCGCTTTGTGCTCCGGATGAGGTTATCTTCCTCCTCCTTAGATCAATGATCGAGCTCGTGAGCCAGAGAGTTCGACAGAGCGTTTTTTGCGAAAAGTCTTGTTCAAGCCCTTCGACCTCTTTGGATCTTCTTTCGTGAAAAAATGGCATATGATAGATATAACCTACGGCTAGTTTCGTAGATGTTTATTGTCTCAAATGAGGGTGAATGTACCAAAAAAATCCTAAATTTATTGTAATCGACGCATAATTGTGCCAATTCAGTTTCAAACCTTTTAATAATGCAAATTTAGTACTAAACCTTTTCACATTTTATCGATTGTGTCTATAGAGTCAATTTTGATCGGAAAATATTGATGTGGACATTAACCATCCTACGTGGCATAATCGGCGCTGACGTAGACATTTAATAATATTTTTTGAATTTTTTGACAATTTTTTTCTATTTTTTCCAAGGACCTTTCTAGCCATACTAGCTGGGCCTCACCTAGGGGCTTTCGTGGACAAGGGCTTGCTGGATCCTTGCTGACCAAAATGAAGGGGAAAAAAAAGAAATAAAGAAAGGAAAATAAAAAAAACTCTATTTTAAAAAAAATTATAAAAATAGCTCACGTTAGCGTCGTTGTGCCATGTAGTTTGGTCAGCGTTCACATCAATGATATTTAGTTAAAATTGGCCTAAAGTACTTAATTAACAAATTGTAAAAATGTTTATGATTAAATTGGCACAATTAAAACGTTTATGACTGAATTGACATAAATGCAATGAGAAAATATTAAGTAAACCAGTCTTACCATGTAGGCGGTAAAATACTCTATTCAGCTCTTGCCACCTGTCCAAGTGGCCCTCACTGGTTAATCTCTGTCTTATTTATCTTTTTTTCCTCTCTTTTTTCCATTTTCCCTTTCTTTCCCTTGCCATGGTTGGCGACCGGCCACAAGCAAGGGTGCTCTCGTTGGATTTGGCAAGGGCTCAACCTTCACGGCCTGGGCAAGAGTACGGCCTTTGGCGACGCCTCGACTCTCCTAACATGGGCAAGGGCAAGGGCGAGGACAAAAAATCAGAGAGCGGTTTGACAACGAAGGAGGATCCGACAGTAAAGAAGTGATCGGACAACTACGTGGTGTTGAAGGCATCGATGGAGTTGGTGGCGGTGTAATTGATGTGGAAGTAAACATTTCTCGTGTGCAGGAGAAGAAGAAGAAATGGATAGGAGGACGAGGCGAGAGAGAAGGAGAAGGAGGAGAGATAAAATTTGAAACATGAGTCTCACTCGGACATGTGGCGATTAATAAATGAAGTGTTTTACCGCTTATGTGGCAAGACTAATTTATTTAATATTTTCTCCAAATATGATAAATTTAGAACTTTTTGGTATTTTTCCCCTCAAATGAGCCATGGAATGATAGAGAGGGGGAATCCAAGCTGTGGAAAACTGGTGAGCTAACATTCTAGTCCCCTTGACATTCTAATCTTGATGACCCAACATGTCGACACAATAATATTCCAAAGCTATCTCATTTTGTTTTTATGATTTTATAGTGAAGCACGAACAATTGATAAAAAAAAATATAATTAAACAAACTAGAATCATCAAATCGAATAAAAAAGATCGTCTTAAGGCCAACTCCGGCCCCACTTTTAGTTTAGAAAAATTCGTGGGATTTTGTCAAAATGCTGGACGCATGGGACATGAAAATTTGATTTTTCCATAACTATGATCATTGCACATATCAAATCATCTCTAGAGATACATGATACTATATAACCTTTTAATAAAATGCATTACCAAGGCAGCCTTTATACTGAAATTATAACATTCGTTTATTCAACCATCATCCTCTTCCCCTCCCTCGCTCTCTCGCTCTCGCTCAGTCTGAGCTCCGATGGCCGGTGGCCGGAACCACCCGAAATATCACCACAAGCCCTCCAACGCCACCTCCTCCACCGCATCGTCCCACCGCTCCAACGCCGCCGCCGCCAATAACAAGTCCCGGTTCGAAGCCACCTCCGTCCCTCCTCGCTCCTCCGACCCCAAACCCAGCCCCAAGACCGCCGCCGCCGCCAAACCCTGCCCCAGGACGGGCCCCTCCCCGAGCCCCGCCCGCCCGCGGCCCCCCGCCGGCCCGAACAGCCCCGCCCCTCCCCGGGGCACCCCGCCGTCCCGCCCGTTCCCCGACCCCGCGGCCCTCGGGCCGCCCCCTCCCCCGTCCTACGGCTTCCACATGCTCGATCGCCGCACCATCGTGCTCGCCGACGGCAGCGTCCGGTCCTACTTCGCGCTCCCGCCGGATTACCAGGACTTCGCGCCGCCCCTGCCGCCGCCGCGGCGGCCGCAGGACCCCGCCGCTGCGGCCGCGGGGCGGTTCTTGCCGGGAGGGCCGAGGCCGGAGTTCGGCGGTATTCCGGGCCCTGATGCCTTCCGGGGTGGCAGAGAGGAGCTGTTTGTTCGGGGGAGGCAGCCGCAGGATTACTGGAACTCGCTTGGGCTGGACTCGGTCCGGCCAGGCCCCGTGGAGGGTCCCTCGAAGAGGAAGTTTGGGGGAGAAGGAGAGGAGAGAGACCGGGTAGATGATGAGCAAGACAAGGCGAGAAAGAGGCAGCAAGTTTTGCAATATGGGAACCCGGACAGGCATCCGGGTCCGGGTCCAGGTGGGTTCTTCGCTGGTCCGAGCGGAGAGGTATTCAGGGGTTCAAAGTATGGGAGTGCTCTTGACAGTGTGCGCTTGAAGCATCTAGAGGTCGATCAGGCCAAGCTAAAAAAGGCATTTTTGCATTTCGTGAAGGTTATTAATGAGAATGGCTATCACAGGAGGAATTATCTCGAGAATGGGAAGAATGGGTCCCTTAAATGTGTTGCTTGTGGCAGGTTCGCTATACTCGCGCTATATGGCTTTCTTTTGTTTGTTATGTATTATTTGAAGCTGATTGCCTTAAGGATTCTTTGGTTCTTTTAAGTACCGTTGTCGATTGTTCATGGTGATTCTTGAAGGTGCCGTGTTGTGTGGGTTTAGAATGTAGTCTACAGTCTTATCAGTGTATGGTTGATCTCAGTTTTGATGTGGCAGTTCCTTTGGCAGAGGATCGGAAGAACTGGAAATCTTGACATATTTAGTTTAGAGAGCATAAACCTATTATAGAGGGTTATACTATTTTTTCCCTCTTAATGGATTATAGATGTGAGCATCTCTTTTGTAGCAATAAGCGCAGTGTGTGCTTTTGCCATTTGATAATGCTGCTTTTAATTGTCACGACATAGGTCCTGCTTTGAATTTTTTGGTCAGATCACATATATTACTTAAGCAAATGAATGGGTGACATAGATTGAGAAGTGAAGCTGACTTGAATTGCATGCATTGGGTCATATCACTGAATGTATATGTATTTGACTTATAAATTGCTATGTGAAGAGGTTCATTGAGAAGTGAACCAACCTGACCTTAACTTTATGTGTTTGGGTGGTTGAATGCGGGTCTTATGAGTTCATGGCTCAAATTTCAAGCATCATGGTTTGATTACCTAATTGAGGAGTCTGATAATGGTTTACTTCTTTGCCTCTTCTGGGCAAAAGTTCTACTCTTATGAATTTTTCCCATAGTTGAGTGCTGATCTTTTCACTATACATCCTAGTATCTGTGCTTTGTCTTTAGTTATTGAAAAAAATTATAGTCACTTTTCGTGGACAGTGCGGCATAGTTTGCATTTGATTTGATGAAACCTCTTTGCCGTTTTGGATGTCTTTAGTATTGATTTCTCCGATCACGCATGGTATGCAAAGAGAGGTCTATAATGCTTTCATGGCAATTTGAAATGATCTAGCAGGTTTTTGTTGGAGGAAATAGCAAGGAGCTCAATTGCTTTATGCTCCATTTTGTTCATGTACAATGTGATGGATTGTGTGATGCCATTTGACTTTGATCTGATGAAACCTCTTTGCCGTCTGTGATGTCTTTAATATTGATTTCTCCGAATACGCACGGTATGCAAAGAGAACCCTATGATGCTTTCACGGCAATTTGAAATGATCTAGCAAGTTTTTGTTGGAGGAAATAGCAAGGAGCTCAATTGCTGTATGCTCCATGTTGTGCATGTACAATGTGATGGATTGTGTGGTGCCATTTGACTTTTGCCATGCTAAATGAAGAACGTTGGAGCAATGATAGGTCAACTGAGACTAGATTACAAAATTGTTATACCAAGTGATGTGATCGGATTGCGAATGAGAATTTGAACAAGTGAGCCATATTGAATACCCAATTAGCATCTGCAACATCACTTAATACCAATTCCACAATCTAGTCTCAGTACACCTAGCGGTATTCACTTATCTGTTAGGATTAGTTTTCAAGGTTGCATGGACATGTTTGGAAGTATACTATGCTCCCCTAGAAATTAAATCTGGAGGATAACAGATAAAAATACCAATGAACATTGAGAGCATATCGGTATGTACTGTAATATTTTCGAGTTTGTTGTCAATTTTACTGTTGTGGAATGTGTTTGCTGAATTAGAAATATTCACCTAGCAAATTGGATTGGGTCATGAGTCAAATTAATTATTACGAATAGTTTCATTATTGAGTACATGGATGTGATTGATTTGGGGAAGAAGATAACATTTGCTAACTTTTCATTTGTTGATTTGCCTCATTGTTAATTTAGAGAAATTTTCATAGTTTCATCTTATTATCTCTATTAAGTCGATATTGAAATTACTCAATTTGGAAGTCAAATATTTTTCACGTCTCTGATTCATCGTCATGTGGCACCTGCAAGACCCCCTGTTTTAAATAAAAATTTCTATTTTCTTTTCCTTTTGGGGTTACAAACAAGTCAAGTTACTTATTGGAACTTGACTAATTGACTTCCTGTATAGCTTGAGTATCAGGCTTAAAAATTCATTGAGGCCTGATATTTGCATGAAAAGACGGATAGAATTATGTTTTATAAACATGAGAAGAAGGAACAGGATATCATGTAATTGTTTTTCTATATTGAAACTCTATTTTGAGTTCGATAGTGAGCTAGCTTATGCTAGAATAATCACTAAGACAATTGCTTCAGGTGGAGTTGAGCCCAACCATAGAGAGTAATTTATCAAGTAGAGCTTACACTTGAGTTTTCTTGATTGACTTCAAGCTGTGTATCAAGTATTGAATTAATGTATCAGCTTGACCTCTAATGATAGTCTCTGATGACTCGATTGGGATCTGTTTTGCCCATGTTGCTACATATTTATTGGCAAAAGTAAGGACAATTTAGAAATTTGACTGTTCTCATTGTGATATGGAAGCTTGATGCAGTCTTTTCTCTGCTGATAATACACAGAGAAAAGTACTTTGATTGTGTGGAGTGAGATTAGGGCACAGCCACAGACTAAATAGGTTCAGTAGGTGCCTTCAGAATTACATTAGCTCCTTGTATTCTGAAGTGAAATATTTTTTCTGCAATCTACTTCTGGAGCAACGTTAGATTGGCCGGGCAGATGCCAATGTAGATACACGTTACCGCTTCATTATTCTTGATTTGCTTGATGATCCCGTTTGGTGGCATAAAATATTTTCTGGAAGGGTCTGCAGTGTTTTTGATGTGCTCGATGTTCTCATATTCCTGTATTTTCTGTGTTGTAAGTACAACAAATTATGATGCTTTCTATTATGCAAGTAGTAGAATTACAATAATATAGCTTATGGTTGATAAAATTAGGTGTGAATCACCCCTTTTTTATGTGCTCAAGTCTTTTTTCCTCTTCCAACGGTAATATGATAGTATCTTTGATAAATTTATCATAAACAAAAGGGTATATGTGGCATTTAGAAATTGTTTCTTTATGAGTTGTTGGTTGCAATAATACAGAAGGTTGCTGCACTAGATATAAGAATGAGCTATGGATATGTGTTTTGCCTATTTTAGTATGCTTTCTTTGTGAGTTATTCATCTGGTTGAAAGACCATTATGAATTTGTTCTTCTGCTGAGATATGAGTACTTCTTTTGCAGCAGTGTGAAGATTCATGAATTTATTTGTGCAAGATTAATGATTCTCTCTTTTGATCCGCAGAGCGGGGGATTGGTTTTATTTTCTCAGTAACCATTCCTATGAAACTCTTCTGTTTGAGTGACATGCTTCTCATCCATATATCCATTTCTCTCCAGCCTTTCTAGAAATTGAGTCTTTCTTTGTGAAGTTTATTGTCAGTCTAAAAAGACTATCTGGATTCCCACCTTTGTTGGCCTCATATAGCTTGTCTGATGAAGTATGGGGAGAATAGATGTTAAATTTATTCTTCTGTAAGGTTGAGACATACTTGCTTCGGAACTATGTAATGCTATATTAGTCCTTATTATGAACTATGAAAGCTTTAGTGGATTTTAATTGTTGAATGGGTGCTAATTAGGATAAGATGAGAGATAACCATTTGAGATTGTGGTCACATGAAACAGTTCCATTCAGATGTTCCTGTAACCTGATGGAATTTTACACTATCCAGGTCAAATGAAGGAAACGGAATTGACTTAATGAAGGATATGGGGTACTTGGGTATCACTATGAATATATGTTACTGAATGTAAAACAGAAAAAAAATGTCTTTTATTTTTAGCTTTTTACTTACTTCAAATATGAGGTTATCCTTGCAATGATTCTTTTTACTTATCTGATTTGTGGGTCTATCATGAAGTGAGGTGACTAAATTTCTGCACGGAATTTGTCAAGTAATAGTTACTATGTAACTATTTCCCCTCGATTGGTTGGCGTTGTCGTGTCCATGCCATGAGGATTTGACTATGTCAGTAGCTTTGTTCTTGACTGTGTATGTGCCATTATAGTTTTCATTTGTTAGCATGATGATTCTTGTTCGTTTTAAGTCTGTTATTTGGCGCTTTTTAGTTTTGGCATATTGTCCAGATGGATAGATGTGCAAATTGGCTGCATTGAATTCATAGTCATGAAAAGGGGGATTAAAGGCAGAATAACAAGATATAGATTACTAAAACCATCAGCTACCTTTAGAAGTGCCTCTTTGATTATAGAACTAGGACTAGGAACTGCTTTAGTAAACTTCTAGACTTACTGGAGATGGATTGTTAATGGAACCTAGGAGGATCCTGATTTTTGGCCTTAGCATTTTCTTCAGATTTGGAGTTGCTAGGAACATCCACAATTAAAGTGCTTTCAAGAGAAGTATAGCCTGGAAGGGTCGAGGGATGCTAAGAAGGATGTTTGAATCATGGATCTTTTCTAGTATTTGGTATTATATGGTTATGAGAGGATCCATCTAAGCATGTGATTGATTGTTTCTGGTTGACAGGCTGATTGGTGTCCAAAACATCTGACACTGCTTAAAAGTTAAATTGAAGTGATCAAAACTGATGATTTGTGGTTGATTCTGTTTGAGGACAAACATCTGGTATTTCTAATCCTTTGGTTCAGTTTTTCAGTTTGTTTCCAGCCGCAGTGGCAAAAACAAACTGAGTAGGCTTGAAGAGGATTTGTTCTTTATCTACATTATGCGGTGTATAAGCATACAAAAACATGAAAACCTTTTATGGTATACAAAAAGTGCATTGTTACCATAAATATTTCTGACTGATTTCCTTGAAGGTACCAAGGGGGGTTCCTACAGCCCCTACATAACAGCTTCATAATAAAAGACACCCCTATTCAAAATTATGCACAAGAGATTGCTTCTGACATTTCAAACAAACTAGAAATATGGAATTGTACTGCCTACAATACACAATGTGAAAGGGGTATGACCAACCATTGTTAAAGATCTCTCAAGCTGTTTCAACCTGTCTTTCTCCAAAAGACAAGTAGAGAAATCATCACACTATCTATTATCCAACACACGAACTAATGGCCCCTCTCCAAGCTCAAAATTCGTGTAGTATCATGCCTGAATTCACCCTCTTTACTTTAAAAAAATGCAAAAATGTAGTCCAAAGTTGTCTAGCCTGATTACAATGTAAAGTGATTCACAGTCTGCCCCTCATCTTACACAAAATGGCTAGTGTTTTCATTTCTATTGATGATTGTACAAAGTTACTTAATGATGCGATCATACAATTGTAATAAAGACTATATCTAAGTCGTTCTCCAACTAATTAATGTTTAAAAAGTAGTCTTCTCTTAATTACTTGAAACCTGAAAACCAAATTGGAGTGGGACTGGATTTCAGTCCGGTTCTTGTTTTAACTTCAATTTCAGGTCAGTTCAGAGCTGGTTGCCTATAAGAATTTTAAGTGATTCTAGTGTGGATTTTAGCACATGACCTTACCGGTCTGGCCTGTTTGCACTTGTATTGCTGGGTTCTGAAATTCTTCTTTTTGAGTCCTTTCATAACTGATGTGCCCTACATTAGATTATGTTGACCTATATAAAAAAAGAGCCCTTCCATTACCTATAAAATCTTCTTGATATGATTTTGTGGTCGATAAGTAATTTTCATTTGTTGCTTTTCAATGAGAGATAGAGAGAGAAAGAGAGGAAAAAGCTTGCTTGTATAAACAACTAGTGTCCAATACATATACCAAAAAACAAGACCTAAAGGTACTAAGGACCACTTTACCCTTTTTACTACATCTAACACTCCCCCTCAAGCTGGAGCATAGATATTAATCATGCCCAGCTTGTTACAAATATAGTCTATCCTCCCATTACCCAAAGGTTTAGTAAAAATGTCTGCAAGTTGTTCACCAGTTCGAATATGATTGGGAATGATCATTCCACTCTGCAACTTTTCCCGAATAAAGTGACAATCAACCTCAATGTGTTTTGTTCTCTCATGAAACACAGGGTTGGAAGCTATATGTACTGCAGCTTTATTGTCACACCATAGAGTCATGGGTACTGAAGCTTTGAAGCCTATTTCAGTCAATAACTGTTGAATCCACACTAATTCACATGTCACTTGTGCCATGGCTCTATATTCTGACTCGGCACTCGAGCGTGCAACAACATTTTGTTTCTTACTCTTCCATGATACTAGATTTCCTCCAACCAAGGTACAATAGCCACTAGTTGATCTTCTATCATCTGGAGACCCTGCCCAATCAGCATCAGAGAATCCTTCGACTTTGCTATGACCATGATTTTGGTAAATAATTCCTTTTCCTGGAGTCTTTTTCAAGTACCTCAATATCCGAATAACTGCATTCCAATGAGATGTACGAGGAGAAGATAGAAACTGGCTTACCACACTAACTGGAAAGGCAATATCTGGTCGAGTGACTGTGAGATAATTCAGTTTTCCTACCAGTCTCCTATATCTCTCCGGGTTATCAAGAGTTTCTCCTCCCTCAGCAGCTAGTTTGACCCCTTGTTCCATGGGTGAATCAAGAGGTTTTGATCCCAACATACCTGTCTCATTAAGCAAATCCAGCACATATTTTCTTTGTGATAGAACAATACCTTTATGTGACTGAGCAACTTCAATTCCTAGGAAATACTTCAATTTTCCTAAATCCTTAGTCTGAAACTGTTGCTGAAGATAAATCTTTAGTTCAGCTATACCAGTCAAATCATCTCCCGTGATAATAATATCATCAACATACACAATCAAGAACAGTTTGCCTCCCCGTGACTGTTTATAAAAGAAAGAATGATCATTTCCACATCTAGACAGTCCAAAAGAAAGTACAGCATCAGAAAATCTTCCAAACCATGCTCGTGGGGATTGCTTCAAACCATATAAAGACTTTCTTAATTTGCAAACCATAACCCCAGACTCCCCCTGAGCAACAAACCCCGGAGGTTGCTCCATATAAACTTCTTCATGAAGAGTACCATGCAAGAAGGCATTCTTAACATCAAGCTGAAATAAAGGCCAGTTATATGTGGCAGCAAGGGATATCAAAACACGAACAGAAGTAAGTTTGGCAACAGGAGAAAAAGTGTCTAGATAGTCAACTCCATAAACCTGAGCATACCCTTTTGCAACAAGGCGTGCTTTTAAACGAGCCAGGGAACCATCAGGATTGACTTTCACAGCAAATATCCAACGACAACCAATAGCAGTTTTGGCTGAAGGAAGAGGTACCAAGTCCCAAGTCTGATTAAACTGGAGAGCCATTAGTTCTTCTTCCATTGCTGTCCTCCAGCCAGAATTTTGTAATGCTTCAGATACAGATTTGGGGATAGGATATTGGTCCACAGTAGATAAAAAGGATCTAAAAGTAGGAGAGACAGAAGAATATGAGACAAAGTTTGCAATAGAGTGTTGGGTACAAGTACGTGTACCTTTGCGATGAGCAATAGGAAGATCAAGATCAGATACAAGAGGAGGGTCAACTAATGGCGGATCTGGAGCTGAAGATGACGTAGTAGTGTCATGAGCAAGGGGGGAAATAGTAGCGACTCGAGGACGTCGAGTATAAATCTGGAGAGGAGGTGATTCCTGTGTAGAGACCGGTGAAGTAGTTGGAGCAGGTGACTGAAGGGTAGTCACATAGAAGTCTTCATCAAACTCAGAAACAGAAATTGGAACATCATGATAAGGCGTGGATTCGAAGAATGAAACATCAGCAGTTATAAAGTATTTTCTCAGTAATGGAGAATAACAACGATATCCCTTTTGAGTACGAGAATAACCCAAAAACATACACTTGATAGCCTTGGGATCAAGTTTTGATACTCCAGGTCGATGATCACGAATAAAACAGACACAACCAAAAATACGGGGTGGTAAGACAAATAATGACACATTTGGAAACAAAGTAGAAAAAGGAATACCACCTCGTAAAACAGAAGAGGGCATGCGATTGATGAGATAGCATGCAGTTAGAACAGCATCACACCAGAAAGTTTTGGGAACCTTCATTTCAAACAACATGGATCTAGTAACATCCAATAAGTGTCTATTCTTTCTTTCAGCAACACCATTCTGTTGTGGTGTATCAGGACAGGAAGATTCATGGATCATACCATGTTGAGTCATAAAGTCAGAAAAAGGTGCAGAAAAGTACTCTTTAGCGTTATCAGAACGCAAAACTTTAACCTGCACACCAAACTGAGTATGAATTTCATATACGAATGCACGAAATATAGAAAACAATTCTGAACGATTTTTCATTAGATATAACCATGTTACCCTGGAATAGTCATCAACAAAAGTTACAAAATATCTGAAACCCAGATTAGAAGCCACATGACAAGGACCCCAAATATCTGAATGAACTAACAAAAATGGGGACGCTACTCGTTTAATAACTCGTGGCGGGTAACTAATACGATGTAATTTGCCCAGCTGGCATGACTCACACTCTAAACTAGAAAGGGATCTAAAACTAGAATCTAACTTTTGAAGGCTATGAAGAGAAGGATGACCAAGTCGACAATGGATCTGATGTAAGGATGCAACACTAGGACATGCGATGGGAGGAGCGTCTTCAAGTACATATAACCCCCCTGCCTCATGTCCTCTACCAATCGTCCTCTTCGTAGCCAGATCCTGAAAAATGCAAGAATCAGGGAAGAATGTTACGGAACACTGAAAGTTTTTGGTTAATTTACTGACAGACATGAGATTAAACGGGAATTGAGGAAGATAAAGCACTGAGGACAATGGCAAGGAAGGAGTTGGATAAACTGTGCCAACCCCCTTAACATGTGTAGATGATCCATTGGCTATGGTTACCTTGGATGAAGATGAAGTAAGAGAGGAAAATATACCTGAAAGACCTGACATGTGGTCAGAAGCCCCTGAATCAATGATCCAAGGACGAGAAGCAGCTGAAAGGCATGTAGTCGCATTACCTGTCTGTACCAAAGTAGCAGTGGAAGAAGCAGGCTGTGAAATCTGAGACTGGGTGTACCGTGCAAACTCCTCATCAGACATAACAACTACCTTGCCTTCAGAAGACTGTGGAGAAGAATCAGTACCAGAAGCAGTATGTGCAAACTGTTGTTGCTGCCCTGATCTTCCATGTAACTTGTAACAAAATTTTTGAATATGACCAGCTTTCCCACAATAATGACACGTCCGTATGGCCCCCGAGTTGTTAGTAGACACGTGCTGTTGGCCTTGGCCTCTCCCTGGTCCTTCACCTCGGCCTCCTCCTCGGCCACCACGTCCACTATATCCTCCACGATTTCCTCCATCACTCCTGCTACCACCACCCGATCGAGATTGGAACACAAGAGCTGAACTATCTGCCATAGGTGTAACATCCTGAGGAGACTCACGAGATACCCGAAGTACCCGAGCAAACGTATCCGTGAGTGATGCGACAGCCTCTCCTCCAAGAATCTGAGACCTAACAGTTTCATATTCAGGACCAATGCCTGCTAGATACACCATTACAGCCAATTGTTCTCTTTGAAGTTGCATTTGCTGAATATTGGCTGAAATGGGAAGAATAGCATTCAACTCCTCATACATTCTCTTAAACTCAGCAAAGTATTGTGTCATAGGACGTCCCTTCCTTTCAGATCGATAAAACTCCTGCGATAACTCATAAACTCGTGACAGGTTATTTTTGCCAGAATATAATACATTCAAATACTCCCACATTTCTTTGACCGTGTCAATATGAGTTACTAGATCAACTATATTATTTTCCATAGAGTTTAACATCTGACCAAGGATGCATGCATCAACAATATCCCAATTTGCATCATCTTCGGGTTTCGGCTCAGTTATGTGTCTAATCTGATTCCTGCCTGTCAAAGTAAGCTTCACAATTTTCTTCCATTGATGGAAGTTAGAACTACCCACAAGCTTTTTATCAGTAATTCGATTAGACGAAGAGGATATCACCTCAGTCATCACAGGAATATTCCTCTCAGAATCACCCATCCTTCAATATCCCAGCAGACCGTATACTGGCACAATAATTCAGCACTTCAACAGACCATATATTGGCTCTCAAGCCTCGTCAACGGTACCAGCCTTCCTCCACAACTCCACCAATCGATAAACCATAACCCGATTGATCAAACATCCATAATCTAAGGTCTAACAACCAAGCAATCTAATCTGGCCAGTTTCACAAATTTCTTGCATAAAGCAATTCCAAAGGAACAAAGGAACAAAGGAGGAAGGAAGCTGCTGAGAGCACCTTATTGGCCTACAATTCTGCTCAGGATATTGCTGTGGCTGAATTGGCTTCTACTCACCCAATCAGGCTGGGACTTGCGCTGAACTTCTCTGTGTTCTACTATGAAATCCTTAACTCGCCTGACCGTGCTTGCGCTCTTGCAAAGCAGGCATTTGATGAGGCCACCACGGATGAAGCTTCTGTTCACGGAGCCAAGAAGACCTTCACCTTCAGTTCACGTCCATGGCGAGGAAACCTCCAATCACCAGGCTCGCGTGACTCGCACGACCTGAATCACGCGAGCTGGAGGCCTCTCGCCAGCTGGGAGGCTCGCGCGAGCTGGGTCGCACGAGCTGGGAGCCTCGCGCGAGCTGGGTCGCGCGAGCTGGGAGCCTCGCGCGAGCTGGGTCGCGCGAGCTGGGAGCCTCGCGCGAGCTGGGTCGCGCGAGCTGGGAGCCTCGCGCGAGCTGGGTCGCGCGAGCTGGGAGCCTCGCGCGAGCTGGGTCGCGCGAGCTGGGTCGCGCGAGCTTGGAGCCCCGCGCGAGCTGGGTCGCGCGAGCTGGGGTCGCCGGCGACGGGTTGTTCCGGCGACGGCGACGGCGCCGGCGACGGGTGGTTCCGGCGGCAGCGGCTAGGGTTGGTGCTCTGATACCATGAGAGATAGAGAGAGAAAGAGAGGAAAAAGCTTGCTTGTATAAACAACTAGTGTCCAATACATATACCAAAAAACAAGACCTAAAGGTACTAAGGACCACTTTACCCTTTTTACTACATCTAACACTTTTCAACATTGGTGAGGCAAGAAATGGAATGGATGTAGCAGTTCTTCTGATTATTGACGAGGCAGTTCTTCTGATTGCCAAATTATTATAGCTCATTAGTTTGCAAAATGGCACCGATTACTTGCCTTTGATGCGTTAGATTTCCTCTTCATATCAGAATTCATTGCCTAATCCTTCTGCATTCATAGTTTGTGGGTGCCCAACAATGTTAGGATATAGTTGAGAAGTTCTTCATTTCATTTGATATGCAAATACAGGTCGTCTAAAGAGTTTCAAGATGTGCATGGTCTCATCATGCATACTTACAACTCAGAAAATGCCGACTTGTGTGTGGATCACTTGGGCTTACACAAAGCTCTATGTGCTTTAATGGGTTGGAACTATGCAAAGCCTCCCGATAATTCGAAGGCTTACCAATCCTTACCTGCTGAAGAAGCAGCGGCTAACCTGGAGGATCTGATCATGTGGCCGCCAATGGTTATCATTCATAATACAATTACTGGAAAGAGTAAAGAAGGGCGCATGGAGGGGTTGGGAATCAAAGCCATGGATAATTATGTCAAAGGTATAATCCACCGCCATGCTTTATTGTGTTCTTCAAGGTTCTTGCATCTGGTGTGATCCGTTTATGGTCTACTCTATTCCATCTACCCGACTTTTGTCTGCAGCCTGACCTTTTAAACCCAGTTATGCTACATGAAAATAGATATGATTTGAATGTTAGGTCTGATCTTGTAAAGTCATTCCTCTACGCATTCTGACCAAGTTTACTGGTGAGGTCATGCCTAATTAATGACGACATATTTGAGGTTCAGTCAGTAAAGTGAGATTCTTCTATTTTGATCTTTACTTTGCTGTTAGTACTACCTCAGAATTTCCATCTTGAAGCAAGGGTTGGACTAGTTCTGAAAAATTCCACTGATAGAGCTGAATGGTTCCAGGAATACCATGCTATTTATAGTCGAAGCCTAGTAGATAGGGATTGTAATTGCAATAATCCGCTGTTGAGTTTGTATTTTGTCGAGCTTGTGAAAGTACTATATTGTAGCATTTTGTTTTCTTAGAACCACAATCCACTTGTTCTGATACAAGGACATGGAAACTGTGTTAGTTAAATTATAATCTAAACCCAATGCTGTATTCCTGACTAGAGGTTCCTTGATTGTTGAACAATTTGATATTCTGCTAATCATTTGAAAAATGAGAGAGAATGCAAATCATGCTATAAGGATGAAGCATGCTGTCCCTTTTTTAAAAGGTTGAAGCTTACCAAAATAAGTGATAAGTTTTGAATTTTGGTATGCTTTGCACTGATATATGCTGTTCTACACTCACAGTGGGTCAGCTGTGTAAGTCTTTGTTATTTGGGATTACATTGAGGTGAACAACATATCCTAGATCTAATTACTGAAGATTTTATAGGCACCAGGTGCCTAAATATTTTTGAATCTTTTCACATCCAATAGCTTTGGGCTGTGTGTGACAGATGGTAGGGTTAGGGTGGGTAAGGTACCGGGGACCAAGAGATGTTAACCAATTTCAAGTGGGTATATTACAACGGAGTAGTGTAACGAGTTATTTTATGACAGTGTTAATATGCTAGTGCTAGCTGTTAGGATATAATTTATAATTTTTTTACTCAGTATGGAAAGGGCCTCAGAACAAGATTGGTTTAGCTGCAGGTTTAAAGCCCAAAGGGCCTCGGCTTTTGCTCTGATTTTAAATTTAATTTATTGATCGGCATCAAAAGTCGGTCAAAAGTCAACCTGAAAAAGTTAGAAGCAGAAGTTAGAAGCAGATGTTGCTCCTCTAGCTTTTGGGTAGAGTGAAGGTGAATAAATTCCTTATAAAATGTATCATATTTGAAGGCTCGACTTCTAGTATCTCCTTAACAAAAGTGAAATGGTAGAAATATTATAAGTTACTCTTCCCAAGTACTAAATCCAGTACTAGTCTCGGCTAGATCTGAAAGCTTAAGCTTCTTGAGGCATGCTCTTAAATGGCATACCTTGGAGTTCCATCTGTTTGATCTTGTAAAGGATCAGATAGTGTTTCATCTGTTTGACATCCTGATAGATGTACTTGAAGTCATGTAGCACTGAATCTTGATGTTTCAACTAAGTGTTTGATTCAAGCTAATGTTGGTCTGATAGTTGTCTGTTTCACTTTAACTATTTTTTTTGTACAAGTTCATATAATTTCATTCAGCGAGTACCTTTCACTATATTTTTTGTATTAGTTGAAGGTGCTACTGTCAATGCTTTCCTCTCCTCCTAATGCTGCGGCAGATAGTATGTAGTGACAACAATTTAGGGAGTCATTCACGCCTGTATGATTGAGTAGATATTAGAGTTGATCAGGGTAGAAAAGTAGCATCTTCTTTTCTCTGCGATGCTGTTGAATGGATGTTTAGTCTTTCAGCAGGAAATAGATGTTATTTTGTACTTTGCCTTTTTAAGTTTCTCTTCTTGTATACCACGTGTTTAGTGCTGGTGTCCATGGGACTGTCTGCAGAATACACTAAACTAGCTGCTTTACATGAAAATTACTCTGGTTGACTAGTTTGGGTCACCGAATTGTGTGAAATCAATGAGTCAGATTAGTTTGATGTCCTTTTGAATGATTGATTCATAAATTTTGGTAATCATGGCCATTGGGTCATGACAAATTATTGATTTGGAAATGACACAAGGCTGGCTGATATTTTCTTCTCCACGTTTTTTTTTCTCTGGGGGGGGGGGGGGGGGGTGGGCGCGGCGCACATAGAATGGTAGATTCTGAATTCGATAAGCGTTTGAACTTAAGTATAGATTAGACCTGTCAAATGGGTGGGTCGGGTTTGGGTCGGGTCATAAATGGTCCGACCCAAATTGACCCATTAACCCGTTTATGACCCATTTATACGCAATGCAATTTTGTTGACCCATACCCAACCCGACCCATACCCAACCCATACCTGATTAGACCCATATTGCTAAAATACTTCCATATTTAATTAAATATAGAAAAATTCATACCCAAGCTGAAATGAGAGTGCAGAATGAGTGAGTGCAAGATTGAGTGAGGGTGAGAGAAATGCGTTGAGTTTAAATCAGTTGTAAACTCATTTATGACCCATTTGCGACCCATTTATGACCCATTTAACACTAATATAAGACTTCTACCCATTTATGACCCATTTACTAAATATAACTAACCCATTTATGACCCATTTACTAATAAATGGGTTAAGAAATGGGTTTATGACCCATTTTGACAGGTCTAGTATAGATCAACCTTTGTTAGGGCAAGGATATTTGTACACTTGTAGTTTGATTGGCATCATCAGGTGAAAAAAATTCTAGTGTCTATTCTGCAGTCTAATTTTCTTCAAACAAGAGTAACCAATTGGAATAGATGGGGACGTGATTAGAACCTTTGCCAATGATTTCCATTTGGGTTTATTGCTGCTCGGTATATGAGATACTGTAGTTCTTTTTGACTTGTTGTATTCTCTTATTCTTTTGTGGTTTTCAGAGCTTGGATTTATGGGTGGCAAGTCAAAGTCGTTATATGGCAGAGACGGTCATCTAGGGATAACCCTGATTAAGTTTTCTGCGGACCAATCAGGCCTTAAAGAGGCCTTGCAGCTAGCGGAACACTTTGAGAAGGACAATCATGGACGCAAGAGTTGGGCTCGTTTACAGCCCTTGACATTGGGGAAGGATGATGAAAACAATCCAAACCTTGTCAGGGTGGATGTGAGGACAGGGGAGAAAAGGAGGATTTTCTATGGTTATCTTGGAACAGCCTCAGATATGGATAAGTTGGACTTCGACACACGGAAGAAGGTGATATTTGAGAGTAGGAGGGAATGCTTATCATCCAGTTAGAATTTCGCCGATCACAACTCAGTGTGCTTGTGTCACATAGATCTTCTCAGCCAAAGTATCTTGACTGTGAATATAACCTTTAGTGGCTGTGAGAAATGATGAATACCTATGTGTTCAATTGCTGACAATGCTAAGATTATCAAGAGGCGAACAGCCTCTGAGTATGGTTTTTTTATTTTGATATATTAACACTAATTTTTTAAGCATAATATTTTTCCAGCTTTAAGTTGGATCTGCTAATATATCCTTAAAGGTTTGTTCTTTGAAGTATGTATCAAGTGTGAACGGCTGCGGGAAATCCACACTTACATTAAGCTGATTTTCTCATACATCGAAAGATGTGCATGATTTCTTTTAGTAAAGCAGATGTGAAGCGAGATTGATCCTATAGTAAAGTTTCTTCTTTGTTCTTTTGCGCTCTGTTTTGCATAGTTGTCTTTTGGGCCACTTTTCTTCTTTATGGTGTCGGTATGTGTTTGTTGGTTCTGTTGGTCAATTGACTGTTTGGTTTGCAGTCCCTTCTTTATTTTAAGGGGCACCACAAATGCAACTGCTAGCTGAAAGATTTGACAGCTGAAGAGTTGCTCCTAAAGTTTGAAGATTAGGAGTAGAGAGTCCAGGGACAGGTTCTATAAGTGGTAACCTAGGTCAGAGTTCTCTATATAAGGGGCAGCATCTCCTCTTCCAGCCATTAGAATTTAAAATAGTCTGAAGCTTGTGCTTGAGTGCTAGATGCTTTTATTATCAGGTGCCCATGCTGGCTTCTCTGCCTGAAATCCCACTGGTTCCTGTTGTTATTCATGGTTTTGGTAGGTGCTGGTTCCATGGACTCCTATAAGAACCATGAAGCTAATCATTTGATTCTTGTTCATTACCGTGCTGGATTTGTGCCTGCCTCCAGAAAATCAACTGTCATTGCTTTGCCTTGCTCTTCTTTTTCAAGTTTGATACTTTGAGGACATTTTGATTTGTGCTGCCTGCAGAAAATAAATAAACACGGCTCTCTCTCTCTCTGGACAATTTTCTCGACAGTTTATCTAGATTCTTGTCGGTAAAATTTGACAATCACAGCAGAGGCTGCAAACAATTGCTCTCGGTGGTATGATTTCATCAGGTAGAATTAACCTTTTTGTTTCACTGGAGGCAGCATTTACTTCCTACATGTGAATTGAGTAGGAAGTGAATGGAGGTGGATTAAGTAGTCAAGAAGGGTTGAAGGGGGGGTGAAAAGTGGAAGAATGTATGATGTGCACAGTGCGGTTCATGTAAGCGTGCACCCATTGCTTCACGCTTTTCTTTTCTGCATTTATCTAGCACAGTTGTGCCAGAGTCACTGCAATCGGACTAGTAAGTTACCTTTTTTAAGTTCTGGGATGCATCTCGGGTTGTGCTTTCATGCGGTCTCTATGTTTCAGACAACCTTAAACCCGTGAACTGGGTGCATAAGTAGGTTCAATCCCTAATAAAGGGCAATTCAATACAAGTGCAGCAGCATAGGACTGAGGTTTTTAAGACCTTTCCTGAATTGCGGAGTTTGTGATTCAATCTTTCATAGCTATGCACACTGAAATATTCAGGATAGCTCTTGAACAAGACGATCTCCAGGTTGTCACGAAATGCCTTTGGTGATGAAACGGTAGAAACGTGAGACTTAGAATAGTCCAATGATGCCTAATTTCTCGCCGACGGAGTTTGGTAGGCGGCTACATTCTATTTAGCGGTCTGAATTTTATATTACTGGGTGATGATGGTTAGGTGCAAGATTCCCAGGCGCTTCAGATTTCTAAAGATTGTTAAAGTAGAATGATTCCATGGTGCTTTTTATTCTGTAGTTAGCATAACTTACTCGGCAACTTTGGGTAATTGCTCTGAGTTCTTTACAGGGTTACTCGCATTTTAGAGTTAAGTTTCGTCGTCGGAGAAGAGAATATCGCCGAATGTTCTCATGCATGAACAGATGCGATTCGGAACTATTGTTGTTTCGATTAGTCAGGTAAAACATACTTGTGCCCACGCTCAGTAAGTTCCTTCTTTCCCTTTCCATTGTCAAGTCGACTCGTGGCGTGTTGGGTTTTGTAATCTCTCTGACTCTCTCTCTCTCTCTCTCTCACACACACACACACACACACAAAAGGAAAGGGAAAACGTAATCTTTCCATGTGCTAACATTGGTTTAGCCTGTTCACTTTGCTTGATCATTGGTTAAACCCTGTTTCGAACCATCGCTTACAATCATTCCTCGGCTTACAATGTGCCACCGGCCACCCCTACCAAAACCAACGTGGACCCATCATGATCCTTGGTTTCCAAGTGACGAACATGATAAAAGCGATTCATAAAGATAAGATCCCAGCACGGATTATGACACGTTAGCTAATCTAATCTCTAGCCCCGAATCTCTCTTAAATTTCTCGTTGCCTTCCTTCGAAAACGAAAGCGGGGACGGCGCACAACCGCATGCATGCATGGACGGACTCCTACCCAAGATCGTCATCATCACCATCATCGCCAAATTTATCGAAATTTCGTTCACGGTCCGATGAATTGAATCGAATCGATGAAATCTTTTCGGCATGCGTTTCTTTCTTTTTAGGGGGTACTCGGCGTGTGGTGGGGACGACGTGGAATTCGCGTCTCGAGAATGAATTTTGCTTCCCACCATCCATTATTGAGCCCCTCCTCCTCCGGTTTCTCCTCCTCGCCCACCAAATTGGACCCACGATCTCTTCTTTGTGTGCCTAACTGTTTCTGGTTTGTCATGTCGAAAAGCATATTCTGTCAATTTTGTTATCTCTGCGAATACTTATTTTATATATCATTCTTGGTATTATATTCAAACTGTTTTCAATTCTAGCATGATGTCACGACTGGTTTAGTGGGGAACTTTGAAAAATCTCTGGCTGACGGGTAAGCTTGATATCCAGGTTGTGCAACTAATCCCAAATTTGGTATAGCAACCGTGTTATTTGCGCGATTTTGCATTATATGCATCTCAATTAACTTTAGGGTTTGAATATAAATTTTTCGTTTTTTTTTGGACCATTGCTTCACGTGTCGTTGTTGCACAATGCTCGACTTGGTACCCGGCTTAGTACACCCTCAATTTCAATTCCAGTTTTAGGCGATACCCGACTTCGTACTCTCCTTTCAAGTTTCACCACCGTTATGGTTGTTGTTGGTTAAGAATGCTATCGTAAGTGTTGTTACTACCCTCACCACCGTCACTCTCAATGGTTAATTCTTTTTATGGTACATCGTCATCGTCGTTGTTAACATTGCTTCAATTTGATAGAAAATCGATTCATGTAGGCACTACTTGCCGAAATTAATGTTCGCTAAATCTGTCAAAGAAAGGTCTTTGAATTATATAAATATATATATTTTGCCAGCAAATATAGAAAACAGTTTACTTAGGATATTCTACTGTGAAAGAAACAGATACTTTAACGCCTATTACATGCACGTCGAATTAGAGATGACATGTTGGAATTCGACGAATGGAGTGCTGCAAACGCAAAATAAGCCGGGATATAAATTTTTAGAAAGTCAAATATAAAAATTCAAGTACATAAGTAAAGAAATGTCACATGTATATAAAGAGCATGTAATGCAGTAGGTAGGTCAATTTCTTTTCTCAAGAGTGAGATCGGTTCCTTGCGCCTCCATCCGGGCCATCGCCCCTTCCTTTCCAAACGAAAACAGTTAAATGTCTGGGTTGGGAACACCCTATCAGCCGACGGATAATGCACTGACAAATATATTAAGCATCGATCATGAGAAATTGAACATGACCGACTTTTCTAAATACCCATTTGCAATATTATATCAAAACGCATACACATTTCAGTAATATTTCGCATTTACTTTGGAATACCCCATTCTCTGTACCTGCTCATTCCTCGCTCTGCCCATACCATATGATCACTTTTTCCTGCAATGGTTGAAGCGCATGCCTGAGAATTTGGCAGGGAGCAATGTAAAACCGCAGGCCACATGCAAAAGATCTGACCGTCTGCTTCCCCCCCCCCCCCCCCCACACACATAATAAAGATAATAACTCGAAATAATTATGGGGAATAAAAAAAATTTTAAAAAAATTGATTAAAAAAAATAAAATTTCATAAAAAAGGAGGGGAGGAAGGAAGGAGGAGGAGTGTCCGGCGATGGCTTTACTTTATCTGACTCAAACCCATGTGGTGGTCAGTGGCCCTGCCCCACCACCCCCACCCACTCCCTCCCCCCCCCTCCCTATCCCTTCTCTTCAATCTTCGGTTTCTGCGAAAGCTGCCTCTCTCTCTCTCTCTCTCTCTCTCTCTCTACCTTCTTCTTCTGCTGCTGTTTCCCTCTCCACCCAAACAGGGGACGCCTCTAAATCCAGAAAAAAGCTTTGCCCAGGTTCTTATCCTGCGCACCTTCCCCCTGCTGTGATGTCGGGCCGTTGTGTGGATCGGGTCGAAAATAGTCCCATCCGAAATAGACCTATTTGCCAATAGACATGCGGTCATGCTGATAAAAGGCAATGGAGGGTGGGGCTAGAGAGGGTTCGGTCCGGGGTTCGATGCCTGCGAGCACTGCATGCACAATGCAAATCTAGCGACTCATATTCGACTTATATTTAATCTAATTTAGGAAAACTCGTACCCAAACTGAGATGGCGATGCAGTGGGTTAGGGCGAGTGATGATGAACAAGAGCAGTAAAGGCAAATCGAATTTAAGTAAATTATAAATTCATTTATGATCTATTTAATATCTATATATCTGCAAAAAAAAAACACTCATGTACGTTTAAACTCATTTACTGCATAACAACTCAATCCATTATTTATTGCATTTTATAAAATTAACGCGGGGAATAAGAAGAGGCTCCTAAACATGCACATCATTACGAATAAAATTTAGCAATGAAGGATAAAAAAGTAAATTCAAAATATAACTCGGAGAATTGCTGTAGAAATGATCCTATAGAGTTGATAAAAGTCAACATTGTAAATAAAGGGGAGTTACTAGCGGATACGCAAGGCATATTGATTTGATTCACTAGATGACACTACTGTATATAAAGTAGGGGTAAGCACTGGGAAGGGTCATCCTGAAAATTCGACCATATTAGCCTATATGGTTGGCTTTGGTTCGAATCTATCGATCCCTGGTTCCAAAAATTTGAAACCGACCATCGTAAGTCGGGTCCCAAGTTTCAAGGTGTTTAATCGGACCGTATAAGGGAACCGGTCTCGTTTAATAAAGAAGAATAACCTAAATTAATGGAGGTTTCTTCGGCAGATGAAAGAAAAGCTGCAACGGGGCTTGCCCCTCCCGCTTGTCCGTTGCTCGCCCTCCTCATTCCTCCGCCGCTCGCCTTGCCCATCGCAACTCATGCGGCAGTTGCTGGAGCTCAAATATGAAAAATTTTGACCTTACCCCGTGAATCATCTTTTCCCGATGCGAGAGGCAGAAGCTCTCCGGCTAAGGTGGAGACAAATATTTCCCGAAAAAAAAAAAAGAAAAATGACATTTCACTTCACATCATATGACAAAAAAATGGAATGGACGAAAAATATTTTCAATCTATCCTCGATAAAATTTTCTTTTCATTGGCTAACTATTTCAAACAATACAAGTCATTACTTTCAAGAAAATATTTTTGAAATTATCTATTTTTCGCGAAATAAATGAAGTCGAGATTTTGCTCAATCCTTCCCGTCTCTCTCTATATACAATTCATTCTCTCCGCTATAAACTCTTATTTATTTGGGTGTGATCTTTCTATGTTTCTCTAACCTACTAAATGGGATGTACAAATATTTTGCTGAGTGCCAACCTTTTTATTGAAATGCAATGATGGAAGGCATGATTCTAGGTTCAGGACTATAATCAAAGCATCAATGTGCGTCTTGGATGCAAAGTGCTTTTCCAAAGCAAGGTAAAATGCACATATGGTCACGTGATGCAAAGTAGAAGAGGAGTCTAGAAAAGTGTAGAGGGGGGAATTAAATATATATTTCAATAATGGCTTACTGCTAATTTTTTTTGGATTTTAGTCAGTGTGGATTTCAACTGTTGTTTTACCTAACATTTTGATTTTACATGGCAAAAAAATAATAATATCAGGAGATGCAATTGTCAAACCAGTGAAGCACATACTTTTAAGGGCATGTTTGTCTCGGGTTTGTAAAATTAAGGATAAATATTATAAAAAATCTCAAACTTTAATATCTCGAACTTTTTTTTACGCCACAAAAAACTCTAAATTTGTTCACTATGACAACAATACCCCAATTTTTTTTTTGTATTAGAAAAAAGCCCAAACTTATACATGTGTATATATCCTCTATTTCAGTTCCTAGATCCTAGGTATATTACCAATTCAAGGTTTTTTACAATACAAAAAAATTTTGGGAGTCACAATGGGTAAGTTTATGGTTTTTAATGACACTAAAAAAGTTCGGGTACTTGTGTCTCTAGGGGCATAATTTTAGAATTTTTTTGTGGTATTAATTCTAAAATTAAGAAACATTTTGTCTAATCGTTATTGAAAATTTAAAAATCCCGAAAAGATTCTACGTGCTTTGTTCTTGGGGTTAATTAAAAAAAAACACCAACTTTAGGTCGAGGAATAATTCTGGCCCGAACTTTTTTTTATTCCATAAAAAAAGCATAAACCTTAGGTCGAGAGACAATTTTAGCCTGAACTTTTTTTTGTCTTGTAAAAAAGCACCAACTTTCACTTCAATCCCAAATCTGGCCCTTATTGATTTAAAACAATTGATTTTTCAACTTGACTATTCCACCTTAGCAATAAATCCACGTGACTTGCTGACTGTATTTAAAGCATTATTCATTGTCTTATTTTCTAAACAATAGTTTGAAGAATAATAGTGAAACTGTTCGTCTCCTTTACTTTACTGGCAAGTCAAAAATATCTCCAGATTGAATCTTTCTGGCCAACTTTCGTCATTTTGTCGTAATCTGAAGTTGTAAACCACCGCTTGTCGACAGATGCCATCGAAGAGATTCGCCAGGCTCACCACCATAACTTTTTTTCTCAAACGAGAGTAACTTCAGACAAAAAATCAATGGGGGGCCAAATTCGGAATTTAAACGAAAGTTTGTGTTTTTTTACGAGACAAAAAAAAGTTTGGGCTATAATTGTCCCTCGACCTAAAGTTGGTGCTTTTTATTGGGAAAAAAAAGTTCGGGTCAGAATTATCTCTTGATCTAAAGTTGGTGCTTTTTTATGAAATAAAAAAAAATTCGGGCCAGAATTGTCCCCCGACCTAATTTTTTTTAATTAACCCCTTGCTCTTGTGAAAAGATCCTAGATATTTTTAATTAAAAAAAACGCGTAAGTACGTGGGCCGCAAAATTTAAGTTCGGCAAACGTCGAGAAAAAGTCGGGAAATTTTCAATCCTTTTCTCTTCCTCGGAAGCCTTTTAACCCGCGCACCCACGGCGCACTCTAGCCCAGGTCCTCAGCCGAACTTTTTTTCTTCGGACAGTGCCCGCCCTGTACGCGTGTCGCTGTCGCGGTCGTCCACGTCATCCCCGTCCTCTTCCCCCCCGCGATCTTTTTATCTCCCTCCCTTCCTACGTTTCTAGGGTTCCTTCCCCCTCCCCTTTCTCTCTCTACAGCTTTCTCTCTCCTCTCCCAACACCTCGTTCCTTGTCGCGCACTCTCACTCACCGAGTCGCCCAACAGCGACGACTCAGCCGGCCTCCGGCATGGGGTCGATCCCCGATCCGGGCGACGAGCTGCCGTCCCAGCCGCCGCCGGCGCCGGCGCCGGCGAGCAGCTTCGACGACTTCCAGCGGCAGACCTCGCTGATGACCAGCTGCACCCTCCTCTGGAAGGAGCTCTCCGACCACTTCACCTCCCTGGAGCAGAACCTGGCGAAGAAGTCGGAGGCCCTGAAGCAGAAGCTCCGCGCCCTCGACGACCAGACCAAGAAGACCCTCACCTTCCTCGACGAGCGCGAGACTACGATCGACGGCAGCGTCGAGATCGCCCTCGAGAAGGTCGAGAAGAGCAAGGAGGCCGCGCTCGGCGCCCTCGAGCGGGGGCCTCTCGTGGTGGAGCCGGGCTCCCCCGGCGGCGGCGGCGAGGTCGACGACGGCGAGGGCTTGCTGATGAAGCTGAGGTCCTTCTGCTTGAGGATGGACTCCAAGGAGTTCTGGAGGTTCGTGACCGGGAAGAAGAAGGAGCTGGACCTCATGAGGGAGAAAATGCGTCTCGCCCTGGTCGACTGCGTTGATCCGGCGAAGTTCGTGCTCGAGGCGATATCCGAGGTCTTCCCCGTGGACAAGCGGGGAGGGGACAGGGGGAACGACCTGGGCTGGGCCTGCGTACTGATCCTGGAGTCGCTGATTCCGGTCGTGGTCGATCCGGTGATCGGGAAGTCGAGGGTGCTGGTGACGCCGAGCGTGAGGGAGAGGGCCAAGGACATCGCGGAGGCGTGGAAGGCAAGCCTGGAGGAAAGAGGCGGCATCGAGAACGTGAAGACGCCCGACGTGCACACTTTCTTGCAGCATTTGGTGACGTTCGGGATCGTGAAGAAGGAGGATGTCGACTTCTACAGGAAGCTCGTGGTCGGGTCCGCGTGGCGCAAGCAGATGCCCAAGCTTGCGGTCTCGCTTGGTCTGGGAGACAAAATGCCTGGTATGTTTCTGGCTTACTGCCCTTCTTTGTGTCGTAGCGTGTGGGAATCGCTTGTTTGATGCACAAGTTGGGTTCTTTGCTGCGCTAATTGTATCATTTTAGTTCTTGAGGGCTGTTCACTGATGCTCGTTATTGTTCCTAATTTCCGAACTGAAGTCCAAGGTTCGTGAACGTCGGTTGTAGTTTGCCGAAATCTCTGGGAAGTTTCTCCGCAGAATGAAAAGAACCGCGGTGTCTGGGTTGCAATATGTGAGGCTAGGATTTTTCATTCACTTTCAGTGGATATTGCGAGTTCAGAGTGGTAGGAAAGGGAAGATGTTCCACAAGGATCTTGGTCTTTTCTAGAGGTTTTGTGGTGGAGTAGGGAAGTAATCTAATTTAGTTGAAGCAAATAGAGGGTTATTTGACGTCCGTTACTGGATGAACTTGGGAGATGGTTTTGTGTACATTAAGTTTGGAAACTAGAATAGAAAGATAAGGTCAAAGTTCTGCCCAGCCAGTCAAACTAGCTTTTGACGAGATATGGGGATTCTTCTGAGAATACCAATGAAGTGTGCATCTTATGGCGAGAAAAGACTCTGGCAGTGGATAAAAAATGTTTCCCTTGTGCTGGACTCAGTGTAGATGAAGAAGGCCAATGGTTGTTTTGTTTTTCCCAGAATTTACTTGGTTCTGACAATTTAGCAACCTCTGTCTTTGGAGAAGCCACTGGTACTTGTTGGATTTCTGGTGAGAGTATGGTATTGAATTGACAAGATATGGGACAATTAAGCATCCAGTTTATTCGCTTATCTTCTGGATTATTTCCACTGGCAATATGTTCCTTTGAATTCTTTTTGATGATTTCTTCCCCCGATGAAATGTTCTTTTGACAGGCTGGCTCTCCTAATAATGGGTGATGATGCATTGTCTGAATATAGCAATTTCTCTCTTTGACCATGATATGTGAATCCCTCCCTCTTCTGTCATTATAATCAGGGATAAAAATTATTAGTCATAAGCCTATGCTGATGTGGAATATGTGGCATCTCAGCCGTTACCTGGGAGATTTTTGGGAAATCAAGTGATGAGGTTTTTTGTGATGGATGCCTAAGAGTGATTAGAACCTACTTTTAGCTTTTAAGTGTTGCAGAGAGGTAGGATGTGTTGAAGAGTTCTGTAGTATGCTTTGTCCTGAACTTGTCAGCTTTTCCCTCTCTAAAGTAGCTGAATGCTAAGTTGGTTTGTTTCTCGGCTGTTTTATCTGCAGATATTATCAAGGAACTAATCAGTAGGGGACAGCAGCTAGATGCTGTGCATTTTACTTATGAAGTTGGTTTGGTAAACATGTTCCCCCCTGTACCTCTGTTGAAGGCTTTTCTGAAAGATGCGCGCAAAGCTGCAGCTATTATGTTGGAGGATCCTAACAATGCTGGCCGAGCTGCGGTACTCTTCATCTTTTGCCTTTTCTCTGCATGCTGGAAGGAATTTTAGTACAAAAGGCACCACCAAGTGCTTAACTGCTAGAGAAATCATTCTTAGTCTTATGTGTTGCAATCCTTCGTCTAGTCTTGTAAGAGTTTCTGTCGCTTGATGGATGTCCTAAGTATCTCCATTTACGGCATGGATTTGTTTCTTTTCACTTTCCAGCCTTCAACCTACATGTAGTAACTAGAATGACAAAGTGGGTTGTCATTGAATTTATATCATGGTAATATCCACCTGAAACATGGTTAAGCTTAATACCATGCAGTGCTGCAACACAAGCTTTATGCATGAGCCTAGACAGAAAAATGTGTACTCATGCACGCTTCGAGCTCTTTGTCTTGCTCAAGGTTTTTGTCTTTAATTCTTCTGCCGAGCAATACGTGCAGAATAAGCTCATTTGGAACCACCTTATTGCTGAGTTTTCTACCTGATAAACCATTACAATCTATATTAAGATGTACTTTATGTAGATTGAATTTGACAGTCACCTGAGGAATGTTTTATGACAGAACCTGGCTTCACGCAAAGAGCAGTCAGCATTGCGAGCTGTTCTAAAGTGCATTGAGGAGTACAAGCTCGAAGCTCAGTTCCCCCCAGAAAATCTCAAGAAGCGCCTTGACCAACTAGAGAAGGTCAAGATTGAGAAGAAAAGGCAACCAACTGCTGTTCCAGCCAACAAAAGAACAAGAGCCAACAATGGTGGACCTATGCCTCCCGCAAAAGCTGGTCGTCTGGCCAATGCATACGTCTCCTCTTTCCCCGCAGCTCCTGCGTATGTGCGGTCGCCCTCACATGGTCAATACCCAGCTGGAGTCCCAGCATACCATTCGCCACAGCCCATGTATGGTGGCTTGAGTCCACCGGCAAACCCCTATGCCTACTCGCCTGAAGCAGCTCCACCACCTCTCGCCGGATCATACCCTGCACCTCCCATGAACTATTCTCCCTATGGTGGCTATGGAAATGGCGTGGCACCAGCTTATCAGCAGGCTTACTACCGATAGAGAATTGACAAACCCGAAGATGGTAACCACTGATATGATGACCATAATCTGTTTCAATTCCCACTTGCCTTGTTATTGTAATCACTAACCTTGTCAACGGTAGCAGTATCTGTGTGTTAATTTCCTTTTCCCATGTTCTTGCCAAGTCGGCGGTAAGAATCTGTATTTCTGATGTTGATCGAAACCTGTAGCTCTAGGCGATTGTGGAAAAGTAATTATGATGGCATCGTGACAGACTTTGGGACTCTTTGAAGGAACTCTATTGATGGTAATAGATTGTAGAAAAAAGACTTATTAACATATAACCCACTCCCCACCCCCCCCCTCCCCCCTCCCCCTTGTGGGTCATCATCCCCTTCCCCGCTATGCATGCTTTTGGTGGGTATTCCTATGAGGTTCGAACTTACTGTCTTTAATTTGATGATTGGAGATGATCCATGGTTTTCTTCATTTGAGTGAGTGATTCTTGTTAGCAGTTAGGCAGATTATGGTATATCTTGAAACTCTTGTGGGTCAGAACCGTCTTGTTTTTCCCCCACCAATGGTGGGTTTTGGTCGGTGAACCCTGAACGCAGAAACTTGAATCATGTGTCGTCTAATTGTGTCCTCTGTTAAGCAAGTTCGTCACTGTTGGTGTCGACCGGATTGGATTTCGATTGAGCCTATCGGGAGCGAGGCATTATTGGTGCCCCTCTCATCACGCCCCCATGCTTTGATTTTTGCTTCTTCCTCGAAAGTGCTTGGCCTTCCATTACACGTTCGACGCTTGCAATAAAGTACGTAGCGCGGACACTCTGGAAGGAACATGATGCGACTTAAGAAAAGACATCGAGACGATGACACGAGTGGCTCTGGACAAAGAGGGAAAACATGACGAGGATACAGACAAGATGGGGACAGATATTGAGCTGTACGTGGGGTGGATTCTGCAGAAACATCGCTATTCGACACCGGTGCGGGGCTCCAGTTAAGGACACTCGTAAGCCACTCTGTCTCGACTCCACCATCATTGGCGTCGATCAAGTGTGCTACCTCGGATGTGTCAAAGAAAGTCCGGACTCAAAACTTCCGTGGTGATTCACCGTAGCAGTTCAAGAGTCTAATTAAGGAACAGAGGAAGGCTTGAAGCAAGAAGACGTATTTGGTTCAAGGTTTCATTTGTGAATCTTCTTTCGGCGGGTATAACTTTTTGGCTCGAAAACCACTAGGAACGATGGTGAGACAAGTTTGGGCTGTGGCTATTCCCAGTCATGGTTGGATTCGATTAATCTTGCATGCAACCAAATCCAGTTTCAAACCCGAGATGGATTCTCCGACCTTTTTTAATTTTATTTTTATCATACTTCGACCTTTTTGGACAATTTAGTATTAATTTAGTTCTAAATCTTGTTCTTGTGTTAATTTAGTTTTAAACCTTTTGATGTAGTGCTAATTCAGTCAATTAATCGGATATTGCTGACGTGGATGCCAGTCAACTTATGTGGTACGGCTGGTGCCGACAAGAACAACTTTTAATAATTTTTTGAATTTTTATTTATTTATATATTTTTTTCTTCCTCTCCCTTTTTCCTCCCACCGGTAGCCAGATCTCGGTGATTGGCCAGAGGCTAGGGCCGGCGAGGTCAACCTTACTACCCTATAGCGAGCCTCGCCCAGCCGCCGTTGCCGTCACTGTCGTCCTTGCCCTTGCTAGAGACTATGAGGTCGAAGGCGAGGGCTGGAGCCTCACCAGCTCGACCCTTGCTTGATTTGGCTAGGGCTAGCCTCACTAGTGGTTGATGAGGCTCATCGGCCCTAGCCTCTAGTCGGTCGGTGAGGTTTGGTGATTGGCCGGAGGAAAAACGGTGGGAAGGAAAAAAAAAAGAAGAAAAAGAAAGAAAAAAGAAGAAAAAGAAAGAAAAAAGAAAGCAAAAAGAAGAAAAGAAGAATAATAAAATAAATAAAAAAATTCTAAAAAATATCAAAATATTATTAAAAGTTATTTATGTTAGTGCTGACCGTGCCGTGTAGATTGGTGTCCACGTCGGCAATAACTAGCCAAAATTAGTCGAAAGAACTAAATTGTCACTAGGCTGGTTGGTGTTCACGTCCCAAAATTAGTCGAAAGGATTGAATTGACATTATATGAAAATGTTATGACTAAATTTGCACATATGTAATAAGTTTAATGTTTTTCCGACACTTTTCTTTGTATGTGATAATAATGGTAGTGTAACCCGATTTAATCGATTTTGAATTTTGAGAACTCAATCTTGTTGCACAATTTGAAATCTCATTACCATTCAATCAAATTCGAGAAAATTTAGAACCCGAATTAATGCGTAATTTTTAGTTTTCTAGAAATTTAACCCGATCAAACCAAATGTAGGAAAGGATTTTGTTAAAGAGCCCTTTTAAATCAACTTTTTTTTTTTCGAAAGAAAGATTCCATTCATTATAATAATATCTGGAGGTACTTAGAAGGCATACAAATCTAACGAATCCCTAACAATTGCGGAATAAAGCAACTACCAGAACACAAATAACAAAGCATAGTCTGCAGCTAAAAACACTCTCATCCCTAAAAAATAGATTTATTACTCTAAACGTTCGGCAACCGATCACTATATTTAGTGATGAATATACGCCGAGATCTCCCACTCCATTTGCAATGGCTTGTGGTGTGCGTCTAGATTCAACATTCTCATCATCATGACCGTACAGAGACACCAACATCAATATGTTGAAAGAACACAAATCAAATAGCTGTAAGTAACTCCTAAATCTAAATCTAAATCTAAATCGAGAAAGTGAAACTTGCAAATCTAGACATAAATCTAAATCGGAAGAGAAGATAGGCCTAATCTTGGAGAGATTATAGAGTTAGGCCACAGGCATCTTCCTCAATGGCTGATGGTCGAACTCGATTCCATGTTCACCTAAAACCAGCTGCAAAAATTTATTCACACGCACAATCTCCAAAAACAGATCAGGAGAGAAGAAAAGGCAGTCAAAACAGTTGGGTTTGCCTCAAGACTTGCAGAGAGTAGCGATCCGGTAAAATGGTTCACGCTGGCACTGTAAAATCCTAATGAAGTACCAATTCTGACAATCGTCAGCTCTTGTTGCTAACAAGGTGCACACAAGGGCACCCTACGGTCTCCATATTGTCCCTCAGCCCCTGTGGAAATCAAGTCATTCGGTCGATCCCCGAATCAGGAGATAAGAAGGGATCCAACGCCTTTTGCGCTTGCAGAGCCCCAGCAGGTCAGCGGACTCGGCACGCGGCGCTAAGCCCGCTACTTCCGTCGCTCTGCTTGGCGGGAGACGAACGAGAAAGAGTAGCCTGGATATGAGGTGTTCGACGAATTGCTCCACCGAAGATTTTTTCAGCTCATGCGCCACGACTGATGGATTTTTACGTGGAGCTCCTTGTGTTCATCTTATTTTTACGGTTTCATTGATTTGTCGAGGCGGGTCTAACTCTACGATCCCGCGACATCTCCGAGGCACACACTATGGCATTTACTTTCTTGAGAAGAGGCGTTGCAGTAACGTTAGGGGTCAACTCTCCCTTTCTTCCGAGGTTGGTCAGTGTTTGGTCAAGTGCGTCTGAAGTTGCTGATAGGGGAATCGAAAAGGGTCGGTCCGAGTTGGTTGATAATGGGCCTAGAACAACTGCTCACGGTTCGAACAGAGTGCAGCTTTCTCCATTGTTTGCTGATATCAGGCCTTCATTAGATGGTTGTGCCATTGAAGTTGTGGATGACGACCAGTGGCGGATCTCGGCTGGGTTGGCACAGGCATGGCAGGGATCGAGGAGGTCGTTGGGAACAGAAAATTTGACCAAAACGACAGATGAGTATGAGGATCATTCTTCATCTGTCGAGGAAGAGGCCGACTTCGATGAGATTGATAACATGCGGATAAGAGGCAATCTCTTTTACAAAATTGACAAGGCATCCAAGGAGTTCGAAGAGTACAGTTTTGACTTTCATAGGAAGAAATCGTCAAAGCGGCGAGAACATCCAAAGGAAAGCAAGAAGAAGGAAGACCGAGGTTTAGTCACCAGAGATGAAGAACTTCCCAAAGCTGCAAAGAAAAAGAATGTGCCTTTTCTGCTGGATGAAGCTGAAGTCGATTGCACTTCAAGCAAGAAGAGGCTGAGGACTCCGACATTTAATCAACTCACAGGTCCTTACCATGAACCGTTTTGCCTGGATATTTACATATCGAAGGCCTCCGTTCGTGCATGTATAATTCACAGGGCGACAAGCAAAGTTGTCGCTGTGGCACATTCTATTTCGAAAGACATGAAGTTCGATCTAGCTTCGACTAGAAACGCAGCTGCTTGTGCTGCTGTTGGCGAAATTCTGGCTCAGCGAGCGTTGGCTGATGACATTCATGACATAATTTATACGCCGAGGAAAGGGGAGAAATTGGAGGGAAAGCTTATGATTGTGCTTCGGGCTGTTATTGATAATGGGGTTAACGTGAAGATGAAACTTAAGCAACGAAAAATGAAGAAAGCCAACCATCAAGCCACAATTTAGAAGCAGAGTCATCAGCTCTCTAATTGAGAGCACATTAGAATGGAATTCGGCTGTGCTGGTGGTGGCTGTTTATGGGTAGATGCAACGTTTGCTTCTATGATCTAGAGAATGTTGCATGACACTGTAAGGCATCACTTTTCTCCTGGAGATGAGTTTTTGAGAGAGAGCGAGAGAGTAATATCTGCTCATTTTTGGGGTATGGACTATTGAACAAGAATATCTTGTGATAGCTGTAACAGACAGAAGTAGAACAAACCTCTTGTACAAGTATGAGGTTTCTAGTCCTACTGTTGATAGACAAGTTTTTTCTATCAATGAAGGTTTTTGTCCATAAGCCAAGAAACTTTTTGAGAGAAATACTTGTTGATCATAACTTATTTGCCAAATCAATACATCTATCTCCTGACATTTTCATGTTTTGCAGAGAAGATGTCAATTATCTCATGATTCCTGCTAACGCCATTCCGGATAAGTAAGAAATCTCCTCCCTTTTGAATGTTTTCATCCCAAAACTCCAACTTTGTTTTCCTAAACAAATTCATGTAACTAGGATAAGTTCATTCCCTCCACCGCCATGGAGGCCAGGCAACCATATCCCATTTGCAACCAGAGACTGAATTGAAGCTTTTCAATGCATAGATTAACTTAATCCACCTAAAATTACCTTCCCCATGTTTGTCTGGTGTTACATCAACAATAAGAAGATTCAAACTTGCGCATCTGCTTTTGAAACTGCTAGTCCTCAGAGTTCAAATGCTAAGGGAGCCACGAGTGCACATTCAATGTATAATAAATTTCCTACATTCCAGGATTGAACTAAGATGCTCTTCTGTCATCTCCTCAAATCAGCCACAGCATTATCGTGACTGCCCTCCTTTTTAGCTATCTTCATCCTTAACAGTAGAATAACCAACTTACAGGATTGATTTTTGAAATAATGAGACGGACTGTTGAATTTGATTCATTTATCAAATGCCTAAATCGATATATCAATTAGCATCGAAAACGCAACATCGCGCTTTGGCCACCAATACAGCTATGCAGTCCAGAATGTCGACCCAAGAATATTCTCAGAACAAGAAAAGTGAAGAACTCTGGATTCGTAATCTCTCCCCATTAAATTGAACCAACACCAAATTCCATCAAAATCCCACCACATATAATCGAAGGGAAATGGAAAAACACAAAAGGAAAAAAGAACATTTTGACGTTTTCAGGTCCAAGAAGAAATTCGCATTCTAGTCATTAGCAGTTGCGAGCTGCAGAGACAAGAGCTCCTCCTCGGGGATAGTCTTGATCGTGCAATCCGACGTCGGGTACGACACGCAGAGGAGGGCGTAGCCGCGCTCCACGACGTCGTCGCTGAGCATGCCCTCGCTCTGGTCGACGGACCCGCTGACAAGCCGGGCCGGGCAGGTCATGCACACGCCGAGCTTGCAGTCGTGGGGGACGGGCAGGCCCGAGTCGATGGCCTTGGACAGGATGGTCTCGTCCGGCTCCACCTCCAGCTCCGTGGCCCGGCCCTCGTGCTCGATCACCACCTTGTGGGCCCTGATGGGCCCGGAGGAGCCGCGGCGGCCAGCGGGGCGGAGGGCATGGCGGGGAGGGCGGAGGAGGGAGGAGAGGGGGGCGGCAGAGGCGGGCGGCGGAGGTTTGAGGAGAGAGAAGGGAGGAGTGAAGTGGAGGAGAGTGGACATGGTCGCGGTTGGCGAGCGAGAGGGAGCGAGCGTGCGCGTGTTCTTGGGAGTGGGAAGGCAACGTGTGGTGCTTGTGAGCTTTGAGAAGATAACAAGTCCCCAGGACAGTTTCTGCAGAGTTTTCTTCTCTCTTTGTTGGCTAAAGTTTGCAATAATATAGGTGACCAAATCCTTTGCGGATGTTGTGGAATCCTAGTTAAAAACAACTGTTCAATTGGAACAAAAAAAAAAGCACAATGGTTGAAGACAAAGTTTGCGGGATAAGTACACTATGAACTGTCATAACTTTCGCACGGTACTTACTTGAGTATCATAACTTTTTTTCGTTTACTTGAGTGCCACAAATTTGAAAATCGATTACTTGAGTGCCATTGACAATTTGCCTCATCGGAAAAGCCGTTGTGACAGTAATTTATAATACATCATCTAACGTGGCGTGTCGGAAGGCTGAAATCAGCACTTGAGAAGGCGAACGACATTGCTTGAGTGTCTGATTGAAGGATAGCAGAAGTTCTAATAACTTCGTGAATGATCATTTCGGTGCCATAAATTTTTAGAGATGAACACTTGGTTCATCAATTTTTTTTAAAGTGACCACTTAAATGACAAGACGAGTGAGAGTTTGAAAAACGATGTCGATTGAGGAACAACGAGAGTTTGAAAATGGCATCGTCTTGTTATGGAAGATTTTAAAGAAACAGCAAGAAATGACTACATTGGACTTCGGTTTATTTTTAAAAATTCCATGTAAAAATGAAAGTTTTAAAAAAAAAACCCACGTAAGACGATTTGCCGCAAATGACGCTCAAGTGATCAATTTTACTCAAGTGAGTGAAAAGAAAAAAGTTATAGCACTTAAGTAGGCATTGCATTTTAGTGTACTTATCTCCGAAATTCGCATATATGTGTGTGTGTCTTGCGGACATTCCATGTTCTGCCTAAGGGTAACGGCTCTCAAATAAATACATTACAAAGAGGGGAAAAAGAAATAATCCCTTTTGCTGATCGGATGTTGAGGTCCGTCCCCCGTCTTTGCTTTCGATTTCCATCCCCATATCCTGCACTAGATTACGCCGAAACCATGACCAAGAATCCTTTGTCTACCCCCACTTCTTGCATCGAGGATCACTGGTGTTTTTCTTTTTTCTTCCGTTGCCAAAGCGCCGACACAAAGGTAACGTCTTACATGGACAAATTCGTTCACGCTTGATTGCTTAAAAAGTGGTGCCGAATGATGCGGCGTTGAATGTGACACTGCATTAAAAAACAAAGACCCAATATTTTTAGATAACAAGCGACGCTGATATGGTACTGTATTAGAAAATAAACCCCAATATTTTTTTTTAAAAAAAGCTACAGATATCTTTTTCGCGCGCTTGAATGAATTGGAGGATTACAAGTAAACACCCAATGATCGATGGAAAGTTACAATAAGACATATTCGCGATCAGTAAGATTGAGATGGAGTCGAGAAAACAACTATTGAGGGCGTGAAGAAATTAGTGGGAAAAGGAGAAAATAGTCGCAGAGCTTCAATATCTATAAATCTCTAAATACTTGAAACATGCGAAGAAGATGACACTCAACCATCCACTTTTGGACATTGATCATGTGATGGCCATTCCACCTTTCATAAACCAAGACAACCGAGTAACCTCTTTGGCTACGTTTGGTTAGATTTTTGGGGAAAACTTTAGGGAAATGTATATAACTTTAGGTTAAAGGAGTTTCTCAAAATGTAGATTGTGTTTGGTAAATTGTAAATTGAAATTTAAAAGTACAAACTTTGTTTAAATGGTTTTGGAAAAATCACACTTGTAAAGGACTTCCACAAATTTTTTTTAACAAAAGACTCGAACCCTTTGCCGACGTTCGAAAAAGGGCTCAGACTGCCGACAAGCCAGATCTGGCATTTGTAGCGGTCGCCTAAGGTCATGCAACCTCGAGCGAGGCTCGCCGGCGCCAGATTTGGCTTTCCGGCAATCAGAACTGGCATTGCTGATGATGTAGCCCAAGGTGGTCGGCGATGAATGCATTTTCGGAATTTCGAAAATCTAGCGAGGGAAAAAGTTAAAGGGAAAAGATGTTTTCGCTTTCCAGAAATGCTTAAGGCCAAAGTTTCTACTGATCAGCCGGCTAAAGGACTTTAGAAAACTTAAAAAATGCAATACATTTTCCCAGAGCTCGAAAATTTTTTTACTAAACACCCTAGTATTTGGTCAAGAGCCTTTATAGGCCCAAAAGCCTTCGGAAAAGTTAGTCTCAAATGCAGTTTATCCCGTTTCCTTCAAAATTCTTGCTTAGTGCTCAATGGGATTTGCTGGCAGAAAGCACATATACGCCTAAATGAAATTAAATATCCAAATATAGCCAACCTTGGTATGGACAAGTTATTACTAAATAAAAATTTTTAATAACATTAGAAATATATATTAAATTTTAAAGAAAAGGAAAAAAAACACTTCAATATCGTTTTCAAGATTAATGGAATTATCGTTATGCATTTAAATTTGATTAGAAAGCACATATCCAGCCCTCGCCCTCGCTGGCAACCTCCACTTGCCATCACAGAGGCTAGCGACTGGCTATGGGAAATAAGGAAAAAATAAAAAAGAGAAAGGAAAGAAAAAAAGAAAAGGAAAAAAAGGAAAAAATAATTAAAAAATATTCACATCAGCGCCAACCATGCCACATAAAACGGCCGACGTCCACGTCAATAATTTCTGACCTAAATTGGCTGGATGGACTCAATTGGTACCAATATGAAAAGATTTATATCTAAATTGATTTAATTGAAAGGTTTATGATCTTCCATTACAAAATTGGGAGAACGGTGTCGTTATGCTACCATGAGTCTTTCATACATAATGTATATTTGACCACATTATGTCATGAATAACCGAAGAGCCTTGCAAGCATATTATAGGCACCCTTGATAATGTCATCTAGCAAAATTACATTATTCATGCTTTGATCATTTCTAGATTTCACATAGTGTTATGAATCAGTAGCCATTTAAATACATAATGATATTTTCAATAATCTTGAATACTGAAGTGTTTTTTTCTTCAATTTTTCGAAATTTAATAGATCTCTCTAATGATACTCCATGAGTTTTGTTTACTAGTACTTTTTTTCCTAACGGTGACTAGCTATATTTGGCTATTCAATTTCTTGCGAGTGCGCACACACACATATATTATTATTTTTGTTTGATTTTTCAGTAGCCCAACTTTGATGAATCTGCTTTCTGTGAGCAAATCCCACCGAGCACTAAGTAAATCCCAACGTCTTGTAGGGACTAGTTAATAAAGAGCAATACTCTATTTTTAGATGGCTTTGAGCGATTGATGTCAACAACGTAATTGAGTTGTGTGGTCTTAGTTCAATCATGTGCCGAGTTATGACCTGAATTGTTTTGCAAAATTTTGTTTTGTAACACTTTTGTGCATATAATTTACTGTCACTATTTTTAGCTGTGGTGGTGCAATTAGAGAAAATATTGGATACCTTGATTGTCACAAGGGATTTGCGCAAATCCACTCACTCGTCGCGACGTGCGCGAACTCAGGCCAATTCATTTTATTTTTTTTATTTAAGGGTGCGTTTGTTTTGTAGAAAACTAAAAATTTGGAAAATATTTTCTCAAAAAATAATTGATTATATCGCTCACAAAAAAATGAATAAAAAATATTGTTATCACGCACGTGAATAATTAGGCATAAATTATCTATTGATTAAATTTTTTCAAGCGATATAATTAATTATTTTTCGGAAAGTGTTTTTAAATTTTAACTTTTTCGGAATACAAACACACCTTAAAATGTAAAATATCAAGGGAGATCCGCCCTCATTAAGGTTGCGTCAACTGAACCATGCACAGGCACACAGACTATTCTCACTTTAGCCAAAGAAAAGAAGCCGCAGAGTTTCTTTTTCTTTTTCTCTTTCCTTTTCCTTTTTATTTTTTACCTCTCCCTCTGCCTTTACTCTCCCATCTTCTCTCACTTTCTTTTCTTTTTCTCTCCCTTTACTTTCTCTCTCTTCTCTCACCTTCTTTTCCTCATTCTACAAATAACTTTGTGCAAGTGGGTCAAGAGTCAAGACTAAAAGGAGCTTATGTATTGTGCAGAGAGAGAAGAAATGAAAAAAGATATTCGAAACCTCGTTCGTAGTGTGTGACTAAAGTTAGACGACGGGCACAATCTTATATTGTGATAGTCTGGTTCAACCAACTTTACGCAGAGTGTGGTGAGTCTCATTTGATAATTACATCTTAAATAAAAATAAATGAAATGATTTGACCCATGACGATGTGGCAACCGATGAGTGATTTGTGTAAACCCCATGAACCACTCAAGGAATACAGAATCGTGCATTTAAGGCGAACAACGTTGCTTGAGTGTCTGATTGAAGAACAACGGAAGTTCTAATAACTTCGCAAATAATCGTTTCGGTGCCATAAATTTTTGGAGATGAACACATGGTTCATCAATTTTTTTAAAGTGACCACTTAAGTGACAAGAAGAGTGAGAGTTTGAAAAATGATGCCGTTTGAGGAATAGAGAGAGTTTGAAATGGCGTTGTCTAATTAGGGAAGATTTTAAAGAAACGGCAAGAAATGACGACATTAAACTTTGGTTTATTTTTAAAAATTCCATGTAGAAATGAAAATTTTTTAAAAAAACCCATGTAAGACGATTTGCTGCAAATGGCGCTAAAGTGATCGATTTTACTCAAGTAAATGAAAAAAAAAGTTATGGCACTTAAGTGAGCATTATACTTCTAATATACTTATCCCCAAAATTCGCATATATATATATATATGCAAGTGTGTCTTGCGCACATTGTATGTTCTACCTGAGGATAACGGCTGTCGAATAAATACATTACAAAGAGGGGAAAAAGACATAATCCCTTTTGTTGATCGGATGTTGAGGTCCATCCCCCGTCTTTGCTTTCGATTTCCATCCCCATATCCTGCACTAAGATTACGCCGAAACCATGACCAAGAATCCTTTGTCTGCCTCCACTTCTTGCATCGAGGATCATTGGTGATTTTCTTTCTTCTTCCGTTGCCAAAGCGCCGACACAGAGGGTAATATCTTACATGAACAAATTCGTTCACGCTTGATTGCTACAAAAGTGGTGCCGAATGATGCGGCGTTGAATGTGACACTGCATTAAAAACAAAGACCCAATATTTTTAGAGAACAAGCCACGCTGATATGGTGCTGTATTAGAAAATAAACCCAATATTTTTTTTTCAAAAAAAGCTACGGATATCTTTTTCGCGTGGTTGAATGAATTGGAGGATTACAAGTAAACACCCAATGATCGATGGAAAGTTACAATAAGACATATTCGCGATCAGTAAGATTGAGATGGAGTCGAGAAAACAACTATTGAGGGCGTGAAGAAATTAGTGGGAAAAGGAGAAAATAGTCGCAGAGCTTCAATATCTATAAATCTCTAAATACTTGAAACATGCGAAGAAGATGACACTCAACCATCCACTTTTGGACATTGATCATGTGATGGCCATTCCACCTTTCATAAACCAAGACAACCGAGTAACCTTTTAGGCTACGTTTGGTTAGATTTTTGGGGAAAACTTTAGGAAAATGTAAATAACTTTAGGTTAAAGGAGTTTCTCAAAATGTAGATTGTGTTTGGTAAATTGTAAATTGAAATTTAAAAGAACAAACTTTGTTTAAATGGTTTTGGAAAAATCACACTTGTAAAGGACTTTCACAAATTTTTTTTAACAAAAGACTCGAACCCTTTGCTGACGTTCGAAAAAGGGCTCAGACTGCCGACAAGCCAGATCTGGCATTTGTAGCGGTCGCCTAAGGTCATGCAACCTCGAGCGAGGCTCGCCGGCGCCAGATTTGGCTTTCCGGCAATCAGAACTGGCATTGCTGATGATGTAGCCCAAGGTGGTCGGCGATGAATGCATTTTCGGAATTTCGAAAATCTAGCGAGGGAAAAAGTTAAAGGGAAAAGATGTTTTCGCTTTCCAGAAATGCTTAAGGCCAAAGTTTCTACTGATCAGCCGGCTAAAGGACTTTAGAAAACTTAAAAAATGCAATACATTTTCCCAGAGCTCGAAAATTTTTTTACTAAACACCCTAGTATTTGGTCAAGAGCCTTTATAGGCCCAAAAGCCTTCGGAAAAGTTAGTCTCAAATGCAGTTTATCCCGTTTCCTTCAAAATTCTTGCTTAGTGCTCAATGGGATTTGCTGGCAGAAAGCACATATACGCCTAAATGAAATTAAATATCCAAATATAGCCAACCTTGGTATGGACAAGTTATTACTAAATAAAAATTTTTAATAACATTAGAAATATATATTAAATTTTAAAGAAAAGGAAAAAAAACACTTCAATATCGTTTTCAAGATTAATGGAATTATCGTTATGCATTTAAATTTGATTAGAAAGCACATATCCAGCCCTCGCCCTCGCTGGCAACCTCCACTTGCCATCACAGAGGCTAGCGACTGGCTATGGGAAATAAGGAAAAAATAAAAAAGAGAAAGGAAAGAAAAAAAGAAAAGGAAAAAAAGGAAAAAATAATTAAAAAATATTCACATCAGCGCCAACCATGCCACATAAAACGGCCGACGTCCACGTCAATAATTTCTGACCTAAATTGGCTGGATGGACTCAATTGGTACCAATATGAAAAGATTTATACCTAAATTGATTTAATTGAAAGATTTATGATTAAATTGGTATTAATGCAATATGTTTATGACTTTTTCGTACTTTTCCCAATATCTTATTGCTTAATGGTATCATATTGTACGTTTCTTTTAAAATGAAAAAAATTGCAAATTTAATTTTTCGTTACTTTTCCAAGAACCATGCTTCTTTTGCTCTTTCGGCGGCCCATCTTCCATTACAAAATTGGGAGAACGGTGTCGTTATGCTACCATGAGTCTTTCATACATAATGTATATTTGACCACATTATGTCATGAATAACCGAAGAGCCTTGCAAGCATATCATAGGCACCCTTGATAATGTCATCTAGCAAAATTACATTATTCATGCTTTGATCATTTATAGATTTCACAGTGCTATGAATCAGTAGCCATTTAAACACATAATGATATTTTCAGTAATCTTGAACACTGAAGTGTTTTTTTCTTCAATTTTCGAAATTTAATAGATCTTTCTAATGATACTCGATGAGTTTTGTTTAGTAGTACTTTTTTTCCTAACGGTGACTAGCTATATTTGGCTATTCAATTTCTTGCGCGTGCGCACACACATATATATTATTATTTTTGTTTGATTTTTCAGTAGCCCAACTTTGATGAATCTGCTTTCTGTGAGCAAATCCCACCGAGCACTAAGTAAATCCCAACGTCTTGTAGTGACTAGTTAATAAAGAGCAATACTCTATTTTTAGATGGCTTTGAGCGACTGATGTCAATAATGTAATTGAGTTGTGTGGTCTTAGTTCAATCATGTGCGGAGTTATGACCTGAATTGTTTTGCAAAATTTTGTTTAGCAACACTTTTGTGTATATAATTTACTGTCACTATTTTTAGCTGCGGTGGTGCAATTAGAGAAAATATTGGATACCTTGATTGCCACAAGGGATTTCTGCAAATCCACTCACTTGTTGCGACACACGCGAACTCAAGCCAATTCGTTTTATTTTTTTATTTAAGGGCACGCTTGTTTCGTGGAAAACTAAACATTTGGAAGATATTTTCCCAAAAAAATAGTTGATTATATCGCTCACAAAAATAAATGAATAAAAAATATTATTATCACGCATGAGAATAATTAGATATAAATTATATATTGACTAAATTTTTTTAGATATAAATTATATATTGACTAAATTTTTTAAGTGATATAATTAATTAATTTTTGGAAAGTATTTTTAAAATTTTAACTTTTCCGGAATACAAACACACCTTAAAATGCAAAATATCAAGGGAGACCCGCTCTCCATAAAGTTGCGTCGACTGAACCTTGCGGGCACACAGATTAGTCTCACTTTTTAGCTAAAGAAAAGAAGCCGCAGAGTTTCTTTTTCTTTTTCTATTTCCTTTTCCTTTTTTTTACCTCTCCCTTTACTCTCCCATCTTCTCTCACTTTCTCTTCTTTTTCTCTCCTTTTACTTTCTCCCTCTTCTCTCACCTTCTTTTCATCGTTCTACAAATAACTTTGTGCAAAAGTGGGTCAAGACTAAAAGGAGTATATGTACTGTGCAGAGAGAAAAGAAATGAAAAAAGAAATTCGAAACCTCGTTTGTGGTTTATGACTGAAGTTAGACGATGGACACAATTGTATATTGTGATGGTCTGGTCCAATCAACTTTGTGCAGAGTGTGATGGGTCTCATTTGATAATTACATCTTAAATAAGAAAATGAAATGATTTGGCCCATGAGCCACTCAAGGAAAACATAATCGTGCATTTAATCTTGGAGAAGAGACTCCGCAAAAGAGGTCATCAGATCATCGTCTAACTTTGGAGAAGACAATATTCAAGTTCCAGAGTTTTAAGATGGATGGTGATCGCGAGAGCATAAACATTGATGATCATAAAATCTCGGAGCAGAGAAGGGCCAGATTGAAAGCGCTGGAGTGGGTAGCGAATTCAAGACAACTTCCGCTAGAATCCAAATATCGTGTGTATCTGCTGCTATGCACCGCCGTGAAAGAAGGCAACGTCGACCAGTTCATCGAGGCCCTCGAAAAGTATTCTGCCGAAGAGAGGGTCTCTTTGTCCAACATTTTCGGCATACAGGGTCCTTCTGGGAACTCGTTGCTCCACGTCGCAGCGGGTATCGAGAATGCCGACATCCTCCAAGTCCTCCTCAAGGTCTTCGTTGACAAGGGGGGCCCCGCCATGGCGTACTTCCGAGGGAACTTCCGAGGGGACACCGCGCTCCACGTCGCGGCAAGAGCTGGAAGGATCCGCACGGCTGAGCTCATCCTCGACTGGCTCATCCCCTACAACGGCCGTATTGAGGACATCACGAACGACATGGGGAACACGGCATTGCACGAGGCAGTGAAGAACCGTCACAGTGAATTGATCAGTCTGCTCCTGTCTAAAAGCCCAACATTGGTGTATCGGAAGAACCAAGAGAGCAAGAGCCCTCTGTACTTGGCAGTCGAGATGGGGGACTTGAAGAATCTCAAGCTTCTGATGGAAGCGGTGGATGGGCACGTTCAAGGCATGTCCCCAGTTCACGGAGCCGTGATTCACCAAAGGATAGGTCAGTGATAGTGCTTCTGGCTCTCCCTCCGGCAATTATATTAGTCGGACCATATGCATTTTTATGTGTGTCTACTTTGGATCCGTACCAGCCGTTCAGCCTGTAAGTCTCATTCGCATTTTTTGTTCTCCTGCTGGAATGGTTTAACTTTATCTAGAGCCTCCATCGATTATTGAAAATTTCTTATAAATTTTGGCCCAGAAGAATGTCATCAATGGAATACTTCAGAAGTCGATGCTCATAGTATAAGCCTTTGCAGATACTATACCACTTATATTATTCGCCAAGGACCTTTCGTAAAACAGGAAGAGACTAATGTCATAGCTGCCCTTGATTACTCCGATGTGGTAAACTACTTCTTGGAAATGAACATCTCTATGATTTGAAGCGTGCTCCTATGTGTACACTGAAAATTTCCCCCAAAAGTTTAGATTTCAATATGTAGTTGTTGAAATATTGCATTTTTGTTTAATTTAAAGAGAAATATAATCATTAGAGGGAAAAGTTCCCGGATGCTTGGTCATGAGCATGACACAAATTCATTCACATACTGCTCTATAATGATGTAGAAATGCTGAAAGAGATGTCGGAGCGGAAGAAAGAGCTATTTAAATTACGAGATGCTGGAAATGGTACTCCTCTTCATCTAGCAGCATCCGTGAATTACGTCGATGGAGTCGAATTCTTGGTCAACAAGTTCACATCAAGCGCCTTTGAGGGTGATCGAAACGGCTATCTTCCGATTCACGTCGCATGTAAGATGGGTCATCTTGAAATAATCAAGAAGCTGCTACGATTATGGCCGAATCCGGATGAGTTGCTAAATCTTAACAAAGGCCAAAATATACTTCACGTTGCGGCAAAGTATGGGAAGGACTTGGTAGTAGACTACATACTCCGCGATCCCAAGCTTGAGGCGCTTGTAAATGCGAAAGACAAGGGAGGAGATACACCTCTTCATGTGGCCGCATCACACTTGCAATTCAAGGCTCTTTTGTCTTTCATTGGAGAGGATGCAGTTGATCTTGAACTTGTAAACAACCGCAACTTGACCGCTTTCGACATTGCAGACGAGCGACGGAAACACGGTGATGCACGTCGCACGGTAATGATATCTACAAAACGGATTAGCAATTGATCAACGTTTGTTTTTCGCTATTATTAGCTACTTCCTATCAGGGGGACGACGAGAGGAATTAAAGTTTATTTTTGACCCGTTGAATAGCCCCGGAAGTTGCCTAGATTATTAAGTTTCTACAGTAAGCTCAGAAAAGATTGCGGTTGCAAGTCTGTGTAACCCTTGAAAGGTTTCATTCCTTTGATTGTTGGTCCGTCTTCGTATATAATAACGGTCTTTTTTCTGTTAGGCTTTCCAGCTGTTGGCAGTACCTTTATTAAAAGCTGTTAAAGCACCCACACGCAAAGACGAAGCAATTTGCCGGCCAGATGGCTGGGAACCGTGGAGAGATTTGGGGCCTCTGCATTTGGGTAGACCAAAGGACGCGGCCAATACCTGTATGGTCGTGGCAACGCTGGTTGCCGCTGTGACATTTGCCGCCGGCTTTTCTGTTCGCGGAGGACGTAACGGCTCTGAACCAGATGCAGGAATTGCTATGCTGTTGTACAAACCTGTGCACGAGGTCTTCGTGATCTGCAGCACTGTCGCCATGTACAGCTCGATATTTGCAGTTGTGATCCTTCTTAAGACGCAGCCCAATGAATTTCGGCCGGTGCATCATTTCCTTAGAAAGGAAAAGCTGCCGCTGCTCATAGCTATTGCCACAATGTCCGTGGCCTTCATGGCGGGGGTCTACGTGACCGTAAGCAAACGCCCTTGGGTTGCCGTTGTTGCCTTGATTATCGGAATCACTGCCCTGTTCGGTATCTTTAGGTTTTACAGTTATTTGTTCCTTTGGCCTCTCTTCTATTTCCTGAAGCTTGCGGTACGACTTGCAAGACTTTTGCCCTCTTGAAATCTTTGAAGGTCTTGAGGAACCATTACCAAATATTGGTAATGAAAAAGGGACGGTGTGGATTGGAACTTAAGTTATATCTTAATTAGCTCTTTTGTCAAAAATATATACATGTTTTGCCTAATAGGGATTAATCTGACCCTATTGATTATTCTCGTGTTAGTATCGGATTGAACATCCTTTGTTTTGTAAACATTAATGTTAATATAGTTTTCTTGATATCACATGCTACTTATGCTATACTGTAAAAACATGAGTGCTGTGAATAGTAGAGTGTATGCGATAAATTACCTTAAGAAGATGAACTTCAATAAAAACATGTCATCTTCCTTTATGTTCCCTTCGTTTTGGTTAATTAGGTGCCTCATGCTATTTGTTGAATTATGTCTTGAGAGTGAATCCGTGGATAAAACCCAATCCAATTGAAAAATGTAGATTGATTTATTAAATCGAGTCTGCTAGTAACAAAATCCGCTCTCCTATTTACGCATCAATGTAATATATGAGAGTTTATTTTCTGTGGTCTTATCCAAGATTGCTGCACGATAAGTGGACTCCTCAGAGCTACACGAAAAGGAGATCGGATATTTGTGGGGTCTTTGTGTGTGAAGTTTACTTCTTCAAGCCGCAAGTGGAATTATCGCACAGAGAAGTAAGTCTTCAGGTGGTGCCGTGCACTTTTGCAGATTTTGCTGTAGCTATTAAAATGGTCATAAATCCACTTCTTAATCCATATATGATGGATTGAATCGTTATATAGATTGGTGATAAATCCGTCAAAATAGATGAATTGAATTGGGTAAAAAATGATCTGATCCAAAATGATGTATTTAACCCGTTTTGACAAATTTATATGCAATGCGAAAATAGTGATCCATACATGATCCACCCGACCCGACCCGACCCGACCCGACCCGACCTAAGATCCATTTTAAATAATTTTTCTCCTTAAATTGTTTCATTTGAAGAATGTGTGACTCCATGAACCGGCTCGTCGAGTCAGCGAAGGAGCTCGGGCGTCGGATTATGGACTGGGGCGTGAAAGTCAAAAAGAAATATTATAAATGAAAATACTATTCCTAGGCTTCGTAGATAAGTTAACTAGTGTGGACTATTCCGACAAAAGAAAGAAAAAAAAAACTGGTGTGGACGATATAAAAGAAAATCTTATCGACAAGGAACAAGAAAGATGATGAATGAAATAGGTTCCAAAGCGTAGGTGGTCTAAAATCACTAGGCAGCCGAGCCCACTGGAAGATGAAAAAGGCTTTGTCTGGCTCAACTTGGCCCATGACATCCAATTCATAATATGAAAAGCCACCAAAACCCATTTAAGAAAAAGACATTTTTCCCTTTATTTGCTTACGACAGACCATACAATACAATGTCGGCAAGCACGACGAAAATGACAGAATCCGCAAACAATGGCTCCATTTTCCATCAACAAAGCTTCGAGCGCGTTTAGGTTGCAAAGTAACATGAAAAGCCAGATGAAATTCTTACTCCAACGAGGAGGAAATGCGAGGAACAGCAAAGAATTCTGAAATGGCGTCACCGCCGGCTTTGGAATCAGGTAAGGGCAAAGCAGCAGCAGCTATAAACAAAGCCGCCGAGCAATGGCACATCTGCTGATTTTCCCTCAACAAATTCGCCAAGTTCACCCATCCAATCGCTCTCGCGAACTCGCCCGACACCCTTTGCGGTCCACTCAACTTCGTGTTGCCTCCGTGGTGGTGATTGTGGTCGTCATCATGGTGGTGGTGATGGTTGGGGTCGTGATCGCTAGCTTTGGCAACGGGATGAGAACTTGAGAATCGGACTCTCAGCAATGAATTGTGGGAGTCAGAGTCGCTGGAAATGCAAAACAGCGATCGAGAAGGGCTAATTTGGGGTTGGCTGACGAACGGTGCGAGAGGTCGGGGAATGGAATTTGCAAAGATTGATCACGCGAGGGAGGGCTTCCATTGGTGAGGTGTTGAGCAGAACCGAAGAAGAAGAGACCAGATGAAGGAGAAGAAGAGGCGGGCTGAGCCTAACCTATTTATTAAATGGGTTGAAAGTGGGTTTATAATAGACCCACCAAAATTCATTTGTTGAGGATTTTTTTTATTTTAAAACCCATTAGGATCTATATTTTATAAAGTAAATTATTTATAACCCACTTAAGCAAATATAAGTTAATAAATGGGTTGACCCATTTTGATAGTTTTATTTAGAGGCGAGCGATTTCAGGTTTGGTCCAAATTCTAGTACAATCTAAAATCTACCTTATTGGGATCGGTTCTTTAATATTTGGAACCTGTAATCTACTTTACATACCTTGAAAGCTGAAATCTATCCTATCAATTGGTTCCGTTCTAGGATTTACCGAGGAACCGGCCATTTTTTTCTTTCTTTTTTTGTTTCATTTTTAGTTCAGCAAAATGAAAGTGAGCGTAATAGCAAAAATTCTCATTTGCCAATGGCAATAATCCATAATACCTACGCTGAACTGAAAAGCCGCAATGACGGTATGATTCGCCCAGATGTAGTACTAGCTAACATTCTCCAGAGGCTCTTTCAAGAAGATCACCAGCGAAACAAGGGCCAAAGACAAGCCCATCTTCACGGCGAAGATGACCTTCTGAGGATTGGAATGACCCATCTCAGATAGCTTAACCACAATATCCTGCAACCAATGCCAGATATTCACAATCCCATTCGAACTCAACCTAAAGCACCTGCATTTGACGCCATAATCGCCCCAATCGGTGCTGTTCAGGCTGAAGTCGGAGTACCCTTTTCTGGAGAGGAGCCTCTCTTTGCTCTTCTCGAAGAAGTTGTGCCCGAACGACCCAATCTTCGCAGCCATTGAAAATGGAAGAAAAAGGATTTCCAGAGTTAAGAGACAAGTCACCAGAATGGTAGAGCTGGGTGTACAGAAGAATAAGAAGATGGTGGTGACTCTGCACTTGGAATGGCCCGTGGAATTAGTCAATGGATAGAGACATGGAGAGATGATTGATTATATCGCTCACAAAAATGAATGAATAAAAATATTATTATCATACACAAGAATAATTAAGTATAAATTGTCTATTAACTAATTTTTTTAAGCGATATAACTAATTATTTTTTAAAAAGTGTTTTTCAAATTTTGACTTTTCCGTGATACAAACACATCTTAAAATGTAAAATATCAAGGGAGACCCGCTCTCCATAAATTTGCATCAACTGAACCTTGCACAGGCACACAGATTAGTCTCACTTTTAGCTAAAGAAGAAAATCCGCGGAGTTTCTTTTTCTTTTTCTCTTTCCTTTTCCTTTTTTTAACCTCTCCCTCTGCCTTTAGTCTCCCATCTTCTCTCACTTTCTTTTCTTTTTCTCTTCTTTTACTTTCTCTCTCTTCTCTCACCTTCTTTTCTTCATTCTACAAATAACTTTGTGCAAGTGGGTCAAGACTAAAAGGAGTATATGTATTGCGCAGAGAGAAAGAAATGAAATAAGAAATTCGAAACCTCGTTCGTGATTTATGACTTAAGTTAGACGATGGATACAATTATGTATTGTGATGGTCTGGTCTAGCCAACTTTGTGCAGAGTGTGGTGGGTCTTATTTGATAATTACATCTTAAATAAGAAAATGAAATGATTTGGCCCATGCCGACGTGGCAACCGATGAGTGATTTGTGTAAACCCCATGAGCCACTCAAGGAATACAGAATCGTGCATTTAGTCTTGGAGAAGAGACTCCGCAAAAGAGTTCATCAGATCATCGTCTAAATTTGGAGAACACAACATTCAAGTTTCAGAGTTTTAAGATGGATGGCAATCCCGTAAGCATAAACATTGGTGATCATAAAATCTGGGACAGAGAAGGGCCAGATTGAAAGCACTGGAGTCCGTAGTAAATAGAACACAACTTCAACCAGAATCCAACTATCGTGTGTATCTGCTGCTATGCACCGCCGTGAAAGATGGTAACGTGGACGAGTTCATCGAGGCCCTTGAAAAGTATTCTGCCGAAGAGAGGGTCTCTTTGTCCGACATTATCGGCAGACAGGTCCTTCAGGGAACTCGTTGCTCCACGTCGCAGCGGGTATCTGGAATCTCGACATTCTCCAAGCCCTCCTCGAAGTCATTTGTGACAAGCTGCTCGCCCCCAAGGTGAAGATGTACCGAGGAGACGCCGCCAAGGTGAACTACCGAGGGGACAATGCGCTGCACATCGCAGCAAGAGCCAGCAGGATCCGCACGGCTAAGCTCCTCCTTGACTGCGGCAGTATTGTGGACATGGCGAATGACATGGGGAACACGACATTGCATGAGGCTGCGAAGAACCGTCACTACGAGTTGACCCGCCTGCTCCCAAGTCGAGGCTCAACATCTGTGTATCGGGAGTACAAGGAGAGTAAGTGTCCTCTGTACTTGGCAGTCTAGACGGGGGACTCGAAGAATCTCATGCTTTTGATGGAAGCGGTGGATGGGCATGAAGTCCGGTCCTGGATGAAAAGCATGTCGCCGGTTCACGGAGCCATGATTCACCAAAGGATAGGTCAGTGATTGAACTTGCGGTTCTCACTTTGAGTAAATTTATTAGTCGGACCATATACATTTATGTGTGTCTACTTTGGATCCATGCCAGCAGTTCAACCTGTAAGTCACATTCACATTTTTGTTCTTCTGCTGGAATGGTTTAACTTTATCTGGAGCCTACATCGATTATTGAAAATTTCTTACAAAGTTTGGCCCAGAAGAAGGCAGTTATGATATGTTTGGACTTGGGTCTTGGCAAGACTTACCCCCAGAAGAATGGTGAGAGTCTAGTAGCTGAAAGCATCATTAGCTTATGCTTTGATCCGAGTAACACGGGGCACGTGGAATTCCCTGTGAATCAGCAATGACCACCTTGCAAGGCTATATAATCCTGAGTGAGTTGGACTTCACAGTCCACGGTAACAGAAATATTGACTTTCATTTTTGCTTTGTTTATAAACTCATGAGCTGCTTCTCTTGCTTCTGCTCCCTATTATGAATTCGATTAGATGATTTGCTCCAATTTGAAGAGAGTTTGCAAGTTCAAGGTTAGGGTTAGCGTTCCTCAAGATGAAAATTAAATTTTGCCCCAATTTCTTGAAGTAAGGCAAGGGTTCTTATAATTAGATGGGTGAACAACGTCGTTTAGCCTGTCAATTGCTGAATTCAACTTGCCGGTAACACATGTTGGCTTTTTGAACGTTAGTTTAATGCCATGTCAGATTTTCTGATGAGCCAAATTGCCGATGGCACTCAAATGATAGATTTTTCAAATTTATAGCACTTAGGTAAGCGCCGTACAAATGTTATTGCAATTATAGTGTTCTTATCCCTCACAAATCCATCTTAATTTGAGAAAGATAGGGACTTGATAATTTGATCATCCTGTGGTCGAATAAGAATCGGGATTGCTTGCGTGAATAGGCCGCACCAACAATGTTCTTAGTAATAATGCAGCACGATGTTCAAGAACGAATTCTGCGGTGGATTCCCGCGCCAAAGATACTCTTTTTTCCGAACAGTCGCTGTTGGCCACATGATATGCACTGGGAGCCAGAGAAGAAAAAATCTGCAAGGTGTTGGCTGTGCACTTAATCTTGGAGAAGAGACACCGCAAGAGAGTTCAACGTGACAATCGTCTCACTTTGTCGGAAACGATATTCAAATTTCAGAGTCTAAAGATGGATCGCGATCGCGTGAGCATAACTATTGAGGATCATGAAATCTGGGAGCAGAGAAGGGCCAGATTGAAAGCACTGGATTCCGTGATCAAATCACACCGCCAAGCAGAATTCAAGTGTCGTGTGAATCCACTGCTACACGACGCCGTGAAAGACGGCGAAGTCGACAAGTTCATCGAAGCCCTCGAAAAGTATTCCACCAAAGAGAGGGTCTCTCTATCCGACATTATTGACATACGGGGCCCTTCTGGGAATTCCTTTCTCCACATCGCAGCAGGTATCAAGAACGCCGACATCCTCCAAGCCCTTCTCGAGGTCATCCCTGACAAGCAGCTCGCAGCTGAGGCAAACTGCCGTGGGGACACCGCGCTCCATGTCGCAGCAAGAGCTGGCAGGATCCGCTCAGCTGAGCTCCTCCTTGGCTGCGGCAGGATTGTGGACATGGCAAACGATGCGGGGAACACGGCGTTGCATGAGGCTGTGAAGAACCGTGACTCTGAGCTGACCCGTCTGCTCCTGAGTCGAGGCTCACGAGCGGTTTATCCGAAGAACAAGGAGAGCAAATGCCCCCTGTACTTGGCAGTCGAGACTGGAAACTTGGAGATTCTCAACCTTTTGATGGAGGCGATGGATGAACATGAAGTCCCTTGGTCCAGGATGCAAGGCATGTCGCCGGTTCACGGAGCCGTGATGCACGGAAGGTTAGGTCAGTGATTGTACTTATGGCTCTCACTTCGGTAAATTTGTCATTCCAACCATACACATTTATACGTGTGTCTATTTTAGGTCCATACCAACTGTTGAACCTGTAGGTCTCGTACACATTTTTTGGTTTTCTCCTAGAATGGTTCAACTTTATCTAGAGCATGCATCAATTATTGAAAGTTCCATAATATTTAGTCCAGAAGAAGGCATATACGATGTGTTTGGACTTGGGTCCTGGCAAGACTTGCCCCCTGAAGAATGTCACCAAGTTGATACTTCAGCAGTCGATCGTAGCCTTTGTAGATACTACACTACTTATATTGTTATTGTCCAAGGACCTTTTGTAAAACAGGACGAGACTCGTGTCATGGCTGCCCTTGAGTACTCCAATGTGGTAATCTACTTCTTGGAAATGACCGTCTCTATGCTTTGAAGCATTCCCCAGTGTCTATTCCATCGCATTTTTGTTTTATTTTAAGAAAAATCAGACCCTTGGTCATGAGCAAGTTCATTCATTTCCTGCTCCAATGACGTAGAAATGCTGAAAAGGATGTCAAAGCATAAGAAGGAGCTATTTGATTTAAGAGATGCTAGAGGTGGTACTCCCCTCCATCTAGCTGCATACATAAATTATGTTGCTGGAGTCAAATTCTTGGTCGATGAGTTTGCTTCGAGCGCCTTTGAGAGCAACAGAGAGGGCTTTCTTCCGATCCATGTTGCCTGTAAGATGAGTCATCTCGTAATAATCAAGGAGCTACTTCAACATTGGCCAGACCCAGAAGAGTTGCTAAGTCTTCAGGAGGGGCAAAATATACTTCACGTTGCAGCAAAGTACGGAAGGGCCTCTGTAGTTAACTACATACTCGGTGATCCCAAACTAGAGAAGCTTATAAATGCAAAAGACAAGGAAGGAAATACGCCTCTACATGTGGCCACATTGCAGTGGCGAACCAAGGTTCTGCGCTCTCTCACCCGGGACAACAGAGTTGATCTAAAGCTTGTAAACAATGACAACTTGACGGCTCTCGACATTGTCAATGATCTGAACAAATTTGATGCCCCACTTAATGAGGTGATGATATCTACATAATGGATTAAAATCTCATCTAATTTTGCTTTTCACTGTTATTTTAGCTACTTCCTTTCTGGGAGAGACGAAAGCAATTGAAATGTCTCGCGTGGAATTAAGTTTCTACTATAAGCTCAGAAAAGATTGCATTTGCTGGTCTATGTATCACTTAAGAAGGTTTCATTTTTTCGAGTTCTAAATCTTTGATTGTGAGTCCATCTTCACAGATAATAACGGTCTTGTTTAATATTACGCTTGAACCAGATAAACACAGCAACAATCTTAATACGTGCTGGAGCACCCAAAAGCAAAGACACAGAAATTTGCCGGCCAAAAGGCTTAGGCCCGGACAGATTTCAGAAGCCTCAGCATTTGGCTAGACTAAGGAACGTGGCTAATACCCGTATGCTCGTGGCAGCGCTCGTTGGCACTATGACATTCACTGCTGGCTTTTCTGTTCCCGGAGGATATAATGGCTTTGGACCAGATGCCGGAATCGCTATGCTGTTGAACAAGCCCATGTATGGCGTCTTTGTGATCTGCAACACCGTCGCCATGTACAACTCGATAATTGCAGTTGTGCACCTTCTTTGGGCGCAGAAAAATGGTTTGGATCCAGTGTATTCGGCCATTCGCAAGTCAAGGCTACCCCTACTCATAGCTCTTGCCACAATGTCCGTGGCCTTCATGGCCGGTGTGTACGTGACCGTAAGCAAACGCACATGGATAGCCGTTGTCACCTTGATTGTCGGAATCACTGCCGTCATCCGTATCTCGAGGATTTATATCGGCACGTTCTTTGAGATTCGGTTTCATCGGGCAGCTTTTTATCGTCGCGTCCGGCTCTTCATTAATTGGAGATTGTATCAACTTCAGTATGTGAGACCGAAGGAAGGGACGAACTACCTGCTCGTCGAAAAACTAGACAATAAGACGCGGCTGCCTGAGTACCTTCTCTAAATCCTCGAAGGACTTGCGGAACCATTACCAAGTGTGGGTGGGGGAAAGAGGGATGGTGAGGACTGAAAAACTGAGAAGATGTGAACGAAAATTTCTACCGTTGTTAAACTATATATTTTGCATATCTAACTTTGGTACCAAAGTTTTATTTTAAGTTGCTCTATGCGAAAAATGGATATATATCTCGCCTTGACAGTGATGTAATCTGACCCTATTGATTATTCTCGTGTTAGTATTGGATTGCACATCCTTTGTTAGTAAACATTAGTGTTAATTTCTCTATATGCTTTTTTTAAATAATGCTTTGTATATCACATGCTAGACCGTAAAACCGTAAGTGTTGTGAATAGTACTAGGTGTAATAACAAATGCCAATTCGATTTCAATTTTACTTCTCCTTTTGTACGCAATAAATTATCTTAAGAAGATGAACATTTAATAAAAACATGCCACTTTCATTTGTGTTTCCCGTCGCTTTAACTTAATTAGGCGCCTCGTGTTTTCATAGGCAAGAAATCGGACCCTTTAATTTCTTCTATTATGTATTGTCAACTATATATATGTCACAGAAGAAAATTGATTACCAGCTATGACAATTTTTCCTAGCGGTGTCTTGCTAGATGTACATTATTTTCGAAATTCAATTTCTTAAGCGTGCGGGCACACATATACATTATTTTTTTTCTTTGATTTTTCGGTAGCCCAACTTTGATGAATTTGCTTTCTGCGAGCAAATCCCACGGAGCACTAAGTAAATCCCAATGTCTCGAAGTCACTAGTTAATAAAAAGCAATAATCTTTTTTTTTAGTTGGCTTCGAGCGACTGATGCCAATAATGTAATTGAGTTGTGTGGTCTAGTGTGCGGAGTTATGACCTGAATTGTTTTGCAAAATTTTGTTTAGCAACACTTTTGTGCATATAATTTACTGTCACTATTTTTAGCTGCGGTGGTGCAATTAGAGAAAATATTGGATACCTTGATTGCCACAAGGGATTCCGCAAATCCACTCACTCGTTGCGACATGCGCGAACTCAAGCCAATTCATTTTATTTTTTTTTTATTTAAGGGCGCGTTTGTTTCGTGGAAAACTAAAAATTTGGAAGATATTTTCCCAAAAAATATTTGAATAAATCGCTCACAAAAATGAATGAATAAAAAATATTATTATCATGCACGAGAATAATTAGGTATAAATTATCTATTGGCTAATTTTTTTAAGCGACGTAACTAATTATTTTTCGAAAAGTGTTTTTTAAATTTTAACTTTTCTGGAATACAAACACACCTTAAAATGTAAAATATCAAGGGAGACCCACTCTCCGTAAAGTTGCATCAACTGAACCATGCACAGGCACACAGATTATTCTCACTTTAGCTAAAGAAAAGAGGCCGCAGAGTTTCTTTTTCTTTTTCTCTTTCCTTTTCCTTTTTATTTTTTAACCTCTCCCTCTGCCTTTACTCTCCCATCTTCTCTCACTTTCTTTTCTTTTTCTCTCCTTTTACTTTCTCCCTCTTCTCTCACCTTCTTTTCTTCATTCTACAAATAACTTTGTGCAAGTGCGTCCAGACTAAAAGGAGCATACGTATTGTGCAGAGAGAGAAGAAATGAAAAAAGAAATTCGAAACCTCGTTCGTGGAAACCTCGTTCGTGGTGTATGACTGAAGTTAGACGACGGGCACAATTTTGTACTGTAATAGTCTGATCTAATATGCAGAGTGTGATTGGTCTCATTTAATAATTACATCTTAAATAAGAGAATGAAATGATTGGCCCGTGCCGACGTGGCAACGATGAGTGATTTGTGTAAATCCCATGAGCCACTCAAGGAATACAGAACCGTGCATTTAATCTTGGAGAAGAGACTCCGCAAAAGAGTTCATCAGATCATCGTCTAACTTTGGAGAAGACAATATTCAAGTTTCAGAGTTTTAAGATGGATGGCAATCGTGAGAGCATAAACATTGATGATCATAAAATCTGGGAGCAGAGAAGGGCCAGATTGAAAGCACTGGAGTCGGTAGTAAATGAAAGACAACTTCCACTAGAATCCAAATATCGTGTGTTATCTGCTGCTATGCACCGTCTTGAAAGAGGGCAACGTCGACCAGCTCATCGAGGCCCTCGAAAAGTATTCTGCCAAGACACACGAAAAAGGAAACACGACAGTCTGCACATGCAATGGGGGAGTCAAGAGAGAGTTTGACTGGAGAGAGAACGGGGAGGATAAAGCTTGATGAGCAAGAGAAGAGGAAGGAGTTCGAAAAAAAAGAGAGGAGACGAACCGAGAAAGAAAAAGAGAGAGGAGAAGGAAGAGGCCGAGAGAGTTTGGGGGACCCCGAGGTGCCGCCGACAAGCTCCCGATCGCCGCTTTGCCGCCGGCCAGCCTCAAACAGGTAGGATTTCGACTTCCCTTGTTTTGGCTTCCTCCTCCCCTGCCTCTCGGGTGCCGGGCACACCGAGCCTATTCGGTGGTCGCCCAGCACCACAAAAGGAGGAAAATGTCTTTTTTCATCTCCAAGGAGTGCTCCCGAACAGTTTTTATCAAGAAATAACCTTCAAATCCAGCTGAAATCGACTTAGAAATCGTTAGTTTTAGGCGCGTCCCACCTGTTCGTCGAAATGCCCCAATGAACCTTAGGACCCCGAATCTAACCTTGCTCTTTTTGGTCATTTCATGCAAACCAAGATCTCTTTGTTGCAAAATATTGCTGTGTGAATCTTCGAACATCATCTTTAAGCTGAAAACCGCCTTGAAACCTCATCCTAAAACTCGCATCTGAACTCGCCTACAACATGTTTGATAAAATGTCCTTGTGGATGCCGAGACCTTTTTCACCAAAAACTGTTATTGTTATCTTCGTTTCATGAGTTGTTCATGCTTGAATCGACATTCCATGACTCACTTGGTGTTTTTTCTTGTGTTTTTACGCCACTGTTTGAGCATTGCCCAAGTTGGCCTCGCGTACGTATCCCTCGCCGGAGATATTTTCCGCATTGACGAAGCCTGCGACTCGAGACCGCCTTAGCCAGCGGATTCCTCCTCATCTTTAGCGTGAACAAATATGTTTGTCTGTAATTCTCCTTCTCATGCCAGTTACATATATAGTTTGTCAGGCTCCTCTCGCTTGTAATATATGGTGCAAATCGTATGAGGACATTGTATACCGGTATGTCCCATGATATGCAAGAACAAGTTTGCTTTTCCTTGTTAACCACAAACTTATCTTTTTTGTGCTTCACTTCACATAGCAATAAGTGCTTTCAGCCTCGTTTTCCTCTAATTTCAATTAGTTAATCATGGGCAATACTCCCCATTCCATCTCGCAGCAACTGACATCTTCTCTCGAATTCTTCTCATCCCCCGGATTCTTATGTCCTCGGACATAGTGGCAACGTTGTTGCATTAATATCACCTCCAAAAGCACTTTTGTCGAGCCGTGCCTTTGTGGTTCTTCCTCCAATTCGCATAAATATGACCAGCGCACATTCTATGTTCTGCCAAGGGTGAGAGATCTTAAATAGCTGGAACTAATCCCTGGAAAACATATATCTAATTTAAAAGTGTATATAAATATGTAAAAAAGCATTTACAAGAACAAGACATAAGAATAAATACATAACAGAGGCAAAAAAGAAGAAGAAAGAAAGATACCTTCCCTTGATCGGATATTATGGTCCATCCTTTGTCTTTGCTTTCAAGTTACATTCCCATATCATGCCTTAGATTAGCAGAGACAACGACCGAGAATCCTTTGTCTACCTGCACTATTTACATCGAAGGTTATGCTAATTTTTTGTTTATTCTATTGCCAAAGTGCAGGGACGAAGGTAACGTCTTGCATGAACAATTCATTCATGTTTGATTACCAAGCAACTACTTTTTCCATGATTGAACATCTAATCTAATTATTGTCATTAAATCCCCATTATTTTTCTTTAGAATTTTGTGGTTTATCTTCCAACTAAAAGAGAATAATTGAGAATCTAAATTTCAAAAGTACTTTGTAAATTTAAATCGTTCTACGGTATTTGGCTTTTTTTCTTAATTTCGAAATTGGAATAGACCAGTTTTTTTTTTATAAAAGAATCCAATAACAAGAGTATGATGTCGTCCCGAATTGCAGCAACATAAATGAAGAAAATGCAATAAGATCTTTCAATTTGATACCCTATAAATGATTACACGATATTTCAATTTTGAAATGTTCCTAATTTTGTGGTGGATGTTTTTTTCGAAGAATTACTCGTGGCGTCCACTGACAGCTAGAGAAGAAAAAATCTCCAAGTTGTGGTTGTGCAATTAATATTGGAGAAGAGACGCCGCAAAAGCCTAACTTTGGAGGAGACCAGATTCTAATTTCAAAGTCTACAGATGAGTCGCCATCCCGTGAGCATAAATATTGATGATCATGATATCTGGGAGCAGAGAAGGGCCAGATTGAGAGCACTAGAGTCGGTAAACGGAACTCAACACCGAGTAGAATTCAAATGCCTTGCACTCGTACACACCGCCGCAAGAGAAGGGAACTTGGACGAGTTCATTAAAGCCCTCGAAAAGTATTCCGCTGAAGAGAACGCCTCTCTGTCCGACATTATAAGCACAGGGGGCCCTTCTAGGAAATCCTTGCTCCACATCGCAGCGGGTATCGAGAATGCCGACATCCTCCAAATCCTCCTCGAGGTCATTGATGACAAGCAGCTTGCCGCCCAGACAAACGACAGATGGGACACTCCGCTCCACGTCGCTGCAAGAGCTGGCAGGTTCCGCATGGCCAAGCTGCTGCTCGACTTCGGCAGTGATGTGGACAAGGCGAACAAGGCAGGGAACACGGCGTTGCATGAGGCTGTGAAGAACGGTGACTTAGAGTTGACCGATCTGCTCCTGAGTCAAGGCTCAAAATCGGTGAATAAGAAGAACGAGGAGAGGAAGTGCCCACTGTACTTGGCAGTTGAGACGGGGAACTTGGAGATTCTCTCACGCTTGCTGCAAGAAGTGGATGAGAATGAAGTCCTTTCGTCCGGGATTGAGGGCCTGTCGCCGGTTCACGGAGCCGTGATGCACCGAAAATTAGGTAAGTGATTGTATTTGGGGTTCTCACCTGGGTAAATTTATTAGTCAGACCATTATATGTGGGTCTTGTTTGGGTCCACACGAGATCGTTGAACCTGTGAGTCTTATTCATAAAGCAGCTAACCTCACATTTTTTGTTCTTCTCCTAGAATGGTTTAACCTTTCCTAGAGCCTGCATCAATTATAGAAGATTTCCCATAAATTTTGACCCAGAAGAAGACAGATACGATATGTTTGGACTCGGACCCTGGCAAGACTTATCCCCTGAAGAATGTCATCACTTTAATACTTCAGTAGTCAATAGTCGTACTACAAGCCATTGTAGATACTACACTGCTTATAAGATTGTCCAAGGACCTTTTGTAAAACAGGAAGAGACTCATGTCATGGCTGCCCTTGATTACTCCAATATGGTAAACTACTACTTGGAGATGATTGTGTCTATGCTTTGAAGAATTCTCCAATGTCTATACTGAAATTACCGCCCCAAAGTTTAGAATTCAGTTATGTATTCCATGTAATATTAAGAAAAATATAATAGTTAGAGGGTAAAGTTATCAGGCCCTTTGTCATGAGCACAACTTCATTTTCTGCTCCCTAATGATGTAGATATGCTGAGAACGATGTCCGAGCAGAAGAAAGAGCTATTTGATTTAAGAATTGGTAGATGGAATACTCCCCTCCATCTAGCAGCATACGAGAATTATGTTGAAGGAGTCGAATTCTTGGTCGACAAGTTCTCTTCGAGTGCCTTTGAGCATAACAGGGAAGGCTATCTTCCGATCCATGTTGCGTGTAAAATGGGTCATCTCGAAACGATCAAGAAGCTGCTTCAACATTGGCCATATCCTGAAGAGTTGCGTTCTTTACGGCAACAGCAAAATATACTTCATGTTGCGGCAGAGCACGGAAGGGCCACGGTAGTGAAGTACATACTTGGCGATCCCAAGCTTGAGAAACTTTTAAATGCGAAAGATGAGGAAGGAAATACGCCTCTACATGTAGCCACAAAGAAGTGGCAATCCGAGGTTCTGCTTTTTCTCACCCGAGACAAGAGAGTCGATCTTAAGCTTATAAACCACCGCAACTTGACGGCTCTTGACATTGTAGATGCGTATCTGACAGTAATCGATGCTCCCATTCACCAGGTAATGATCACTACAAAACGGATTAACAAGTTATATACTTTTGTTTTTCACTGTTAATTCAGCTACTTTCTTTGTGGGAGAGACGAAAGTAATTAAATTTCATTTTGACCCGATGGAATTAAGCTTCTAAAGTAAGCTCAGACAAGACTGGATTTGCAAGTCTGTGTATCAATTGAGAAGGTTTCATTTTTTTCAATTCTAATTCTTTGATTGTTACTCCATCTTCATGGATAATAACGGTCTCTTTTCCTATTACGCTTACCCAGAGCTTAACACGGACAGTCTTGGTAACTGCTGGAGCACCCAGAAGCAAAGACAAAGCAGTTCGCTACCCCCAAGGCTTAGGCCAGGGGGGATATCTGGAGTCTCCGGACTTGAATAGACTAAAGGACGCGGCCGAGATCCGTATGGTCGTGGCAACACTCATTGCCGCTATGACATTTGCCTCGGGCTTCTCTGTTCCTGGAGGATTTAATGGCTCTGAACCAGATGCAGGAATCGCTACGCTGTTAAACAAACCCATGTTCGGCATCTTTGTGACGTGCAACTCCATCGCCCTGTACAGCTCGATAATTGCAGTTGTGATCCTTCTTTGGGCGCAGATCAATGATTCAAATGGGGTGCATCATGCCTTAAGAAAGGCGAGGATACCGCTGCTTATAGCTCTTGCCACAATGTCTGTGGCCTTCATGGCGGGGGTCTACGTGACCGTCAGCAAACGGACTTGGCTCGCCGTTGTCACCTTGGTCATCGGAATCACTGCCCTCATCGTTATCTTGGGTCTTTACATTGCCTTGTTCGTTCCGCTTGGATATAATTCTCGTTTTGTCCAACTCTTCGCTGACTACATCATTAAAGCTGGTGTATCAATTTCAAGAAGAACCAAAGGAAGCGACCCTATTATGGAATTTGCGATAGTGTCAGAGGTCCGGATGTTGCCGAAGCCGGAGACGGAGATGTACAAAGACAGAGACGGAGACGGAGACGGAGACGAAGAAGCACGTGTTGATGCAGATGGAGACGGAGACGGAGACGGAGACGAAGACCTGTTGACGAAGACGGAGAAGCATGTGTTGACGAAGACGGAGACGGAGACGGAGAAGGAGAAGGAGACGGAGACGGAGACCTGTTGACGAAGACGAAGAAGCACGTGTTGATGAAGACGATGAAGGCGTAGCAAGTGTTGATGACTTTCCTTAAAGTTACCCACTGTGTTAGCTAGCTTCCAGGTTCAGCAAAGTCAATCCTAGGAAACAAACAAAAGCCCGCAAATCACGAAGAACCTCATTTGTTAACTGGCAGATGACTCTTCCTAGTTCTTGGATTTAGATTCATTGCGCATCCTATTTATGGGTGATGTAAAAGTCGGTAATGTTATGCCAATGTAATGATTTAGTCATTAGAGGCATATATATATATATATATATATATATATGTTCTGTAATGATAATTTATATTTTGATTATTTAATCTTCTCAAAATGAAGAATCATTTCTTTTATAATCACCACGTAGGAATTTCACGATTTACCGGTCTCAGTCGCTACTCGTTTGAGAAATCGACTAGTCGATATTGACTTTAAGTACACTATATAGCTCTAAAGACATCTTAAGAATCTCATGCCTATTTCAAACATATGTCTAACATATACGGAGTACCCTAATTATTATTAATGTAATTATATTGAAAAATTTAGGATATCAGAAATGTAGGATAATACTTTAGCACCACCCATCTCACGTACAAGGAGCCACAAGCTAAATAAACTTTTTGGGCATGAAAATAATTCATCAGGCTCTTTGATCAAGTAAGAGTTTTCGATTCAAAATCTTTAGCCATCAGGTAAAGAGAGAATATAAGCCATTGAAACTCACCATTTCAACAAATAATTCTTCTCTTCTATCATTGTAGTCATAGATAAATATAGAGTAGAGGGTAGCATTACAGCTCTCGATTGACAACTGGTACAATCATGACCTGTCACGTGTTCTTGGTAGTTTTGCTTCTTCGAAACGCATAAACAATCAAAGGAAGTTATATATTGCAATCTCACTACAAAAAAACATGATTTTTGCGACCATCGCAAATCGAATTTGCGATGAATTTAGCGACGGAAAAAATTCCATCGCTACTAGGTAGTCACAAAATTTTGCGACGGTTTTATTTTTAATTTCCGTTGTAAATTTGCGATGGAAAAAAATTCGTCGCAAAAATTCATCACAAAATTCGTCACAAATTACCCATGAACACTATCCGTCGCAAAGTTCGTTGCAAATATTTCGTCGCAAAATTCGTTGCAAATTAGCCACGAACATTGTCCGTCGCAAAATTCGTCGCAAATTAGCGACGAACTTTATTCTTCGCAAAATTCGTCTGAAATTTCGTCGTAAATTTCGTCGCAAAATTAGTCGCAAATTTCATCGCAAATTTAGTCGCAAAATTCGTCGCAAAATTCCACTACAAAAAAATGAGGTTTTTAGCAACGAATTTTGCGACGAAAAATTTGGCAAAATTCGTCGCTAAACGAATTTGCGACGAAAAAAATTCCGTCACTAATTCGGCGTCGCAAAATTTTGCGACGAAAAATATCAATTTTTGTCACTAACTTGCGATGAAATATATTCGTCGCAAAAGTCGTCGCTAATTATTCGTCACAAAATTCGTGGCAAATTATTCGTCGCAAAATTCGTTACTAATTATTCGTGGTAAAATTCGTCACAAATTATTCGTCGCTAATTATTCGTCACAAAATTCGTCGCAAATTATTCATCGCAAAATTCTTCGCTAATTATTTATCACTAATTATTCGTGGCAAAATTCGTTGCTAATTTCAACAAAAAAAAATTCATCGCTAATTTGCCAATACTTTTTTTGGGTCCGTAATTTTTTTTGGTCAATAATAGCAACGAATTTTTATTAATTATTTAGCGACAAATTTTTATTAATTCTTTAGCGACGAACTCTGCGACGAATATTATTTAGGGATGACTTCGATTTTAAATCTAATTAACAACAAAATTAATTCCTGCAATTTATATTTAACATTGATTAAGCACTTAATAACATGAAAATATTATAATAATATGAAAATGAAATACATTCATCTGCATTTTCCACAAGAATGACATGTTGAAATCTTTATACCGGTTACAAAGCATTGAACTATGTTAGCACTTGATAGCACATTTCGGTAGATCCGACCCCTTACCAAACCATAAAGTCCAAAGTAAGCTACTGAGACCTTCGATAATAAATAGGAATGATGCAAAAGAATAGGCCAAATAATTACATAAGAGGCGCCGTCATGTACAGGGAAAATAATACAGTCAATGCTAAGTTCAGTGACTTTTAAACTGAAAAAAGAACCAAAGACCAGAAATTGCCAATCGTGAATGAAAAAGGAGTAAATCGGTCCACGAAGAAGATATTTGAAGAGCAAATCATCTTCAAGCGCAAAGAGCACCATGAAACGAACTCCAAAAACTTCATCAATCAGGGAATGTCAAGTTCGATCAGCCTCATCTCAAAAAAAACAAAGCTTCCGAGTTCCAACGGCCAATAGGGAACATTGTAACGTGAGCAACAAACAATTTTGCCATCAGCAACACCATCGACCCACACAAAAAGCGGCCAAAGAACCAAACCACAGATCCACCCACACCAACAAAACCACAAAAAAGGAAAAAGCGGAAGAACTTCAGTTCGATTCAGCAATTACCAATGGTGATAAGGTGAAGAACGGACAGCTCCTTGGACAATTGATGACGACCGCCCCCGCCGGACTTGGCGCGAGCCGAATCGACCTGCTTCCTCCGCACCAGGCCCTTCAACCAACCCCCCGACGATCCACTCCCACCCGCCTTCTAGGAAACACCCAGAAAAGCCATCAGATCGAATTCAGACAAATCCTCAAATCCCCCCCACACGAAAGGGCCACGAATCGGAAGTTCCTTATATACACAACAGACTCAACAGCAAAAACCAAAAAACAAAAAAGAGAATCAAATGCCCCCACCCCAACCCCCTCCTCGGCGTATCTTCAGAGACGTGTCGAAGCGGACAACATCGAAACGATGACGAAATGAGCTACAGGGACAAAGCTACCCGCGTTTCCCTGCAAAGCTCGCGACGAATTCTGACCCCTGTCCGTCCACTACAAAAAAGCGGTTTTTTTCCGACAAAATTACCAACGAATTTTTCTGGAAAATTCGTTGGAAAACGAATTTCCAACGAATTTTCCAACGAAAAAAAATTCGTTGGAAATTCGTCGTCGGAAAATTTTCCAACAAAAAATTTCAAATTTCGTTGGAAATTTCGTTGGAAAAAATTTTATTGGAAAATTCGTTGGTAATATTTCGTTGGAAAAATCGTGGCAAAATTCATCGGTAATTATTCGTTGGAAAAATCGTTGCAAAAATTTCGTTGGAAAATTTGTTGGAAAAATTTCGTTGGTAAATTTGTTGAAAAAATTTGTTGGAAAATTTGTTGCAAAAAAATTTGTTGGAAAATTTGTTGAAAAAATTTCGATGGAAATTTCGTCGGTAATTATTCGTTGGTAAATTCGTGAGAAAAATAATTTCGAAAAAAAAATATTTTTGGTGATGAATCGCGGGAAAATTTTCGGACATTTCCGACGAAATTTCCAACGAAAAACTCAGTACAATTTGTTGGAAAAAAATTTTCCAACAAATTTTCCAACGAAAAATTTATTCGTAGGAAATTCGTCGTTGGAAAATTTTCCAACGAAAAATACATTTTCGTTGGAAATTTTGAGCCAAAAAAAAATTTCCTGGGGAAAATTCTCTGTGAAAATTTGTTTAGGATGAATAAATATTTCGTTGGAAAATTTGTTGCAAAAAATTCGTTGGAAATTTTCGTTGGAATTATTCGTTGGAAAATTTTGTTGGAAAAAATTCGTTGGAAATTTTCGTTGCAAAAAATTCGTTGGAAATTTTCGTTGAAAAAATTTTCGTTGGAAATTTTCGTTGGAAAAAATTTTCGTTGCAAATGTATTCGTTGGAAATTTTCGTTGCAAAAATTTTCGTTGGAAGAAATTCGTTGGAAAAATTTCGTTGGAAATTTTCGTTGCAAAAAATTTTCGTTGGAAAATTTTCGTTGCAAATGTATTCGTTGGAAATTTTCGTTGCAGAAAATTTCGTTGGAAATATTTCGTTGAAAGAATTCGTTGGAAAAAAGTTTGTTGGAAATTTGGTTGGAAAACGTTCGTTGGAAAAATTCATTGGAGAATTTGTTGCAAATATGTCATTGGTAATTTCATGATAAACCATAAATATTTCGTTACAAATTACCCCGTTAATTGTTCGTTACAAAATACGTCCGTAATTATTATGGAAAAAAATCGTTACTAATTTGCAACAATATTTTTTTCCGATAAATTGCAATGTATTTTTGTTTTCGCTAAATTGCGACGAAATATCAGGACAATTTCGAATTGAAATCTAATTTGCAATGTATTTTTTTTTCGCTAAATTGCGACGAAATATCAGGACAATTTCGAATTGAAATCTAATTAGATATGCTTCAATGCATAAATTGCAGAATATCAAATGATGATATTAGATATTCAATCTCATAATACAATCTCATAATACACAAAGATAGCTAAGCAAAAAAGAACATCCATTAATACATTCAAACAATAGAAAGGACGGGAAACAACCATAAGACCTTTGCAGCTCCGGTACTAGCCATGACATCAGGAACAGTCAGCTGTATCGACACCTGATGAAATATGAAAACATAAATAAAAATATGTAATATGTTCAAAATATAAAAAAAAGCATTTATGCATTGAAGTGAAACTAGCTATAAGAAAAATGTTCTTACCTAAGGGGAACTGACAATAAAATCATCATTAGCATCATCACCAATCGCCGCATCATCGTGTGGCTCATCAATATGCCCATGACCGACTACATTAACAGGAGGTACAGGAGGAACCTCATTTCGATCGATGTCGAGGCGTCGCATGACATATTGCAGTTGTGCATTCATCACTCTAATTTGTTCGTCCTTCTGATCAAGTAAAAACTTCCATTGTTCGTCCTTCTGAACAAGTAACTGTTTCAATTCGTCCATTTCTTGGGCCATGTGCTCCTCATGACGTGTCCTCCTTGCAAAAGGTGCATTTGAGGATGAAGTTGCAGCACCCTTCGATTTAAACATTCTTGACAATGATCCCATGCCAAATATTTTTCCCCCTTTCATCCCACCCGCTGCCTTCACCCATAATGCCATACTGTCAACCGATGGCTTAGACACAGCAACACCATCACCACCACCCCCATCATCACCACCACCAGAACCACTAGCAGTGTTCATCAAAAGTTGATCATATTTTTCCTATATTAACAATATAGATAAAAATAAAATAAATTCGTATATATTACCATAAATATTGAAAACATGCATGATTTTCATTCTAGTTTCCATAAAATTCCAAACTATAATATTACATACCTTAGTTTCTCTTGCCCGATCGACAATCCATGTCTTATCCTTTCTCTGAAATGTGCGTTCAAATGTAGCTGCAAATGTGGGTTCCGTCCCCAATTCATCCGCCTACAAAAATGTAATAAAAATTAGACACCATTGAATTAAATGAACTTACAAGTTTACATGGACTTACCATTCTTCTCTTATGCTCGCCGATGCTAATAGAGCCCCCAGCATATGTGGCTGACGCAGACCCATCACTAGAACTAGAAGTTCGATTCTTCTTGTTCTGTTCACATCTTTTCTTATGCTTCTCAGTTTCCCAAGTTCTCCTCATTTCTATCCAATCGTTCGCTGTAATGAAATCCGGCTTTTCTTTCATTCTCTTCGCTTTATGTATCACATAACGCATGTGATCACCCACTTTCTTCTTAAAGATTCTTCTAACCTCAGCCTCTTCCATTTCATCCCACGTGAACTTACGCTACAATCAATAGCAAAATCAACGAAAAGTAAATATAATGGTCACAAGTGAAATATCCCTGACAATGCACCAGACAATTCGTGCCAAATTTCATGATTGACCATCAGTATGTTATGCCGAACTTACATTGTGAGAAAATGAATAAAAACAACACTAACCTTGAACTCATTCCACCACAAAGTCTTTATTTCTTTAGGAGCGCTGCTGAAAGTTGAAAACTGCCCTATCCAACAGTTATTGACTATTCTATTAAGTTCCCTCACAACATGCGTAGATTCCGTAAATCTGAAAACATATTATAACAATATAGATAATAAGACAATCAAGCATATGAAAAATTACCTACATGGACAATTTTATTTACATGCATAAATTAAATATACGTACAAAAAAAAATTACTTACGAATCTCCGCATGGGTATATAACGAATCGGGTATCTTCTTCCTCATTTGAGTGTTGCACTGATGAAGAATGTGGCACCCAAGGAGATGGAATGTCCGGCAGTTCTTCCTGAACATGTTGCGGGTCGGAAGATGGGCCAATGTGTCCGTATTGTTGCTGGTCATATGGTAAAACAGGGTTCGTTGGCAGGGCGGGGGAAGAGGATAGGGTCGGGGACGAGGATGAAGACGCCGAGAGGCCCGATCTTCTCTGTGCAGCCCCACTCCGCATGTCACCTCCTCGATTATACTAACAAATATTACATATGTTAGACAAATATTTAAAAAAATATAAACAGGCATTAGGGACATAAAATGAAATATTTTTCCTTACCATTTTGTATTAGATATCAAGAAATAAATTTAAGAAATAGAAATTAACAGAGTACCGCCTCTGATAAATGGCCAAGTCACTGGTCCTAATCGAAAGAACCTATTACAATATTGATCACATCATATGTCAGTAAACCGAAATATGAAGCATATTTAATTTGCAAATCAAATAATAAGTCCGAGACCAAATTAAAATTGCGTCGGCGATCCCTTCACCCGGCCGCCGGAAAGCGCCCCCGGCCGGAATCCGGCGGCCGGAAACAGCCGCCGACCGGAATCCGGCGGCCGGAAAGCAGGCCCCCCGACCGGAATCCGGCCGCCACCCTCCACGCCGGATTCCGGCCGCCGGAAACCGGCGCCCCGGCCGGAATCCGGCAGCCACCCCCCGGCCGGAATCCGGCCGCCACACCCCCGGCCGGATTCCAGCCGCGAACCGCCCTCCCCCACCCCCCCCGGTCACAACCCCCACCCGCGCGGCCCCGGAATCCCCCTCCCCCGGCCGCAACCCCCCACCTCCCCCGGCGGCGACCCCCCCCCCCCCCCCCGTCCGCCCCCACCGGCGGCGACCCCCACCCCACCCGGCCGCCACCCCCCTAACCGGGCAGTCGCGACCCCCCCCCCCCGCCGCAACACCCGCCTCCGGCCGCAACACCCCCACCCGCGCGACCGCGACCCCCCCCCCCCCCCCGCCCCCCGGCGGCGACCCCCACCCCACCCGGCCGCTACCCCCCCTCCGCGCGGCCGCGACCCTGCCCGGCCGCAACACCCCTCCCCCCCCCCCCGAGGCCGCGACTCCCTCTCCCCCCCGAGGCCGCGACTCCCTCTCCCTCCCCCGGCCGCGACACCCCTCCCCCGCCGCGAGAACCCCTCCGCCCGGCCCCGACCCCCCCCCCCCCCCCCCCCCCGCGCGAAACCCCCCGGCCACTACCCCGCGCGGCCGCCACACGGCATCTCGGCCTCAGCCCCCCATTCCCCGCGGCCCCAACAGTACAGATTTGTACTTACCACGGACGGCGACGTCGAGGCGGTCGGCGAGGGCGGCGACGGCAAGGCGGACGGCGAGGGTTGCGACGGCAAGGCGTACGGCGAGGCCGGCGACGTGGAGGTGGACGTCGAAGACAAAGAGGAGAAAGGATTTACGTTGTAGTACTCGGTAGACACAAATAATAGAGTTACCGAAGAAAAGAAGGTAGGTTTTTTATTTTCGTTGGAAAATTCGTTGGAATTTCCAACGAATTTTCCAACGAATCCAAATTTCCAACGTAATTTGCAACAAAAATAAAATTTCTAACAAATTTTCCAACAAATTCGAAAAAATTTTCGTTGGAAATTTACCAACAAAATTTCCAACGCTGCTACACTATAATTTTGTTGGAAATTTGCAACAAAATTTCCAACAAAATTGGAACAAATACAATTATTGCACATGAAATTACAATTTGGTTGGAAAATTCGTTGGATTTTCCAACGAATTTTCCAACAATCACAAGGAAAAAACGTAAAATTCAAATTTGTTGGAAAATTCGTGGGAAATTCCCACGAATTTTCCAACGAAATAAATTTGCGCGCTTAACAAAACATTGAATATTCGTTGGAAAATTCGTGGGAAATTACCCACGAATTTTCCAACGAAATTAAAATAACGGTGTAAACGTAGACGTTTTTGAAAAATTCGTTGGAAAATTCGTCGGAAATTGCCACGAATTTTCCAACGAATTTTGATAATTCCGATTTTTATTTACAGAAAGAAGTATTTCGTTGGAAAAGTCGTGGGTAATTTCCCACAAATTTGCCAACGAAATTTCAAAAGTGTACTTTTTCATTGGCATGTCAAATTTGTTGGAAAATTCGTGGGAAATTACCCACGAATTTTCCAACAAAATAAAACTCACGGTGAAAAGTCGGGGTTTTATCTAATTAGTTGGAAAATTCGTGGGAAATTCCCACGAATTTTCCAATGAATATTCAAAATCTACTTTTTGGATTAAAAGTCATATTTGTTGGAAAATTCGTGGGAAATTACCCACGAATTTTCCAACGAAATTCAAATAACGGTGAAAAATTGCCGGTTATATAATATTCGTTGGAAAATTCGTGGGAGATTCCCACGAATTTTCCAACGAATTTAATAATTCCGTTTTTTATTTAAAGAAAGCATATTTCGTTGGAAAATTCGTGGGTAATTTCCCACGAATTTTCCAACGAATTTTCAAAAAATACTTTTGGGCTGAAAAGCCAAATTTGTTGGAAAATTCGTGGGAAATTACCCACGAATTTTCCAACGAAATTAAAATCACGGAGAAAAATTGCGGGTTATATAAAATTCGTTGGAAAATTCGTGGGTAATTTCCCACGAATTTTCCAACGAATTTAATAATTCCGTTTTTTATTTAAAGAAAGCATATTTCGTTGGAAAATTCGTGGGTAATTTCCCACGAATTTTCCAACGAATTTTCAAAAATACTTTTGGGCTGAAAAGCCAAATTTGTTGGAAAATTCGTGGGAAATTACCCACGAATTTTCCAACGAAATTAAAATCACGGAGAAAAATTGCGGGTTATATAAAATTCGTTGGAAAATTCGTGGGTAATTTCCCACGAATTTTCCAACGAATTTAATAATTCCGTTTTTTATTTAAAGAAAGAGTATTTCGTTGGAAAATTCGTGGGTAATTTCCCACGAATTTTCCAACGAATTTAATAATTCCGTTTTTTATTTAAAGAAAGAATATTTCGTTGGAAAATTCGTGGGTAATTTCCCACGAATTTTCCAACGAATTTTCAAAAAATACTTTTGGGATGAAAAGCCAAATTTGTTGGAAAATTCGTGGGAAATTACCCACGAATTTTCCAACGAAATTAAAATGACGGAGAAAAATTGCGGGTTATATAAAATTCGTTGGAAAATTCGTGGGTAATTTCCCACGAATTTTCCAACGAATTTAATAATTCCGTTTTTTATTTAAAGAAAGAATATTTCGTTGGAAAATTCGTGGGTAATTTCCCACGAATTTTCCAACGAATTTTCAAAAAGTACTTTTGGGATGAAAAGCCAAATTTGTTGGAAAATTCGTGGGAAATTACCCACGAATTTTCCAACGAAATTAAAATGACGGAGAAAAATTGCGGGTTATATAAAATTCGTTGGAAATTTCGTGGGTAATTTCCCACGAATTTTCCAACGAATATTCAAAATGTACTTTTTAGATGGAAAGTCAAATCTGTTGGAAAATTCGTGGGAAAATACTCCCACGAATTTTCCAACGAATTTTATAATTCCGTTTTTTATTTAAAGAAAGAATATTTCGTTGGAAAATTCGTGGGTAATTTCCCACGAATTTCCCAACGAATTTGAATTTTCGCGGACAACAATGAATTCGTTGGAAAATTCGTTGGAAAATCCAACGAGTTTTCCAACTAAATTGAAATTAATGTGGAATAATTGTATTTGTTCCAATTTTGTTGGAAATTTCGTTGCAAATTTCCAACAAAATTATTAATAGTGTAACAGCGTTGAGAATTTTCTTGGTAAATTTCCGAGGAAAATGATATGCCATGTTGTTGGAATTTTGTTGGTAAATTTGTTCCAATTATGCGAAAGTTGTTGGAAAATTCGTGGGAAATGACAACAAATTTTCCAACGTCTTTAATTTGGTAAACGAAATTTTAATTTTGTTGCAAAGTTCGTTGAAAAACTCGAATGAATTATGCAACGTTTTTAAAATTAACCGAAAATAAGGTTTTCCAATATGAAATTATTACAATACAAATATAATATACGAAATTGTGAAATTATTGTAATATCAGGCGAATTAGCGACAAATTGTCATGCTAACAACAACGAGAACAATGACAATAATAATTACGACAACGGAAATATTAAAAATTACTACAACAACAAAACACACATAAATTATTACTAGTAATTAGACATAATTAGTAAAATGTCTCAAAAATCATAATCTTCATCTGCATCTTCACCTTCTTCTTCTTCTTCTTCTTCTTCGTCTTCGTCTTCGTCTTCTTCTTCATCTTCATCTTCATCTTCTTCCTGATCCTCATCTTCATATTCTGTCTCCAAATCACATTGTGCACCAACTTGAAAATTTGATTCCCGAATTTCAGTTGGATCTACATCGATCATCGCACCACATGGATCTCGTAAAGTAGGAATGTTATATTCAGCAGTTTCGTTCATGTTACGAACTTCCTCTTGTTGATATGCCGTGTCCTTCCAGTGTTCCTCGATTTTCTTTCTTGCTTTGGTTTTGCATACAGCCCACCAATCGGCTTTGTCACGCTTCAAACTAGGATATGATGCATAATAGACTTGAATTGCTTGTTGTGCCAAGACAAATGGTTCATATTTCATATATCTTTTCTTGTGATTTATTTCAACCAAATTAAATTTGGTATGCACATTCATTCCTTTCACGGGGTCGAACCACATGCATTTAAATAAGACAACTCGCATTAACGGTCCATGGTACTCAATCTCTATGATTTCATCCAACAAGCCATAAAAATCACCTTGCAAATTGCCACCAGTAGATGACTGAACACACACCCCACTATTCATTGTGGCCTTTCCCATTCCATATTCGCGAGTGTGAAAATTATACCCGTTAATGAAATATGCTGGCCAAGTTCTTACTCTTGACTTTGGACCCCACGACAGATGATATAGCATTCCTTCTTGTCCAACTTGAGCATCAATATTTTGAACCTAAGGTGACACACACGTAATGTCAATAATATATATTTCAAAATATGATGTATAAAAAATTCGAATCAACAGGATTTTGTCCATTTTCAACTTACATATGTTTTGAACCATGTTGCAAATTGTTCCTGGCACAAACGGTCAAACTCATTTGGTGGTAATCCATACATTGAATTTCGGAAATTCCTAATAAGAAATACCATTTATGTATTAGCAACGGTTCGACACAATTATTTGACGTAAACAAGGCAAATGTACACTTACTCGAAGTATGGCTGAACTTCTGGACAATTCAATAAAATATATGTATGGGCTGCGAGCTTTTCTTCACCTGTTAAGTGACGAAACTTACATGTGCCGCTAGGTCGACCCAAATAATTGAATATGGAGAATGATGTGCAATTGGGATCAATGGGACCCTCATCATTTCTTCCAGCTCTACGCCTCTTGCACTGTACGTGCGGCTCAAAATAGTATGATGCAAATGTTGTTACTTCTTCCACAATATATGCATTACAAATTGAAGCTTCGACACATGCCTTATTCTTCACTTTTTTCTTCAAATGATATAAGAACCTAGTTGCAGTAGCAAACAGTTTATCGAAACAGAATATGATCATTAAGTAATTTCACATTTAATTAAAATAACATTTACCTCTCAAATGGATACATCCATCGAAATTGGACGGGACCTGCAACTTTGGCCTCATAAGGCAAGTGAACTAAGAGATGCTCCATTGAATCAAAGAATGATGGAGGAAATATTCTTTCTAAGTTGCAAAGAATAATTGGAATATCTCTCTCTAGTTTCTCCATGTGTGATGATTTCAACGTTGTTGAGCAAATATCATGCAGGAAATTACTTAACTCTGTAATGGCGCCCCATACAAAGTTTGGTAGAACTTCTTTGAAGGCTATTGGAATTAATCTTTCCATGAATATATGACAATCATGACTCTTCATACCTGTCAATTTGCATTCATTCATATCAACGCATCTGCCGAGATTGGAAGCATATCCATCAGGAAAGCGCACCGATTTCAACCATTGACAAATGACCCGTCTCTGCTCCTTGTCCAAGGTATAAACTGCTTTGGGTTTCGGTCCCCTGCTGCTTGCATCCACATCCAGTGTTGGGCGATCGCAAATATTCCTCATATCTTTTCTTGCGTTCAAGTTGTCTTTTGTTTTTCCAGTGACATCCATCACAGTATTTATGATATTGTCGAAAACGTTCTTCTCTATGTGCATGACGTCAAGATTATGATGAATAAGATGGGCATTCCAATATGGTAGATCCCAAAATAAACTGCGTTTAGTCCACTTATGCGTATTTCCGTACGCATAAGTTGCGCCGTGCGGGTTTTCAATAACAGTTGGAAACTCTTGCACGCGTTCCCATATTTGCTGCCCAGTCAACCTCAATGGTGGATGTGTTCTTTCGATCCTATTCTTGATGAACTCTTTTTTATTCCTTCTGAATGTATGATTAAGCGGCAAAAATTGCCTGTGACAATCAAAATAGCAGGCCTTCTTACCATGTTTTAATCTGAAAGCCTTCGATCTCTCCATACAAATCGGACATCCTAAGAGCCCAGCTGTACTCCATCCAGATAACATTCCATAAGCGGGGAAATCATTTATCGTCCAAAGAAGCGCAGCCTTCATTACAAATGTTTGGTCAGTAGAAACGTCATACGTAGGGACACCTTCAACCCATAGCCGTTGTAACTCTTCAATCAAAGGTTGCATATAAATATCTATGGCCTTTTTCGGATTTTGCGGGCCAGGCACGATCAATGTCAAAAACATATAAGGTGTCTTCATGCACATACCGGGTGGAAGATTGTACGGCGTTAAGATAACTGGCCAACATGAATAACTTTTTCCTGATTTCCCAAATGGGGCAAATCCATCAGCACACAGACCTAACCTGATGTTTCGAGGCTCAAGCGCAAACTCGGGGTATGTTCTATCAAAATGTTGCCATGCCTCTGCATCTGAAGGATGACACATTAGATCCTCTTCTGTTTCATGATTTGCATGCCAAGTCATATGTTGAGCAGTGGCTTGCGACGCATAAAGCCTTTGCAACCTTGGGATTAACGGCAAATAAAACATTTGCTTGCATGGTCTACGCTTCTGATGACGACCCTGCCTCCTGTTAATCTTGTACCTGGGTTGGTCACAGAATTTGCAAGATTCTGCATATTCATCATCTCTCCAATATAACATACAACCCATAGCACATACATCAATTCGTATAACTGGAAGACCTAAGTTATTCACCAACTTTTTCATATCGTAAAAGTCATTCGGCATGATGTTATCACGAGGCATTGTTTCTCGCATCACTTCAACAAAAGAGTTGAAGCAATCCACGGACACATTATGCTCTGCCTTGATATTTAAAAGTCTTGCGGTCACTGATACCTGTGTGTGGTTATCACAACCTGCCCATAAAGGTTCATCTGCTGTTTGCAACATTTCCTGGAAATGATTAGATTGAGAAGTTCCGTCACACACATTCTCATCACAACATGTAACTCCTATCTCTTCCAATTCTGCTCCATGACTAGTTCCCACTTGTTCGGGTGCATGAGTAAAACTAGTACTTGCATGATTCAATTCTGAATAGAAATTATGACCGGCTTCATCAAACACCATCCCCTGATATGAGTTCAATTGTTCGAAATAGCTACATTCTTCCCTAACTGTAAATTGATCGCTTCCTCGATATCCGTCATCATATATAAATGGTTCACCATGGCTAGTCCAATTATAATAGTTCGGAGTAAATCCAAATCTACACAGATGTTCTCTAACTTTATCAATGACTTGAAATTTTCCATTACTGCACTTTTTACATGGACACCTTAATTTATTTCCATCCATAAACTCATATTTTGTACTAGCAAAGTTCAGAAAAAGTTCTAACCCGATACGAAACTCATCAGTCAATCCTTGCCGTCCGGGTAAATTCTTATTATACATCCAACCCCTGTCTCTTTGCATTTTCTCTGCATAAAAAAATAGTCCTGAATTATCATATATATTGTTTAATATTGTTAATAAAAACCATAAAATGCAAAACATACAATTATGTTGTTCACGAAACAATTACTTTAAACTTGAAAAATTCGGAAAATTTACAATGTGAAGAAAACTTACCAAGTATTTGGCTGAAATCTTTGTAGTAGAAAGTGGACAATTTGATGAGAATTGCAACGTTCAATTGCTTAGCGACGACTTCCAATGGACACGTACCTAAAAAAAAAATAATTACATAAGATTCGTCTATAAAATACATTTTATTTTTTCCTTTCTTTTTCTTTCCCTTTTTTTTCCCTTTCTTCTTAGCCGGGCCGGCGACCGACAAGGTTATGGGCATCTCATAGATATGACAAAATTTCCAACGAAATTTCCAACGATTTTCTATTATGCCGAACAATAATGTGGTATTAAATGCGTTATAAAATTGGTGGGAAATTTTCCTACGCAATGTATACAAACCATTTCGGAACGATTTTCTTCCAATGAATTGGTTTTTTGCACGCGATGCAAAAATAGTTGTAAATTTTCGGAGGAATTTTCCAACGTATTTATATTAACCCGAACAAGAAGGTGTTTTGACTTATTTGAAAAAATGAAGGGAAATTTCTCACGAATTTTTCAACGAAAAATTTACACAACAAAATTAATGTACCGAATATCGAAATTCATTGCAAAAGACGATAGAAATTTCCAACGAATTTTGTAATGAATTTTCGAATATGAATAAAAATAATGTGTTCTTTGAATTCGTCGGAAATTTCCAACGAAATTTCCCTTGAATTTCGACAATATGTGGAAAAATAAGGTTTGGTATAAATTCGTTAGAAAATTCGTGGGAAATTTCTAACGAATAAAAATCACATTATATTTACTAAATAATATAAATTCGTTGGAAAATTCGTGGGAAATTACCCACGAATTTTCCAACGAAATATTTTTTGCGGTAAACGAAATACTTTTGAAAATTCGTTGGAAAATTCGTGGGAAATTACCCACGAATTTTCCAACGAAATATTTTTTGCGGAAAAACGAAATACTTTTGAAAATTCGTTGGAAAATTCGTGGGAAATTACCCACGAATTTTCCAACGAAATATTTTTTGCGTAAAACCGAAATACTTTTGAAAATTCGTTGGAAAATTCGTGGGAAATTTCCCACGAATTTTCCAACCAATTTCAAGAACTTTTACTTTTTAACCGAATTATAAAAGTTTCGTTGGAAAATTCGTGGGAATTTCCCACGAATTTTCCAACGAATTTAGTTCACCTCAACTTTCTATCCGGAAAATTAAAATTTCGTTGGAAAATTCGTGGGAAATTTCCCACGAATTTTCCAACTAAAATTTTTATCGGAAAACAAAAAACTTTTGAAAATTCGTTGGAAAAATTCGTGGGTAATTACCCACGAATTTCCCAACGAATTTGTTTACTTGAATTTTAAAACCCGAAATTTAACTTCGTTGGAAAATTCGTGGGAATTTTCCCACGAATTTTCCAACGAAATATTTTTTCCGGAAAAGCAAAATACTTTCTCAAAGTCGTTGGAAAATTCGTGGGAAATTTCCCACGAATTTTCCAACGAATTTAGTGCACAAGAACCGTACAACCTGAAAATTAGCTTGGTTGGAAAATTCGTGGGAATTTTCCCACGAATTTTCCGACGAAATATTTTTTCGGAAAAACAAAATACGTTTACAAATTCGTTGGAAAATTTGTGGGAAATTACCCACGAATTTTCCAACGAATTTGAACAAAATGAACTTTTTAACCGTAATTACAAAATTTGTTGGAAAATTCGTGGGAAAATTCCCACGAATTTTCCAACGATAGTTTCTTGCGCAAAACAACAAAAACTTTTTAATATTCGTTGGAAAATTCGTGGGAATTTTCCCACGAATTTTCCAACAAATTTTGTTCAAGTGAACTTTCTTTCGGGTGATTAAAATTCGTTGGAAAATTTGTGGGAAATTTCCCACAAATTTTCCAACGAATTTTCAAAATAGTAATTTTTAATTAGAATTTACTATTTGTTGGTAAATTCGTGGGAAATTACCCACGAATTATCCAACGAAATTTTCTTTTTTGGAAATCCAAAAACTTTTGAAAATTTGTTGGAAAATTCGTGGGAACTTTTCCACGAATTTTCCTACGAAAACCTTTTTGCAGCACACCGAACTGAACTGGAACACAATGTTTCGAACCAAATTAGAAGACAACTAAATTAATGCACCGAAAATTGAACACAACTAAACTATACTAAAACACATTGTCGACAAACACTATGCCAAAAAAACTTCCCAAGTATATATTATCAAGTATTTGCGTAGTTCGGTGAAATTACCGTGGCTGGCAAGGCGGACGGCAAAGGCGGCGGCCACGAGGAGGACCGCGAGGTGCACGCCGAAGAGGAAGACTAGAAAGAGAGTCTCGTGAGTAAAAAATTATCGTTACACGTCAAATGATTGTTGCCGATTATATAAACATGTTTTGCAACGAACTTTGCAACAACGTAAAAGTTTCCAACGAATTACACCGTTCCGGTCAATAATTGCACCGAATTATTTCCAACGAATAAAATTTCGTTGGTAATTTCCAACGAAATTATATTCGTTGGTAATTACCAACGAATTTTCCAACAAATATATAAAAATGTCGAAAAAAATCAATTTAAAAAATCGTCGGAAAATTCGTTGGTAATTTCCAACGAAATTTTATTCGTTGGAAATTACCAACGCATTTTGCGACAAAAATCACACAATTAGAAAATTGCCGAAAATTTATATATTCGTTGGAAAATTCGTTGGTAATTACCAACGAATTTTCCAACGGATATATAAAAAATGTCTAAAAAAATCAATTTTAAAATCGTCGGAAAATTCGTTGGTAATTTCCAACGAAATTTTATTCGTTGGAAATTACCAACGCATTTTGCGACGAAAATAGCGCAATTTGAAAAATTGCCGGAAAATTATAATTTCGTTGGAAAAGTCGTTGGTAATTACCAACGAAATTTCCAACGGATTTAAAAAAGTCGACAAAAAATCAATTTCAAAAATCGTCGGAAAATTCATTGGTAATTTCCAACGAATTTTTATTCGTTGGTAATTACCAACCCATTTTCCGACGAAAATCGCCCAAATTTGAAAAATTGCGGGAAAATTATAAATTGGTTGGAAAATTCGTTGGTAATTACCAACGAATTTTCCAACGGATATATAAAAAATGTCTAAAAAAATCAATTTTTAAAATCGTCGGAAAATTCGTTGGTAATTTCCAACGAAATTTTATTCGTTGGAAATTACCAACGCATTTTCCGACGAAAATAGCGCAATTTGAAAAATTGCCGGAAAATTATAAGTTCGTTGGAAAAGTCGTTGGTAATTACCAACGAAATTTCCAACGGATTTAAAAAAGTCGACAAAAAATCAATTTCAAAAATCGTCGGAAAATTCATTGGTAATTTCCAACGAATTTTTATTCGTTGGTAATTACCAACGCATTTTCCGACGAAAATCGCCCAAAATTTGAAAAAATGCGGGAAAATTATAAATTCGTTGGAAAATTCGTTGGTAATTACCAACGAATTTTCCAACGAATATAAAAATGTCTAAAAAAATGAATTTTTAAAATCGTTGGAAAATTCGTTGGTAATTTCCAACGAAAGTTTTTTCGTTGGAAATTACCAACGAATTTTACAATGAAAAATATTTCGTTGGAAATTACCAACGAATTTTCCAACGAAAACTGTTTTGTTGGAATTTACCAACGAATTTTCCAACTAATTTTAGTCGTTGGAAAATACCAACGAAATTTCCAACGAAATATTTTTTGTTGGAATTTTCCAACGAATTTTCAAATTCGTTGGAAAATTTGTCGCAATTTTGCGACGAAAATTTTTCGTTGGAAAATTTTCGTGGCAAAAAGCCGTTTTTTTTGTAGTGGTCCGTCGCCCCCAATTACTTCGTGTGCGGGTCGAATCGCTACTTGCTAGAGCTTCTTTATAGGATTGAAGCGATAATAAACAACCGAAGCAGCTTTTTCTTCAATATCAGTAAGTTCATCAGCGACAGCACCATCTTCTGAGACAACAGCACCATCCTCTTGCTCCGCCTCCTCCATCTCTAATTTCTCGGGGAGCTCCTCCTTGCCCTCGACGGGGCAGGAGCCGCCGCCCCTTCGGGCTCCGCGGCCTCTAGGGCTCCGGAGGCCATGGCGAGGAGTCGCGGGAGGAAGCGCGGGGTGAAGGGGTACCGAAAACCCCAGCGAGTGCGAGCGGTTTGGGGGAGGGAAGAAGGAGAAGGAGAAATAGAAGGAGGGGTGGGGTGTATCTGATCGAGATAAACGAAAAAGGGAGAGGGAGGGAGAACAGCGAGGCTGGATCTGAGGAATCAGGAGAGAGAGAGAGAGAGAGAGAGAGAGAGAGAGAGAGAGAGAGAGAGAGAGAGAGAGAGAGAGAGAGAGAGAGAGAGAGAGAGAGGGAGGTGACGGGCAACGCAAAATTAGTGACGAACAGAAAAGTTCGTCGCTATGGGCGGTGAGGGCGGGCAACGCAAAATTAGCGACGAAATAGGTAAATGCGTAGCAAATTAGCTATGAATTTTACCACAGAAAAAAAAATTAGTCGGGTAGAACTTCCTTTCTGTGGCTAAATCCATGGTAAATTTACCACGAAAAAAAAATTAGTCGGGTAAGATGCCGAAAGACTTAAATTCGTGGCTAAATCCGTGACAAATTAGCCACTGATTTAGTCACGGAAAAAAAATTAGTCGGGCAATCCGTGGCTAAATTCATGGCAAATTAGCCATGGATTTAGCCACGAATTTGAATTCATGGCTACATCCGTGGCAAATTTGCCACGAATTTAGCCACAGAAAAAAAAATTAGTCGGGTAAGACTTCCTTTCTGTGGCTAAATCCGTGGCTAATTTGCCACGGGAAAAAATTAGTCGGTGCCGAAAGACTTAAATTCATGGCTAAATCCGTGGCAAATAAGCCACGGAAAAAAAAATTGGTTGGGTAAGACTTCCTTTCCGTGGCTAAATCCGTGACAAATTTGCCACGGAAAAAAAATCAGTCGGGTAAGACTTCCTTTCCGTGGCTAAATCCATGGCAAATTAGCCACGGAAAAAAGGTTAGCCGGGTAAGGTGCCGAAAGACTTAAATTCGTGGCTAAATCAGTGGCAAATTAGCCACGGAAAAAAAATTAGTCAGGCAAGACTTCCTTTTCATGGCTAAATTTGTGGCTAATTTGCCACGGAAAAAAATTAGTCGGGTAAGGTGCCGAAAGACTTAAATTTGTGGCTAAATCCGTGGCAAATTAGCCACGGAAAAAAAAATTAGTCGGGTAAGACTTCCTTTCCGTGGCAAAATCTGTGGCACATTAGCCACGGAAAAAAAATTAGTCGGGTAAGGTGCTGAAAGACTTAAATTCGTGGCTAAATCCGTAGCAAATTAGCCACGGAAAAAAAATTAATCGGGTAAGACTTTCTTTCCGTGGCTAAATCCGTCGCTAATTTGCCACGGATTTAGCCACGAAAAAAAAATTAGTCGGGTAAGGAGCTGAAAGACTTAAATTCGTGGTTAAATTCGTGGCAAATTAGCCACGGAAAAAAAAATTAGTCGGGTAAGGTGCCGAAAGACTTGCCACGGAAAAAAAAAAATTAATTGGGTAAGACTTCCTTTCTGTGGCTAAATCCGTGGCAAATTTACCACGGAAAAAAAATTAGTCGGGTAAGATTTTTTTTCGTCGCAAATTAGCGACGGCAAAAAAATTCGTCGTAAATTAACGACGGATTTTTTTTTGTCGCAAATTCAGTGATGGAAAAAAAATTCGTCGCTAATTCTGTCGCAAATTACCGATGAATAATTTTTTGTGGCAAATTCCGTCGCAAATTAGCGACAGATTTTTTTGTCGCAAGTTCCGTCATAAATTAGCGACGAATTTTTTTTCCATCGCAAATTAGTGACGAATTTTTTTTTTTTGCAAATTCCGTCGGAAATTTGTGAAGAAAAATTTCTCGTCGCTAATTTGCAATGAATTTAGTTTTCGTCGTAAATTCCGTGGCAAATTAGCGATGAATAATTTTTCGTCGCTAATTTCCGTAGCTAAATCCTTATTTTTTTGTAGTGCTTGGAGAAGAGACTCCGCAAAAGAGGTCATCAGATCATCGTCTAACTTTGGGGAAGACAATATTCAAGTTTCAGAGTTTTAAGATGGCTGGCAATCGCGAGAGCATAAACATTGATGATCATAAAACCTGGGAGCAGAGAAGGGCCAAATTGAAAGCACTGGAGTCGGTAGTAAATGAAAGACAGCTTCCACTAGAATCCAAATATCGTGTGTATCTGCTGCTATGCACCGCCTTGAAAGAAGGCAACGTCGACCAGTTCATCGAGGCCCTCGAAAAGTATTCTGCCGAGACACACGAAAAAGGAAATATAAAAAAGGGGTCCCCGGTTGTTCGGAGAGCTGGGTCGGACAAGCAGGTCGCGGCCATTAGGGTTTCCAGCGAGTCGGGTCACGGCTAACGGACAGGTCAGGTTCGTGGGTCGAAATCGGATAGGGTTTTATTTAGTGTACGATCTTTAGAGTGTTTATTAGGTTTTGGGCCATTTCGTAGTTGGCCAAAATAGGTTGTGGGTCGACTTTTTTTTAAGTTTTGAAATTTCGATTTCTTGTTGGGCCATGGGCTTTCTTTTTTTAAAAAAAAATTTCGGGCTGGGCCATTTTCTTTTTTAATTTGCCAGACCGGGCTCAATTAATGAACCCGGTCCGGTCGTGGATCCGGGCCGGCGCGCCCAGATGTGGAGATCCGACCCAGGTCCCTCTTTATATTATATTATATTATATTATTTTAATATTAATTTTTTTAAAAAAAATAATAAAAAAATTTCGAAAAATAAAAAAAATCTATTTGGACTTTGAAATTGATTTTTTTTTGCCCTATTGTGTGATTAGAGTAATGTTTGATTGCACGTTGTTTGGTTCCTACACTTTAAATTGCGTGTTTAATTTAACCTCGAACGTGATTGATCATGCATGTTGGGTTCGGGTATTGACGGTTGCTTCCCTTAGCCTGATTAGGGATGGAATTTTGAGACTCCTAGTTAGTGTGAACATGTTAGGTGGAGAATTGAGCAAGATTAGGTACCGAAAAGGCACTAGTTGGTCAATTAGTGTAATCAAGTCTCTGTATCCATTGAATCTCTGGTTCGTAGAAGTAAAACATTTCTCCCGTGCTTTACTTGGGTGTCTAATCGACCTATCAAAAATCGATTAGTGGCGACTCCTAGATGAAATTGATTTGCATGTTAATAACTTAAACTTAAGTCGCGAATTGGTATGGGCTTGGTAGAGCTCGAGCTAGGTTTAACTTAGTAATCCATTAGCCTAACCCCTTAGGCGGTCAGGCCGGTTCGGGGAGGTCGCGACAATATATATATATATATGGGCTCTATGGTGAACAAATATGTTTGTCTGTAATTGTCCTTCTCGTGCCAGTTACATATATAGTTTGTCAGGCTCCTCTCGCTTGTAATATATGGTGCAAATCGCATGAGGACATTGTATACCAGGTATGTCCCATGATCTGCAAGAACAAGTTTGCTTTTCCTTGTTAACCACAAACTTATCTTTTTTGTGCTTCACTTCACATAGCAATAAGTGCTTTCAGCCTCGTTTTCCTCTAATTTCAGTTAGTTACTCATGGGCAATACTATCCATTCCATCTCGCAGCAACTGACATCTTTTCTCGAATTCTTCTCATCCCCCGGATTCTTATGCCCTCAGATATAGTGGCAATGTTGTTGCTTTAATATCACCTCCAAAAGCACTTTTGTCGAGCCGTGCCTTTGTGGTTCTTCCTCCAATTCGCATAAAGATGACCAGCGCACACTCTATGTTCTGCCAAGGGCGAGGGTTCTTAAATAGCTGGAACTAATCCCTGCAAAACATATGTCTAATTTAAAAGTGTATCTAAATATGTAAAAAAAAACTTACAAGAACAAGACATAAAAATAATTACATAACAGAGGCAAAAAAAAAAAAAAACCTTCTGTTGATCGGATATTAAGGTCCATACTTTGTCTTTGCTTTCAAGTTACATCCCCATATCATGCCCTAGATTAGCAGAGACCACGATCGAGAATCCTTTGTCTACCTGCACTTTTTACATTGAAGGTTATGCTTATATTTTGTATATTATATTGCCAAAGTGCAGACACAGAGGTAATGTCTTGCATGAACAATTCATTCATGATTGAATATCTAATTTAATTATTGTCTTTGAATCCCCATTATTTTTCTTTGGACTTTTGTGACTTATCTTCCAATTAAAAGAGAATACTTGAGAATCTAAATTTCAAAAATACTTTGTGAATAAAAACCGATCTAATGTGTTCGACTTTTTTTTTTGTTGATCTCGAAATTGGTATATATACCAGCTTTTTATGTTAAAAGAATTCAATAACAAGAGTATGTGTATATCGTCACATATTACAGTAGGCAACATAAATGAAGAAAATTCAATAAGATCTTTCTATTTGAATCTCTATACGTGATATTTCAATTTTGAAATCTTCCTAATTGTGTGGTGGATGTTCTTTTCGAAGAATTACTCCGGTGTGCACTGACAGCGAGGGAAGAAAAAATCCGCCAGTTGTGGTTGTGCAATTAATATTGGAGAAGAGACGCCGCAAAAGTCTAACTTCGGAGGAGACCATATTCTGATTTCGGAGTCTACAGATGGATGGCGATCATGTGAGCATACCTATGGAGAATCAAGAAATCTCGGGCCGGAGAAGGGAGAGATTGAGAGCACTAGAGTCGGTAAACGGACCACAATGCCGAGTAGAATTCAATCGTCTGGCACTCGTACACACCGCCGCAAAAGAAGGCCACTTGGACGAGTTCATCGAAGCCCTCGAAAAGTATTCTGCTGAAGAGTCGGCCTCTTTGTCGGTCATTATCAGCACAAAGCTTCCATCTGGGAACTCGTTGCTCCACGTCCTAGCGGGTATCGAGAATGCAGACATCCTCCGAGCCCTCCTCGAGGTCATCCCTGACACACTGCTCGCCGCCCAGGCAAACGACAGAGGGGACACTGCGCTCCACGTTGCTGCAAGAGCTAGAAGGTTCCGCATGGCCAAGCTGCTCCTCGACTTCGGCAGTATTGTGGACGAAGCGAACAAGGCGGGGAACACGGCGTTGCATGAGGCTGTGAAGAACGGTGACTTAGAGTTGACCGATCCGCTCCTCGACTTAGGCAGTATTGCGGACGAAGCGAGCAGTTCGTCGAGCAGTATTGCGGACGAAGCGAGCAGTTCGTCGAGCAGTATTGTGGACGAAGCGAGAAATATTGTGGACAAAGCGAACAAGGCGGGGAACAGGGCGTTGCATGAGGCTGTGAAGAACGGTGACTTTGAGTTGACCGATCTGCTCTTGCGCCGAGGCTCAAAATCGGTGAATAAGAAGAACAAGGAGAGAAAGTGCCCACTGTACTTGGCAGTTGAGACGGGGAACTCGGAGATTCTCTTGCGTTTGCTGCAAGCGGTGGATGGGAATGAAGTCCTCTCGTCCGGGATTGAAGGCATGTTGCCGGTTCACGGAGCAGTGATGCACCAAAGTCCAGGTCAGTCGTTATACTTAAGAGTTCTCACTTGGGTATATTTATTAGTCAGACCATTTATATGCGTGTCTAGTTTGAATCCATACGAGATCGTTGAACCTGTGAGTCTTGTTCATAAGGCAGCTAACCTCACGTTTTTTGTTCTTCTCCTAGAATGGTTTAACCTTTTCCTAGAGCCTACATCACTTATAGAAGATTTCCCATAAATTTATGATGACCCAGAAGAAGGAAGATACCCTTATGTTTGGACTTCGATCCTGGCAACACTCACTCCCTGAAGAATGTCATCACTATAATACTTCGATAGTCATATATGTGGAAAAATTAATGCAGAAAATGTTGGATCTTGCAATTTAAGTCGATGGGAAATCACCGAAGAGATAAACGATGAACAATAAATGACATCGTAGATTTAGGTTCTTCAGATTTCGATAATTTAGTTTGAATATCGGTATCTACGTTTACGGGAGAGTCTGCAATAAATAATCAACTATAATCGGATAATCAGTTATAATAGCTCACACCTAGATTACACTCATGCACAAAATATTTATAAATAAACAACTCAATTCAATTTAAAAATCACGAGATAAAATAAGCGCATCTTCAGGCCCAAAGTAAAACTCACGACTGACTAAAAACGTCCGTGCGTTCTGTCTTTTGTTCTTTGTGCGGCGGCTCCTCTTGCTGTTTTGCTTCTCGGCATCCGGGAAAAAGAAACCCACGAGGTCTTCCCTCTACCTTTTATACCGCTACTGCAGGCCAGATCGAATGGAGAGAGAGGGGGGGTAAAAGCACAAACCCCTGCCTATTCTTTCCTTTTCTGGCAGAAGACTTCTCTACCCCGTATAATAAGCATATATATTTATAAAATATATGTGCCTCTCATTTTGTCCACTACAAACCAATTTAGGAAACTATTTCATCAAATTAATCCTAATCCAAATATGAAAGTGCATGCGGGCTCAAATTCTAGACATAATTCAAGAGCATAAGTCACTGTAGATACTACACTGCTTATATTATTGTCCAAGGACCTTTTGTAAAATAGGAAGAGACTCATGTCATGGTTGCCCTTGATCACTCCCATATGGTGAACTACTACTTAGAGATGAATGTCTATGCTTTGAAGCATTCTCTAATGTCTATATTGAAATTATCCCCCAAAAGTTTAGAATTTAGTTATATATTCTATGTAACATTAAGAAAAATATAATAGTTTGAGGGTGTCATGAGCATGACTTTATTTCCTGCTTTCTAATGATGTAGTTATGCTGGAAAAGATGTCAGAGTGGAAGAAAGAGCTATTTGATTTAAGAGATGTTGACCGGGATACTCCCCTCCATCTAGCAGCATATGAGAATTACATTGATGGAGTCAAATTCTTGGTCAAGAAGTTTTCTTCTAGCGCCTTTGAGCGCAATAGAGAGGGCTATTTTCCGATCCACATCGCGTGTAAGATGGGTCATCTCGAAACAATCAAGGTGCTGCGTCAACATTGGCCAAATTGGTTAGAACCAGAAGAGTTGCTTACTTTAATGGAACAGCAAAATATACTTCATGTTGCGGCACGATACGGAAGGGCCTCCGTAGTGAAGTACATACTTGGCGATCCCGAGCTTGAGAAGCTTATAAATGCGAAAGACAACGAAGGAAATACGCCTATACATGTAGCCACATATGAATGGCAACCCGATGTTCTGCTCTCTCTCACCCGGGACAACAGAGTCAATCTTAATCTTACAAACCGTCTCAACTTGACGACTCTTGACATGGTAGATGATCGACTGACGCATTTCGATGCTTCACTTCACCAGGTAACGATACATCTACAAAATAAATTAACAAGTTATCTACTTTTGTTTTTCCCTGTTGTTTTGGCTACTTCCTTTCTGGGAGATACGAAAGGAATTAAAGTTTATTTTGACCCGTTGAACTCCCCCAGGAAGTTACCTAGCGGAATTAAGGTTCTACAGTAAGCTTAGAAAGATTGCATTTGCAAGTGTGTGTATCACTTGAGAAGGTTTCATATTTTTGAATCCTAAATCTTTGATTGTTAGTCCATCTTCATGGTAATGACGGTCTTTTATTTCTATTACTCTTAACCAGAGATTAACACAGACAATCTTAGTATCTGCTGGAACGCCCATAAGCAAAGACAAAGCAATTTCCAAGTCAAGAGGCTTAGATCCGTGGATAATGCGTCCGCCCCCGCCCTTACCTAGACTAAAGGACCAGGCCAATACCCGTACGCTCGTGGCAACGCTTGTTGCCACTGTGACATTTGCCGCTGGCTTTGCAGTTCCTGGAGGATTTAAAGGCTCTGAACCAGATGCAGGATTAGCTACATTGTTGAGCAAACCCATGTTCGACGTCTTCGTGATCTGCAACTCCATTGCTATGTACAGCTCGATAATTGCCGTTGTGATCCTTCTCTGGACGCATATCAATGATTCACATGCGGTGCTTCGCGTCCTTAGAATGGCAAGGATACCACTGCTCATAGCTCTTGCCACAATGTCCGTGGCCTTCATGGCGGGGGTCTATGTGACCATAAGCAAAAGCACTTGGATCGCTGTCATCGCCTTGATCGTCGGAATCGCTGCCCTCTTCGTTATATTGATTCTTTACATTGCCTTGTTCGTTCCGCTTGGGTACAAGTGTCGTCATGTACAGCTCTTCGCCGACTACATCATTAGAGCTGCTATATTAATTTCAAGGAGGGTTACCGAAGGAGCTTTCGAGGTGGACCACGATGCAGCCCCCGCACTGGTGCCTTATTCTCTACCTGCTCCTTAGACATAAGTCTCCCGTAAAAACTCATGATTTGAGGTGTGTGATCACTTTTCTTGAAGTTGCCCCCACTATATTGCTTATGGGATAAGCAGAGTCGCTTCTAGGATACAATAAAACCACCAAATCCCGAAGATCCTCGTTCGCTGACTGGCAGATGGCTCTTCCTACTTCTCGGATTTGGATTGATTGCCCATCCTATATTTAGCAAATACTATATTTTGATGTTATGGACGATGAAAAAGTCGGTGATGTGATGCTAATGTAATATATGAAGTTCTGTAATGATAACTCATATTTTGGTTATTTATATGAAACATTTGGTGCCCATTCTAATCCCCAGTTGATAAGAAAATGGTTTTGGAACTATTAAATAATAGGGAGAGATTGATTAACATGAAATTAATCTGCTCACAATGAATAATCATTTTGTTTATAATCACCATATAGGAATTAACACGAAATTATCGCATTTATGAAATGTGGAAAAATAAACCCAATACGACATTGGGCAAAGAGTACACGTAGGCTCATTATTTGAGCCCCGAAACATGAGCACCGTGAGTTAATTTCAAAATCAAAGTCAAAATCTAATCTTGATTAGAGAGAGCTATCTATTAAAAGATATTCACATAAATATATTAAAAACGAAGACATGCGTCAAGAAAATCTCTAAATATGCAATTCTTAACAGCACTCATGATACCATCAAGCTTAACAGATGTCAAAACTCATCACGAATCATGCGACGCAGCATTTGACTAAGTCTGGCCAGCAAGTGTTTGTGATTATTCTTGCGCGATTCTTTGGTGAATTTCGCAACAAAATATCTGGCCAACAATAATGAAATTTTCAATGGAAGACAATGTGATGACATCTAATGGCCGGGAAAAGTGTTGAAAAAGTCCTAAACCTTTTGCATTAATACCAATTTAGTCATAAGCCTTTTTTTAGTACCAATTCAGTCATAAACCTTTTGTCTTTATACCAATTCAGTCCTTTCGGCTAATTTTAGCCAGATTTTGGTGATGTGAACGTCGGCAGTGCCATGTAGGCCCGCGCGGTGATGACGTGGACAATTTTTAATATTATTTTAATATTTTTTCGATTTTTTTAAAATTTTTTTCCTTTTTTTTTCTTTTCTTTTTTGGCTTTCTTCCTCCCATTGCTAGTGACTGGCCACCGGTGATGGCCAGCCATGGCTGGGCAGGCTGCCCTTGCTCGGCCAAGCAATGCCCAACGTGGCCTGTGCAAGCCTCGACCAGGTGAGGGCGAGCCTCAGCGAGGGCTGGCCTCACCCAGGTTAGATCTAGCAAGGCAAGCCCTAGCCTGGGAGAGGTTGACCCTCTCCGAGGCTCGCCAGGTTTGTGCTGGACGCCGCCTAGCCAAGCGAGGCCAACCCTCGCCCGGGCAAGGGAAGCCCGCACGGTAATGGCCGGTGGCCGGTCACCGGCAATGAGAGGAAGAAAGTCAAAAAAGAATAAAAAAAAGGGAAAAAAATCCGTAAAATAATTTTAAAAATCAAAAAAATATAAAAATAGTATTAAAAATTGTCTGCGTCAACACCGGAGGCCCAACGTGGCACCGCCAGTGGCCACGTCACTAAAATCCGGCTAAACTTAGCCGAAAAGACTAAATTTGCACAAAAATAAAAAGGTTTATGATTGAATTGACAAAAAAAAAAGGATTTATAACTAAATTGGCACCAATGTAAATTGTTCAACACTTTTCCCTCCAATGGCCTCAACGTCATGAGCCAATCAAATCATGGGTAGAATAACCAAGATCAAACTTATTCAATAGGAAACCCGAGCATGACACATCATTGTATACACGAACGTTGGTCCTTTCTGAACACCAAAACACATGGCGCATGTCATGGTGGTGGAAGAGAGGAATGAGAGTGAAGAATTTTCTGAACCGGAAGGATTTTGCTCGACTCTCTGTATCTCTTAGTATGCTCTGTTTTCCACGTGAATGTATTTTGCGTCGGTGGGTGATCGTCGGCAATGGAGAATGAACGGCGGCTATCGGTGGTCCAGCTTCATGGGCTTGGTTGGGGCAATCTAATGGTCTGGGCTGTGCTTGTGGATGTGATGAGCTTGACAGGCCGAGCCCAATGAAGGTGAAGTGGTCGGGTTTTATGGATGGGCTGGAGAGTGTTGGGTCGGGTTTTTTTTATTTACTTAAGCCATTTATTTATTTTTTTACTAAAATGCATGTTTTGATTTATCGGCAAAAATTCAAGTGCCAACATGAACTGATCCCGTAAAAGAAAGCTAACAAGTTGAGATTTTTTTCTTCCTTTCTAAGTTCTTCTCAATCTTTTGCTTTTAATTGCTAATTTTTTATTTGCTTATTAACAAAAAGTTATTCGAGGGAAGCTTTTAGGGAAAAAGGCACGAGAAATCCCTTCATTTTTATGAATTGTTCAATCGGTTTCGAACTCCAACTCTCTTGCTAACACCCTCCCAGTCTCTTCTCTATTTTCCTCTCTTTCTCTCTCTGGTTTTTTTATGAATATTTTATCCAATTAGCAATAATAAAATTAAATGTAAACATTAATTTGTTTACTCAGCACTGTCTTTGCGTTGACGCGTTAGTTCATATCAGCATTTTTATTTCTATTTTGATGGAAGAACCAACTTGAACAAAAAAAAAACATATAATTCAGGGATGCAACTCCACAAAACAAAAGATTAGACACCTAATTAAATGATTTGAAAAAGTTCAATGACTTTTTTTTGTTTTTGGTAAGGAAAAGTTCAATGACTTTTGGTGCCTTTTTTCTTGGTTTTTAACATAAAAGAGGTTATAACAGACGGACTAAACCATTTTGATGGTTAGGTCGGAAGTAAAGATATTCCATACGCTGGATTTAGAACCCGAGTATAAATCACACTTTGGATAGCATACAGTGCATTAGCCCTGTGGTAGGTTTTAAACCCAATTAGGATGCAAACTTGGAATTATCTCCCTAATTGACACCCAGTAGGAAGCACTGTTGGATTGACAAAGCGAAAATCAAGGGTTAATTACATGTAGAATTAAATTCCCTAGTCATCCGGAGACTGAAATCTACTTCGATAGTTGCATCGGTATGTTGTGCAAACATTACTAAAGGCTCCTCTCAAATTGAGATAATCCTCGGCCATGGCCTAAGTAGCTGGAATATAACATAAATTACTGAGTCATTAAGACACTTGCGGCTCGAATCAAGAGTGGAATTTTATTCGTTCCTGTAGAGGATGATCTACTTACCAAAAAGTAGCAAGTAAAGGATCCTAAGATAGTACTGTCTCTTTATCCAGATAACTCAGCCGTGAGAGCCTCACAATCGTCGTTATGATCATCGCCCAGGACCATGCATTCGTTCTTTCATCGGCCATTTCGCGTCAAGTCCCTGTTCGAGAAGCAGAAGTTGATGAGGGTAGTGTTAGCCTTAAAAATACACCATCTTTCGGATTTGTTCAGACGTTCGGTTGTCCACCCGCTTTCTTGACGTGCATCGTATTAGAAATCAACATCTACTTATTTAGGCCACTATTCATCAAATAGTAAGGGCTAATAATAGGGAACTATTTGGGTGAGCATGCCTTGGATTCTTGATATTGTTACCGAGGGTGCCTCACCAAAGCGGGGGAAGCCTAAGTTTTTGACTGGAGCCGCTCCACCTATCCAGATGTATACACCTGACAGGTTGTTAGGACTGCGTTCCTTATTTTATTGTGTCGGTGCCCGCATGTCCAGCCCCTCACTTGAAAAAAAAAGTTTTTATTCTTTCTTTCTAGGGAATACACCTGAGTTTAACATCTTAGATTTTAGACGAAACAGTTTAAGGTCATTCTCAGGACCAAATGTAATAAATGTTTTCACATTACAAAATGAAAAGGAGGAGCTCTTCATCAAAATTTTCAGGTCAGACTTGAAGCTAGGTTCCTAAAGTAAAAGAGATTTTGTCTTTCAAAAATTTTGTGGGCTTCCAACTTTGTAGATGAAAGTGTGAAATTTCTGTTCAAGAATTTCGTCCGGCACATGTTTCTCAAGTGGCCTTCTGTGGAGTAGTGTATGCAGTAGATTGGAGCCTATATATAGGGCATTGGAAACCATGGCAATGTAAGCTACAAAGCCAAAGAGAGACGGTTGGAGATGTTGTGATCCAACAATTGGCCAACACATTTCACGAGATGCGGTGTTCGCTGAAGCATCGTCATGGTGCTCGTCGCATGTAACATTATTGCCTGATTTCAAAGAAATTTGAGGAGATGCTCAAAGTGAGGAAATTCCTATATTAGCCAAACGACACATGAGGGTAAATCCATGGAAGAAAGAAGATTATGAAAATAAGACACCGGACAGGTTGACCAGTCCGGACTCCTAAAGAATGGAGATGAGTCACGAGTAAGAAGAAGAGGCCCGATAATTCCGTGGAGATCAACTCGACCAAGGAAACTAAATAAAAAGTAAGCAAATGCAGCGCTCACTGAGGATGTTGGAGTGAGAGAACCGTCTTCATATGAAGAAGCAGCTTCCAACGAGGAATGAGAAAGGCGATGGAAGCGGAGATTTAAGCCTTGAAGTAGAACAACACATGAGATCTTGTACCACGACCGAGTGATGTGAAACCCATGTCATGGAAATAGGTATACAAGCCCAAATGGTTCAATCGAGCGATAGAAGGCTCGATTAGTGGCTTGAGGATTCTCTCAACAATGAACTAGATTATAATGAGATTTTCACTCTAGTAACCAAGACTAAGACCATACTTGTTCTGCTATCTCTTGCTGCCAGCAAGTAATGGAAGGTCTAGCAAGCGGATGTGAAGAATGCTTTCCTCCGTGGAAAGCTAGATCGCGAGATCTACACGATCAACCTAAGGATTCGAAAGTATGAAAAATCTCGGTTGCGTGCGTAAGTTGAAAAAAGCATTGTATGAGTGGAAACCAGCGGTCGGGCATGGTACGGCACGATTACCTAGAATTCTGGTTCAAAGTGTCTATTCAACAGCATCTGCGGATCCAAGTTTGTTCGTGAAGGCACGAGATGATAAATGGGCTACAGTGCTAGTTTACGTGGATGACCTCATCATTTCCAGAGACGATGGAAGGGAAATTCACTTGTTGAGGGGAAGCTATCAGTTCTATTCCAGATGAAAGAGCTTGACAAGCTCAAACATTTTCTCGAACTTGAATTGGATAGAAGAGATAATGGTCTGTTTCTGGGCAAAATGAAAAATATGCCAAAGATTTATTGGCAAGGTTTGGGATGCTTGATTGCAAGCCATTGTTAGCACCCATGGAGGTTAACGCAAAATTTTGCGCAGAAGAAGGGAAAGATCTCGAGGATCTGACCATGTATCACCAATTGGTCGGCAGTTTGATTGACGTTGACACATCCTTATATTTCCTGTGTAGTAGCCATAGTGAGTCTGTTTATGCAGAAACTGAGAAAGTTTCACCTGGATGTAATTCGACATTACAGGCACCATTGATCTTGCAATATGAATAAGGCAGGTGGAAGTTGTGAAATAATTGGCTTCTGTGATGCCGATTCGCCTTGTGACTACAATACACATAGATCGACGTTGGGCTATATGTTTTGCCTCGCTTCAAGAGCCATCTCTTGGTGCAACAAACGACAACCGTGTTGTTGTCAACTACTGAAGCAGAGTATCCAGCAGCAGCTATGGCAGCTCGAGAAAGCACATTATTAGTGCAATGGCTAAAGGACCTGCACCAAAAAAATTGATGAATGTCTAGTAAGAATGCACTGTGATAATCAATCAGAAATTCAACTAGCAGAGAACCCAGTGTTTCAACAATATTTCAGAAAAATTTAAGCAAAATCTTCTGAAGACCTTCCCTTTCCAGCAAGATTAATCTTGGCAGAGGACATTGCCTAGTCCCTTGAGATACTACTAGAAGCACAATTCCAAAAGCCTTAGTCCAGACTTCATAAGAAAATTTACTTGGAACAATACCGGATCAACGAGCGAACTGGAGTATTGAACCTAAAAACTCTTGTCTAAGCATTCTCATGTGAAAATATTACCTCTATTTTTGTAACTTAATTTACGCAGGTCCTGTTAAAGAATGAAATAGTAGTCTCAACTAGGGGTGAGCGATTTCAAGTTCCGTATAGGTTTCACCAGGAGCTTGAAACTTACCCATTGAAATAGGTTCTTCATTTTTTGGAATTTAGAACCTGTCCTACATACACTGGAACCTAAAACTTACCTTATCACAGGTTTCAAGGTCGGTTCTAGGGTCTATAAAGATTCCTCCTGTATTATTAATTGAACGATTGTAGTTAAACATCACCTTTTATGATCACAATTTGTTGCTACAATCCACTGACCACAACTAATATTTAAACACACGAAAAATATGAATTATTAATAGAGTAAAGTTTCAGTCATAAAATGGAAGCTTAAAGTAGTGGTTACAAATTATACACTCATCATCGAACGCCTTAGAATATCGCAAGATCGCATGAAGACATAGATCAAGAAAAACGAAAAAGCTTGTCCAGGTTTTAGGTTATAGGTACTCGGTTCTAGGTCTAGAACTTGAAATCTACCTGTCAAAACAGATTTTTCAATTTTTGGAACCGGGAACCTATCATGCATACATTGGAACCTAGAACCAGACAAGTTCCCACCAATCCACTTATCAAGTTTCAGGTTCTACCCTGGAACCATTCTCACCTCTAATCCCAACCATTGGGAATGATCAAGAACACAACTCTTGAGGGGACAAGATGTTTGTTGAATTTTCCTACAATATTATGTCGTAAAACGAGTGTGAAAAATATATAATTTAGATACTAACTTAAACCAACATTTACAAAAAAACAACAAAAAAATAACATGCATTAGATGAGTTATCAATAATATAAACCAAATATGCAAAAAGAAAAAAAAATAAACTCATAGAATTGCTTTTATATTGCTTTAAGCTCTTGAATCTAAAGTGATGATTGAGCACTTATAAATTTTTTTAAATAAATTATATAAAAAAGGGCTCATCAAACAAGAGAGGGTTTGCATTGATGCATCCACCTAAATCCGTCAAGTCATACTATTAAAACTTTTTCGATAATTTTCTCTATAATTTTCTTCGAGTCCAAATTCTAGGAGCATTTTTGTAGTGCTTCCTATGTTCCTTGCTCTTTACCAAGAATTGACATTTTAGTTTAGATTGTGGGTATATAACTAGCATTGGTGCTTTTGTTTATTTTACGTTGTCCTAGCGGATATCAAAATGAGCTCCTTACTATCATAGAAAGAGTATTGTTTTATCTAGTAATTAACTAAAAATGCATTGATGGACTCACTATCAAACATACAAATTGCTCCTAGAATTGTTTTATTATAACTATAAAATTTTTTTATTACATTGTAGAATAGACTGTATATTAAAGGAATTGTTTGATGCGAATAACATGCTAAGGTATATTATGAGGGGTAAGCAAAACATATTTATCAAGATAACTATTCCTTGTACTTTACGGAAATACCATTACTTCTATTTAAGTGTATTATATAAAGTAACATTTAATCTAAATGAACTGAGACCGCGCGCATTTGCTCTATTTAATAATTTATACATATATATGTATGCATCTAGAATAAATACAAATAAAAGAGAGGATGAGAGCAAGTAACATATGTGAAAGCACCCATCCTTCCAGTTACTGCTATTCAGATTGCTTTATTCTTATGGGTAGTAGCTTATTCATATGCATATGTCACGGTCAAGAGGTTTTCTAACACCAAGGACCGTGACACATCAATGAAGACCCGTTTAAAACCTAACGAAGCTTCCGGAATTTTCCCAAGGACGGGCGAAACGGTAATTGTGTCGGGGTTCTAGAGAGTTCTCGGCATAAATGCCGGTAGTTGATAGCTCTCGGAATAAATGTCGGTAGGTGGTCGACGAGAACGATACGATCTCGGCCACTCATCTAGAAATCGATCAATGGTTGTAATCCGAGGCCCTCTACTATATAAAGGGGTGTCCTCCTCCTCATTTGAAACATCCAGACAACAAGAAGCAGTTGCTTTCTCTTCCAGAGCTTCTCTCTCTAGATTCTCTCTCTACGATCCGAGTGTCCGAGCGAGTGAGTGATCGGGAAAAGGCTTGGCCTAGGCATTCCAACGATCCAAGGAAGCCTAAGTCGCCGCACGGGTCGTTCCCAAACTATCGGCCCGTGATAAGTGGTATCAGAGCAAGTAGAGAGTCCATCCAAGGAGATCGAGGAGCACACCAACTGGTCAAGAGAATGTCGAACAACGAACAACTCGCTTCGGTTGTTGTGGATGAAAGGGCTCCTAAAGAACCGGTTCCCAATGAGCCGGCTGCCCAACCAAAGACTCGTGGAAAATCCAAGAAAAGGGATGTTTCGTCGGATGCCATAGCCGCGATCGATGAGAAGCTCACGAGAATGAGAACAGCAATGTTGGAATTCATCGAAGAACTCGACGAAGTTAAAAGGCGGATCAACGAGGGTGAAGAAACTCTCCGCCATGAATTTACAAACGTCGTCAATCGCACGACGGCCCCCTTGTTCGATAAGGATGATGTCCTTGAAGCATCCCTCGAGGCGCTAAAGCTTGAGGTCGTGGAGCTCAAAGAAGGCAACTCCTCCAAGACCGAAGTCGAAGCCTTGAAGATGGAGGTGCAAGAGCTCAAGACCGAGCTCATCCTATGTAAAGCAAGCATCGCGAACGGTGCATTGCCCATCCAAGCGGCACACAAGCTAGATGTGCCGAAGCCGAAAGAATTCAAAGGCAACCGGTCCGCCAAAGAGGTAGACAACTTCCTATGGAGCATGGGACAATACTTCGACGCCATTGGAATCCAAGAAGATTTGGCCAAGGTACGAACCGCTTCTATGTTCCTAGTTGATAATGCCATGCTTTGGTGGCGAAATAGATGTGAAGAGACAAAACAAGGCGCCGACCCCATCACTACTTGGGATGGATTTGTCGAGGAGTTTCGGGATTATTTCTTCCCCGAGTATGCTCAACAAGAAGCCCGTAGCAAGCTCCATCGCCTTGAGCAACGTAGCACGGTCCGAGAGTACGTGAAGGAATTCACCGAGCTCAAACTCCAAATTCCCAACCTTGGGGAGGAGGAGGCTCTCGGGGCATTCATGGATGGATTGAAGCCATGGGCACTACTCGAGCTCAAACGAAGGGACGTCAAAAGTCTTTCGCGAGCACTGGTCGTGGCCGAGTCTCTCGCCGACTTCACTAAGGAAGCCCCAAAAACAAGAGGGAGCGGGTGGAGATCGGATCGCCACCACGATGAAGAAGACCAAGCTGCTTGTGGTCGAAAAGACTCGGACAATAGTCCCAACCGTGGCCAAAGAGATCATGGTGGACGTGAGAAGACATGGGGAGAAGGAACGTCCAAGTCAAGCGATCCCAAATGGAAGCAACCTCAAGGAGACTACAAGAACAAGTTTGATACTCCACCACCGTCTCCGTGTTTCATTTGCAACGGTCCTCATTGGACACAAAAGTGCCCAAAGAAGAGTAGGATCAATGCTATTCTTGCCGTAGAAGAGGATGAAGAGCCGAAGCAAGAAAAGGAGAAACGCGAGGTGCGACTTGGGACCGTGAAGGTTTTCAACTCAATCAACTCCGTGAAGGACAAAGCTCCACCAAGGGAGAAGCCGGCACATTCGCACCTCTCATTCGTTGAGGTCAAGGTAAGTGGCGTACCCCTCCTTGCCTTGGTCGATACGGGTGCTACGAGCTTGTTTTTGTCAAACGAAGCGGCCAAACACTTGGGACTTCACGTGGAACCGACTCGTAATCGTTACAAGACCCCCAATTCTGACGAGATACCAGGCGTAGGCGTGGCCAAAAATGTAGAACTCCAAGTCGGTACTTGGGAAGGCAAACTCCCGTTCGAGGTAATCCCTCTCGACGATTATGATCTCATTCTAGGCCTTGAATTTTTCGATGCCGCGAGAGCCATGATAGACCTGAGGAGCAACATGATTATCATCACCAACTCGGAGTGCCCATCCATGGTTCCAATGATTAATGGGGTGACCGAAGCCAAAGTCCTCTCCACGATCCGAAGGATAAACAAGGAACCAAGAGTTGAGAAGTCCGTGCCCGAACTTTGCACCAAGCCAAAGCCGAAGGTGGATCATCCTCTTCAACACAACATGCCGATCCATGTTCTATTCCCGGAGGTAACAAGCTTGCCGACCAACATGGAGAAAGTCAAATCAAAGGAGCCAAATGCCCGACAAACTGAGAAGCCGAAGAAATCTCGGAAGAGTCGAAGGCGCTCCAAAAAGCCAACAAATAAACCCCAAGCCAAGAGCGCCGAGGACGTCGCTCGAATGGGTGGGGGAGAATGTCACGGTCAAGAGGTTTTCTAACACCAAGGACCGTGACACATCAATGAAGACCCGTTCAAAACCTAACGAAGCTTCCGGAATTTTCCCAAGGACGGGCGAAACGGTAATTGTGCCGGGGTTCTAGAGAGTTCTCGGCATAAATGCCGGTAGTTGATAGCTCTCGGAATAAATGTCGGTAGGTGGTCGACGAGAACGATACGATCTCGGCCACTCATCTAGAAATCGATCAATGGTTGTAATCCGAGGCCCTCTACTATATAAAGGGGTGTCCTCCTCCTCATTTGAAACATCCAGACAACAAGAAGTAGTTGCTTTCTCTTCCAGAGCTTCTCTCTCTAGATTCTCTCTCTACGATCCGAGTGTCCGAGCGAGTGAGTGATCGGAAAAAGGCTTGGCCTAGGCATTCCAACGATCCAAGGAAGCCTAAGTCGCCGCACGGGTCGTTCCCAAACTATCGGCCCGTGACACATACATTGTAGATAGGGTATAATTTCGCACAAGGCCTCAAACTTAATTAATCATTCAGTAAATGGATAATCTTCGTATCTCATTCTACAGTCTTGAAGTTGGACTTGAGCTCCAAGGCTCGTGCCACACCCTAAATTGGCGATGTCACTAGCAGTTCCCAAGCAATCGAAACAATCGGATTTTGCCAACGCTCCGTCGCATGTTGCATGGCCGAAGCAGGAACCGTGCTGAATGTAGTAATTGTAACCGTTTTCTGATGTATGAAGGTTTAGATTGCCCTTAACATCCCCGTAAGTCATCGGAATATGAGTTGGTCGCGCCGGCATACGTCCTTGCACTGCATATTTTGTTCACCAATCTATTAAAACCACACTTCACGACATTGCAAGAACAGAGTAACCGAAAAAAAAAAAGGAGCATTTTCCCATTATGTTGAGATGATGTATTCATGGTTGGGCGCTCTACATCTTCACTTTCCTCCTTAATGGTTCTTAAGGTTCGAGTGGTTGTCCACATATGAGAGAAACTTCCTCTCGTAGGTTTCTCCACCAACTTTTCCTTACCAAGGACAAAAGCCTTGAGAACATCAAAGCAGATTATTTATTATGATCTTTTCCTCTCGTTTAGTATTCTGTTCCCTGGAGCAATCTACAAAGTCAATGTTAAAGGCAGGTCGAATTTGTTGACATCATCTCTTATTAATTTCTCTAGCTTGGGCGTTTAATATTCCTTTCATTGGAGCAAAATCCATAATCACTGTCAAAGGCAGGATGAATTGGTTAACATCATCTCTTATTACCGCCGCCACTTCCATGTTTTCATCTGATTCTATTTGTTTCCCGCCTCTTAGTTATCGATTATAGCCATATTATGCTCGAACTCCTTATGTGGCTTTTTATCCCTTCCTTTGAGCAACATACTTAGACACTCTTGTCGCCAACCAGAAAAGTCGGCAAACTTCAAATCGTTCTCAAATATTGAACTTCAAGTGTGGGGACAATTTTCTCTAGTCAACTGGTGGCAGATATTTTTATTATCGGCATAAATATTCTAAGCATCGGTTAGTTTGACCCCACTAATTTGTATATCCCGATCCCCGCTAAATTAAATTTTTTGAACGACAAAATTGGCCTCACTAAAAAAAAAAAAACCAAGCTGCAATGAAAAAGATCAAACTTCAAAACCAGCACGATATATTCAAATTGCTTTGTCCAAAATATAAAACAACGACTTGAAAGTTTACTTCTCGAAATTTCATTTTTGCATGATTGTGATTTTGGTTCCCATAAGCATTGAATTTATGTTAAAATACATTCAATCAAGTTAAATTTGAAAAATAATTTTAAGTTGCATTTTTGTTAACAAGTGTCTTGATACATTATTAAGTAACCATACATAAGAAAAATTTACAGATTTCAATGCACTATTTCTCTCATGTTGTGCATAATCAATGCATTAAAAATTGAAGCATTTCTTATCATATATGTTTAACTAGTGTCTTGAAGTCACTCGTTCACAAATAACAGAACTCTTTTTTAGTTAACTTTGGAAGACTTATGTCAATAATGTAATTGTATTGTGTGATCTAGTTCAATCATATGGAAGAGTTATGACCTAAATTGTGTTGCAAAATATTTTGTAATGACACTTATGGGCATATAATCTTCTGTCACAATTCTCATGTGTGTGTTTGTATGAACTGAATTTAAAGGACGTTCTTGAGTTTGTTTTAGATTATTTGTACGATTAGGTAACTACATATGTCTTAACTTATCTCGATCATGAGCAAGAATTGTGAAACATATTCAACTAAAATGAAGATTGTGGATCAAATTAATATTTGAGAGAGAATACCCTAATTATTGTTAATGTAACTAATACAGGACAATTCGGGATATTACAAATGTGGGATGATATGGGAAAAGTGTCAAAAAAATCTTAAATCAATTGCAATGATGTCAATTTAGTCCTAAACTTTTTTCTAGTGCCAATTTAGTCTTAAACCTTTTGAATTAGTGCCAATTCAATCCTTCCCTAATTTTGGCCAGATTTTCTTGACGCGAACGCCAGCTAGCCTACATGACACCGTCGGTGCTGACGTGAATAATTTTTAATAATATTTTAATCATATTTCAAATTTTTAATTATTTTTTATTTTTATATTTTTTTTTCTTTCTTCCTCCCTTTGTCGGTGGCCGGCCATCGGCCATGGCAAGGTGGGCTGCCCTCACCTGGCCGAGGGTTGCCATTGCCCGGCCCAACATAGCCTAGGCAAGCCCCAGCCAAGCGAGGGCCATCCCCAGCAAAGGCTCCTCTTGCCAGATTTGGCGAGGCCGGCCTTTGCTTGTCAGTGTATCTCCTCGCAACTTCGCGCAACAACTATATAAGAGAGAGAATATATGTAAATTATATATAAATAAATAAATTAACTCAAAAAGGAAAACATTGAAGACTGTTTCGTAATTTGCGACGGTTTTCACACAGTTATAACACGCATTGCATTTCTTGTGCACTTACCCTTTTTTTTTATTTTAAAAGGTCATGAATTGTAGATACAACGAAAGTCGATATAGTAATAGTAGTATAGGTTCACACGTTGATTCTCACGAATTTAACTATGAGAAGAAATTTCCTGAAGTACGGGAAAAGAGAGGCCAAAACAGGAGGGAGCAATAATGGATAATTCTTGCCACCTAAACGCGTACTCATGTATTTTTCCTCGAGGGCTTCTTTGGACCGTCGTCTTGCCAACAGCACAGGCACACTAAAGCATTGGCAGGTCTTCTTTTGAGATTCCATTTCAATCAACTGGCATGATCCAAAGCAGAAATGGGTGTGAGTTACATCTGTGACGATAAGCAATGTGATAATCTTGTTATGGGCCCTCGTCAAAAATCTCTCTGTCCATTTCTTCCGGTGTCTTCCGGTGTCATTATTGTTGGATCCACTTCTTTTCATTGCCTCTGCATCAGAATTGCCTCAGATATTTTCTTCTTCCTGGGCAGGCGTCCCCTTGGATTCGCTTGTGCATTGAAATTTCCATGACACTGAGGCCACGACAATAGGCGCATGGTTACTGTTCCGGTCAATGAACTACCAATTTATGTCTTAGCTTGACAAACCAGACAAATAAAGAAATAAATGCCGTACGGAGACAGTGACCTCTCGTAATCAACACTCGCCGGATTTTCCTTTGTGGCCCCCGAGAAAAAGACTCTTTTTACTTAATACTAGGGGAACAACTATTTTCGCAGTTGAAATTGCTCGGAGCACAGCTTTTTAATTGAAGAGACAAGACTGCCGTCATACGAAAACCCTTACTATTGCCACCATTCCTATAAAATATAATAAAATGTAAGCCCAACTCAATCTCATAATATTATATAAAGCAATTTCAAAATTATTGATCTCAAAAAATAAACATAAACTCAATGTATTTGAAAAAAAGTACCTTTTAGAATATAGTAATCTAAAAAGATTAATTAGGCGATTTTCCGCACTTCATAGATAAGGAAATAGTTTTTTGCAAATTTAAGAAATTTAAGAATTCTAATCCCATAAATATTTGAAACAAAAAAAAGTCGTAAAAGTTATATATTTATACTAACATAAAGCCAAAAACTTAAATTTGGTGTCCTCCTTCGAAATACTCATTATACTTTTTGACAAATAATTTTTTTTAATGAGCTATAGATGGTTTAATCTGTTATCTAATAGGCAAAGAGGGAAAATTCCAAATAGAGATATAAAATACCATCGTTTTCTCAAAAGAGGATCTGATGTGGATTTTGTTTTAAATAAGGACTTGAAGTAAATAATTAGTCTTAAATAATGACCTGACTCGCCGGCTGGCGAACATATGCTTCTCCCGTGTGTATTCCGGCAACCGTTTAGGGGTATTTTTGTCAAAGGCATTTTAATTTTTTTTTTCACTCTTATTCTTATTCATCTTCTTCTTCGTTTGACCAAAAAAAAATCTTCTTCTTCGTTAGGCATTAGATTAATGTCGTCCAAATCGAGGCCCTAGAGGGAGGCGAGCTCGAGGGCGGAGGGGCAACCGGAGAAGCCGTCAATCCGGGAGCGATGGTGGGAGGAGGGGATGAGGAAGGCGACGTGGGCATCCTAGTCGCAATCCTGTCAGAGGACGAGGTTGTCGATGGAGCAGTGGGCGGAGGCGCAGTTGTCACAGATCTGGGAGCGGAGGTGCTTGCGAGAGAGGTTGGCAGAGTGGACTTATGGTGCGCATGAGAACCATTCTGCGCCCCGGAACAATTTCTGAACAGAAATGATTTTTTTTGATTCTGTGCCCGGAAACAATTTCTAGGTATTTTAAGGCGTTTGGTAAACTACACAAAATTTCTATTCCTAAAGTGGAAAAGAATAGAAATGCGTTTGGAAACTACACAAAATTTCTGTTCCCAAATAATATTTTAATAATATTTTGAATTGTTTAATTTTTTTTCTTTCTAATTATTTTTTTCTTTGGCCATGGCCGGTCGCCGGCGACCGGCGGCCGGCGACCGGCCACAGCCCAGGGCCGGCGAGGGCGTCACGGCCCTCGCCGGCCGCCGGCGGAGGCGAGGGTCGCCCTCGCCGGCGAGGGCGAGGGCTGGACCCTCGCCGCCTGGGCGAGGCGGCCCTCGCCGTCGCGACCCACGGCGAAGCCGACCTCGCCGTGGGTCGCGACGGCGAGGGCCGCCTCGCCCAGGCGGCGAGGGTCCAGCCCTCGCCCTCGCCGGCGAGGGCGACCCTCGCCTCCGCCGGCGGCCGGCGAGGGCCGTGACGCCCTCGCCGGCCCTGGGCTGTGGCCGGTCGCCGGCGTCCGGCGGCCGGCGGCCGGCCAAGTCCAACGAAGAAGAACACAAAAATAAGAAAAGAAAAAAAAGAAAAAAAGAAAAAAAACTGATTCTCAAAATTGTGCCGAGAAACAAGAAGCTACTTTTTTTTACTTCTTGTTTCTCTTCCAAAACTGTTTCTCGGCACAAGTTTTTGCAAAAATGTGCCCGGGAACAAATGCGTTTACCAAACGCATTTCTGTTCCCAAACTATTTCTGGGAACAAAAGAACAGAAATTTTTACTATTTGGCACGTTACCAAACGGGCCCTTAGTGGTTGCAGAAAAGGTTGAGTATGGCCGCATCGCTTCTGTACTTTTCTTTCTTTTTGTTTTTCTTTTTTTCCCCTCTACTCGTCTTTTTAATTTGGTTCCAGGCCATGGATCTTCTTCCTCCCCAATTTTGCTTCACCATGGTACAGTCGGGGGCATTCTCTCCGGTGCGACCTCAGATTTAACCCCTTCGCAAACACCATGGCCATCTCTTACATTCGTGCTCGCGCTAAAACCTCCGCTTAATTCAGAATTTTTCGCGTCAAGGATGAGTGTCGATGGATACGTAAAACACTCCGTAAAAGAGAGTGATGTCATATGTTGCGTTTCTCATGTGCCTATTTGAAACAATCCCAGTAATCCTTACCCAAAAATTGGTTAGCCCCAATTTTGCCTTTCATCTCACGGGAACTTCTCTCTCATTTGCTGCTCATACTTACACTACAGTCGTAGGTAGATGTCTCTGAGAACACGGAAAATGGTGCGCCCCAATTTTGGGGTTCTTGATATGGGCAATGCCTATCTTCAACATTGACGAAGGAGATGATGAAAAGGGACACCATGGCTTGGATCCAGAAGAATATGAACAGGGTAAAAGAAGAGAAAGAACAAAACTATATCTTAGGACAAAAATACCCCTGACTGACTTCTGGAATACGAACGGGAGATGCATCTGTTAGCCGGCCAGCGAGTCAAGCCCTTATTTGAGACTAAATGATTACTTCGGTTCCTTATTTGATACTAAATGACTACTTCGAGTACCTATTTGAGACAAAATTCACTTCAGGTCTTTTTTTGAGAAAAGGAGAACACTTCAGGCCAAAAACTTAAATTTGGTGTCCTCCTTCGAAATATTCATTATACTTTTGACAAATAATTTTCTTTAATGAGCCAGATGATTCAAACTGTTATCTAAATGGAGAACCTAGTTTTTTTTTTTTGGCCACAATATGCACCAACATCATTGAAAATGGACAGAAGAAATAGTAGTGTTTGAAAGATATATATATATACACACACATGCACATAAACCTCACCATTTACAGGCTCCAAGGTGAACAAATATGTTTGTATCTACTTCTTCTTGTCGCAGTTAGATAAATACTTATTAGGTTCCTCTCGCTTGAAATCTATGGCACAAATTGCATGAGGACGTGGTATACAAGGTATGTCCCAAGATCTACAAGAGCAAGTTTGCTTTTCCATGTTATTTACGGACTTGTCTGGTTTGTGCTTCACTTCATAACCTTCTCTGCCATTCCAATCCACACGGCAATAATTGCTTTCAGTTTCAGCCTTGTTTTCCTCTAATTTCGTCAGAACTCGGGGGCAATACGTACTCTGCATTCCATCTCGCAGCAACTGACATCTTCACTTGAATTCTTCTCATCCCCTGGATTCTCATGTCCTCAAGCATGGATATGGTGCTAATGTCATCGAGACTTGCCCTTGTGATTCTTCCTCCAATTAGCATAAATATGTCTAGTGCACATTCTATGTTCTGCCAAGTGTAAAATCTCTTGGATAGTTGGAACTAATCCCTGTAAAGAACATTTCTAAGAACAAGACATCTAAATAAATTCATACCAAAGAGAAAAAAAAAAAAGATGCCCTTTGTCGATAGGATATTAAGGTTCATCCCTTGTCTTTGCTTTCAATTGTCATCCCGATACATGCATTAGATTACGTAGAGACCCCGACCAAGAATCCTTTGTCTACCTGCACATTATACATTGGAGATTTTGGGGATTTCTTTTTCCTTTCATTGCCAAAGTGTCAGCACTAAGGTAATGGATTGCATGAACAATTCATCATGTTTGATTACTGAAGAGCAATTTAAAATATAGAACATCTAATCTAATTATTAGCACTAAATTCCATTATTTTTTATAGACTTTTGTGAATCATCTAAATAAAAGAGAATGCTTAAAAATCAAGCTTTCAAAAGTACTCTGTGATTTAAAATCTATCCGATGCGCAAAAGCCCTGGAAATGTTTTTTTTTTTTTGCCGAAACGGGAAGATGCCAGTTTTTGGTGAAAAAAAAAATTCAATTACAAGGGTATGTCCTCAGCTATTATGGCAGCAACACAAATTAAAAAATGCGGTAAGATCTTTCAACTTTGATACTCTAGATTTGATATTTCAACTTTGAAATTTTCCTAATTTACATTTTGCCACCATACAAGTAACCATGGTTAAATTTACTCTACGGTGATTACCCAAAATAAGATTTTTTTTTATGCCTAAACTCATAAACCCTCAACCCTGTATAGAAGATAAATCCTTGTCGAAAAGTGCAATTAATTACATACCTTAACTCTATCCAATTTAACTTATGCAAAAATCTAACATGTCATTCTTTAATATTTTTGAGGACGGGTGATGTTGATCGATATGGGGTAAAAATTTTTAATCATTCTTATATCTATCATACGATGTCAATTTAGTTCTAAAACTTTCCAATTTTGTCAATTTAGTCCTAAACCTTTGTAAGAAATTCCAATGTAGTCATTCCAATCAATTTTCATCGGAATTTGGTTACGTGGCAGTCCGTTCATCATCGGTCGTCCTACGTGGTACACCGCCATTTTAGCGACTTCCGGCAAAAATTGGCCTTGGAATTCTGCGTAAAGGTTTAGGACAAAATTAACAAAATTGAAAAGTTTGTAATTAAATTGACATCCGTACAATAAGTTTAGAACTAATTGGATAATTTTCCCACCAATGTGATAGTGAATGTGGCGCGGCATTAAGAAAAGACCAAATCTTTTTCAAAGACTGGTGGAGCTAATGTGGCACTGCATTAAAAAAAAGGCCCGATACTTAAAAAAGAAGAAGCAGCAAACAAAAGCTTCTGATCTCTCTCTCTCGCCAAAATTGAATGAACGGGAGGATTACAGGTAAACACCCAAAGATTAACGGGAAATTAAAGCAAGACATATAGAAAGACTTGAGCAGTAAAGATCGAGATCGAGTCGATGAAATAACTATTGAGAATGTGAAGAAATTAATGGGAAGAGGAGACTATAGTCGCAGAGCTCCAATATCTTAAAATACTTGAAGAAGTGGAAGAACATGACACCCTCAACTATGCCAGAAATTTCCCGAATTTTTGTTTGACTTTCCTTTCGAATTTGCAATATTTCACTTTTAGCTTTGATTTTTTGATTTCCACTTCTCCTCTCCCTATGCGTGTTTTCCTAAATGTCATAATTTGAGGGTCATTAGATTCTAGTAGGCTGTGATTTCCAAGTTTCGATTTAAATTCCAATTTCATTTTCGATTGCAAAAGTTTAATTTCGGTTTCGCACTTTAATTTTCTTTATTTTCAGTCAGCAGTGGCCTCGACAATTTATAAGGAGTGGGGGCAATTATCCCTAGACAAATTGCAGATATTTTGATTATTTGCATAAATATTCTAAGCGTCGCTTCCTTTGACCCCACTAATTTCTATATTTTGACCCCAATAAACTATATGTTTGAAGAACAATATTAGCCTCACGAAAACTTTAAAAACCCAATATACAATGAAAAAGGTCAAAATTAAAAACCTACTCGATAAAATCAGGTACGACAAAAATAAATATACTTAAACTTGAAATTGAGTTCTCAAAATTAAATTTTTGCATGATTGTGATTTTGGTTCCCATTAGCATTGAATTATGTTACAATACATTCAATTGAGCTAAATTTGAAGGATATTTTTAAGTTACATCTTGTTAATGAGTACTTCGAGACATTTATTAAGCAATTTTTTTTGTCGAATTTATTAAGCAATCACACATACAAAAAATTTACGGATTTCAATGTACTACATTCATATCATGTATAATCAATGCATTAAATTGAAACATTTCTTATCATTATTTTTAACCAGCGTCCCATAATCAATCCTTCATAAATAACAAGACTCAAGCTTTGGGCTATTTTATCTCAATAATGTAATTGTGTAATGTGATCTAGTTCAATCACATGCAAGAGTTAAGACCTGACTTGTTTTGCAAAATTTTGTTTAGTGACTCTTATGTGCATATGATATGCTGTCATTGTGCGCGTGCTAAGTTTAAAGGACGTCCATGAGTTAGTTTTAGACAATTTGTATGGTTAGGTAACTAGTATGTTGTAACTTAGCTCAATCGTGAAATATATTCAACAAAAATGAAGATTGTGGATCAAATTTATATTTAAGTTTAAAAATTAAAAAATAAGTTTAAAAATCAAATTTATATATTCAACAAAAATGAAGATTGTGGATAATGTTGTTAACATAAATGCGGTACGATGTTTGAGAATGAATTCTGTGGTGGATGTTTTCACGCGCGAAAGACCTTTTTTTTTCAAAAGAATTGCTCTTGGCCACATGTTTGTGCACAGACAGCTAGAGAAGAAAAAATCTCCAAGTCGTTGGCTGTGCTATAAATCTTGGAGAAGAGACTCCGCGAAGGAGTTCAACGCGACTATAGTCTAAGTTTGGAGGAGACGATTTTCAAATTTCGAAGTCTAAAGATGCATCGCGATCGCGTGAGCATAACTATCAAGGATGATGAAATCTGGGAGCAGAGAAGGGCCAGATTGAAAGCACTAGAGTCAGTACACGAACCACACACTCAAGTGGAATTCAATTATCGTATGTATCCACTGCTACACGCAGCCACGAAAGAAGGCGACATCGACAAGTTTATCGAAGCGTTCAAAAGTCTTCTGCCGAAGAGAGGGTCTCTTTGTCCGACATTATCCATATACAGGGCCCTTCAAGGAACTCATTGCTCCATGTTGCAGCGGGAATTGAGAACTCCAACATCCTCCGAGTCCTCCTCGAGGTCATCCATGACAAGCAGCTTGCCGCCCAGGTGAACGACAGAGGGGACACCCCGCTGCACGTCGCGGGCAGCATCCGCTTGGCTGAGCTCCTCCTTGACTGCAGCAGTTTTTTGGACAAAGCGAACTAGGCGGGGAACGAGGCGTTGCATCAGGCTGTGAAGAACGGTGACTACGAGTTGACCGATCTGCTCCTTTGTCGTCAAGGCTCAACGTCGGTGATTGAGAAGAACGAGGAGAACAAGTGTCCGCTGTACTTGGCAGTCGAGATGGGAGACTTGAAGATTCTCTTGCGTTTGCTGCAAGCGGTGGATGGGAATGAAGTCCCTTTGTCCTGGATTGAAGGCGTGTCGCCGGTTCACGGAGCTGTGATGCACCAAAATTTAGGTCAGTGATTGTGCTTATGGCTCTCGCTTGCGTAAATTTATCAGTCGGACCACTTATATGCGTGTCCACTTTGGATCCACACGTTCATAAAGCAGCTGCATGTTTTGTTCTTCTCCTAAAATGGTTAAACCTTTTTCTTAAGCCTGCATCAATTATTGAAGATTTCCCATAAATTTTGGATTTGGGACCTGGCAAGAATTACCCCTTGAAGAATGTCATAATGCTAACATTTCAGTAGTCGATACTCATAGTATAAGCCATTGTCCAAGGACCTTTTGTGAAACAGGAAGAGACTCATGTCATGAGCATGAATGTTGGAGATGAATGTCTCTATGCTTTGAAGCATTCTCCAATGTTTATACTGAAATTATCCCCCAAAAGTTTAGATTTCAATTATGTATTCCATGTAATATCGCATTTTTGTTTCATCTTAAGAAAAATATAATAGTTGGAGGGTAAAGTTACCAAACCCTTCGTCATGAGCATGACACGTAGTCATTCATTTCTTACTCTCCAATGATATAGATATGCTGATAGAGATGTCAGAGCAAAAGAAAGAGCTATTTGATTTAAGCGATGCTAAAGGTGATACTCCCCTCCATCTAGCAGCATATGAGAATTATGTCAATGGAGTCAAATTCTTGGTCAATAAGTTTGCTTTGAGTGCCTTTGAGAGCGACGAAGATGGCTATCTTTCGATCCACATGGCGTGTAAAATGGGTCATCTTGAAACAATCAAGGAGTTGCTTTGACATTGGCCAGATTCGGAAGAGTTGCTTACTCTAATGGAACAGCAAAATATACTTAACGTTGTGGCAGTTTACGGAAGGGCCCTGGTAGTGAAGTACATACTTGGCGATCCTAAGCTTGAGAAACTTATAAATGCGAAAGATAAGGCAGGAAATACGCCTCTATATTTAGCCACATCGCAGTGGCAACCTGAGGTTCTGCTTTCTCTTACCTGAGATAACAGAGTCAATCTTAAGCTTGTAAACCACGACAACTTGACAGCTCTTGACATTGTAGATGAGTGACTAAGAGAAATCGATGCTCCACTTCACAAGGTAATGATATATCTACAAAATAAAGTATCAAGTTGTCTACTTTTGTTTTTTACTGTTGTTTAGGCTACTTCTTTCTGGGAGAGACGACAGGAATTAAAGTTCATTTTGACCCGTTGAACTTCCCCTGAAAAGTTGAATTAAGTTTCTACAGTAAAGATTGCATTTGCAGAGTCTGTGTATCACTTAAGAGGAGTTTCATTTTTTTTAATCCTAAATCTTTGATTGTTAGTCCATCTTCATGGATAATAACGGTCCTTTTTTTTTTTTTCCTATTACGCTTCACCAGAACTTAACACGAATAGTCTTAGTATCTGCTGGAACCCCAGCAAGCAAAGACAAGAGACTCCATGGGCCTATGAACTTACATAGACTAAGGGTGCGAATGGTAACCATTCTGCTTCAGAAATCAAATTCTTGCCAGAAATTAATTTCTCGAACTCTTGCTAGAAATTGATTTCTGGAGGATAAATCTGTTTGGTAAAATATGACTAATTCTGCTCCAGAAATTGATTTCTGCAACAGAAATCTGTTTTGATTTGTTGATTTTTTTTGCACCTAAAAAAGTTTAAATTTTACTCAAAGTGCGTGGCACAGGTATTATAAGCAATTCTGTAAAGTTTTGAAATTTTTCATTTTTTTAATTTTTTTTGGGCACCTAAAAAAATTTAAATTTTACTCAAAGTGGGTGGCCACAGGTATTCTGAGCCATTTTGTGAAGTTTTAAATTTTTTTATTTTTGATTTTTTTTGGGCACCTCAAAAAATTTAAATTTTACTCAAAGTGGGTGATTACAGGTACTCTAAGCCATTTAGTAAAGTTTTGAAATTTTTTATTTTTTTATTTTTTTTGGGCACCTCAAAAAATTTAAATTTCACTCAAAGTGGGTCGCTACAGGTATTTTAAGTCATTTTGTGAAGTTTTGAAATTTTTTATTTTTTTATTATTTTTCTTTTTTTTGGGCATCTCAAAAAATTTAAATTTCACTCAAAGTAGGCGGCCACAGGTATTTTAAGCCATTTTGTGAAGTTTTGAAATTTTTGATTTTTTTTGGGCACCTCAAAAAATTTAAATTTCACTCAAAGTGGGTGGCCACATGTGTTTTAAGTTATTCTGTGAAGTTTTGAAATTTTTTATTTTTTGATTTTTTTTAAAAAAATTCACCAAATTTCATATTTTCCCGAAATCTGACTTTTTTTTATTTTCTGAAAATTTTTATGAATTTTTCTAGAATTTTTCAATTTTTATGCATTTTCTAAAAAAAAATTGTGAGAAAATAGAGAGAATGCATTCCGGAATCAAGAAGCTACAAAAAGTAGTTTCTCTTTTTCTTGCCAAAAACTCATTCTAGAATCAAGAATGTATTCTGAAATCAAGTATTTTTAATAAATGCATTTTTATTCCAGAATGCAAAAATCGCTCCAGAATGCATTCCGAAAATTTTTTAACAAACGCTATTCTGTTCCGGATTTCGGAACAGAATTTTTATTCCGGAATGCATTTCATGCGCACCCTAAAGGACCAGGCCAATACCTGTATGGTCGTGGCAACGCTCATTGCTGCTGGGACATTCGCCGCCGGCTTTTCTGTTCCTGGAGGATTTAATGACTCTGAACCAGATGCTGGATTCGCTACGCTATTGAACAAACCCATGTACGATGTCTTCGTGATCTGCAACTCCGTTGCCATGTACAACTCGATAATTGCAGTTGTGATCCTTTTTTGGACGCAAATCAATGATTGGCATGTGGTGCTTCATGCCCTTGGAATGGCAAGACTACCGCTGCTCGTAGCTTTTGCCACAATGCCCGTGGCCTTCATGGCGGGGGTCTATGTGACCATAAGCAAACGCACTTGGATCACCGTTGTTGCCTTGATGTCGGAATCATCGCTCTCTTCGTTATATTGATTCTTTACATCGCCGTGTTCATTCCGCTTGAGTACACTTGTCTTCTTGTACAGCTCTTCGCCAACTACATCATTAGAGCTGGTATATTAATTTCAAGGAGCGGGACCGGAGGAGCTTTTCCCTGGCTGGCCCGGCTGACTTTTCCTATCCCCTCTTCCGCTTCCCCTCTCTTTTCTCCCCTGTTGCGGTGGCCGATTCACAACCGAGAAGAGGCTGGTCGCCGTTCAACCAAGCGAAAATAAGTGGAGCTGAATGAAGCAGAGCATGAGTGGAGGAGAGGGGGCGAGAAGGTGTGCGCCGGCCGGCTATAAAAGCCGATGAGAGGAGAGAGGAAAAGGGGGGCGATTTTCAGAGAAAAAAAGAAGAGAGAACAGAGAGAGATCCAGAGAGAGATTGAGCGAGACAGAGAGCCGGAGAGGTTTTCGGGCGACTGCCACGCTCGTGCCGCGGCCGACAACTCGCGGTCGTCATCCCTCCCCCGTGCCGAGCCTCGGTAGGTTCTGGTTCGCTGGTTTTTGTTTTTGTTTGGTTTAGGGGTCGTTTTTCCCAAGGATCTCGGTTCGACGGCCCCAAGGCGGCTGGCCGTGGCCCGACTTGTCTCGGGCTCGCCTCCAAGCCGCCGTCGCCGAGCAGAGTAGGGACAACTCGCGGTCGATGGCCCTGGTTTTCTCTACCGGCCAGCCCCTGTTTTTCCCCTGTTTTTGGGGCACGCCGACCGGAGCTCGCGTTGGTCCGGCTTGCGCCAGCTCCGGCCCCCGTCGGTCCTTTGTTTGGCTTCTGTTCTTGTTGAAAGTAGTTTGTGGAGAGTCCCGGCTGGTGTTTGAGTCTCGTTTGTGCCAAAAATCGTTCATTTTTTAAGCGCCACCATTTGTTCGTTGAAATGCCACAATGATATCCGGTTTTTGTTTAGTTGTTTTGGCCGGCGTCGTCCAGGCACCGTCTCGCCCGGTCAAGGGGCCCCGGTGACGTCAGGACTTCCGGGTGTTGGCCGTTCGGCCGTTTCGTCGCATCCCGTTTTGTTTTCGCACTTGGCCGAGAGGGGTAACCTAGGCTGATGGCGTCGGAGCCGGCCAGGGAACAGCGGCCTAGGTGGAGGCCGGGCCCTCAGCCTGAGCTGGCCGAGGCGACGCCAGAGTGGGCGCGCCGCCAGGCCGAGATGAGCAATGCCGCTCGTCTCAGCCGTCGCCACCACGTCGCGCTGGGAGAGAAGCCAGAGTTGGGACTGGCCAGGGGAAGTCGCGTGTCAGCTGGGTCAGATCCGGGTCGGGCATGAAAATCCGACCCGGAACTGTGGGGTTTTGTCTAGTGGGCTGGGCTGGATTAGAAAATAGGTTTGGGCCGGGCTTTTCTTTTATTTGTTTTTTAGGGTTGGCCAGACTAGGCCCATTCTAGTCCAGTCGTGGACCCAGGCCCGCGCCCCCGGGTCGGATGTATCCGACCCGGGTCCGTTTATTATAATATAAGATAATATTGTAATATAAAAAATTTAATTAAAAAAAATTTAATTTTTTTTAAAAAATCTGAAAATCAAAAAAATGAAATTGGGCTTTGGAATTGCCTTTTCTTACATATTTTATGTGATTAATGTAATGATTAATTGCACGTCATTTGCTTTGTACATTTTGAATTGCGTGTTTAATTCAACCTTGCATATGGCCGATTAGAGGCATGTTGGGCTATTGTTTGCACACTTCCGATGCATTAATGGTCCTTTCCTTAGTTTAGTTAGAACTAAAACCCTAGGATTTATAATTTTTAGGAAGATTGCATGAATGCCTTTAAATGCTGTTTAAATAAGGTTATGTACCGAAATGGTACTAGTTAGATAATTAATGTAATCAAGTCAACGAACTAATGTAAATCTCTGGTTCATAAGAGTAAGGCAATTATCTCGTCGCCTTACTTAAGTTTTTAATCGACCCACCCCAAACTGATTAGTGGCGACTCCTAGATAAAATCAATTTGCATGTCTATAACTTAAACCCTAAGTCGCAAGTTGGTATAGGCTTGGGAGAACCCAGTTAAGTCCTAGGTTTAAACTTAACAATCCATTCGTCTCTTAACTAGCCTTGTCGGCCCGTTCAAGAGCTGGCACCGCGGGAAGGTTGCGACATTGATAATTCAATCATTTTGTGGTCGAATTAGAATTGGATTTGTTTTTCCAAATCTTCTGAATATTAGATTCACGCCTTGTGCAATTTCGAGCACCAGCAGATTTTCCGGGGATTACTTGCGTAGAATAGTCTTTGCCGACAATGTTCTTGATATGAATGCGGTACAATGTTCAGGAATGAACTCTGTAGTGGATGTTTTCCCACGCCAAAGATATCTTTTTTCGAAGAAATGCTCTTGGCCCCAAGATGTTTACTGACAGCTAGAGAAGAAAACATCCCCAAGTTGTGGCTGTGTAATTAATCCTGGAGAAGAGTTGCCGCAAAAGAGTCCAAACAAGTTTTAACTTTGAAGGAGACGATATTCGAATTTCAGAGTCAAAAGATGGATCGCGATCGCGCGAGCATAACTCTCGAGGATGATGATCTCTGGGAGCAGAGAAGGGCCAGATTGAGAGCACTAGAGTCAGTAAACGAACCACACACCCAAGTAGAATTCAATTGTCGTGCGTATCCACTGCTACAGGCCGTCACGAAAGAAGGCGACATCGACAAGTTCATCGAAGCCCTTGAAAAGTATTCTGCCGAAGAGAGGGTCTCTTTGTCCGACATTATCCACGTACAGGGCCCTTCTGGGAACTCGTTGCTCCATGTCGCAGCGGGTATCGAGAACTCCGACATCCTTCGAGCCCTCCTGGAGGTCATCCATGACAAGCAGCTTGCCGCCCAGGCAAACGACAGAGGGGACACCCCACTCCACGTCGCAGCAAGAGCAGGCCGGATCCACCGGATCCGCATGGCCGAGCTCCTCCTTGACTGCAGCAGTATTGTGGACGAAGCGAACAAGGCGGGGAACACAGCGTTGCATGAGGCTGTGAAGAACGGTGACTACGAGTTGTCAGATCTTCTCCTGCGTCGAGGCTCAAAATCGGCGAACAAGAAGAACAGGGAGAACAAGTGCCCACTGTACTTGGCAGTCGAGATGGAGGACTCGAAGATTCTCTTGCGTTTGCTGCAAGCGGTGGATGGGAATGAAGTCCTTCCGCACTGGATGCAAATCATGCAAGGCATGTCGCCAGCTCACGGAGCCGTGATGCACCAAAAGTTAGGTCAGTTATTGTACTTATGGCTCTTGCTTGGGTAAATTTATTAGTCGGACCATTTATCTGTTGAACCTGTAAGTCACGTTCATAAAGCAGCTGACCTCGCATATTTTGTTCTTCTCCTAGAATGGTTTAACCTTTTTCTAAAGTCAGAATCAATTATCGAAGATTTCCCATAAACTTTGAACCAGAAGAAGGCAAATACGATCTGTTTGGACTTGAGACCTGGCAAGAATTACCCCATGAAAAATGTCATCACGCTAAAATTTCAGTAGTCGATACTCATAGTATAAGCCATTATAGATACTACACCACTTATATTATGGTCCAAGAACCTTTTTTGAAACAGGAAGATACTCATGTCATGCCTGCCCTTTGTTACTTCCATGTGGAAAACTACTACTTGGAGATGAATGTCTCTATGCTATGAAGCGTTCTCCAATGTCTATACTGAAATTATCCCCCAAAAGTTTAGGTTTCAATTATGTATTCCATGTAATATCGCATTTTTGTTTAATCTTAAGAAAAATATAATAGTTAGAGGGTAAAGTTACCAGACCCTTGATCATGAGCATGACACGAAGTCATTCATTTCCTACTCTCTAATGATGTAGATATGCTGATAAAAATGTCAGAGCAAAAGAAGCAACTATTTGATTTAAGAGATGCTAGTTGGGGAACTCCCCTCCATCTAGCAGCATACGAGAATTACATCAATGGAGTCAAATTCTTGGTCGACAAGTTCGCTTTGAGCGCCCTCAAGAGTGACAAACAGGGCCATCTTCCGATCCACGTCGCATGTAAGATGGGTCATCTTGAAACAATGAAGGAGCTGCTTCGACATTGGCCAGATCCAGAAGAGTTGCTTACTTTAAAGGAACAGCAAAATATACTTCATATTGCGGCAAAGTATGGAAGGGCCTCGGTAGTGAAGTACATACTTGGTGATCCCAAGCTTGAGAAGCTTATAAATGCGAAAGACGAGGCAGAAAATACTCCTCTACATGTAGCCAAATTACAGTGGCAACCCGAGGTTCTGCTCTATCTCACCCGGGACAACAGAGTCAATCTTAATCTTACAAATCACGGCAACTTGACGGCTCTTGACATCGTAGATGATCGACTGTGGGATATCGATGCTCCACTTCATGAGGTAATGATACATCTACAAAATAAATTAATGAGTTATCTACTTTTGTTTTTCCATGTTGTTTTGGCTACTTCTTTCTGGGAGAGACAACAGAAATTAAAGTTTATTTTGACCCGTTGAACTCCCCTAAAGTTACCAAGTGGAATTAAGTTTCCACGGTAAGATCAGAAAGAATGCATTTGCAAGCCTGTGTATCACTTGACGGGGGTTTCATTTATTTTAATCCTAAATCTTTGATTGTTAGTCCATCTTCATGAATAATAATGGTCTCGTTTTTTTTCCTATTACGCTTCACCAGCGCTTAGCACGAATAGTCTTAGTATCTGCTCGAACCCCAAGAAGCAAAGACAAAGCAATTTCCAAGCCAAGATGTTTAGGCCCGCGGAGATGGCCTCCGGACTTACATAGACTAAAGGACCAGGTCAATACACGTATGGTCGCGGCAACGCTCATTGCTGCTGTGACATTCGCCGCTGGCCTTTCTGTTCCTGGAGGATTTAACAACTCTGAATCAGATGCTGGATTTGCTAAGCTGTTGAACAAACCCATGTACGATGTCTTCGTGATCTGCCATGTACAACTCGATAATTGCAGTTGTGATCCTTCTTTGGACGCAGGTCAATGATTCGTGTGTGGTGCCTCATGCCCTTCGAATGGCAAGACTGCCACTACTCATAGCTCTTGCCACGATGTCCGTGGCCTTCATGGCGGGGGTCTATGTGACCATAAGCAAACGCACTTGGATCACCGTTGTTGCCTTGATCGTTGGAATCACCGCCCTCTTCGTTATATTGATTCTTTACATCGCCTTGTTCGTTCCGCTTGCGTACACTTGTCGTCTTGTACAGCTCTTCGCCAACTACATCATTAGAGCTGTTACATTAATTTCAAGGAGCGGGACCGAAGAAACTTTCGAGGAGGACGGATTTGCAGTTGCCAAGTGTATGAGAGTTCCTGATCCTGATGACTGGTGAACCCTTAGACAGACGTCGCCCGTAAAAAGTCATGATTTGAGGTGTGTGATCACTTTTCTTGAAGTGATATTTGCCCCCACTATATTGCTTATGGGATAAGCAAAGTCGCTTCTAGGATACAATAAAACCCCCAAATCCCGAAGTTCCTCGTTCGCTAATTGGCATATAGCTCTTCCTACTTCTCGGATTTGGATTGATTGCCCATCCTATATTTATCAAATACTGCATTTTGATGTCATGGACTATGAAAAAGTCGGTGACGTGATTCTAATGTAATTTAACTCATATTTTGTTTATTTATATGAAACATTTGGTGCCCATCATAATCCCCAGTTGATAATAAAATGGTTATGGGACTATTAAATAATAGAGATAGATTGGTTAACATGAAATTAATCTTCTCACAGTGAATAATCATTTTTTTATAATCACCATATAGGAATTAACACGAAATTATCGCATTTATGAAATGTGGGAAAATAAACCCAATGCGACATTGGGCAAAGAGTACACAGAGGCTCATTATTTGAGCCCCGAAACATTGGCACCGTGAGTTAATTTCAAAATCAAAGTCAAAATCTAATCTTGACTAGAGAGAGCTATCTATTAAAAGATATTCACATAAATATATTAAAAACGAAGACGTGCATCGAGAAAATCTCCAAATATGCAATTCTAAAAAGCACTCATGATACCATCAGGCTTAACGGACGCAACGCAAAAACTCTTCACAAATCATGCGACGCGGCAACTGGCTAAGTCTGGCCAGCAAGTGTGTGATTATTCTTGCACAATTCTTTGGTGAATTTCGCAACAAAATATGTGGCCAACACTAATGAAATTTGCAATGGAAGACAATGTGATGACATCCAGTGGCCTCAACGTCATGAACCAATCAAATCATGGGTAGAACAACCAAGATCAGACTTATTTAAAAGGAAACATGAGCATGACACATCATCGTATGCAGGAATGGTGGTCCTTTCTAAACACCAAAACACATGGCGCATCATGTCATGGAGGTGGAAGAGAGGAATGAGAGTGAAGAAGTTTCTAAACCGAGAGGATTTTGCTCGACTCTCCGTATCTCTTAGCATGCTCTGTTTTCTACGTGTATGTATTTTGCGTCGGTGGGTGGGAGGTCGGCGGTGGAGAATGAACGGCGGCTATCGGTGGTTGGAGGTGGTCCTGCTTCATGGGCTTGGTTGGGTGCAATCTAATGGTCTGGGCTATGCTTGTGGATGTGATGAGCTTGACGGGCCGAGCCCAATGAAGCTGAGGTGGTCGGGTTTTTATGGATGGGCTGGAGAGTGCTGGGCCGGTCTGATGGGCTTGGTGTTTTATTACATTATTTCTTATTTGTTGCTTATTTTTATCTACTTAATCCATCTATTTATTTTTGCAAAAATGTATGTTTTGATTTGTCGGCAAAAATTCAGGTGCCAACATGAAATGATCGTAAAAGAAAGTGAACAAGTTGAGATTTTTTTTCCTAAGTTATTCTTGATCTTTTGCTTTTAATTGCTAATTTGTTATCGCTTATTTAAAAAAAAGTTATTTGAGGGAAGCTTTTAGGGAGAAAGGCACGACAAATCCCTTAGTTTTTATGAATTGTTCAATCGGTTTCGAACTCCAACTCTCCTGCTAACACCCTCCCAGCCTCTTCTCTATTTTGCACTCTCTCTCTCTTTCTGGTTTTTTTTATAAATATTTTATCCAATTAACATAATGAAATTAAATGTAAACATTAATTTGTTTACTCAAATCTGTAGTTGCGTCGACGCGTTAGTTCATATCAGCAATTTTTTTTCTATTTTGATGGAAGAATCAACTTGAACAAAAAATCATACGGTTCAGGGATCTAACTCCACAAAACAAAATATTAGAGACCTAATTAAAGAATTTGAAAAAATTCAATGACTTTTGGTGCCTTTTTTCCTGGTTTCTGACAAAAGAGAGGCTATAACATACGGACAGAACCATTTTGACGGTTAGGTCAGAAGTAAAGATATTCACATACAGTGGATTTAGAGCCTGAGTATAAATCACATAGCAGATAGCATATACATTGCATTAGCCACGTGGTTAGTTTTAGACCCAATTAGGGCGCAAACTTGGAATTATCTCCCTAATTGACATCCAGTAGGAAGCACTATTGGATTGACATAGCGAAAATCAAGGGTTGATTACATGTGGAATTAAATTCCCTAGTCATCCGGAGACTGAAATCTACTTCGATGGTTGCATCGGTAAGTTGTGCAAACATCACAAAAGGCTACTCTCAAATTGAGATAATCCTCGGCGATGGCTGAAGCAGCTGGAATATAACATAAACTTCTGTGTCATTAAGACACTTGCCGCTGGAATCAAGAGTGGAATTTTATTCGTTCCTGTAGAGGATGGTCTAGTTACCAACAAGTAGGAGGCAAAGGATCCTAAGATAGTCATGTCCCTTTATCCAGATAACTCAGCCGTGAGAGCCTTACAATCGTCGTTATGATTGTCACACACGACCTTACATTCATCTTCGCGTCAAGTCCGTGTTCGAAAAGCAAAAGTTGATGAAGGTATTCATCTTCGCGTCAAGTCCGCGTTCGAGAAGCAAAAGTTGGTGAAGGTAGTGTGAGCCTTACAATCGATCATACATTCCACGAGATGTGGTGTTCGATGAAGCATCATCATGGTGCTCGTCGCATGTAACGTTATTGCTTGATTTCAAAGAGATTTGAGGAGACGCTCAAAGTGAGGAAATTCCCAAATTAGCCGAACAACACATGAGGGTAAATCCATGGAAGAAAGAGGACTTTGAAAACAACACACCGGACAGATTGACTAGTCCGGACTCTTGAAGAATGAAAATCGAGTCACGAGTAAGAAGAAGAGGCCCAGATAATTCCGTGGACATCATCAACTCGACCAAGGAAACCAGATATGAAGTAAGCAAACGCAGCGCTAACTGAGGATGTTGGAATCATCTTCATATGAAGAAGCGGCTTCCAAGGAGGAATGAGAAAGACGATGGAAGCAGAGATTTAAGCCTTGAAGCAGAACAACACATGGGGTCTTGAACCGCGACCTAGTTATGTGAAACCCATGTCATGGAAATAGGTTTACAAGCCCAAATGGTTCAATTGAGCCACAGAAGGCTTGATTAGTGGCTCGAGGATCCTCTCAGCAATGAACTAGTTTATAATGAGACTTTCGCTCTGGTAGCCAAGACTAAGACCATACTTGTTCTGCTATCTCTTGCTGCCAGCAAGTAATGGAAGCTCTAGTAGATGGATGTGAAGAATTCTTTCCTACACGGAGAGTCCGTTAGATCACGAGATCTATATGATCAACCTAAGGATTTAAAAGTATGAAAAATCTCGGTTACATGCACAAGTTGAAAAAAGCATTATATGAGTAGAAACAAGCATCCTGTGCATGGTACGGCAATATTGCCGAGAATTCTGGTTCAAAGTGTATTCAGTAGCATCTGTGGATCAAAGTTTGTTTGTGGAGGCACGAGATGATAAATGAGCGACAGTGCTAGTTTACGTGGATGAACTCATCATCTCTAGAGACGATGGAAGGGAAATTCACTTGTTGAGGGGAAGCTATTAGTTCTATTCCAGATGATGGAGTGTCGTGACCGACCTCCCGAGCCTTTTGGACAACATGCAAAAAGGAAGGGGTGGCTCGCCTGGTACGTGCTAAGTCTATGTTCGAAACTTAACTCGGGCTCTCCCAAGCCTATATCATATCACGACTTAGGGTTTAAATATTTAACATGCAAGTGATTTATAATAAGGAGTCGCCATTAATCGATTTGGGGTGGGTCGATTAGAAACCCAAATAGGATGAAGGGAGAATCACCCTATTCTTACGAACCAGATATTAACCGAGTTCGGGGACTTGGTTACGTTAGTTGGATGACTAATGCCATTTCGGTACCTTTCTACTCTGTTCATTTTTTAAAACATTTGTCAAGCAGTTTAGATTGATTTGAGGACCTTTCTCCTAACATGTGAGGTGATCAAGCGAGTTCATAATCAGAAGCGATTAGCAGTCAAAAACACAACAATTCATGCAGTCTAAGGTTCTAACCTTAACTAAGTCAGATGACATTCAAAAATAAAATAGCTCATGCAATTGTATTAAAAACATGCATAATAATACAGGATAGTAGTAAAAACATGCAAGGTACTATCGTGCAACCTCAGACTTGTCTAATTTAAATAAAACAATAGCATGCATAATGATTACAATAATAATTAAAACACTTAGATAAGTCACATAAAAAAAACTTTTTAAAAAAAATTAATATAATTTTTTTTTGAAAATGAAAAATAAATAAATAAATAAAAGAGAAGAAAATAAAATAAAAAAAGAAACTTTTTTTTAAATTTTTTTTATTTTTAATTTTTTAAAATTTTTAAATTAAAAAGCAGAAAATAAAAAGGAAAATAAAAACCATTTTTTTAAAAAAAAATTAACTTTTTTTAAAATTTTTTAATTATTATTTTTAAAAATAATAATATAATATAATATAATATAAACTGGTCGGGTCGGGTCCAACCCGGGTCGGATTAGTTGATCCGGGCCGGGCCGGATCCGACCTGAGCGTTGACCCGGGTCGGATCAGGTGATTCGGGTCAGGTCGGACCCGGGTTCACAGATCCGCGAAGGGAAGCGCCGGCGGGGCCGAAATTGGCCATCCGCCGGCCAACCCAGACCGGCGCCGGCCCCAAATCCGGCCTTTGGGACCATCCCCGAGCCTCCTCTGCCGTGCGCTTGCCGTCCGACGCCCGGCTCGCCGGTCGGCGGCCAAAAAACAAATTAGCCTCTTTGAGGCATTTCATCAAACAGGTGGGGGGCGCTGCGAAAAACGGGGGTTTTCGACCTCCTCCGGCGATTGGGTCGGCTTGGACGGCCACGGTTCATCCCCAACTGAGACTAGGGACCGGGACCGGCGACGGCATGGGCCGGAAATGGCGCTACACGGCCGACGCGAGTCCCAGCCCGATCGTTCCAGAAAACAGAAAGAAACAGAGGCGAGTCGGGGGCCCGGGGAAGCTTACCGGCCGACGGCAAGATAGGGGGTTTTCCGGCTGGTCTGGGGGCGACGGCGACGTTGCTGGTTCTCCTTCTTGCCCAGGCGAGCTCTCGGTTCGTTCTCTCTCTCTCCCTATTCCCTCTCCTCTCTCTCTGTTCTGTTTTTTTCCAAAAATGGCCGACCCGCCGGCGACGTCGGTTCGATGGGTTACCGGCGGCTCTGGCTCGCCGGAGGGGCTCTTGTGGCTGTCTTCTCCTCCCGTGAGCCAAAAAAATCAAAAATCCACACCTCCTCCCCCTCACGGCTTCTCTGTATATTTTTTTTAGAACCGAACCAGCCTCTCCCTCTCTCTCTCCACTCACTGTGTTCTCTCTCTCTCCCTCTCTGGCCTTTTTACTCGACGACGATGACGCCACTCTCTGCTCCCTTCAATGCTCTGCACTGGCCATGACTTTCGTGGCCATTTTGCAGGCCGGTGCAGAGCAAAGCAAGGGGGGCCGGTTCATTGCCGTGAGGAAGAGAGGCAGAAGGGGGGGAGAGCTGGTCCGGTTTTTGGGGGAGGACGGGACTGGCCATCAATGCCAGTCCCCTTGGCGTGCTTTGTCGGCCATCGTCTGACCTGATGGGGACAGCGCGGCCGCGCTTGGCCATTCGTCGGTGGACGTCAGAGACAGAGCAGAACAGGGGAAGAAAAGGGACGGCCGGCGCGTGGGGGAAGAGAAGGAGAGAGGAGCTGGGCCGGGCCGGGCCCAGCCGTGCGGAGGGGGAGAAAAAAAAGAAAAGGAAGTGGGCTGGGCCCGCGTGGGGGAGAAAAAAGAAAGAAAGGAAAGGGAGCGGGCCGGAGGAAGGGAAAAAGGAAAAGGGCCGAGTCAACCCAACCCCGACCCGGCCCAACTGGGAAATTTTTTTATTTTTTGATTTTTTTGTTTGTTTTTCTCTCTTTTTAAAAAAAAAAATAGACCCTATTAATACAAATGTGTCTAATTTCTATATGCAATGCATTTTAAATTGAAACATTTTTTTTGCTTTAGGAGTTAAAGAAAATTAACTCCTAAATTTTGTGCAATTAATTTTGGGCAAATTAAAAATAGGTGTCAACATGGAGCTTGACAAGCTCAAACATTTTCTCGAAAATGGATAGAAGAGATAATGGTCTGTTTCTGGGCCAATATTAAATATGCCAAAGACTTGTTGGAAAGGTTTGGGATGCTTGATTGCAAGCCATTGTTGACACCCATGGAGGTTAATGCAAAATTTTAAGCAGAAGAAGGGAAAGATCTCGAGGATCCGACCATGTATCACCAATTGGCTGGCAGTTTGATTTGCCTGACTTTGACACATCCATATATTTCCCGTGTAGTAGTCATAGTGAGTCTGTTTATGCAGAAACTGAGAAAGTCTCGTCTGGATGTAATTCGATCTTATAGGCACCATTAATCATGCAATATGTTATAAAAATAAGTTGCTTCGAATCAAAAGAGCAATCAAGTCGGACTTTGAGGCGTGATATCTCTTTCCTTAAGGATTTATTTGCCCCACAATATTGCTAATGGTCACCGGTAAAAATCCTCGAGAATACAACAAACTCTCAAAATGAGAATACTATATAGTAATTTTAATATTTCTCCAGGGTCTCTCTAGGAAATAATTGAAACTGATGACTGTATTTTTCGAAAGAAGACTTGAAAAAATTGATTTCTATTTTTCCTTCTTGCCAAAAACTGACATATATAGAAATAGGTCTTAAAGAACATAAACAACTCTTCACGAAAAGTTGCAAAGCTAACAAAGACATTCCTTCGGAAGAAGTTGCAAACTGAACAAATGCAACCCTTCGGGAAAAATTAAAAACTGAACAAGTATAATATCCAAAAGTTGTCTTGAAAAGACACATGTAAAATTCGGAATAAAATAAAATTAAAATATATAAAAATAAAATTCCGAATTTTCACAATTTCGAAAATTATTTAATAAACAAAAAATAACCTTTCAACTAATAAAGATTAATGAGATAACCTTACGAAATAAAATAAAAAATAAAAGGATTAGTGCTAATTAAACCGCGACAAAATCGCGCAATTATTCGCGCACCAGCACGCGGTTATTGTGTGGATTAGCACATATCCCATTGTCTTCACTCTAAGAAGCAAGAAGATATTCACAATCATAAAGTGGCCCACTTTCTCAAAACTTTCGTATGGGAAACAAAGAAAAGAGTATTATTTTGTTTGTTTTACAAACAAACATCCAACACAATATGAATAAGGCAGGAGGAAGTTATGAAATAATTGGCTTCGCGATGCCGATGCGACTACAATACCCGTAAGATCGAAGATGGGCTATTTTTTGCCTCGCTTCAAGAGCCATCTCTTGGTGCAGCAAAAGACAACCGTGTTGTTGTCAACTACTGAAGCAGAGTATCCAGCAACAGCAATGGTGGCTCAGGAAAGCACATTATTAGTGCAATGGCTAAAGGACCTGCACCAAAAATTGATGAATGTCTAGTAAGACTGCACAGTGATAATCAATCCGCAATTCAACTAGCAGAGAACCCAGTGATTCAACAATATTTCAGACAATGTTAAGCAAAATCTTCTGAAGACCTTCCCTTTCCAGCAAGTTTAATCTAGGCAGAGGACATTGCCTAGTCCCTTGAGATACTTCTAGCAGCACAATTCCAAAAACCATAGTCCAGACTGTAGGGCCACGAAAATGGCACGCCCAGGATCACCATAATCAGAAATCGAAACACGATACGGGAGAAAATTATCGATTCGCGTACCTGGTTTGGAATCCATCGTATTTAATACGGAATTTGCGACGGTTTCCGAACACGAACTCAAGATCTTCTCCCCTATAACCTTCGTTAGAACACTGGCCTAATGAGATTGCCACTCACGAGAAGAAAGTTCTCTCTTGATCCGTATGTGAGTCAAAATGTGCATCATCAGGTTAGGGGAGGGACTTGAGCGCTATTTATAGAGTTTTCGACCACGGGCCCTCTCATTACGGGCCGGGCCGTACTCGCCCCACACCAGCCAGCCCCATATTAGACTGATTAAGAACCCATATATCTCACCTTTATTAGACCAAACTAATTTAGTTAATTTCAATTAATGAAGCCCACATTAGGAAATTCTTACATTCTCCCACTTGGGCGATATTAATTGAAACACAACTGTGTGCGCACCCTTATATTGGTTTAGAGATTATTCTTAATAGTCAATCCGATCCCATAAAGTCTCGAACACCGAATCATGGTGGTAACTGCATGTACTCACGCAGAGCCTTCCATGGTCACGAGTGCTTTCAACTTTACTGATATGGATTCAATATGGTAGTGTGTCAAATGGACAATACCTCATAATGAGTGATACTTCATGTGTTATCCATTTTGTTAGTCCAAATTCTCTCTCCTTAAGTGTCACAAAACCTAGTGTGTCACCAGAGAATATCCTTCATGGTTCCAACGAACCTTCATATGTCTTAGCTTGATAGTTAACTGTACTTTATGTGTAACAAGACATATTGTTAAGGCTAATACCAAGAATGCCCCATAGCCTATACTCAAGGTTTACACAACACCTCGAGATTTTCATCAAATATATGTACTCAACTTGATAAATCTACATTCACAAATACCTCATTGAATGAAAAGAGTTGATACATATTCAATTATTACAAAAATGTAACTTCATAAGAGCAACATAAAACTAAACAGCTCCCACTAATTAACAGTATCCCATGATATTCCTAAGCCCATGTTAATGACATGTCGATCAAATACACAAGGGCGAAGGCCTTTAGTTAGCGGATCTGCAATCATATCATCTGTTGAAATGTGCTCTACTGCAATGTCACCATCCTGAACTTTTTCTTTTATAGTCAAGTACTTGACCTCCATATGCTTAGACCCCTTGAGACCTCTGTTGTTGTTAACAAACAACTGCAGAGTTATTGTCACAATACAACTGTATGGGCCTATCCACAAAATCAAATACGGTCAACTCCTTAATGAGGTTTCGGAGACAAATTGCCTGAGTAGCGGCCGAAAAGCATGCTACAAACTCCGCTTGCATGGTAGAGGACGTCATTGATTTCTGTTTCTCGCTTTTCCATGATATTGCACCTCCTGCTAACTTAAAGATGTAACCTGTTGTCGACTTCTTTTCATCCTGACAGCCAGCAAAGTCTGAATCCGAATACCCAACTAGCTGTAGGTCCTGAACATGTTTGTAAATCAGCATATAGTCTTTTGTCTTCTTTAAGTACCTCAAAACCTTCTTGGCAGCAACCCAATGATCGTGTCCTGGATTTGACTGATATCTGCCTAGAAGTCCTGTTGCAAAAGCAATATCTGGCCTAGTACATACTTGAGCATACATAATACTCCCAAGTGCACTAGCATAAGGTACATTCTTCATTTGGGCTTTCTCAAAATCTGAATGAGGACATTGTGACAGACTCAACTTATCACCTTTACAGACACGAATAATTCCTGGCTTACATTGCTGCATGTTGAATCTTTCTAAAATACAATCAACATATGCCCTCTGAGATAAACCCAATAGTCGGCGAGAACGATTCCTTTGAATCTCAATGCCAAGGACAAAAGACGCCTCACTAAGGTCCTTCATATCAAAGTTCTTTGACAACATCCGCTTTGTCTCATGCAGTAAACCAAGGTCACTGCTCGCAAGTAGGATATCATCCACATAGAGTATAAGGAAAATGAATTTCCTCCCACTGACCTTGCAGTATATACACTGATCTACTTTATTCTCAACAAAATCAAATGAAGTGACAACACTATGAAACTTCAAGTACCATTGTCTAGAAGCTTGCTTGAGACCATAAATAGACTTTTTCAGTTTACATACAAGCGTACCTGAATCATCTGCTGCAAAGCCTTCGGGTTGCATCATATAGACTTCTTCATTAAGGTCTCTATTGAGAAAGGCAGTTTTAACATTCATCTGGTGTAACTCCATATCGAAATGAGCTACTAATGCCATGATCACTCTGAAAGAATCTTTAGAAGAGACCGGAGAAAAAGTTGCTTCATAATCTACTCTTTCTCTCTGAGTGAAACCCTTGGCTACCAGTCTGGCTTTAAACTTCTCAATCTTTCCTTTGGAATCCCTTTTAGTCTTATACACCCATTTGCAACCTATGGGTTTATAACCTTCAGGTAATTCAACAAGTTCCCAAACTCCATTATGCTTCATAGATTGTATTTCATCTCTCATTGCATCCAACCACAGTTCTGACAGAGGACAAGAAACAGCTTCCGCATAAGTCATTGGATCAGCCACAGAACCGATATCGTAATCTTGCTCTCCTATATAGACTAAATAGTCCGGTGGTATAGCTGATCGTCTCTCCCTAATGGATCTCCTTACTGGAGCAGCAATAGCCACATCCTGCACCTGAGAGCCTTGAGGAACTTCATTAGGATCTGTTTCGACAACAGAATCCCGAGCCTCAACAGGCTCAGTCTGTGGTGTGGGAGTTTCCACAATTATCTGTATGGGAGGAGATAAAGAAACAATATTACCCACTGTACTATTATCCTCAATAGTCTGTGAGCAGCTACTTTCTTCGGCCACATCAAACTCCAAAAACTTGGCTGTCTGTGATTCCATAATTCTTGTGCCTCCATTGGGATTATAGAACCGATATCCCTTCGAATGATCCGGGTAAGATACAAAGTAACACCGAGTGGTTCTGGAGTCCAACTTACTTACTGTTGGATTATACAACTTCACTTCTGCAGGACATCCCCAAACCTTAAGATGGTTTAAGCTAGGCTTACGTCCGGTCCATAACTCAAAAGGAGTTAATGGAACAGCTTTAGTAGGTACACGATTTAGAATGTACAAAGCTGTTTTCAAAGCTTCACCCCACAGAAAATCAGGTAAATTAGTCCTACTAATCATACTCCTCACCATTTTCATAAGGGTGCGATTGCGCATTTCGGCCACACCATTTTGCTCAGGACTCCCAGGCATAGTAAACTGAGCCACTATCCCAGAATCCTCTAAGTATTTGGCAAATGGCCCCTTAAGCTGTCCGGCATCGCCATGCTTGCCATAATACTCTCCACATCGATCAGATCTAACAACCTTTGTAACCTTTCCCAACTGTTTCTCGACTTCAGTCCGAAAAATCTTGAACTTATCAAGAGACTCGGACTTTTCTTTAATCAAGTACAGATAGCCATATCGAGAATAGTCATCAATAAATGTGATGAAATAAAAATTTCTACATAAGGTTGCCGTATAGGGTCCACTTATATCAGTGTGAATGACCTCCAACAGGTCAATACTTCGGACTGCAGTTTTCTTCCTTATCTTGGTCATTTTACCTCTACAACAATCTACACATGTCTCTAAGTCATCTTTAAGAGTAGGCAGGATGTTAGTTTTTATCAGTCTTTCCACTCTATCCTTACAGATATGACCAAGCCGTTTATGCCACAATGCATAGGACTGTTCCTTAGGTAGTGGTCTCTTGGAAATAACATTTTCAGCCGTATAAGCGACGTATATGTCATTGAGAGACAAACACAATCTGTACAATCCGTTGGACATATGACAGCACCCAACCTTGTTTGAATTAAGAAACAAAGAAATAATATTGTTTTTGATTTCAAAAGAGTAGCCATACATGTCCAAACACGATACGGAAACTAAGTTCCGTCTAAATGAAGGTACATAGAAAGTGTCTTTCAACATTAATCTAAAACCAGAGTCTAGAATCAAGATTACATCTCCCACAAACACAACATCAGCTTTCTCGTTATTTCCCACAGTGAGTATTGATTCATCCTGATTTGGCTTCCTTCGGTTTATGAATCCCTGTATGGTAAACGCAACATGATTAGTTGCACCGCTATCGAGCCACCAAGAACTGGATGGTGCTTCTGATAGGTTGGATTCACAAACAAGTGCCAAAGAATCATTACCTGTAGGCTCACGTTTGGACAACCAAGCTTTAAACTTTGCACAATCCTTCTTTATGTGACCTTTCTTCTTACAAAAGAAGCAGTGGCCACCATCCCTTTTGAAGGATGTCTTCTTTGGACCCATATTGTCAGATTGACCGGTAGTGTCATGAGTACCTTTATGAGTATGATTTCTGGACTTCTTATCCTTCCTTTTGTGGGAACTAGAAACATATAAGGCTAGATGCCCTTTTTCCTTCTTAAGTTTCTCTTCCTCTGCCACCACTCTTGCTATCAAGTCATTAACTGACCAAGTCTCATCTTGGGAATTATAATTTGTCTTTATAATCCCAAAATCAGGTGGAAGAGTGTTCAAGGCTTGATGCACAATACAAGCATCGGGAATGGAAACATTAAGAGCTTGAAGCTTCGTCTTTAGGTCTACCATCCTAAGGACATAATCTCTAACCCCAGCAGTACCATCATACTTCATATTGAAGAGTTTTTGAAGAAGTGTACCAACCTCAGCATTAGATGAAATGCGGTTTCTAGCCTCTAAGGCTGCCATCATTTCCTTAGCAGTACAGTCATATGGCAAACCACTTTTCAAATGTTCATGAATGGATTTCTTCATTGTCAATAAGCAAATCCGATTGCTCTTTTCCCAGGCAGCATAGTCCATTTTCTCAGCTTCAGTACTGGTGGCCGTGATATCTGCCGGCTTATCCTTTGTAAGAGCAATGTGAACATCCGCCAGCTCCATCCCAAATAGGAAATCCTCTTTCCATTTCTTAAAGTTCAACCCAGTAAGGACCTCAATTGAAATAGAATTGCCGTTTACAGAAAAGGTGACTGGAAAACAAACAAACAATACAATCAGCATCATGTGAATACTTATATAAAGAATTACATACATCATCACATAATCACCTTTGGGCAGAAAATATGACATGCAGTTGTACACTCTCCACATGACAGCGGCCATGAGAACATATTCTAATCTTTCGCGAAATCACCACCTTTGGGTGTATAAACCACTAAGATTAATCATTTCTCAAGCTCATGCTATACATATACCCCTCCATGAACTAATACAAGATCACCTCCTTTGGGAGTATAATCACGTAATAGATCAGGAGACATCCCACCACAATATGAGACTGATATATCTCAAACCCAGTTAAGTGTGCCACTTTGGCGATCACAGCTCAACTGAATCCTTGATAATCTCTCATACTAGGGATATAAACTTTATGTATCACATTTACTATATACATGTAATGCTAGACGTAAAGACAGGGGCGTATGTCTCTGAAATTACATGTCATGCTAATTATACTGTTCCATTCATTGATAGACAATGAATAACACTCTACACAGTCCTTATGTGGTGATATACATGTGAGCTACCATATGTATTTCCGAAACCATAGAGAAATACAAGAAAATACGCAAAAATACCCTAAAAGTACGCGTACATAGGGTTCTATACGTATTTTCACGACTGTAAAAGCTTCAAACATGCAAAATAAATACACCACAATCTAGAGCATCTCGATACGAGCACGTCGATACTAAGATCGTCCAAAACGGACGTCGGACGCGCCCTCACGCGCCGCCGGAAGGCGTGGCGCGGCGCGTGCGCGCGTGTTCAGCCGATCAAACCGGTCTGAACAGCCGGTCCGACCGGTTGATCGGTCCAACCGGTCAACGGTCAACGGTCAACGGACCGGTCCGACCGGTTGATCGGTCGGGTCAACGGTCGGGTCGGGTCGGAAATCGGGTCGGGTTAGGATCCGGGTCGGGTCAACGACCGGGTCGGGTCAGGATCCGAGTCGGGTCAACGACCGGGTCGGGTCAACGACCTGGTCGAGTCAGGATCCGGGTCAACCGGATCGCGCCTCGCTGACGTCATGCTGACGTCACTGAGGCGGTTACCGGCGGACGAACGCGCCGGTTGGACACGGCCGGCCTCCTCCGGCGACGTGCCGCCCACCATTTTTCTCGTCTCGACGAGTAGATTCTAAATATGTAATAAAATTTAACTTTCATCAGATAAAAAATTTCGAAATTGGGAAAAAACCTCTCGGACAAAACGAAAACGGTTCTAATCCGCATGTTTCGGTTCTAATCTATGGCAGGCTCTGATACCACATGTAGGGCCACGAAAATGGCACGCCCAGGATCACCATAATCAGAAATCGAAACACGATACGGGAGAAAATTATCGATTCGCGTACCTGGTTTGGAATCCATCGTATTTAATGCGGAATTTGCGACGGTTTCCGAACACGAACTCAAGATCTTCTCCCCTATAACCTTCGTTAGAACATTGGCCTAATGAGATTGCCACTCACGAGAAGAAAGTTCTCTCTTGATCCGTATGTGAGTCAAAATGTGCATCATCAGGTTAGGGGAGGGACTTGAGCGCTATTTATAGAGTTTTCGACCACGGGCCCTCTCATTACGGGCCGGGCCGTACTCGCCCCACACCAGCCAGCCCCATATTAGACTGATTAAGAACCCATATATCTCACCTTTATTAGACCAAACTAATTCAGTTAATTTCAATTAATGAAGCCCACATTAGGAAATTCTTACACAGACTACACAAGAAAATTTGCTTGGGACAATACCGGATCAACGAGCGAACCGGAGTATTGAACCTAAAAACTCTTGTCTAAGCATTCTCATGTGAAAATATTAACTCTACTTTTATAACATAATTAGCTTGTGCTGGTCCTGTTAAAGAATGAAATAGTAGTCCCAACCGCTAGGACTGATTGAGAACACAACTCTTGAGGCCAAGATGTTTGTGAATTTTCCTACAATATGACGTCATAAAAACAAGGGTCAAAAATATATAATCTAGATACTAACTTAAACCAACATTTACAAAAAAAAAATGTGTTAGATGAGTTATCAATATTATAAACCAAGTATGCAAAAAGAAAAAAAATAAAGTCATAGAATTGCTTTTATAATGCTTTAAGCTCTTGAATCTAAAGTGATGATTTAGCACTTACAATTTTTTTAAATAGGTAATATAAAAAAAAAGGCCTCATCACACAAGAGAGGGTTTGCATTGATGCATCCACCCAAATCCGTCACGTCATTGAGACAATGAGCCCTTCTTAGCTCAACAAGTTTGAATTATTGGTGCCGTCCCTACTGCCAGCTGGCTAAATTAGAAAAATCACATCAATAAAGTACAGATTGTCGTATTGAGACAATGAGCCCTTCTTAGCTCAACAAGTTTGAATTATTGGTGCCGTCCCTGCTGCTAGCTGGCTAAATTAGAAAAATCACACCAATAAAGTAAAGATTGTCGTATTGAGACAATGAGCCCTTCTAATCAACACTCGCATGAATATATACAATTTTTTTTGTGGCCCCCAAATAAAAAGACCCCTTTAATTTTTTTTTTTTAAATAAAGACATGCAGCCGTCTATTCTTTAGAGGCAACAATATGAAAAGAAAAATTACTAAGAAATGGAGTTTGGGTTGGGTTGAATTGAATTAGATTGTGTATGGATTTCATAAGGATCTAATCAGATATTATTCATCAAAATTGTATTGCATAAAAATGGATTAATTTGAGTTGGACTATTTTTCATACAAACTAGCCCACTCAATTAACGGGCCTAGCACTCATAATCAACTGATAGAACCTTAAAGTTCAAATTATGGAAAAAGAAAAGGAAAACTACTATATGGGGGCGTTTGGTTCAGTTTTGGGAAGGGGCTTTGAGCGTCGAAAACCACTTTCCAAAATGCTGGGGTGTTTGGTTCAGCATTTGGCTTAGCATTTGGCCAATGCTAACATTCCACGAATGCTATTGTTCACGTCTATTTTTTTTTTTAGTTTGAAGCTGTTCATCTCCTTCACCAGGCAGCCGACAAGGTCGCTTGGCGTCGGGCGACCGCCCAGGCAACGCCGTCGCTAGGGTTGCTCAACCCAGGCCGTCGCCACCTGGGTCGCGCGACCTCAGGCGACGGTTGCCTGAGGTCGCGCGACCCATGCGGTCGTCACCTGAGGTCGCACGACCCCCGCCGAGGGTTGCCTGGCCTCCGGCGACCGCCAGTGGCGGCAGATCTGGCTCGCCGGGGGTCGCCCGACCTTGGGCAACGATCGCCGACGCTAGATCTATCTTGCGGGGGGTTGCCCGACCTCGGGCGACGACCGCCGGCGCTAGATCTATCTTGCGGGGGGTTGCCCGACCTCGGGCGGCGGCCGCCTGCGCTAGATCTATCTTACGGGGGGTTGTCCGATCTCGGGCGATGGCCGCCCGCGCTGGATCTATCTTGCCGACGGCCGTAGGCCAGGGCTTGCCTGTGGTGGGCTACGGCAACTCTCACTCAAGAGAGGGGAAAATTACCAAAAAAGTCCTAAACCTTTGTAATTGTGCCAATTCAGTCCTAAATCTTTTTTTTATCAATTAAGTCCTAAATCTTTTGCAATTGTGCCAATTCAGTCCATCTGACCACTTTTGGCCGGCCGGTGCTGACGTGGACGCCGGCCGGCTGACATGACGGTTTTTAATAAATTTTTTTTATTATTTTTCGAATTTTTGCAAAAAGAAGACTAGTTTATTGACGAGTAATGTTAACAAGTATACTCACTTGACACATTAAGTGATATGACCATAACATAATTTAACATTTAGCAAGTGAACAAATAAATTCACTGAAATGCCTTTTCATGTTTTTTTTTCCTGGAGGGCTACTTTTCACTACAAATCTACAATATTGCCGACAAAACAAAGGCAGGCCAACGCATTGGTGGGTCTCAATGACCTGTCTTCTTTTCATTATCACTTCGCTTGTTCCTAACATTTTCCGCATTAGGGGGACCGCCCGTCTTATTTTCCACGAGAAATGGTATTGTGCTACAGTAGCACATTCTAACGGTGTGATGGTCAAAAGCTAGCCACAAAATTTTCCTTTCTCCGACACAAGCGCGTGGAAATTTCCAAGCAAAGACAGGTCTCTTTCTCTCTCATGGGTCAAAGATGACGGTGCGATTATGCAAGCGTTTTCCACACATGTCTCTTTCACCAAGAGACATGACATGTCTCTTGGTGAAAGAGACATGTGTGGAAAACGCTTGCATAATCGCACCGTCATCTTTGACCAGGTTCTTTTCCATGTTAACTACAAACTAGTCTTTTTTGTGCTTCATTTCACATAGCAATAAATACTTTCAGTCTTGTTTTCCTCTAATTTCAATTAGTAACTCGTGGGAAATACTCTCCATTCCATCCGGCAGCAACTGACATCTTTTCTTAAATTCTCCTCATCCCCTGGATTCTACTGTATCAATTCACATGTATCAATTCACATCTTTTCAGTCTTGTTTTCCTCTAATGCATAAGTTAATAATTCTACTGTATCTATCACATGTATTAATTTTAAATTTTGAATCTTTTCTATCTTACAAATTATAAGTAATCTTACAAGAAAAGTGTAAACTTTGAAATAACTTTTTCCCATACTCTCACGCGCGCGCGCGCGCGATATCTTCGTATTATATCAATAATCTTTTTCCACTTCCATTGATAATTTAAATATTTCTGCAATAAGGGGATTGTGAAAAATCTGATTATTATTAATTTCTGCATACACGCAATGCAGATGAACTTTTGCTGGTAATACCAGAAAGGAACCTTATTATTGATGATGGAGATTATGTATTATATACTCAAAAGAATTGAGTAGAAAGAAGCAAGGAGAGGAACAAAAAAAGAAATTTTTTTATGAAAAGAAAAATAATAGTTTTATTCACCAAAAAAGCTTTGAAGAATAATACTTTTAATTACTTGATTTGATAATATAAGCTTGGTTATTTCTCTCTCTCTCTCTCTCTCTCTCTCTATATATATATATATATATATATATAGACACACACTTAAACTAAAACAAAAGTTTCTGAGAATGAACGGCGGCTATTGGTGGTTGGAGGTGGTCCTGCTTCATGGGCTTGGTTGGGGCAATCTAATGGTCCGAGTTGTGCTTGCGGATGTGATGAGCTTGGGATTGCCAAGTATGACCGAGAGCGGTGACCATGTGTTTAGTCGTCGCCTTCGCCCTCCAAGTCAATGCGATGCTTTTCTGGAAATAAAATTCAAAATCCCAAGAAGATTTGTCGAAAAAAAAATAATAGTGATGAAATACATGCTATAAAAAGCACATGGTGCTCAGGTTTCAAATAGTACCATGACAAACACTTGCAAGTATAGTCAACCAGAAAAATTTATGATTTTTCGTTATATTAATCTAATTTAACGGTGGATAAATTTATCACATGCATACCTGTTCGGAATTTTTGGTAGTCAAAAAATTAATTATAAATAAAATTATTATAAATATATTAATTTGAGATTTTTTTGTGGTATTTTTAAGAAAGACAAAGCATATTCACGTGGGAAAAACTTTCCGGACTTTTGTTGGTGGTACGTAAGACACCTTTTTTTTTTCTTAATTTTTTTGGTCTTGCATTTATTCTATATTAAAGCAAAAGGATTAGTTTGTGGGGGCGCCTGCACATGCAAGCACGTGATGGCTATTACTAGTATCAAAGTAATGAAGAAGAAGAAGAAGAAGAATCGAAGGCAAAAGTCTACCGGAAAAGACAAATGCGGATTCCATAGGGAAAAGACAAATGAGGAGTCGATAGGGAAATGACGAGCCGTCAAAATCATCTAGCCAGAAGGAAGAGAAAGCATGAATTAGATAGGACACTTAAATGCACTTTAATGCATCCCTAGGGCCAAATATATCAAAAGCACGAAAATCTTGCATAATTATCAAGTTAAAGTAAAGGGACAAGGCCCGAGTTTTGGGACAAAGAAAAGAAAATGAAGTAAGTGCATAGGTTTAATATTCTTAATTTCAATTTGTCCAAGCTGTTTATATGAATGATAACGCACAACCAGTTCTCTCCACAACCACAGCCTCTCTCTCTCTCTCTCTCTCACAACCACTTCTATATATATTCCAGTATTTTTTGTAGATAAGTGACGTTGATTTGGTACTGACATGGCACCGCATTAGAAAAAGACTCGATATTTTTTGAGGATGAGTGATATCAATGTGATGCCGATGTGGCGCTACATTAGAATAAGGCCCAATAGATTCCCAATGAAAAGGAACAATAGAAGATTACAACATTATTGATGTCCTCATGTCTAACAGTTTAGTGGTCCCTAATTTTTCCTTCTTCTTTTTCGTGTGTGTTAAAGATCCATCATGAAAGCTGACCGATGATCAAATTGAAGTCCAGTTTTTTCATGTGGGTGTGTGCTATTTTTAGGCGTTTGCAAAGGTGTTAAACTGGATTCTGATAATAGACAAATATTCATTTCCTGGAGCTCGTTCTTCCTGGGCATGTATCGCCTTAGATTTTAAGATTTAAAATAAGCTCGTGCTCCCCATCATCTCAAATTGATAAATAAGTTCAACTCATTTATATAAAGAATTAGTAGACTACTCTTGCAGACCGGGGAGCATAGGATAACGTTTGTATCTTGCATAAAAGCTACAAATCCTACAAAAGCTGGACCTTCCTCAATTTTTCGTTTTGATGATATCTACTAATATTAAGTCAAATTGATGATTCGTCTCACTTCCAAATTTTTCATTTTACCGTCGCATACATATCACCCATGTAGTGTAATGGAGTCCAGCTTTTAGGTAGAATTGGCCAAAGGAAAAAGGAAGAATAGTTAGGAGAAAGATGCTGATTACCCACTTTTCAAAAATTTTTATGAAAAAAGTCCTTATTCAAGTGATTTTTATAAAAAAAAGTAATTAATATATAAATTATTATACTCTCATGGGTAGCCTTATATTAAACATGCCACATCAAAATAAATACATAAACTTGTTAATATGCAAACACTCGATAAAACCTTACATTTGAATTTAAATAATCACGAAATTGCAATACTTCTATCTATGTATTTTACGCAAAAATAAAAAATAAAAAATTATAAGAACATGTAAAGGAACACTGATGTAATTGAAACTATTTGAAGATACATTAATTCTTATTGTCTAATTAAATGTAGATTATTTGAGATGAGTCGTACATTTTGACTGGTGAGATGATTTGGTGCCTGGTAAAAAATGAACAAAAAGCAGGCAGCTGCTACCTCTGTCTAGTTAGATCGATTTCCAAATTTTTTCTTGTATTTTCTCTTGGCAACTTTTCTTAAGATTTCTCGCCTAACTTTCATTGGAATTTTCCTATTTGACAGTGCCTCACATAAATTCGGGAATCATGGGCAAGTTGTCCGGGGAAGTCAATGTGATGCTTCGGCAAAATGTGTTCTTGACCATGCCAGCAATGAAAATAGATGAGCATGCATTCCAAGTACAATAAAAATTAACATAACTACAACCTCAGCATTTTTCATTACTCAAATTGAACGGAATTATCGGAGATACTTAATTGCACCAATTATAGCACGTTCGTAATAAGCTTTAAAAATTTTTTATGCACTTATCTTCTTTTATTTTAATGGGTCATGAATTGCAAATAGAACCAAAGTAAATATAATAATAGTAGTATAAGATCGACACGACAATATCTCATGATTTTAACTAGGAGAGGAAATCTCCTGAAGTACGGGAAAAGAGAGGCCAAAACAGGAAGGAGCAATAACGAATAATTTCTTGCCACCTAAATGCGTACACAGGTGTTTTTCCTCGAGGGCTTCTCTGGACCGAAGTCTTGCCGACAGCACAGGCACGCTAAAGTATTGGCAGGTCTTCTTCTGAGATTCCATTTCAATCAACTGGCCTGATCCAAAGCAGAAATGGGTGTGTGTGTTACACATGTGATGATAAGCAATGTGATAATCTTGTTATGGGCCCTCGTCAAATCTCTGTCCGTTTCTTCTATTGCTTCGGGTGTCATTATTGTTGGGTCCACTTCTTTTCACTGCTTCTGCATCAGAATTTCCTCAGATATTTTCTTCTTCCGGGGCAGGCGTCGCCTTGGATTCGTTTGTGCATTGAATATTCCACGACAACGAAGCCACGACGAAAAGCACGTGGTTGGAACGGGAGCCGAAACCGAGAGAAAATCGAGAGAGTGAGCTCGACAGAGATCCAGAGAAGGGGAGGAGGGGGTCTCCGAAAAGGAAGAACCTTGCAAACCCCTCATCCTTCGTCTCGCCCGAACAACCACCATCACCGTCGCCGTTCGACGCCCTCTAGCCGGCAGCATCCTTCTCGCGGCTTCTCACTCCTAGACATTCCCGAAGACGAGGACCTGAACGGGAGAGGAGGAAAAAACGCCCGACCGACAGAACCATAAAAGAGAGATTTTTCCTCTTTGACCGGTCGTCCGTCTTAGTTGCCGTCGGCTCCTGCCGTGCCTCAAGCCGCCACGCTTCATCACGGTCAGCCCCGAACCAGGTAGGCCCCGGTCTAATCTTGCTGCCTCCCTTCCCCTGCCTCTCGGGTGCCGGGCACACTGAACTTATTCGGTGGTCGCCCGGCCCTGTCAATGGAGGCTTACACTTGCTTCGCACTCAAACGAGTCGTTTTAAACGTCGTATGTCAAGAAGGCCATGAATCTCGTTAAAATCAGCCCTGTAGCTTCATTCCCCGACCCGCCTGCCACCTGTTCGGCAAAATGTCGAAATGAAACTCCGAATCTGTTTTTGCAAAACCGGCACTCTAAAACTTCGGTATATGCATGGTTTGCTCCAATATTGTCTCTGACTTCAAGTTTTCTCTGTCTTTCATGTGGTTTTGTCGTTCTTCGCACAAACGTACGAGTCTGCCATGTGTGCATTCCGTACCCGCCGGAAAGCTCTTCGTCTTCGGATCAATGCCCGCGGTTAGACGCCGTTGTAGTCAGTTTCCAATCTTTGTTTTGTGTGTTTATGTATATGTAGATTTAGAGGTTTAGATCTGTTTGAGATTAGGAGAAAAAGGGGTAAGTCGACACCAACGTTCGGTCGCTCGCGTAACTTTTCATAGCCGGAGTTAGTTTATGGTTCGGTGGAGGCGGCAGCCAGCGGTGAGAGTGTGGGTCCAATGGCGGCCGTCGGCGTTGGCGACGCGTGGCGACAGTCGGAGGTGAAGAGGTGGTCAAGGCGTGGTCTCGACTGGATGCGTGGGGGAGGCCTCGGTGAAGAACAGTATGAAGAAGAGGATATTCTGGGTAGAAGGCACGAAGGGGGGAAGGAAGACCAGAAAAGACTAAAAAGAAAAAATAGAAAAAAAAAAAAGGCAAAAAGAAAAGAGAAAAAAAATCAGAAAAGAAATAGGAAAAAAGTTCCCAGGCGGGTCAGGTGTCGGGTGGATCGGGTCAGAGGACCCAGTCCAGAATCTTTTTTTTTATTAATAAAAATATAAAAAAATATTTTAAAATAAAAAAAATTCGAAAATGTTTAAAAGTCCAAAAAATATTAAAAAGTCTGAAAAAAATTAAAAAATATTTAAAAATTAATAAATTAATAAATTTCGAAAATTAAAAGTTGAAAATTAGGCTTTAGAATTGCCCCTTTTTGCACTCTTTTGTGATTAGCGTCATGTTTGATTGCACCTTGCTTGATTCACATACTTCGAATTGCGCGTTTAATTTAACTTTGCACGTGTTTGATTATGTATGTTAGGTTCATGTGTTGATTGTTGCTTTCCCTAGTTTGGTTATGAATGGAATTTTGAGACTTCTAATCAGTGTGAATATGTTAGGTGGTAATTGAATAAGGTTAGGTACCAAAAGGGCACCAGTTGGTCAATTAGTATAATCAAGTCCCCGTACCCATTGAATCTCTGGTTCGTAAAATGGAGCATTTCTCTCATGCTTTACTTAGGTGTCTAATCGACCCACCAAAAACTGATTAGTGGCAATTCCTAGATGAAATTGATTTATTTGTTAATACCTTAAACCTTAAGTCGCGAGTTAATATGGACTTGGGAGAGCTTGAGTTAGGTTTAACTTAGTAATTCATTAGCCAAACTCTTTAGGCGACGAAGTCGGTTCGGGGAGGTCGCGATAAGGATTCGTTAAGTAATACTAATACTGAGCTGGCATATTGAACCGGAAAAAGGAACTGCTAGAGAAGGACGAATACTGCCAAAGTCAACTACCGAAAATGGACGAATACTGGTACGAATACTGCCAAAGTCAACTACCGATAGTGGACGAATACTGGTAAAGTCCCTTCACAGCCCCAACACCACTGCCACCAACACACCCCCACCCAACCCCCCACCCCACCCCCGGGGCCGCCCGCCCCTTTTCTTTCCCCACATGGAAGAGTTATGTCCTAAATTGTGTTGCAAAATATTTTTTAATGACACTTATGGGCATATAATTTGCTGTCACAATTCTTATGTGTGAGTTTGTATGAACTGAATTTAAAGGACATTCTTGAGTTTGTTTTAGATTATTTGTACGATTAGGTAACTACATATGTTTTAACTTCCTTCGATCACGGGCAAGAAATGTGAAACATATTCAACTAAAATGAAGATTGTGGATCAAATTAATACTTAAGTTTAAATTTTATATTATTGATACATAATATTTTATAGATGATCAAAACTTCAATCGTGTATAAATTTTCTTGTTCAAAAACAATTTACATTTTCCTTAACGTAACATTTTCGCAGATCCATGCTCATTTGAGAAACACAGGACATGATATTTTGATCATTTTGTGGAGAATCGGATTTGTTTTTCCATATTGTCTGAAGTGCAATTTCGCAGCACCAACAGTTTTCAAGGAATTACTTGCTTAAAATAGTCTGCACCGACAACGTTCTTCATATAAATGCAGTACGATGTTTAAGAATTCCTCGTGGCCATGATACGCACTGACAGCTAGAGAAAAAGACACAAATCTCCAAGTTTGTGGCTACGCAATTCATCTTGGAGAAGAGACAACGCAGAAGAGTTCAACCAGACTATCGTCTAACTTTGGACGAGACGATATTCAAATTTCAGAGTCTGAAGATGGATCGTGATCACGTGAGCATGACTATTGGAGATGATGAAATCTGGGAGCAGAGAAGGGCCAGATTGGAAGCACTAGAATCGGTAAACCAACCACACTGCCAAGCAGAATCCAAATGTCGTATCAATCCGCTGCTACACACCGCCACGAAAGACGGCGATGTCGACAAGTTTATCGAAGCCGTCGAAAATTATTCCACCAAAGAGAGGGTCTCTTTATCTGACATTATCCACATACAGGGCCCTTCTGGGAACTCATTGCTCCACATCGCAGCGGGCATTGAGAACCCAGACATCCTCCGAGCCCTCCTCGAGGTCATCCATGACAAGCAGCTTGTCGCCAAGGCAAACTACCGAGGGGACACCACCCTCCATGTCGCGGCAAGAGCTGGCAGGATCCAAACAGCCGAGCTCCTCCTCAGCTGCGGCAGTGTTGTGGACATTGCGAACGACATGGGGAACACGGCACTGCATGAGGCTGTGAAGAACAGTCACTATGAGTTGACCCGTCTGCTCCTGAATCGAGGCTCAAGAGCGGTGTATCCGGCGAACAAGCAGAGCAAATGCCCACTGTACTTGGCAGTAGAGACTGGACACTTGGAGATTCTCAAGCTTTTGATTGAGGCGATGGATGAAAATGAAGTCCCTTGGTCCAGGATGCAAGGCATGTCCCCAGTTCACGGAGCCGTGATGCACCAAAGATTAGGTCAGTGATTGTGTTTATGGCTCCCACTTCGGTAAATTTATCATTCCGACCATACACAATTATACGTGTCTATTTTAGGTCCATACCAGCTGTTTCAACCTGTACGTTTCATACACGTTTTTTGTTTTTCTACTAAAATGTGTTTAATCTTTTTCTAGAGCCCGCATCAATGATTGAAAGTTTCCTATAAATTTGGCCCAGAAGTAGGCAGATACGATAAGTTTGGACTTGGGTCCTGGCAAGACTAACCCCCTAAAGAATGTCATCAATTTTATACTTCCGTATTCGATGCTCATAGTATAAGCCTTCGGAGATACTGCACTACTTATAATATGTGCCAAGGACCTTTTGTACAACAGGAAGAGACTCACGTCATGCCTACCCTTAATAACTTTTTTTTTTTTTGATCGACCCTGAATTACTTCAGGTGTGGTAAATTACTTCTTGTAATTACTGTCTCTATGCTTTGAAGCATTCTCCAATTTCTATACTGACTTATCCCCCAAAAGTTAGGATTTCTATTGTGTAGTCGATGTAATATCCCATATTTGTTTTATTTAAGAAAAATATAATAGTTAGAGGGTAAAGTTACCAAGCCCTCAGTCATGAGCATGGCACAAATTCATTCTTTTCCTGTTCTTCGACGTTTTAGAAATTCTGAAAGAGATGTCAAAACGGGAAAAAGAGCTATTTGAGTTAAGAGATGCTGGAGGGGGTACTCCCCTCCATCTAGCAGCACTTATGAATTATGTGGATGGGGTCAAATTCTTAGTCCACAAGTTTGCTTGGAGCGCCTTTGAGGGCGATGAAGAGGGCTATCTTCCGATTCACGTCGCATGTAGGATGGGTCATCTCAAAACAATCAAGGTGTTGCTTCGACATTGGCCAGATCCAGGAGAGTTGCTTAGTCTAAAGGAAGGGCATAATATACTTCATGTTGCGGCAAAGTACGGAAGGCGTGAGATAGTGGGATACATACTCACCAATCCCAAGCTTGAAACTCTTAAAAATGCCCAAGACAAGGAAGGAAATACGCCTTTACATGCGGCCACATTGCAGCTGCAAAACAATGTTCTGACGCGTTTCATCAGTGAGGACGGAATCGATCTTCAGTGTGTAAACAACGGCAACATGGCGGCCCTTGACCTTGCATATGAGCAACGGAAAAAAAATGATGGAGAACTTGAGGTAATGATATCTACATAATGGATTGATCTGCTTTTATTTTTCACTTTTATTTTAGCTACTTCCTTTCTGAGAGAGATGAAAGGAATTAAAGTCTATTTTGAGCCGACGAACTCCCCGGAAGTTGCCAAGTGGAATTAAGTTTCCACAGTAAACTCAGAAAAGAATGCATTTACAAGTCTGTGTATCACCCGAGAAGAGTTTCATTTACTTTAATCCGAAATCTTTGATTAGTAGTCAATTTCATGGAAAATAACGGTCATTTTCTTTTTCTGTTACGCTTCACCAGAGGGGAATATGTACTACCTTAGAAATTGCTGGAGCACGCAGAAGCGTTTACAAAGCAATCTGCCAGCCGAAAGGATTCCATCCGGTGATAGATGTTGAACCTACGCCTTTGGATAGACTAAAGGACGTGGCCAATACCCGTATGGTCGTGGCAACACTCATTGCTGCTATGACATTTGCCGCTGGATTTTCCGTTCCTGGAGGGTATAATGGCTCTGAACCAGATGCGGGAATCGCTACGCTGTTGAGCAAACCCATGTACGACGTCTTCGTGATCTGCAACACCATCGCCATGTACAGCTCGATAATTGCAGTTGTGTTCCTTCTTTGGGCGACGATGATGAATTCGCGTGTGATGGTTGCTGTCCTTAGAAAGACAAGGCTACCGGTGCTCATAGCTCTTGCCGCAATGTCCGTGGCCTTCATGGCGGGGGTCTACGTGACCGTAAGCAAACGCACTTGGATCGCCATTGTGGCCTTGATCTGTGGAAGCACTACTGCCCTCTTCGTTATCTCGAGTCTTCCCATTGTCTTGTACAGATGGATTCCGTTGAAATTAATGACAGTTAGTCTGTCATGGGCAAGAAGTGCCTTCCGATGGGCTCGTCACTTTAGACAACACCGCGCGGCTGCCTGAGTACCCTCTCGAAATCCTGGAAGGTCTAGCGGAACCTTTACCAAATATGGGCGGTGAAAGATGGATGGTGAGGATTGAAAAACTGAGAAGACGTGAATGAAAATTTGTACCCTGTTATGAAGCTATATTTGGCATATCTAACTTTGGAACCAAAGTTTTATTTTAAGTAGCTTTTTGCTAAAAATAAATATAAGTTTCGCCTTATAGGGATGTAATATGATCCTATTGATTATTCCCGTGTTAGTAAGGGACTACACATCCTTTGTCAGTAAACATTAACGTTAATTTTTCTGGATATTTTGTTTTTGAAAAACATGAGTCGCGTGAATAGCATTAGATGTAATAACAAATTCCAGTTCAATTTCAATTTTACGTATGCAATAAACTATATTAAGAAGATGAACATATAACAAAAACATGCCACTTTCCTTTATGTTCCATTCGTTTTAATTAATTAGACGCCTCGTGTTTTTCATAGGCATGAAATCCGACCCTTTAATTTCTTCTATTATGTATTGTCAAGCATATATCATAGAAGAAAATTAATTACCCACTATGAAATTTTTTCCTTTAATCTTGAAATTGAGTTATACAATGCTATACATAAAATAAAAATAAAGACAGTTTTAGCCCTCCAAGATTACCCAAAGATAAAAACTTATTACGATGCCAATTAAAGGTGTCATTTTAATAAACTTTGTTCTGTGTGATGGCAAAGAAAGAAGTATGCAATTCAGATTTGAAAACTGAACAATACCTCCGACAAAAAAAGAGAACCATTCATGGTTGTACGCTACCTCAAGCTAAGACCAATTTTCTCACGTGATTAGCACACGGTGTAGGATGGTTTATAATGATCATGCGACAACTCTTAATGGTACTTAACTATTACGTCTACTCCATATATTTATTGAAACCTTAAACACGAAGAACCTTATTTGCTAACTCGCTATGACTCTTCCTAATTCTTGGAGATAGATTGGTTGTGCATCACTATTTTAGTAAATACTAGATTTCGATGTCATGGATGATGTGAAAGTCGGTAATGTCACGCTAATGTAGTAATTCACATTATCATTATTTATCTAAAACGCTTGGTGTCCGTTGTAATCACCAGTTGATAGAAAATGGTTTTGGAACTATTAAATAATTTAGAGAGACTGATGATTGCAATTATAAATTTCTCATAATGAATAATCATTTCTTCTTTATAATCATCATATAGGGTTTTTGGGATTGACTGGTCTTAGTTGCTACTTGCTTGAGTAACCAGAGAGTCGATATCGACTTTGAGTATGCTACTTAGCTCTAAAGACATATTAGGAATCTCGTGGCCATTTCAAATCTATATCTAAAATTGAGAGAGAATACCCTAATTATTGTTAACGTAACTAATATAGGACAATTTGGGATATTACAAATGTGGGATGATATGAGAAAAGTGTCAATTTAGTCATAAATCTTTTGCTGGTGTCAATTTAGTCATAAACATTTTGCCGGTGCTAATTTAGTTTTAAATCTTTTGAACTAGTGTCAATTCAGTCCTTCTCTAATTTTGACGGGATTTTGCTGACATGAACGCCAGCTAGCCTACGTGGCATCGCCAGTGCTGACGTTGACAATTTTTAATAATATTTTAATATTATTTCAATTTTTTAAATTATTATTATTTTTTCTTTCTTCCTCCCTTTGTCGATGGCCGGCCATTGGGCATGGCAGGGTGGGCTACCCTTGCCTAGGCAAGGGTCGCCGTTGCCCGGCCCGGCATAGCCTAGGCAAGCCCTAGCAAAGCGAGGGCCATCCCCGGCGAAGGCTCCCCTTGCCAGATCTGGCAAAGCCGGCCTTTACTTGTCAGTGTATCTCTTTGCAACTTCGCGCAACAACTATATAAGAGAGAGAATATATATATATATAAATTACATACATACATAAACAAACTCAAAAAGGAAAACATTGAAGACCGTTTTGTAACGAGCGGCGGTTTCCACACAGTTACACACGCATTGCATTTCTTGTGCACTTGCCTTTTTTATTTTATTTTAAAGGGTCAAGAATTGTAGATACAACGAAAGTGAATATAGTAATAGTATAATAGGATCACACGTTGATTCTCATGAATTTAACTATGAGAAGAAATTTCCTGAAGTACGGAAAAAGAGAGGCCAAAACAGGAGGGAGCAATAGTGAATAATTCTTGCCACCTAAACGCGTACTCACGTATTTTTCCTTGGGGGCTTGTTTGGACCGTCGTCTTGCCAACAGCACAGGCACTCTAAAGCATGGGCAGGTCTTCTTTTGAGATTCCATTTCAATCAACTGGCATGATCCAAAGCAGAAATGGGTGTCTTACACGTGACGATAAGCAATGTGATGATCTTGTTATGGGTCATCGTCAAATCTCTCTGTCCGTTTCTTCCATTGCTTCCGGTGTCATTATTGTTGGATCCACTGCTTAATTCCCTAAAAAACTCCAAACTTTAGTTGTAGTCCCAAGTTTGCCTTAAACTTTTTTTTGTCTAAAAAAAACTGCAAACTTTCATTTCAAACCCAAATTTGCCCTAAGTTAATTTTCTGTCCAAATGTTGACAAATTTTTTCCAACTTGTCATCCACGTGTCATCTTCTTTTTCCACGTCAACTCGGGTTGACATTTTTTTTCTTTCTTTCTTTTTTGTTTTTTCATTCTCTTCTCCCTTTCACTTTCCGCCGTGGACAACGAGGGCGCCATCATGAACACAGAGGAAGCCCCAGTGCTGTCACACGCCGGTCACCACCGCAACAGCTCGAGTGCGCGTTGCCACGACTTCCTCGTCACCTCGTCATTGTTGTAAGCCTAGACGCTTCCGTTAGATGAGCCTCCACCCGCTCTATTTGTCGGTGGATAGTCGAATTTGGGATCAGGACGTTGGATCCAACGCCACCTAGCCTAGATTCGGAGTCGCTGGCCTTGGGTGACCCTGGATCTTGTGTCGCCGGCAGTTGCCCAAGGCCGGCGACACCATCGTCGCTTTCAATCTTCACATTGCTACCTCTCCGTCTATTTCTGCATTGGTCAGTCATTTGGGCCAAAATCTTCCCTTGTCTCTGCTTTTGATGAAACTCTAGGACTAAAATGGCGACCAGAGGCAGCAGATCGGAGAAGGTGAGGCGAATTTTCCAGCATTTGACGGGAACCGTGATGGAGGGCTCAACAGGGAGGAAATGGCCGTGCTCGCGGTGGCCGTGAACCCGAGGGTCAAGTTCAAGACCTAGGGCGAGTGCATTGACAGCGAGAAGGGGCTCACCTATGAGGGCTTGTTGAGGACCTATGATAATGGCACCGGCGACATGGACCGCGACTTCAACGTGCTGGGCCTCGAGCTCAATTCCGACGACCCCGAGAACAAGGAAGTGAGGTCGGGTTTGGATGAGGTGTCGTCGTCGATTGCTGACAAGAGGGCAATGGAGATGCAGAAGAAGCAGAGGACAGCAACTTGGGCCGGTGTAGCTTAACCATGGGATGGTGTTCAACCATACTTGGAAAATTGCGGACGATTTGGAGATTTAGGTGAAGAGGTTGGAGGCAAAGGATGAGAAGCTAAAGCTGAAAATTTAGACATCATGTTGTCCATGGCGAAAAGTGAAAGGGAGAAGAGAATGAAAAAACAAAAAAGAAAGAAAGAAATAAAATGTCAACCCGAGCTGACGTGGAAAAAGAAGATGACACGTGGATGACAAGTTGGAAAAAATTCGTCAACATTTGGACAGAAAGTTAACTTAGGGTAGATTTGGATTTGAAATAAAAATTTATAATTTTTTATGAGATAAAAAAAAATTTAAGTCAAATTTGAGATTATAACTAAAATTTGAGATTTTTTGGGAATTAGGCTTTCTTTTCGGCAAAAGGACACTATAAGTGTCATAACTTGTGTACGGCGCTCACTTTAGTACCATAATTTTTTTTCGGATCACTTTGGTGCCAAGTCGGAGGAAAAACGATCACTTAAGTGTCATAACTTTTTTTTGGATCACTTCAGTGCTAAAATTTTTGAAAAACGATCACTTAAGTGCTAAAATTTTTTAAAAACGATCACTTAAGTGTCAATCTCCGGCGAGACTCTGGCGAGCCACGTCAGCTTCAGAAATTAATAAAAAATTGCCACGTCGGATTTCCGACAAAAAATTATGTACGGCACCGGAGTTGGCACTTAAGTAATCGTTTTTCAAAAATTTTAGCACTTAAGTGATCGTTTTTCAAAAATTTTAGCACTAAAGTGATCCAAAAAAAGTTGTGGTACCAAAATGAGCGTCGTACACAAGTTATGGCACTTATAGTGTTCTTTTGCCCTTTCTTTTCACTACTTCTGCATCAGAATTTCCTCAGATATTTTCTTCATCCTGGGCAGGCGTCGCCGTGGATTCGCTTGTGCATTGAATATGCCGCGACAACGAAGCCACGACAAAAAGCACGTGGTTATTGTTCCTTACTCAGATATTTTCTTCTTCCTAGGCAGGCGTGGCCTTGGATTCACTTGTGCATTGAATATTCCACGACAACGAAGCCACGACAAAAAGTTACTGTTCCGGGTCAATGAATTACTCATTTATGTCTTAGCTTGACAAGGTTGAATTATCGGTGTGATTATGGCTGCAATACGGAGGAGAAAATATTCAGTGCTAACTTAGCACCACGTCATCGTTCTACTTGGCGTGCATGTTCCATTCAAAGTTCGACATGTATCGGCTTAACTGAAAAATGAAAAATTGAAAAAGTCTTATTTTAACTCTGTACGCGGGCAAGGGAAAGGATGGAGCAACAGTAAATGCCAAAAATTAAAAGCCCGCTCCAATTCTCTCTCTCTCCCTCCTCTTTTCAATTTTCGGCTTTACCTTCTCAATGAAGAGACTCTCTCTCTCTCTCTCTAGCACTTCGATCCCGAGCCCCCGCCGCCTCCGCCTCCGCCTCCGCCTCCATCGTTGCCTCCAATGCCCGGCTCTCTCTCTCTCTCTCTCTCTCTCTCTCTCTCTCTAGCACTCCCCCCACCGCCTCCGCCTCTCCCAAAAGCCCCACTGGTCGCTCCAAGCTCAGATTTGCCTCTGGCATGTCACCCTCCCAAAAGTCCCGCCGGTCGCAGCTCTCGTTGACTCTCGGCTTCCTCGAACGGCATCGCCTTGTGCCTTTCGCAGACAACATCACCACTGTGCTTGGTTGCTGTTCTGTGTTCTTTCACGACACCGTTATAGCTGTTGTGCTGTCGCCATGCCGAACTAGCCCCATGTTGCGCCAGCCGCTGCTATCACTGTTTGACGCCATGCCAAGCCCGCTGATCGCAGAGCCGCTCTCCTCCGTGCCGCCGTGTTGCCGTCTCGACGTTGACCCGAGCTTGTCCAGGGCCACCCACATCCTAGCTGCTGCTGGCCACCAGGACCCGAGCCCCCTCCGCCTCCGCGTCAACCATGAGGGAAGCTTTTTGCTTTCCATTTCGGGTCAACTAGCTTGGCTTATTGCTCTGGCAAATATGTTTGTGGTTGTCCATGTGATTGGAAGCTATCAGGTAGATAGTGCGTCTTTTCATGTTCTTCCCCTAATCCTCCTGCGATTTTTGGGGAGGTTGGACTGGTTTTACCAGATCTCATGTACAATTTCTCCTGGCATATTTATGCAATGCCGGTGTTTGACACGATAGAAACTGTATTGGTGAAGAAATTGCACTTTAACCGCAGTCAAACACTTTGGTTTGTAACGTGCAATATATTTGTTGGTAAGTGGATTTATGACTCCGTTCCATGATATCTCCTCCTTTCAAATTAGATGGCCTTTTCACTTTTATTGAGAGTTAATTGAACTCTGGAATTGATTTGGCATTACTTTCCCCTTCTTCGCTGGTCCTTTTTCCTTCTTCAGAGAATTCGCTTTTGTCCCTACCACATACTATGTAAGTGTACCCATATAAGCAAGACATGTATTTTGAATCTCTTACCAAATTGCCAATTTGCATAATCACTTAGTCTTACTCTTCTGGCTTCTACCATTTCTGTTTTTAGTTTCCCTGCATAATGTGGCTTGCAATTTATAAGCCGAGGAGGTTCAGCTTGTCTTGGTGGACAAACTGGGTATGCTTTCTTTAATTTGATTTTTGTTCATTGTTCTTCCTTTAAGATTTATAAGTGAGCCGGTCTAACTCAGGTTCGTTTATCATGTCAGATATGCATTGTGATTGGAGTTCTCTTGATGGTCTTAGTACCTATTGAAGGATTGAGGCAGATCATACTCCAGGCCAAGACATAACAATTCTACTCTTAGTTCTTCACTTATGTACCAGCTTACAAGGTGAAAGTGGGGTCGCTCCAACAATGTAGATTCATGCAAATTATGGGTGGAGATAAACACAGCGGCGAATTGGTACAAATTGTTGTCACTTGAACAGAACTTTTCCCTTGTTTCCACGGGACCCCAACAGCATCTTTCTAGTGTAAACATTTGTTAGTGAAGAAAATTGGAAGTTAATGGACTTGAAATCAACTTAAAGGGAAGTGTATTATTCTTAGTTTTTGAGTCTATATGTCAAAACTTTTCTTGTCTCAGGCTTGTCTGTTTTCAGTGCTAGTAGAGAGGGAAAAAGATGTATGTGGCTTGATTCTTTCCAGTTTTGAAGTGTGTTATTCACCCAAAACAAAAGGTTCATTCTTGATTGAAGTAAGGGCACCATCGATAGCAGAAACAACTCCAATAAGCTTTCGACATATTCATCTTTGCAAAGTGAAATGCCCATGATGCAGAGTCACGTTACGAAAGACAGTTTTGTGACAGTGTCATGCACCTGCAGCACCTCGCTTGAACTCATTTTCAAGCTAACGACTTTATGTACAAAGCATAGAAACCCACAAAATGCTGACTATTAAAATATTAAAATATTAAATTACACTTTCATGTAACAGCTTTAATTTTTAAAACATTTGATAGTGGTTTCACAAAATTATACATGGTATCAGGACAGGATATACTAAGTACAAATTTTTCCAAGCCTATATTTACCTCCCCAATCATCTACAGCCGTACAGCAAGTCCATGGAGAGTGCTTTTCTTGGTTTATCAGGATATAAAGAAACTGCTAAAGTTGATCGAACTTTGTAATATTAGAGCTCATGTGAGAACGGCTTCTTTAGCCCCATCATCCTTTCATCCTCCTAGGACATCAAAACCACCATTGAAGCAATTGTAGAGAAAGTCCTTCTATAGCACTGTTATGACGCAGAGTTTGCATACTGCACCCTTTCTTGAGACACAAACTTCCACAAAACCGCCTTTTACGCAGTAACAATGCAATTGCCAAACACAAATTTTAGCTGGCACAAAAAACTCCTGCTTTTTCACTTCCCACAAAGCACACATTACAATTAACATGCATGGCATTGGCAAGATTAGTTCAATGCCACAGCTAGAATTTGACATCGGTTCCTTCAGAAACATCTCATCTTTCCAGATTTCCTAAATGTATATCACCACATACGAGACTTGACCAAATAGATATATTTTGCCACCATTTTCGCGTTTCTATAGGTACATAAAACCACATAATTGTTTTTGAGGCTATAAGCTTTAGACCGAGTTCCCTCCAATCTCCAAGCTTCTTCAAACTCTACATCGTTCCGTGTTTGACCGATCTTTTTTCAGCTTCAATCTCTGTCGAACACATACCTCACTTCATTGCAGATCACCTACAAAGTCAGGCCATGCATATGCAGGTATAGATACTTAATGAATAAGCTGAATAAGATAGACCCACATAGATAGACAGAGAGAATCACAAGAAAAGTGCCGAATTAGACCAATCGATTCAGTACAGAAACTTATCTCACATATGATAGGAGATTATTTGCGTGACCAAGCAGACCGATCACTATTTAATAAGCACTCGAAGGTTACCAAAAAACACTAGTATCGACCGCAAATAGATGATCATAACTATGAAAACATCACGCCTTAGGAAAACATCGTCCTCGAACAATGACCGCCAAACCGATTTAACTTGACATCCATCTAATTACACGCTTCGCAATAGCTTCTAAAGTATCAAAAATGAAACCTAAGCTTCCACAGACTCAAACAAACAACTAATCTTGACCAAATTTATAAACGAAAAGCTGTACCTTTCGAGCTCTTCTTTAATTTCCAAGCAAAGCAAAGAAACAAAATCCTCACCTGAAGGAGAGAGCAGATTCGTCACTGTAAAGGGGAAAAAAAACCCTTCAAAATATATCCTCAAAACTACAAACGAAGTTGCACACTACGTGAAGGAGAGAGCATATTAAAAGGGTGTTGACACCTAAATTTTGCCCAAATCATTTAGGGTTTTATTGCATAAAAATTAGGGTTTAATTTTTTAACCCCTAAACCAAAAATATTTTTATTAAAACTGCATGGCATATAGCTATTAGGTGCATTTGCATTAATAGGACCTATTAGAACGTATTTTCCATGTTTATTTTCAAAAATTAAATTAAGAAAAAAAAGAAAAAAGAAAAAAAAAGAAAAAAAAGTTAAGTTAGTCATTAATTATAAAAAAAAAAAAAGAAAGAGGAAGCCAGCGTTGAATGAGTCAACGCTGGCCACTCCTCTTTCTCAGTCTGGCAGCGACCTAGGGAATGCAAGAAAAGCAGCGAAGAAGTCAGGAGGAAAGGGGAGAGTTCCGAGGGGGGCGACCCACGAGGAGAAAAACACAGAGAAAGAAAAGAGAGGGGGAGAAGAGAAAAACAGGGGGGGCAGATCCGGAGATCGGGAAGAGAGTTCCGGGGAGCTTGAGGGAAGAAGACGAAGATCAGCGAGAGGCCGGAGAGGAGAAAAGCGAGAGATCAGAAAGAGAAGAGGGAGTTCGAGAGCGACCCACGGAGAGAGAGAAACAGGGGGGGACATTCCACGGTGAGAGCGAGAGAGAGACTGAGCGAGAGAGACGGAGAGAGGGAGTCCAGAGAGAGCGAGAGAAAAAGAGAGGAGAAAGGGAGAGAGCGTTCGAGAGAGAGAGGAGGCCGAGCGGGTTCCCGTCGAGGGTCGTCACGCCTCGACCGCGGCCGGCGAAGCTCCGACGATTTCTGTGGTAGGTCCGGCCCCGAGCTCCGTCGGGTTTCTTTTTCGGTTTGATTCAGAACAACCTCCCGAGGACTCCGGTTTGGGGGCGTGCGAGGCGATCGGACGTAGTCCGATCCGAGGTCGCCGTCGTTCGCCGCCTCCGAGCCGGGTAGGGAACGCCGCAGCAGTACCCCCTCCCCTGTTTCTTTTTATTCTTTCTCTTTGTGCTCTGTTTCTGGTGCCCTGTTCGCCGGGGTTCACTGGCCGGAGCTCGTGGCCGTCCGGTTCGCGCGAGCTCCGGCCGGAGACGCCTTAGGCTTAGTTCTGCTTGTCTGGATTTGTCGTATGTGATTGTTGGATGCATTTGAGCCCCGATCGAGTCCCGAATCTGCTTTTTTTTGCTGTGCACGCCGACTGCTCGATGGTATGCTTGTGTCAGATCTGGGAGCTTGGTAGTTGCGTTTGAAGGCCGCACGGTCCCGGTAGGTCGCCAGGCACTGTGGCGGCGAGATTGCTAGTGTCGAATAGCGGCCGAGCAAGGGCTCGGCCGCGCCGTCGAGAGTCCCGACCACGGAGGTCGGGGCGTGTCGTTCGACGGCCGAGCATGGGCTCGGCCGTCGAACCGGAAACCTCAGCCACGAAGGCTGGGGGTTCGGCGAGGCGGCGGAGCAAAGGCTCCGCCGCGGAGCGTGAAGCCCTGACCTCTCCGGTCAGGGCGTGTCCGGCGGCGGCCAAGCAGGGGCTTGGCCGCGAGGCTTCAAGCCCTGACCTCTCCGGTCAGGGCGCGTCCGCCAGGCGACGGCTCGCGCGGCGTTCCGGCCACGGGGCCGGGGCAAGTCGGCGGTGCGGCGGCGAGTCGGGTCGGCAACCTGTGAGCCGGCCGGACGCGTTGGTCGCGGCGGCTAGGGCGGCCGTGAGTCGGGTCAGGCACTCGGGCGTGCCGGGTCGGCGAGTCGGGTCGTGACCGGGTAGGGTTTCTAGCGAACCGGGTCGGCGAGTCGGTTCGTGGATATAACCGGGTTTTGGGCTTTTCGCGGTTGGGCTGAAATCTTGGGGGCTTGGGCTGAAATGCTATTAGTCCTTTTATATAGTGGGCTTTGGGCTTTTCGTTTTGTTTTAAAAATATTTTTGGGCTGGGCCCTTTCCTTTTAATTCGCCAGACCGGGCTCAATGAATGAACCCGGTCCGGTCGCGGACCCGGGCCGGCGCGCCCGGGTCGGATGCGGAGATCCGACCCGGATCCGTTTTTTTATTTTATTTTAATATTGTATTATTTTAATTTTTTTTTAAAAAAAAATTTAAAAATATTTTTATTTTAAAAAAGGGTCGAATTTTATTTTATTTTATTTCTTTTATCATTTTTATTTATTTATTTATTTATTTATTTTGAAAAAAAATTCGAAAAAAAATTTTAGAAAAATTTTCGAAAAAAATTCCGAAAAAAAGAATTTCAAAAAAAAATATTTTAGTATTTAAAAATTTTTTTTTAAAAAAAAAATCAAAAAAAAAAATCAAAAAATTTTCAAAAATCAGAAAAATTCATTTGGGTTTTGGAATTGATTTTTCTTGTCCTATTGTGCGTTTAGTGTCATATTTAATCACATGATGCTTTGTTCACACACTTTGAATTGCACATTTAACTTAACTCGCATGTGATCGATTACGCATGTTAGGTTTAGATGTTAATTGTTGCTTCCCTTAGCCCAGTTAGGAACAGAATTTCGAGACTCCCGATTAGATGAACACGTTAGGTGGTAAATTGAACAAGATTAGGTACCGAAAGGGCACTAGTTTGTCAGTTAGTGTAATCAAGTCCCCGTACCCACTGAATCTCTGGTTCGCAGAAGTGAAGCATTTCTCCCGTGCTTTACTTGGGTGTCTAATCGGCCCACCAAAAATCGATTAGTGGCGACTCCTAGATGAAATCGATTTGCATGTTAACAACTTAAATTTAAGTCGCGAATTGGTATGGGCTTGGGAGAGCTCGAGCTAGGTTTAACTTAGCAATCCATTAGCCAAACCCCTCTAGGCCTCGGGGCCGGTTCGGGGAGGTCGCGACAGCTTGGCGACTCCGCTGGGGACTTGAGGACTTAGGCCTAGTATATCTTGATTGTTTGTTAACTAACGCGGTCTTATGGCAGCGCATCGTGAAGGCTAAGGTAAGTCCGCTAACAAAGTGTTAAATGGTCATGTAGGTTGGGAGTTATAAGGGGTGGAGTAATTGTTGACCCTTTGTTTTGTAGGTTTGTAGTTTGGGAATGAATGTTTTTCTCTTTCAAACTCTTGAAGTGCTTTGCGTATAAACTGTTGTGCATGCTTTAAATGTTTTAGCACTACACTGTTGCACACACAACCATGCTGCCGGACCCGGGCTGCGATAGGATACTTTAGGATGGTGTTAAGAAAGATACAACCTCGAACGCGAGACCGCGATGTAGAGGTTGCCTTTCTTCTCCCCGAAAATTCTTTCCTGGTGTCGTAGGTGTTTATCCTTATCCGCGAGACCGCGTGACTATAGGATATCTCTTTCGACTAAGCCGGAATTAAGAGGACCTGACACCAACGCGAGACTGCGACGGTCAGATCACCCTCTTAGCTTCACCTTGTTAAACCGTCTAGATAGAAAACGAACCTCACAAGTGCATATGCGTGTCTTTGCGTTTTTTTTTAAAAGAAAGAAAGAAAAAAAAAAAACGATCGTCACTCACTGTAAGTATGATTCCTCTCATTATTAGCTCACTTTGAATTGAAATTTTCATTTTTGAAATTCGCGGAAATCAATCAAGTGTCCTAGGTGATTTGAGCTTATAATGGAAAATTTTAGACAATCATTTTTGACAGTGAACCTTGAGCATAAATCTCAAACACCTGTGATTTGGCCCCATCAAAACAAATGGTTTTGCCTAAACTTTCAGTTGTAGGCTTAAAATCGCATTTTTTTGTGCAGAAATTCTTTCAAGTCAAGATTGCATCTTGGGGCATAAAATTGAAATCACATTTTCAATAAAATTCTTTTTTGTTCACATTTCGGAATCAAAATTCAAATCACTTTTTGTGCATTATTTTTTTTTAAAACAGGAATCACCCCATTTTTGCAAGAGTAAAATCACAAATCTGTCTTTCAAAATTGATGCCGCATTTTGTGATGAAACTTTTGGAATAAAAAGGGCGCTCGATTGATAGCCGCGATTTGATCTTTTAATGATGTTTCCACTTACGATGAAATCTTGGTGGAATACTAAATGCCCACAAATGGGAATCATGGGGGCATGTATTATTGCCTCGCTTTCGTCATAAGAGGCGGCATCAGTAAAAGACCGCTTTTTCATTCACATACTAACGTTGCCTTCCTTTTGCAGGTTATGCGTAACAGTCATCCCTTGGAATTCTCTTGCTTAATCATGCAAGGGAGTGTACTTTAGAGTTAGAGCGGGAATTGTTTGTTTGCACTCCTCTACTCAAGAGTTTTTCAAACATTATCCTTGGGAACCAATGTTTTCTGATTTGGATTTTAATTGTGAACCCAATTGATATATTTGTAAATCACGCAACTCACGTCTTGGAGTGATGAGGTTCCAATTTAGATCATTGTCCTTTGAAAATAATTGCAGTATCTCCACTTGAGTCATCGAGTTAGGCTTTTATGCCTTACCTTCAAAATGTTTGGAAATTGAGTTTCAAGAACGACTCGCATAAAATTTTATCTTTTCACCTGACTAATTTCGCAGGTTGATTTGCAAAACGACATCGTGAGATGGTAAATCTGTAATCGTTCCAATTAGAACTTCTTGTACAACAATTGACTTGTTCATTCATTTTTATCAAAATAGGTAAAATGGGCGAAAGGTGAAGGTCGCTTGGGAACAAGCTGAAAACGTGCCACCGAGTCCTTCAAAATAGGGAGTCTCCACTTGTGTACTCACTTGTACAAAAGGGTGGATTTGAATGAAAGACCCGACAAGAGCATGGCGAACCAACGTACATTAAAATTATCTTGCTAAGACACGAAGTGCGTGTGATCAAGAAGCCAACGTCCCCACTAATGACGCGCGAGAAAACATTTGATTCGGCATGGAGCGCGATGAACTCCCCCTCATCCCCGCCAAGGAAGCATTAGAGACAAAATTATCAACTTCGTCATGAAAGGATGTGACGAATGAGGCAAGTCACCCAAGGGGTAGCCATTGCCTATGAAGTACAATAAAATGGAGTCGGCTGGTTCAACACAAAATAAAGAATGTGCTTGACCATAGCAATAATGCTTCCAGCTAGAAAGACATGACGAGGCCAAACCGTCCATTTCATTGTGACGATTGAAAAGTCGCGTCATGATGGGGCAAAATAGTGCATTTGAAGAACTTCTGTCCATCAAACTAGGGACATGTGAAAAATAGTCGGGGGCACGAATAGTCAAGATGATCAAAAGTGGAAAACCCAAGCAAAGGACAATGAAAATTAAACAAGTCTCCGGAAGAGAAAGCATCTGGCTGGGGCAAGTGTCATCTAGTTGGGGCAAATAGCTTTGATATAATCAAGCCTGTGAGTAAGTCCTTTCTCCTCCAACAAGTGGATGGATGCAAAAGAGACATATGCCAGACAGATAAATGCGGGGCATGTCATGTTGTGGACGGTGCCTCCAAACACTTAAGAGGGAATATCAAGCGACTTTGATGAAGGAGTTGCAAAGGAAATGCTCAAGCGACGAGATTGCACGAAGATGACAACTTAATCCAGAACTGAGCTATCCCCAAAACAAAAGGGTGTATATCGTTCATGAATTATTCCAACTAAGAATGGGAATGACTCGCCCCATCTCTCATTTTGCAGACAAAACAATGCGTTTGATCAAGGCGACAACACCTTCTTCCAAGAAAGCACGATGAAGACGAATCATCCATTTTGCTGCAATGAAAAGGGAAAGCACCCATGGGACAATGCCCTCAAACGTTGAAGTAAGAAGTGCCAAAAAGTCAAAGGCAGACGAAACTCAAATGAAGGGATTTGTCAAACACCCAAGAAGGAAAATTCAAATGAAGGGTAAATCGTATCGTTTCCAATTGTCCATTTTAATACAATTTTTGACATGATTCTTTTTTTCCTCTGATAGGAAGCATCAAAGACTTTAAGGACAAATGCAAACGAGGGGTAATGTTGTATCGTTCCCAATTTTTCAATCCTTAAAGGGTCCTTAACTAACACGTTCTTTTTCATTCTTTATAGGTTTACCAAGTCCCCATGATGCAGGTAAGTACCTTTCTCCCAAAATTCAAATGGAAATCAAATGGATAATTTTCATCACAAAGAAAAAGTCTTTGATGGTTTTGAAAAAAAAACAAGCACTAAAGTGGAGACTGAAAAAGCAAGCTCGTCACAAAAATTTTGAATATCATCATTATTAAAAAGTTGTCTTTGTGCTTGACGGATCATTCATTTTGACTCAAAATTCCCTGTGGAGATTAATCGATTCGTGATGATCTCAACAAAATGAAAGGGAGGTGTTAATAATGCCAAGTGAGAAACACTTAGGATGAGGAAAGGCAAGCCATTTCCAAACACGTCCCGTAAATACTTTGAGAGGTGAGCGAAAAAGAAAACCTGTGTCGTTCAAGGACAAGAGATTCATTCGCAAGTAGTACATGGATCGAAATGAAAGGAGGCATTTCCTCCTTCTATCCTATACACTACAGGTGACCATAGTTAGCCCATTTGAGCCATTAAATGTGAAGAGTTTGCAAAATACCCCTGTCAAGAACCACCCCACAACGGGGCAAATTTGGAGGTTTTGGTCGGCATTCTTTGGAGGTTTTGGTCGACATTCTATGGAGGAAAAGGTGAGAAAGACTTCGTTGCCCTTACTTGTATTAATCTTTTTGTGATAACTTCAGGTGAGTCCTTATGGAAGCTTGAAACATCCCAAGATGAAGAAGAGCATTCATTTCTCTACCCAAACACTCATACCACTTGCTTAGCCAAGTTGAGCCTGAACATTCATTTCTAAGACCCGAGTGGTGATTGTCTCCCTACACTGGGGCAAGGCACATGATTTACCAAAGCAACTGGTGCTCGTGGGACAACGCGCGAAAAAATCTCGAAAGCCCTAGAAGCTCAAAAAAATGAAAAGAGCAAAATTCAAATGAAAACTAGGGGGCATGAAAAAGCAGTGTGCCTGGTAAAAGCAAGGCCAATGCCCATTATAAAAAAGAGCAAAAAAAAAAGTTGCATCAAGATAAAAATTCTCATGAAAAAAGAAAAAAAAAAAAGGGAATGTCAGAAGCAAAATGCTTGAAAAAAAAAAATCATTGCAAATGCAAAAGTCATTAGAGAAAAGAGCGAAGCTCCTGTATTGAAATGAATAGCCAATGGACTTTCGAGACAAGTTGGATTTCAAAAGTCGAGTGCCTTCAAAAAGACTGGATGATATGGTAATGATGCTATGATAATCACCAACTCCTAAACCCCTTTTGTGAATTTCTGAGCCTTTCGAGCCTTTACCCAAACCAATGTTACAACCTTCTCCAAAGTCTCTTCTGATTGGGATGGTTTAAGTAGAAATTTGGATATCCAAAGAAGCTACTGCTTGAAGAAGTTGGGGCAAAGTTGTCTTATCTCATCTCAAGATTTCTTGACTCGTAAACCTGATGGAGATGCTGATTGATAATTATTTCACTTCTTAGCCATCAATGCTTATCCGTTGTTGAAACGATGACCAAGCCCGCATTGTAGTCCTTACAAAAGACCTCTTGGATTGGTCAACGTGTACTTATTGCGAATGATTCTCGAAGCCTCCGACACTGATAGTGTGAGGTATACAGAGAAATCGGAATTACTTCCCACATTAATGGATGGGATCAAACAGCCTTTCTGAGAGTATGTGAGAAGTCCTTTCAGACTAAGGAATTCTTGTTTGGCATGCTTAATGGGCTCTCTTCATGAGTTAAGATCATTTTGGCAAAAGACTTTCTCCTAAGGGAATTTGATGATTAATGGCGTCTTTCAAGCCTAAAGGCAATTTTGCGATATTGAAGGATGTTAAATGCTTTCCAAACAATTGAATCTATCCTGAATTGCTCATACAATCGATATTTTCTCATTGGTGATACCCTTTTGATATTGTCTCTCATGACATGTAATCAAATGACATTGATCTCGCCGGGTATGCCTTCATTACCAGAGCATTTGGTATAACACATTCCATTAAATGTGCAGTATCCATTCTGGAATCATTTGATCAACATGTACGGCAAGCTCTGACAACTCGAAACTATTTTTACATGAGAAGTCTTCCCCACGTGAGATCGTGCTTCCGAAAGTTTGGGCGTTTGCCCTAAAGCCATGCAATGCAAAGGGTTTTAGTCCCTAAATGTCAATCCGGAGCCTTTTTCTTTGCACGCCTAGAGCCTTCTTCCGTGCACAGTGAGCCTTTGCAACCTGGAGTTTCCTTTATTTCTCTTGTAAACATCAGGTAAGTATTTTTACCCTCTTTAAAAATAAAAAAGAAGAGAAGAAGAAAAAGAAAAAGAAAAATGAGGCCTTCACAGGTATGTCCCTGAGCCATGCTCCTTATGTCATATCCTTTGCACCTCAAGCCCTTCGTGAGAAACTTAGGCGCAATCTATCAAATCCTCGGGTGAGGAACCCCAAGTGCTCATTCATTGAATCTTTTCAAGCCTCGCTGGCAAAGAGCCTCTGAGCAATCCGATCTGACCTACAGGTATGTACACCTAGGCACACGTTTTTCAAAAGGTTTGTGGTCCAACCTTAAACCACTCTTTCAAAAGGTTTGTGGTCCAACCTTAAACCACGTTTTTCGAAAGGTTTGTGGTCCAACCTTAAACCACGCATTTCAAAAGGTTTGTGGTCCAACCTTAAACCACGTTTCTCAAAAGGTTTGTGGTCCAACCTTAAACCACGTTTTTCAAAAGGTTTGTGGTCCAACCTTAAACCACGCATCAAAGGTTTGTGGTCCAACCTTAAACCACGCTTCAAAGGTTTGTGGTCCAACCTTAAACCACGCATCAAAGGTTTGTGGTCCAACCTTAAACCACGCATCAAAGGTTTGTGGTCCAACCTTAAACCACGTTTTTCAAAAGGTTTGTGGTCCAACCTTAAACCACGCATCAAAGGTTTGTGGTCCAACCTTAAACCACGTTTTTCAAAAGGTTTGTGGTCCAACCTTAAACCACGCATCAAAGGTTTGTGGTCCAACCTTAAACCACGCATCAAAGGTTTGTGGTCCAACCTTAAACCACGTTTTTCAAAAGGTTTGTGGTCCAACCTTAAACCACGCATCAAAGGTTTGTGGTCCAACCTTAAACCACGCATCAAAGGTTTGTGGTCCAACCTTAAACCACGTTTTTCAAAGGTTTGTGGTCCAACCTTAAACCACGCATCAAAGGTTTGTGGTCCAACCTTAAACCACGTTTTTCAAAAGGTTTGTGGTCCAACCTTAAACCACGCATCAAAGGTTTGTGGTCCAACCTTAAACCACGCATCAAAGGTTTGTGGTCCAACCTTAAACCACGTTTTTCAAAAGGTTTGTGGTCCAACCTTAAACCACGCATCAAAGGTTTGTGGTCCAACCTTAAACCACGTTTTTCAAAAGGTTTGTGGTCCAACCTTAAACCACGCATCAAAGGTTTGTGGTCCAACCTTAAACCACGCATCAAAGGTTTGTGGTCCAACCTTAAACCACGTTTTTCAAAAGGTTTGTGGTCCAACCTTAAACCACGCATCAAAGGTTTGTGGTCCAACCTTAAACCACGCATCAAAGGTTTGTGGTCCAACCTTAAATCACGTTTTTCAAAAGGTTTGTGGTCCAACCTTAAACCACGCATCAAAGGTTTGTGGTCCAACCTTAAACCACGTTTTTCAAAAGGTTTGTGGTCCAACCTTAAACCACGCATCAAAGGTTTGTGGTCCAACCTTAAACCACGCATCAAAGGTTTGTGGTCCAACCTTAAACCACGTTTTTCAAAAGGTTTGTGGTCCAACCTTAAACCACGCATCAAAGGTTTGTGGTCCAACCTTAAACCACGTTTTTCAAAAGGTTTGTGGTCCAACCTTAAACCACGCATCAAAGGTTTGTGGTCCATCCTTAAACCCTGATTCCAAAAGGTTCCTGATTTCAAAAGGTTGCGGGTCATCCTTAAACCCCGATTTCAAAGGGTTGCGGGTCATCCTTAAACCCTGATTTCAAAAGGAAGGTTGCGAGTCATCCTTAAACCCTGATTTCAAAAGGTTGCGGGTCCATCCTTAAACCCCGATTTCAAAGGGTTCCGGGTCTTCCTTTAAACCCCGATTTCAAAAGGTTCAGAGTCTTTTTCAAAACTCTGATTTCAAATGGTTCACAGGGCTTTAGTCCCTAAACAGAATCTTTGACGTTTTTAGGGCTTTAGTCCCTAGGCGTTCATTCTGGGTTTTATTCCCTCTTCCGTTCAATAGGGTTTTAGCCCCTAGGCGGAATCTTAGACGTTCGTAGGGTTTTAGTCCCTAGGCGTTCCTTCAAGCCGTTGTTCCTATTGCCGTTCATAGGGTTTTAGTCCCTAGGCGGGATCTTAGCTGCTCATAGGGTTTTACTCCCTAAGTGAAATTTCTTATGTTTACAGGGTTTTAGTCCCTAAATGTCATCAGTCTTCCTCTTTCCTTGCCCGGTGGGCTTTCGCAGCTCGGAGCACCTTATCGACCTGGCGAGCTTTCGCAGCCCAGAGTCCTCATCTTTCCTTGCCCAGCGAACTTTCGCAGCCCGGAGCACTTTATCGACCTGGCGAGCTTTCGTAGCCCAGAGTTTATTTCCTTAAAAAAAAAAAAAAAAATCAACCAAAAAATCATCTCTCATACATCTCCCCAAGCCCTCTGTGAACAAAATTTAAGTGTCTCTTATCTTTGAAAGGAACCTCTTCGAGCTCCCCTTCAAAGAGGGGCAGCTGTTGACACCTAAATTTTGCCCAAATCATTTAGGGTTTTATTGCATAAAAATTAGGGTTTAATTTTTTAACCCCTAAACCAAAAATATTTTTATTAAAACTGCATGGCATATAGCTATTAGGTGCATTTGCATTAATAGGACCTATTAGAACGTATTTTCCATGTTTATTTTCAAAAATTAAATTAAGAAAAAAAAGAAAAAAGAAAAAAAAAGAAAAAAAAGTTAAGTTAGTCATTAATTATAAAAAAAAAAAAGAAAGAGGAAGCCAGCGTTGAATGAGTCAACGCTGGCCACTCCTCTTTCTCAGTCTGGCAGCGACCTAGGGAATGCAAGAAAAGCAGCGAAGAAGTCAGGAGGAAAGGGGAGAGTTCCGAGGGGGGCGACCCACGAGGAGAAAAACACAGAGAAAGAAAAGAGAGGGGGAGAAGAGAAAAACAGGGGGGGCAGATCCGGAGATCGGGAAGAGAGTTCCGGGGAGCTTGAGGGAAGAAGACGAAGATCAGCGAGAGGCCGGAGAGGAGAAAAGCGAGAGATCAGAAAGAGAAGAGGGAGTTCGAGAGCGACCCACGGAGAGAGAGAAACAGGGGGGGGCATTCCACGGTGAGAGCGAGAGAGAGACTGAGCGAGAGAGACGGAGAGAGGGAGTCCAGAGAGAGCGAGAGAAAAAGAGAGGAGAAAGGGAGAGAGCGTTCGAGAGAGAGAGGAGGCCGAGCGGGTTCCCGTCGAGGGTCGTCACGCCTCGACCGCGGCCGGCGAAGCTCCGACGATTTCTGTGGTAGGTCCGGCCCCGAGCTCCGTCGGGTTTCTTTTTCGGTTTGATTCAGAACAACCTCCCGAGGACTCCGGTTTGGGGGCGTGCGAGGCGATCGGACGTAGTCCGATCCGAGGTCGCCGTCGTTCGCCGCCTCCGAGCCGGGTAGGGAACGCCGCAGCAGTACCCCCTCCCCTGTTTCTTTTTATTCTTTCTCTTTGTGCTCTGTTTCTGGTGCCCTGTTCGCCGGGGTTCACTGGCCGGAGCTCGTGGCCGTCCGGTTCGCGCGAGCTCCGGCCGGAGACGCCTTAGGCTTAGTTCTGCTTGTCTGGATTTGTCGTATGTGATTGTTGGATGCATTTGAGCCCCGATCGAGTCCCGAATCTGCTTTTTTTTGCTGTGCACGCCGACTGCTCGATGGTATGCTTGTGTCAGATCTGGGAGCTTGGTAGTTGCGTTTGAAGGCCGCACGGTCCCGGTAGGTCGCCAGGCACTGTGGCGGCGAGATTGCTAGTGTCGAATAGCGGCCGAGCAAGGGCTCGGCCGCGCCGTCGAGAGTCCCGACCACGGAGGTCGGGGCGTGTCGTTCGACGGCCGAGCATGGGCTCGGCCGTCGAACCGGAAACCTCAGCCACGAAGGCTGGGGGTTCGGCGAGGCGGCGGAGCAAAGGCTCCGCCGCGGAGCGTGAAGCCCTGACCTCTCCGGTCAGGGCGTGTCCGGCGGCGGCCAAGCAGGGGCTTGGCCGCGAGGCTTCAAGCCCTGACCTCTCCGGTCAGGGCGCGTCCGCCAGGCGACGGCTCGCGCGGCGTTCCGGCCACGGGGCCGGGGCAAGTCGGCGGTGCGGCGGCGAGTCGGGTCGGCAACCTGTGAGCCGGCCGGACGCGTTGGTCGCGGCGGCTAGGGCGGCCGTGAGTCGGGTCAGGCACTCGGGCGTGCCGGGTCGGCGAGTCGGGTCGTGACCGGGTAGGGTTTCTAGCGAACCGGGTCGGCGAGTCGGTTCGTGGATATAACCGGGTTTTGGGCTTTTCGCGGTTGGGCTGAAATCTTGGGGGCTTGGGCTGAAATGCTATTAGTCCTTTTATATAGTGGGCTTTGGGCTTTTCGTTTTGTTTTAAAAATATTTTTGGGCTGGGCCCTTTCCTTTTAATTCGCCAGACCGGGCTCAATGAATGAACCCGGTCCGGTCGCGGACCCGGGCCGGCGCGCCCGGGTCGGATGCGGAGATCCGACCCGGATCCGTTTTTTTATTTTATTTTAATATTGTATTATTTTAATTTTTTTTTAAAAAAAAATTTAAAAATATTTTTATTTTAAAAAAGGGTCGAATTTTATTTTATTTTATTTCTTTTATCATTTTTATTTATTTATTTATTTATTTATTTTGAAAAAAAATTCGAAAAAAAATTTTAGAAAAATTTTCGAAAAAAATTCCGAAAAAAAGAATTTCAAAAAAAAATATTTTAGTATTTAAAAATTTTTTTTTAAAAAAAAAATCAAAAAAAAAAATCAAAAAATTTTCAAAAATCAGAAAAATTCATTTGGGTTTTGGAATTGATTTTTCTTGTCCTATTGTGCGTTTAGTGTCATATTTAATCACATGATGCTTTGTTCACACACTTTGAATTGCACATTTAACTTAACTCGCATGTGATCGATTACGCATGTTAGGTTTAGATGTTAATTGTTGCTTCCCTTAGCCCAGTTAGGAACAGAATTTCGAGACTCCCGATTAGATGAACACGTTAGGTGGTAAATTGAACAAGATTAGGTACCGAAAGGGCACTAGTTTGTCAGTTAGTGTAATCAAGTCCCCGTACCCACTGAATCTCTGGTTCGCAGAAGTGAAGCATTTCTCCCGTGCTTTACTTGGGTGTCTAATCGGCCCACCAAAAATCGATTAGTGGCGACTCCTAGATGAAATCGATTTGCATGTTAACAACTTTAATTTAAGTCGCGAATTGGTATGGGCTTGGGAGAGCTCGAGCTAGGTTCAGCCTAGTAATCCATTAGCCAAACCCCCTCAGGCCTCGGGGCCGGTTCGGGGAGGTCGCGACAAAGGGGAAAACGTGTAGGTACCGGTTCAGTTTGCTTATGGAATGCCTGAAGTCGAGATTTGAGAATAGCTGCAGTATCATCCTTCCGCTGAATCAAAGGTTCTCCGGTAACCTTCAACAGAATAAACAAGTAATGAGACACGGTCGGAGTTAAAAACAGATCAACTTTAACAAATAGTTTAAAAATCGCAGGAGGATTAGGGGAAGAACATGAAAAGACGCAATATCTACTTGATAGCTTCCATTCACATGGACAACCCCAAACATATTCGCCAGAGCAATAAGCCAAGCTGGTTGACCCGAAATGGAAAGCAAAAAGCTTCCCTCATGGTTGACGCGGATGTGGAAGGGGCTCGGGTCCCGGTGGCCAGCAACGGCTAGGACTTGGGTGGCCTGGGGCAAGCTCGGGTCAGCGTCGATACGGCAACACGGCGGCACGGACGAGAGCGGCTCTGCGATCAGCGAGCTTGGCGTGGCGTCAAACGGTGATGGCAGCGACTGGCGCAACGCGAGGCTGGTTCGGCACGGCGACAACACAGCAGCTACAACGGTGTCATGAAAGAACACAGAACAGCAACCAATCACGGTGGTGATGTTGTCCGCGAAAGGCACAAGGCGATGCCGTCCAAGGAAGCTGAGAGTCGACGAGAGCTGCGACTGGCAGGACTTTTGGGGGGGCGACGTGCCAGAGGCAGATCTGAGCTTGGAGCGACCGGTGGGGCTTTTGGGAGAGGCGGAGGCGGTGGGGGGAGTGCTACGAGAGAGAGAGAGAGAGAGAGAGAGAGAGAGAGAGAGAGAGAGAGAGAGAGAGAGAGAGAGAGAGAGCCGGGCTCCGGAGGCGACAATGGAGGCGGAGGCGGAGGCGGAGGGGGAGGGGGCGGGGGCTCGGGATCGAAGTGCTGGAGAGAGAGAGAGAGAGAGTCTCTTCGTTGAGAAGGTAAAGCCGAAAATTGAAAAGAGGAGGGAGAGAGAGAGAATTGGAGCGGGCTTTTAATTTTGGCATTTACTATTGCTCCGTCCTTTCCCCTGCCCGCGAACAGAGTGAAAAGAGGGCTTTTTCAATTTTTCATTTTCCAGCTAAGCCGACACACGTCGGATTCTGAATGGAATATGCACGCCACGTAGGACGATGACGTGGTGCTAAGTTAGCACTGAATATTTTCTCCATATGGAGACAGTGACCTCTCCTAATCAACAGTCGACAGATTTTCTTTTGTGGCCCCTGAGAAAAAGACCCGCTTTACTTAATACTAGGGGAACAACCATTTTCGCAATTTGAAATTGCTCGGAGCATAACTTTTTTGTTGAAGAGACAAGACTGCCCTCGTACGAAAAACCCTACTATTGCTATCATTTCTATATAGAAGCCCGAATCCATCTCATAATATTGTTTAAGAGCAAATTCAACATTATTAATCTCAAAAATTAAAATAAACTCAATATATTTGAAATAAAAGTACTTTTTAGAATTATAGTAATCTACAATGATTATTTAGACGATTTTCGGCGCTATATAGAAAAGGAAATAGTTTTTGCAAATTTTGTGTCCTCCTTCGAAATATTCGTTATACTTTTGACAGATAATTCTCTTTAATGGGTCAGATGGGTTAAACTGTTATCTAATGGGCAAGATGGAGAACATAGTTTTTTCTTTTTTTTTGCCACAATATGCACCAATATCATTGAAGATGGACAGAAGAAATAGAAGTCTTTGAAATATATATACACACGCATGCACATAAGCCTTACCAATCGCAGGCTTCAAGGTGAACAAATATGTTTGTATCTACTTCTCCTTCTTGTCGCATTTAGATGAACACTTGTCAGGTTCGTCTTGCTTGTAATATATGGCGCAAATTGCATAAGGAAATGGTATACATGGTATGTCCCATGATCTACGAGAGCAAGTTTGCTTTTCCATGTTTATTACAAACTCGTCTGGTTTGTGCTTCACTTCATATCCTTCTCTGCCATTCCAATCCACATGGCAATAAGTGCTTTCTGTTTCAGCCTTGTTTTCCTCTAATTTCATCAGAATTCGGGGGCAATACTCTCCATTCCATCTCGCAGCAACTGACATCTTCACTTGAATTCTTCTCATCCCTTGGATTCTTATGTCCTCAAGCATGGATATGGTGGTAATGTTGTTGGGACTTGTCCTTGTGATTCTTCCTCCAATTCGCATGAATATGTCTGGCGCACGTTCTACAATATGCCAGGGGTAAAAACTCTTGGATAGCTGGAACTAATCCCTGTAAAGAACGCTTCTAAGAACAAGACACAAGAATAAATTCATAACAAAGAGAAAACAAAAAAGATGCCCTTTGTTGATAGGATATTAAGGTCCATCCCTTGTCTTTGCTTTCAATTTCCATCCCCATATCATGCATTAAAGAAGGTAGAAAGCACGACCAAGAATCCTTTGTCTACGTGCACATTTAACATCGGAGATTTTTCTGATTTCTTTTTCCTTTCATTGCCAAAGTTTCAGCACAAAGGTAATATCTTACGTGAACTATTCATTTATGTTTGATTACTAAGGGTGCACATGGCAACAATTCTGTGTTCGGGAACTGATTCTGCTCAAAAATTATATTTTTTATTCCGTGCCTGGGAACAATTTCTAAGCATTTGAAAGCGTTTGGTAACTGTCCAAAATTTCTATTCTTGTAATAGAAAAAGAATAGAAATGCATTTAGTAACAATATAAAATTCTTTTTATTAATAATATTTTAATAATATTTTGAATTTTTTAATATTTATTTCTCTTTTTTCTTTTTTTTTTCTTTTCTTTTCCTTCCCTTCCTTGGCCATGGCTGGTCGCCGACGCCAGCGACCGGCCATAGGTCAGGGCCGGCGCCGGCGACCGGCCACAGGTTTGGGCCGCAAGGGTGTTGCCACCCTCACCAATCACGACAGCTAGGTCGGCCTCGCCGTTGCGACCCATCTCCCTCGCCTAGGTCGCGACAGCGAGATCGACCTCGCCATGGCTAGGCGAGGCATCGCCGTCACAATCGCGAGTCGCCCTCATCCAGGCGGTGAGGGGGACCCTCGTCGGCTCTAGCATGTGGCAAGTCGCCGGGGCAGGCTAGGAAGAAGAAGAAGAACAAACCAAGAAGGAAGAAAAAAACCAAGAAGAATTAGAAATGGAAAATTTATTTCCAGAATCAAGAAGCTACTTTTTTTTGCTTCTTGATTCTGTTCCAAAACTGATTCTGAAAATAATTTTTTGCAAATTTGTGCCCGGGAACAAAAAATTTAACGAATGAATTTCTGTTCCCAAACTGATTCTAGGAACAAAAAAACAGAAATTTCTACTGTTTGGCAACTTGCCAAATGGGCCCTAAACAGCTAATGTTCAACTATATAACGTCTAATCTAATTATTAGCTCTAAATTCCATTGTTTTTTTATAGTCTTTTGTGAATCTTCTAAATAAAAGAGAATTACTTGAGAATCAAAGTTTCAAAGTACTTCGTGAATCTATCTATTGCTTGTACCCAATTCCACGGTTGCCTATGTATAAGTTACTAAGGCTCGAATAATGTATGTTTATTTAGAAAAATCAAATCAGATTTTTCATACCAAACAACAGCAAATATTTTCTAGTTTATTTTTCAGGTTTCAGCCAAACACGGGAAAACATTATCATTTTCCTAGAAAATAAATTCCTATAAAATATTTTCCAAATATGTCACGTTTTCTGCGAAATAAACGAAGCCTTAGGGTGCGTATGTTTCACGGATAACATAACATTTCTGAAAAATGTTTTCCAAGAAATCATTTTCCAAGAAAATGATTTAGTTTTCTTTTATTTGGTGATATGTAATTGAAAAAGTTTTCTGGTGTTTGGATCTTATTTGGAAAATGATTTCAATCTCATGATTTTATCTTAGTCACAATAAAAACGAATTTTTTAAGTAATTTTTTATTTTTTATTTAATTTTTTATTTTTTTTTCCTTCTTCATCCCTCCACCGATCACCGAGCTCAGTGACGGCCAACGAGGGTTGACCTGGTTGGCCTCGAGCGAGATCGAGTCTCGCCGGCCTCGAGCATGGTCGAGCTTGCCAAATCCCGATGAGGTGAGGCTAGCGATGCTCAACCTCAGCCTCTCCAAATCCCCAAGAGACTTGAGCTCGGCCTTGCCTTAGACCGGCCTACGCTTGTGGCTAGTCGTCAACCATCGCCGAGGCCAACGACCGGTAGAGGGAGGAAGAAGGAAAAATAAATAAAAAAGGAAAGAAAATAAAAAAATAAAAAAATAAATTATTAACAAATTTAAGATAAGCAATTTTAGAAAGTGATTTCACCTTCTTAGATTAGGGAATTCATTTTCCTTATTTTATACATAAATATTTTCCTTGATCGAAAAATAGTATCAGTTGACTAATCATTTTTTACGAATCAAATAAATGAAAATCCAGAAAATACTTTCCGTCAAACAAATGCACCTTTATAGAAGAACGCGGGTTTGGCGTAGTGTGGTTGGAATATGATTTCCCTGTGACCCGCTGGCTTCCGATACTACCACAAGAGAGCAAGCAGTATGAGCAAATTCGTTGCCTATTCCTTATTAGATGAGATGTCAGTTCATGTCCATTAATTTACCCTTTTAAGCTTTCACAACATTTTATTTGCATAAATAAAAAAACAAATAACTTTCCCCCATTGCTTGGTCTTCACTGCTAATTTGAGTAAGGAGTAGATTGTTGGAGGATCTCTCAAATATTGGGTACCTGTTGTTAGACCAAATAGATTGCTTTATCAAATGGGTGGGGTAGCAAAAATATAGCCGAAAAGGTTATTTTAATAGCGGCAAAATGTCCATACGATCTCAATTGTAGAAAACATTCAGAAGGGCAAGACATTAGAATAAATACATAACAAAGAGAAACAAAAAGATACTTTTTGTGGATCGGATATTAAGGTCATCCCTTGTCTTTGCTTTCAATACCATCCCCATATGACGCATTAGATTACACAGAAACCATGACCAACAATCCTCTGTCGACCTGCACATTTTTTACCGGGATATGTTGACTTTTTCTACTTATTTCATCGCGAAAGTGCTGACACAAAACTAACGTCTTGCATGAACTATTCAATCACGTTTGATTACTAAACAATTAATGTTCCACTATCCAACATCTAATGTAATTATTTTCATTAAATCCCAATAATTTTTTTTATAAATAATTTAAAAGTTATTATCATCACTGTTCATTGTAAGCAAGCGACATGGATTTATTGACGACATGAAATTGCCACCTCGGATCTCTAATGGCAACTTTGGACAATAAGTTAACAAGGGAAATATCTAAAACTCAAGTAAAAGTTTGTGATTTTTTATGATACAAAACGAGGTTCAGAACAAAATTGATACTTGATTTAAAGTTAGTGGTATTTTAGGGAATTAGACCCACTCAAGTATGCAACTTTCCCGGATTCTTATTTGACTTTCCTTTTCTCTTCGCAATATTTCACTTTCAATTATGATTTTATGTTTTTCCACTTTTCCTTTCGCTATGTGCCCTGTGAATACGATTTCCATGTCTTCGTAAATGTTATGATTTAAGTGTCATTAGATTTTAGCAGGTTGTGACTTCCAAGTTCCAGTTTAAATTCAAGTTTCATTTTCCATTACAACACTTTAATGTCGGTTTCGTGCTTTAATTTTCTTTAATTTCAGAGGCAGTGGCCGCACCACTTTATAGAGAGCGGCAGCAGTTGCCCCTAGTCAAATTGCAGATCTTTTTATTATTAGCGCAATTAACTCTAAGCATCGGTTGATAACCCCACTAATTTCTAGTTTTTGACCCCACTAATTAATTTTTTTAACAACAAAATTAGCCTCGCTGAAACTTTAGAAATCCAAGTTACAATGAAAAAGGTCAAACTTAAAAACCAACTCGATATATTCAAATTACTTATATAAAAATAAATATATTAAAACTTAAAATTTTATTTGGCAAAATATCATTTTTGCATGACTGTGATTTTGGTTCTCATTAGCATTGAACTTATGTTACAACACCTTAAAATAAGCTAAATTTGAAGCATATTTTGTATGTTAAATATGTAAGAAAAATTTACATATTTCGATGCATTATTATTCTCGTATTATGTACAATCATTGCATTGAATATTGCAGCATTTCTCATCATGTATGTTTAACTAGTGTCCCAAAATTACTCGATAAAAAAGTTAAATTTTAGTCAGCTTTGGACGACTAATGTCAATAATGTAATTATGTGGTGTAATCTAGTTCAATCACGTGCAAGAGTTATGACCTGCGTAAAATTTAGATTGCCACCTTTTGCAATTCGCAGCACCAACTACTACAGGAATTACTTGCGTAATATAGTCTGCACCGACAATGTTCTTCATATAAATACAGGACGAAGTCCGAGGATTGCTTTTGGCCACATCGTGTGCACTGACAAGTGACAGCTAAAGAAGAAAAAATGTCCAAGTTGTAGCTGCGCTATTAATCTTGGAGAAGAGACACCGCAAAAGAGTTCAACCAGACTGTCGTCTAACTTTGGAGGAGACAGATATTCAAATTTCAGAGTCTAAAGATGGATCCCGATCGTGTGAGCATAGTAATCGACGATAATGGAATCTGGGAGCAGAGAAGGACCAGATTGAAAGCACTGGAGTCGGTAAACGAACCACACACCCAAGGAGTTGTCGCGACCGAACTCCCGAGCCCTTTTTTGGACAACATGCAAAAAGCAGGGGGGCTCGCCTGGTACGTCCTAAGTCTAGGTTTATGACTTAAATCGGGCTCTCCCAAGCCCATACCATATCGCGACTTAAGGTTTAAATATTTAACATGCAAATGGTTTATACCAATGAGTCGCCACTAATCGATTTGGGGTGGGTCGATTAGAAACCCAAATAAAATGATGGGAGAATCACCCTATTCCTGCGAACCAGAGATTAACTGAATTCGGGGACTTGATTACATTAGTTGGATAACTAATGCCCTTTCGGTACCTTTCTACCTTGCTCATTTTTTTTGAAAACATTTATCAGGCAATTTGGATTGATTTTAGGATCTTTCTCCTAACATGTAAGGTGTTCAGACGAGTGCATAATCAGAAGCGATTAGCAGTCAAAAAAACGCAACAATTCATGCAGCTTAAGGTTCTAACCTTTACTAAGCCAGATGACATTCAAAATACGGCAGTTCATGCAATTGTATCAAAAACATGCATACTAACAATGCAATGGTAATAAAATAAAACAAGCAAAATACTACCGCGCGACTTCAGGCTTGTTTAAATAAACAATAACATGCATAATAATAAAGGATTAAAACACTCAGACAAGTCAAAAAAAAAATTTCGAATTTTTTTTAAAAAATAAAATAAAATAAAAAGAAAATACTTCTTTTTTTGAAAATTTTTTAAAATTTTTTTTAAAATTTTTTATTTACTTTTTTAAAAAAAAGGAAAATAAAAAGGAAAATAAAAACCTTTTTTTAAAATTTTTTTATTTTTTAATTATTATTATTTTTTTTAAAAAAATAAAATAATAATATAAAATAAACCGGACGGGTCGGGTCACCGGATTCGGATCGGCCCGGGTCAACGAACCCGGACCGGGCGTTGACCCGGGTCGGATCGGCTGATCCGGGTCGGACGAAACCGACCCGAGTCAACGGATCCGACCCGGTCGTTGACCCGGGTCGGGTCGAATGATCCGGGTCGATCAGAACCGATCCGAGTCAACGGATCCGACCCGAGCGTTGACCCGGGTCGGATCTGCTGATTCGGGTTGGATCCGACCCGATTCGCAGACCAGCGGGGAGAGTCGCCGGCGGAGCCAAAATTGGTCGTCCGCCGGCTGACCCAGGCCGGCGCCGCCCCCTGGAACAGCCCCTGGGGCCTCCACCAACGTCTCCGACCACCTGGCTCGCCGTCCGGCCGTCGGTTCGCCGGCCGGCGAGCCAAATCAGAATCAGCTTCTCTGGGGGATTTTGTCGAGCTCCTGGCAGGCGCGGTGGAAATCAGCCGATTTCGACCTCCTCCGGCGGCACGGTCGGCTCCGACGGCTGCAGCTGACGTTCGACTGCATGTGGGGACCGGGACCGGCGACAGCATGGGCCGGGATTCGCTCGAAACGGCCGGCGCGAATCCCGGCCGGACTGTGTCCACAAACAGGGGAAAACAGAGGTGGCTCTTGGCTAGGGGGAACTCACCGGTCGACGGCATGTCTGGGCGGCTTCCGGCTGGTCTGGCGGCGTCGACGACCGTTGCTGGTTCTTCTTTAGCTCCGGCGGACTCTCGGCTCTCTCCTTCTCTCTCTGTTCTCAGCTCTCTCTCACTCTCTGTCTCTCTCTTTGTGTTCTCTCTCCGTCTGGCCGATCGAGGCTCTGGCTTCTTCACGACGACAACGACGCTGCTGGTTTGCTCCGGCAAGGCCTCGGCCACATTCTCTCTCTCTCTCTCTTCTCTGTGTGTGTGTGTCTCTCTCTGTTCTGTTTTTTTTTTGGAAAATGGCCGACCCGAGGGGTGTTCCGGGCGTTGCCGGTCGGCTTGCTGGAGACGGCGAGACCGGCTGGGACCTGCTAGACCCTCTCCGGCCCCTCTCTCTTCAATGTTTCCCTCTTATCCTCTCTGTGTCCCCTTCTCTCTTCTCTGTTTTTTTTTTTGAAATTCGCCGACCGGGACTCCCTCTCTCTCTCTAGCTATTTATAGCCGACGACGACGACGCTGCTCTGCTCCGTTGCGTATGCAATGACGATGGCCTGCACCGGCCTAGGCTCTGCGAACCGCGGCCATAGGCCGGTGCAGAGAGGAAGGCCTGGCGATGAAGTAGAGCAGGAGCACAGGGAACCGAGAGGGAGGAGAGGATAAGGGCGCCGGGAAAAACGGGAGAGATAGGACTGGCCTTAATGGCCAGTCCCGGTGGCGTGCTCCCCCGAAACTCTTCTGGGCTGAGGACGACGATGACGCGGCGGCTCCGGCGACGTCGGCGTGACGCAGAAAACAGGGACGAACAGGGGAAGGGAAAGCGACGCGCGGAGAAGGAAGAGAAGAAGAAGGGAAGCTGGGCCGGGCCAGGCCCAGCCGTGCGGGGGAAAGGAGAAAGAAAAGAGAAAAACGGGCTGGGCCCGCGCGAGGGGGAGAAGAAAAGAAAAGAAAAAGGGAGGTGGGCTGGGCCGTGTGCAGGAAAAGAAAAATGGAAAAAGAAAAGGACCGGATTGGCCCGGCCCCGACCCGGCCCGACTCGATTTTTTTTTTAAAAAATTTTTAAAATTTTAATTAGACATTCTAATATACCCTATTAAATACAAACATGCCTAATTTCTATATGCAATGCATTTAAATAGAAATAGAAATATATATATATATATATATATATTAGGAACTAAAAAATTAATTCCTAAATTTTGTGCAATTTAATTTTGGGCAAATTAAAAATAGGTGTCAACAGCTGCCCCTTTTTGAAGGTGAGCTCCCAGAGGTTGAGCTCGTAGAGATTACGTTCAAAGACAAAATGACACCTAAATTTTGCCCATGCATGCTCAATGAATGCTATTTTTGGCGAGACTGTGGGTCTCATTTTTATGATGTGATAAGATTTTTTTTTTTGATAACCCAGGGAACCCCCGCACGGCCGACAGCCGGGGAGTAAACCCTAGGGGCGACATGTGCTAGCCACCACACACGTGCCACCGGTTAAGTCACCCTGCGGCGCCCGGGATTCGAACACTCAACCTTTTGCGAGAAGAAGAGTGCGCGCTCCAGCAGCGCCACCCAGGCGGGTGGTATGATGTGATAAGATGATGCATGCTAAAGCAAATAAAAATATACCTGGGGCTACTTACCTTGTCGAAGGGTAGAGTAATTCCAGATAATTGATATTGTGTGTGTCGAGGACCTGAACCTTTCTTCGGTCGCCTTGACGGAGGGGAATGGTTTGTCTAGGACCCGAACCTTTCTTCGGTCGCCTTGACGGAGGGGAATGGTTTGTCTAGGACCTGAACCTTTCTTCGGTCGCCTGGACTGGGGATTGTTTGTCTATGACCCGAACCTTTCTTCGGTCGTCTTGACTAATTGGATTTTGTTTGTTTGCCTGGTGAGTCCTTGCCATCAGGTCTTGGAAAGCTCAAACGATGAGCACCTCGGGGTCCTCGCCCAAGGATTTGATGGTTTGCCTGCTGGGTTCTCGCCATCAGGTCTTGGAAAGCTCAAACGATGAGCACCTCGGGGTCCTCGCCCAAGGATTTGATGGTTTGCCTGCTGGGTCCTCGCCATCAGGTCTTGGAAAGCTCAAACGATGAGCACCTCGGGGTCCTCGCCCAAGGATTTGATGGTTTGCCTGCTGGGTCCTCGCTATCAGGTCTTGGAAAGCTCAAACGATGAGCACCTCGGGGTCCTCGCCCAAGGATTTGATGGTTTGCCTGCTGGGTCCTCGCCATCAGGTCTTGGAAAGCTCAAACTGTCACGCCCCGTACCCCACGAAGCACGAACATCCGCGTTGGTCGAACTAAGATGCGACGCTCCCAGGATTTGCATCACCGACCCGAAGATTCAAATCAGAGAAAATGCAACACATGCGGAAACGACGTACATATATATATATATATATATATATATATATATACACACCCAGACATGAAAACATAACCATGGATAGTCATAGGCAAAATTTTACGATCGATTAAAACCTTGATAACAATTCTTACAACACTTTTATACATTATCTGACTATAAACATCGAGCAGCTCCGGCGAGGACTGCTTTCCGGCGTGACCAGCAGCCGGCGAAGCTAATCGGCAGGGGAGAAGCGGCTGAAGACGATCGGGAGAGAGGAGAGAGAGACAGACGCAGGGAGAGAGAGTGAGCTGAGCTGAGGAGAGAGAATGGTCAAGGGGTAGTCAACATTATCCAAAGTAGGGTCCACATGTCACAAATCTAAGCCTTAGGACCAAAATGCCCCTCATCCAAGGGCTAGAAACACTTCTAATCCAATAATTCAAGGGTAAAAAGGTCAATTGCCCTTAACCATGGTTAACCAAGCCTAGTTAACCTTAACCAACCTTGATTAAATCCCAAAATTGCCCCAAAATTCGGAATAAATCAAAAATGGCCTAGGGGCATTTCCGTCATTTTTCCATCCCGAACCGAAATTCCAATTTTTGCTCATACCGGTCCTAAATATTCATGAGAGACATAATCCGGTGTCGGAATCGCGAAATTCACTTTCTAAGCCCTCGAAAATCGTCTGCGAAGTTTCCGGGAATAAAATAATATTATTTTCCAATTTTTGTCGAAATTCCAATTTTTGTCCAAAACCACTCCAGATGAGCGTGGCTACCCCAAAATGACCTTGGCCGCGAAAAATAACCTGAAACGGCCTCCGAATTCGGCCTCGGTGTCCACAGGGGCAAAATTGTCCTTTTCTCAATTTCTGTCATATCTTCAGTTTCCAACCGCATTCATCCCAACCATAAATGGCTACTCCAAAATGACGTCCGTCTTGCAAAATAGTCGTAATTATCCTTGAAATTTTGATATCGAAGTTCGGGTCCAATATCGCGATCTAATTTGCTCGATTTGTCGTTTTAGGGTCTCTCACTAACAGGCGGCTGTTTAGGCGTTACGCGTATCGACCTAAGATTGTCCGAATCGTGAGGGTCTCAATATCGAGAGAACGAGAGGAATTATCACTAGCACCTAAGGTCACGATCGTTTGGATTAAAATCGGGTTTCCTTTGTCAGGCGCACTTTCGGTCATGCGAAATCACTCGCGATCCGATCGTGCGTTACTAACAATATCAACCTGTCATTTTCCTAGGATCGGCCCTTATTGGTTCAAAATACTTCCTCGATGTTCGTCGAATCTGGCGCTCCATCACGATCGGGTTCTCGGTCCACGTACCTGATCCTATTTAGCCTTTCCCGTTTGGTTAGTATCCCGTGATTGATCAATTCCGGGTGAGACTTACTAAAATTACACGAGAATCAATATACACTTTATTGGTCCCGATAACGGGTCAAAATTCAGGATGTTACACAAACGATGAGCACCTCGGGGTCCTCGCCCAAGGATTTGATGGTTTGCTTGCTGGGTCCTCGCCATCAGGTCTTGGAAAGCTCAAACGATGAGCATCTCGGGGTCCTCGCCCAAGGATTTGATGGTTTGCCTGCTGGGTCCTCGCCATCAGGTCTTGGAAAGCTCAAACGATGAGCACCTCGGGGTCCTCGCCCAAGGATTTGATGGTTTGCCTGCTGGGTCCTCGCCATCAGGTCTTGGAAAGCTCAAACGATGAGCACCTCGGGGTCCTCGCCCAAGGATTTGATGGTTTGCCTGCTGGGTCCTCGCCATCAGGTCTTGGAAAGCTCAAACGATGAGCACCTCGGGGTCCTCGCCCAAGGATTTGATGTGAACAGTGGGAGTCAGTTCCGTGCTCAAAAGGGTGAACAGAGGGTCAGTCCAATGTTCAAAGGGCACCATAACAATTGTAGGTACATAGATTTTTGGAACCAGGCATGGGTAGAATATACTTACCTGGATACGTTCCTGCCTCTTAAGGGCATGTCTCCCGTCAGACAAGTTTTTTTATGCAAATACATATGCATTCATCGGAGAAATAGACAACTGAGGCTGTTCTAGAATGTCATACGAAATATCTTGACTAGCTAGTCAAGATGCTTTTCTTTTTCAAAGGAACACCAGGTTTACCTTCTGGGTAGTTTGAAAAGAAATCTGATGATTTTGAGATCGGGTAAGGGTAGAATGTACTTACCTGGGCGCATTCCCGGAGGTTTGATGTATCATCTGCTGAATAACCAACCTTTTTCGGGGCATCTCTCTTGGGATGATAATGAGGGCTTTTCCAGCGCCCGGATTTTGTATTCTATCACTGGGGATTAAAACTCTGGACTGTCAAAGATGATTAGCACAAACATGCATGCATTCATCAAGGATAGACAAGCTGGGCTATTCCAGAGTGTGCATTTGAATGTTCATGCATGACGATTTTACCATGTTTGCATCACCAAAAATCCACCTAGGGTCAATCAAGATAACTTTTTCCAAGGTGGACTTTCTCGAGATGATAAACGAGGGACCTTCAGTCAGAAAGGACTTTCCACTCGCTCTCATTGAAAAGGGTTGTTTGTCCCGTCCATTAATGCGGGAACATCGAAAACACTCAATCTGACCGCTATCACATCAACAAGGGTCTGAGTTTTCTCGTAAGCGGTACGACGCTGTCAATCTGAGAGGTCTTCTTCAGGGTCGTAATGCAGGCTTGGTCAATGGCTTAATAAAGGAGACTGTCCGAGTCAAGGCCATGAAAGAAAATATTCTGCAATTATCTCTGGGTTTACAAGTCAAGAACCCTGCAAAAGAGATAGAAAATAGTCTTGCTCGCACTTCCTCGAGCGTTGTTTATAAACATTTGAAATCCCGTGTTAATTCAAATGCCCCAGTCAGAAGAGACTTCATGAGGGATGTAACATGGGCTTGGTTTATGGGTTGAGGAACGAAATGATCGTTAGGCTCAAAAATGTGTGTGAGGGTAAGAATTGGTGATCATCTAGCATTGTCACCGGTCTTCTTATCCGCCGTCAGGATCCTTTTGGAAGACTCTCTAGGTAATCCTGTGTTTTAGCTTCTTTGATAACTTTTTCTTGAGAAGCTTTTGCGTCAAGCATTTTCCTGGATACCATTCTATCTCTGTCCCAAATGCTTTCTCAAGAATAGGTTCGTCTTTCTTTATCATCTAGCAGCATACGTGAATTACATCAAAGGAGTCAAATTCTTGGTCAACAAGTTCACTTGGAGCGCCTTAGTGGTCGACAAAAAGGGCAACCTTCCGATTCACGTCGCATGTAAGATGGGTCATCTCGAAACAATCAAGGAGCTGCTTCAACATTGGCCAAATCCGGAAGAGTTGGTAAATTTTGAAGGGCAAAATATACTTCACGTTGCAGCAAAGTACGGAATGGCCTTAGTAGTGAAGTACATTCTTGGCGATCCCAAGCTTGTGAAGCTTATAAATGCAAAGGACAAAGAAGGAAATACGCCTCTACATGTGACCACATTGCACTGGCAACCCGAGGTTCTGTTCTCTCTCACCCAGGACAACAAAGTCAATCTGCAGCTTGAAAACAATGGCAACTTGACCGCTCTCGACATTGTGGATGAGCAACTAAAAACAATCAATGCTCCACTTCGCAAGGTGATGATCTCTACAAAATGGATTAACAAATTATTTTACTGTTATTTTAGCCACTTACCTTTTAGAAGAGGTGAAAGGAATTAAGACTCCCTTTGCATCATAAAAAATTTGACATTTTTTAAAGATATTTTTTGAGAAGTCATTTTCTAGGAAATTGATAATATCTTCTGGTATTAACTGAAATTTGAAAGTAAACTGGAAATAATTTTTCATAGTTTAGAAAAGAAACTTGCTTTCATTTTCCTGAAGAGACATAATACCCTATTTGTGTGATATAACGGCTACACTTGTAGTGTGATCAAATTTTAAATAAAGTTTAATCGAATTAAATTTTCACAGCATACATACTTTATAGATTGTAAACAATTTACTTTTTTTCTCTTATGGTATCCGGGCTTCGATGCTCAGGTCCGAGACCCAGCCTTGGGGCACTCAAGCCTTGGCGCTGGGGTCTTGGACCCAATCACGGGTGAACTGGACTTGCTGTCAAGGTCCCGAGTACTTGGGCATGACCGCCGAAGACCCGGATACGGGCACCAAGTACTTGGCCTCGGCGGGGTCTTGGACTCAAGTGATGAGTGTTGACTCCTATTTTCAATTTGCCCAAAATTAATTACACAAAATTTAGGAGTTAATTCTCTTTAATTCCTAAAACAAAAAAAAAATGTTTCTATTTATGAGCATTGCATATAGAAATTAGGCATATTTGTGTTAATAGGGTTATTAGAGTGTTTCTTAAAAAAAATAATAATAAATAAATAAATAAATAAATAATAAATCATTAAAAAAATTTGTTCGGAACCGGGCCGGGTTGGGTATGGGCCGACCCGGCCCTTTTCTTTTTCCTTTTCTTCCCTCTTGCGTGGGCCCGGCCCTTTCTTTTTCTTTTTTTTTCCCCTCCCCCCGCACGGGCCTAGGCCCTTTTTTCCTTCTCTTTTCCCCTATGCGCGAGCCCAGCCCGCTTCTCTTTTTTTTTCTTTTCTTTTTTCTCTCCGCGCAAGCTGGGCCCGGCCTGGCCCAGCTCCCTTTTCCTTCCCTTCTTCCCTGTCGACCGTCGCTATCCTGTGCCCCTGCTCTCCCTTGTTCCGCGACCGCAGCATGACGCACGGCGGCGCCGCTCGTCATCGTCGTCAGCAGGTCAGGGGAAGCTCGGACGAGCACGCCAAAGGGACTGGCATTAATGGCCAGTCCCGTCTTCCCCATTTTCGGGGTCCCGTGGCTCCTCCTCCTTCTCGGCCCCCCTGCTCAGCTCTGCCCCCTCTGCACAGGCCTAATGCTCGCGAAAGTCTTCAGTAAGAACGGTAGGCCGGTGCAGAGCATTAAATGGAGCAGAGAGCAACGTCATCATCGTCGGCTATACAAGCCAGAGAGAGAGGGAGAAAAAAAAAGGGGGGGGCTGGGTTTGGTCTCGGTGAGAAGAACAAAGAGGCCGTGAGAGAGAGACCCAGAGAAATTGAGCAAATTTAAGAGAATACAGGGTGAAGAGGAAGCCTCAGTCAGTCTCGCTGTTGCGCGTAACCTCCGGCCGCCGAGCCAGGGGCGATTTTCTTTTCTTGGGCAAAAACAGAACAGTGAAGAACAGAGAGAGGCCGAGAGAGGAAGAGAGAGATTGAGTGAGCATTTTCCGATCTTTGGTTTGCAGGTTGAAGAATATAGCCGCAGAAGTTCCCCCGGCGAGCCGGATCCGACCGGCGACTCCCGAAAGCACCCCCCCGACCGGTAAGTTTTTCTCGACCTTTTTTTTGTGCCCTGTTTTCCCCTGTTTTTGTGCACCGGTCGGCCGGGACTCGCGCCGGCCGTTTCGCGCGAATCCCGGCCCATACCGTCGTCGCCAAAGGTAAGTACAGGTTTTCCGAGGACGGCGGGGCCTCGAAACAGGCCGGAATATCTTGTTTTAGTTGTGCACGCCAACTGTTCGATGAAATGCCTCAATGAGGCCGAGTTGGTTTAGCTCGCCGGCCGGCGAGCAGGCGATCGGACGGTGACTGAGGCGGGTGGCGAAGCTTGGTGGCGACTCCCAGAGACCGGATTCAGGTCGGCGCCGGTCTGGGTCGGCCAGCGGAAGGCCAATTTTGGCCCCGCCGGAGCCCCGCGCGTATCTGTGCGTATGGGTCGGTTCCAACCCGACTCGGACCAACTGACCCGACCCGGGTCAACGCCCGGGTCGGATCCGTTGACTTAGGTCGGTTCCGACCGACCCGGATCAGCAGATACGACCCGGGTCAACGCTCGGGTCGGATCCGTTGACCTGGGTCGGATCCGACCCAACCCGGTTTTTATTTTATTATTATTTTTTTAAAAAAAAAATTAATTTTAAAAAAATTAAATTAAAAAAATTTTCTTTTTATTTCTTCTGTATTTTTCTTCCGAAAAAAAATTTAAAAAAATTAAAAAAAGGGGTTTTTCTTTTCCTTTTTCTCTTTCCGTTTTTTTTAAAATTTAAAAAAATTTAAAAATAAAAAAATTTAAAATAAGTTTTTTTTTCTTTCTTTTCTTCTTTTTTTCTTTTTTTTCTTTTCTTTTTCGAAAAAAAAATTTTTTTTAAATTTTTTTTTTAAAAAGGTTTTTATGTGACTTATCTAAGTGTTTTAATTTATTGTTGTAATTATTATGCATGCTATTGTCTTATTTAAATTAGACATGCCTGGGGTTGCACGGTAGTATCTTCCATGTTTTTACTACTATCCTGTATTATTATGCATGTTTTTAATAGAATTGCATGAGTTGTTGTGTTTTGAATGTCATCTGGCTTAGTTAGGGCTAAAACTATAAGCTGCATGACTGCTAATCGTTTCTGATTATGCACTCATTTAATCACCTCACATGTTAGGAAAAAGGTCCTAAAATCAATTCAAACTGTCTGATAAATGTTTTCAGAAATGAACAGGGTAAAATGGTACCGAAAGGGCATTAGTTATTCAACTAGTGTAACCAAGTCCCCGAACTCAGTTAATCTCTGGTTCGTAGGAATAGGGTGATTCTCCCATCACCTTATTTGGGTTTCTAATCGACCCACCCCAAATCGATTAGTGGCAACTCCTTGGTATAAACCACTTGCATGTTAAAAAACTTAAACCCTAAGTCGCGATATGGTATGGGTTTGGGAGAGCCCGAGTTAAGTCCTGAACCTAAACTTAGCACGTACCAGGCGAACCCCCCCTTTTTTCGCCATGTTCGTTCGAACGAAGAGTGGGAGGTCGGTCGCGACAATGAGGAACTAGGCTCGAGCATCAAGGACTAGGCCCCGGCCTTAGGGTACTCGCGCTTGACTACCTAGGTCTCAGTGGTAGGAGCCGGATTTCTCGGGCACGGGAATTGGGTATCCAAGCACAGGCACCCGTGTCCTGGGCCCGACCTATGTGTGCTCAAGCCTGGCTTCTAGGACTTGGGCCCAGCCACCAAGGACCCGGGTACAGGCGTCACAATTCTAGTGCTCAAGCGCTAAAGTCTATGTTCCAAACACTAATTTCCACTCGTATTTTTGAAAATGATTCCCAATTTTTAAAGAGAAAATCATTTTCCAAAATTTAAGCATAGATTTTCATTGACTATAAATTCGTTAACTATAAAAGATTTTTTGTTAACTCATTTCCTAAGCAATCCAAACATGGAAAAATGTTTTCTGACAGAGAGTAACCAAGTAGAATTAAGTTGTACAGTATGCTCAGAAAAGATTGTATTTGCAAGTCTGTCTATCACTTGAGATGGTTTCATTTTTTAGTATTCTAAATCTTTGATTTTTAGTTGATCTTTCATGGATAATAATGGTCTTTGTCTGTTTTGTATTACGCTTGGTCAGAGCTTAACACGAATAATCTTAGTGTCTGCTCGAGCACCTGCAAGCAAAAACAAAGCAATTTCCCAGCCAGAAGGCTTAGTTCGGGGGGGAGATCCAGAGCCTCCGCGTTTGCATAGACTAGAAAAAGCGTCCGATGCCCGTATGCTTGTGGCAACGCTCATTGCCGCTATGACATTCGCCGCTGGCCTTTCTGTTCCTGGAGGATATAATGGCTCTGAACCAGATGCGGGAATTGCTACACCGTTGAACAAACCCATGTACGATGTCTTCGTGATCTGCAACACCATCGCCATGTACAGCTCAATAATTGCAGTTGTGATCCTTCTTTGGTCGCAGATCAATGATTGGCATGCAATGCATCGTGTCCTTCAAATGGCGGAGCTACTTCTGCTCATAGCTCTTGCCGCAATGTCCATGGCCTTCATGACAGGGGTCTTCGTGACCATAAGCAAACGCACTTGCATCGCTGTTGTCGCCATGATCGTCGGAATAACTGCTCTCTTCATTATCTTGATTCTTTACATTGCCTTGTTCTGTTCGCTTGGTTACAATTCTCCCCTTATCCTGCTTTTAGCCGACTACATCATTAGAGCTGGTTTATTAATTTCAAGAAGTGGGACTGAAGGAAGGGCAGACGACGAGAGGCAGCCTGAGGAAGCTCTCAGATCCTCTGGGCTAGTGTTTACAGCAAAGGCACAAGAAACGTCAAGAAGTGGGACTGAAGGAAGGGCAGACGATGAGGGGCAGCCTGAGGAAGCTCTCAGATCCTCTGGGCTAGTGTTTACAGCAAAGGCACAAGAAATGTCGATGATTAAAACTCGTAAGTTTGAGCGTGAGTCTGAGAGCAAAATTCGTCCGAGGAAGAGAACAAAGAGCTGACTGAAAAACTGAGCGGACGTGAATGAAAATTTGGCATATCCATGGAGAGATTTCATGCCAACTTTGGAACCTATGTTTTACTTTAAGTAGCTCTTTGCCAAAAATAGATATATGTTTCACCTTGATAGTAATGTAATCTATGGTTTATTCTCGTGTTAGCATTGGATTGCACGTCCTTTGTCAGTAAACATTAATGTTAAATTCTCTAGATATTTTTTTTTTGTCGAAAATAATTCTCTGGATATCACATGTTCTACTGTAAAAACATGAGTCGTGGGACTTGTATTGGGTGTAATAACTAATAAGAAATTCCAATTTCATTTGAATTTTACTTCTCCTTTTGTATGATAAATATCATAAATATCTGAAAGTGTGAAATTTCTGTTCAAGAATTTCGTCCGGCACATGTTTATCAAGTGCCCCTATGTATATCAATGTATGTAGTAGATTGGAGCCCGTAAATAAATCATCCGAAAGACTCAGATGTAAGACACAAAGCCAAAATGTGAGCTTCTCTTAAGGATGGCGAGCTTCGGAATAGATAGAAAAGAGAGAGAGTTCGCTCGTCCACGACGGAGAGAAATAAAAGAGTTAAAAGTGTCTTTCTATAAGATAGTTTGCTCAAAGTAATTTTGCGTATGATTTAAGGAAATAATTTGTAATGGTGAGGTGCTGTCTTTTGCAATTCACGTATAGTGTGTATAATTATTGTGTGTAACAATATTTAATTTGAGTGTTATATTTGTACCGCATTTGGTATAAACATGTTACAAGTAACATATTACAATTTTCTCGCATTACAACCACCACGTTTCTTCACTCTATAAGTGGTATCAAAGCAATGCTTCCACACTTTAACAAGTGGTATCATAGTGAGACGGTTAGGGATCAGTTTGTTGGAGCCCAGGATCGACTTTAAAAAGGTGCATAGGTGACAGTCCAGGACTGTGAAGTTGATCGGACTAGGACAAGACTTACTTGAAAAAAGCAAGGCATCACCAAGTCAACATGGCTGATATTGCTACTTCAACTAGCAATGTCGAGAACCTCAACCGCACTAATTTCAACAATTGGAGCGCTCGCGTCAAGCTATACTTGCTTGGCCAGGATTTACGGGATGTCGATAGAGGAGGTGACACTAAACCTCCAAACGGCGACGCTGAACTCAAGAAATGGAAGGTGAAATCCGGCAAAACCATGTTTCTGTTCGCAGCAATAGTTGATGATCAGTTGCTGCAACACAACAAGGATACAAAGAGACACCCAAGGAAGCTTGGGACGCTCTGGCCTCTCTTTGCCAAGACGAATGACACAAAGCTGGAGAAGCTGGAGAACGACCATCTTTGCGGCGGAAAAATGAAGCTGGATCCTCAAAATCCTATCACGGAGACAAGGACGAGGAAGATCATTGAGTGTAATAGTAAAATGTCAATACAAAAAAAAAATTATCCTCCCAGTAAAATTTGTATGATATAAAGTATACCTACTACGTTCAGTGAAAATTATACATAATTCACTAGTAATATAGTCTAACATAATATAATATAATAATTGAGTGTAACTTATTCATAGTTATGTTGTTTTATTTCCTATTTCTCGATCCATTTAAAATAAACTTGGAATGAAATTTTTTTTTTTCAGTCCACGGCCTGATTGGCTTCCCTGGGCTCAAAGATGACCGAGAATCCACTGAGATGGGCCATAAGAATGAAATTAAACTCATGGAAAAAAAAAAGCATATTTATCATTTTATTGTCTATGCATTTGCTCTTACTTTTGACATCTATAAATCATAAACTAGCGATTCACCTCAAATAAAGATAAAGAAAGATAGTTTTGAGTTTTACCTTATACTAAATTTCATCCAAAGAATATGGCACCGAATAAAGACATCCGTATTCTAAAATAAGAATAAACTTAAATTTGCAATTACCTTAATTTTTTCAAATCATATATCACTTTTAACTGTACTTTAAGTTTAACTTTTTTTTTCTTTAAGTTTAACTTACTTGCTGCCTTTTGTACATTTATCTCTGAGCATTTACCTCTTTTGTATGTTTATATTAATAAAAAAAATTATTATACACAAATATAGGTCTAACACATTCATAGAAATGGCAAGTGACTAATTATATGCTAACACAGATTAAAAAAAAACATGTAAAATGCCAATATATGCAGATAAAGCACATATCTGCGCTGGCTTGGTAACTGGTTACCCTATAAGCCTCCTGCATAGCTTAATTTGACTTCTAATATTCTTCATCTTCCTCCAACAATTGAATAATGCAAATCTTTTCCCGCAAAGTCCAATTGGTCATGCCATTCTCATATATAGAATTGGTTGGTACAATAAGAATGACTGTAAATTTCTTTTTGTCTCCCTAATATCATCTTAGAGATATGGTTAATCGTAGGTTTTGCAAAGACGGAGACTCTTAACATATATTGGGATTGACCTAGCGGCAAGAGCGTTATCATACTTTCAACACGGGAATCGATAGCTATGATGCAATTCCTGTCCTAGAGAACTCATATCTAAGTGGGATGCCATGAAATGGGTTGTTATAATCATGGGTTATAAAAGGAAATTAACTCTTAATTCGGTGAATGGCTCTTCAACTCTCACTATCATGCTCTCATGGTTAAGCCTAGTTTTGCTTCATCTCTAGTCAATGCACGGATTTTTGCTTTCGAATTGATCTTGTTTCGCTGCGGTTCCGGGATTTCCGATCTCAGCACAACGGTAATACAACCTCCAACGAAGTTCTATAGATGGGATTATATGAGGAAGGACTGAAGGTGATTATTGATGGAAGGACAGAATACAACATCAAGTTTGATCAGGATACATACGCATTACAGGTATTATAGCCTCTAGCTCTGCCACATATCCCTTTCTTGCGGATTAATCTCTCTCAGCTTCGCACGCCACAGATAACATCACCCACACACAAAAAATTTTCTTGGAGATTTGCTTGAAACATTCACTAATTTCTTCTCTATACCCACATATAAACATTCATTATTTCATACACAAGCTGAGCGCATACTCGCAAGGATTCGTCTGTGGCCCGGCCATGGCGGCGTCAGATTCTAGCCTCAGCCCAAGATTTCTCAAATTCATAGCAACTGTCGATCTCCGTGGAGCTTCCTGCAGGAAAGAAGAAATCATGTTCAAATCAGCCGAAAGGGTAACTTTTCCGAAAATTTTACTGCATAACAAACATACTTTTTCGAGTAGTTCCCGTCAGGTGCTGTTCCTAGAATCTGGTGGACATGAGAGATTGAACACATCAGACCAAAAAAAATTGGAATCTAAAGTTGAAAAGTTATCGAAAGTAAGCCAAATTATTTTATCTTAGAATGAAACTAATATTCTTGCCCATGCTTCCAACTGATTTTTATCGAAGTTGGTACAAACTGGTGTAGTATTGAATTTAAGATATTAACTGAACCTACTAATAGGGCCTCAAAACAAAACAGATCTCGAAGAACTTGCGAAGGGCGGGAAAGCCAGTTCTAGGAGAGGGCCTTTTTTCTGTGGGCCTTAGTGAGACAGTTAGCCACAAGATTACGAGCTATATTACAAGGGGCTATCCTTAAATTGTTAAAGAGAAGTAACATATCGCGGGCCTCTCTGATAAGCGCACGCCTTTTCCAGGCAGACTGATCTGTAGACTTCAACGAGTTTTATCAAACTGAGACAATGTGACTCCAAAAGAAGACGCTCGTGTGTGCGTGGAGAGGGGGAGCTTCAGCATTTCCACCATAGCTAGGGTTTCTGCTTGTTCAGCCAAGGAGATGAGACCTGTTCACGTGAAGCCATCAACCAAAATTTAGGATATTTCTTACTTAAATCTTTTATGTGAAATTTTCAAAACACTCATCTCAATCATATATAAATTAGAACCTTAGAAGAAATGTTGAGATGGAAATTTTCAAAACAAAGATTAAAATGTCTCGTTGCCATTTGATTTAATCAATTAATATTTCAACTGCTTGATTAGGAAAGTCCATTTAGAAAAGACATTGACATGGTGATATTATCTCGATATATACAAGCAGTCTCGAATATATGCAATTGAAAGATGATATGGAGTCCGACCAAAAATAAAAGATGTTATATGGGATATCTTCAATAATTCATGTGGATTGGACTTTAGCATTGTTTTGCAAACCCGACTTTTCCCTACGACAAACCTCTGTAAGGCTAGGAGGTCCTCAACCTTGGATCAAGGGCGGCTGAGCGTGAGATTTGAGATTCACAATTGACCCGAGCCTCGATCTCAGCTCGGGCTCGTTGTCCCACCATCTTGTCTTGATCGACGATGGCCACGACGCAAAAGAGAGAAATTGAGGGCGGAAGAGGATGCACTCAGCGGAAGGCGACGCTGAGAAAGTGGGGGGAGTTTTCGCATCCGTCAAGTCAAGTCGATCCAAATTTGAGGCAGGCGATGGCTGTCACGGCAGAGGTGAGGAGCGATGTGACAACAAAAGCAAGGGTAATGTCATGCAACGGCCGACATTGTTGGCAACATGCATCAAAGGGGTTTGGCGCGGCCTCTACGTGCGTCGAGCACCACTCTTGTACCCTTTTGAGTGGTCCAAAGGTTATCGGGTGAATAGTGAGGATATAAAAGGATGAAATACAACTAGATCATAAAAATGGTGTCAGGATGGTTGATACTAGAAGTTCTAGGATGAAAAGAAATATACCCTTAGGAGCTCTAAGGCAGAGTTGGCTTCCTGTGTACAAACTGGTTAGGAGCTAATGCCGCTCTCCTAATAAGGTTATGACAGGCCGAAATCAGTTGTAGTACCTAAAGTAGTATGTGTGTCTTACTCGATGGACTAGATGCTCGAGCTATGCTGGGCGTGGCACAATCCAATAAGAGAAAGCTATTCGTTGTATTGTTCTTCGGAAAAAATAATGAACGAGGGCTGGCTTGGTGTGAACAATGCGCCAAGCATTGCACAGGTTATTTCGCGACCAAGGAACTATCAGCCCTTGACAAATGGTATAAGAGCAGGATCCCTCTAGTAGGTGAGTGAATCAAAGAAAACTTGTCGTCTACCTGGTCCAATGAGGGCAAAGAGTGAATCACCGAAGTCAAAAGATGCTCGGATAAAGTGTGACTCTCGACTTGCTTCTAGGATGACAATGGGGGCACAAGAAAGAACTGATTCCTCACCGAATAGGGAAAACATTCTTGGATCAATTTGGCGAGTCTCAAGATACGTTTGCTATCACATTATTAACAAAGAGAAAAACCTCCATTGGTTTGCTGAGATCATGAGAATCCCAAAGTAAGCGAAGAATGGTGCTGCCAAAATGGTGTAGTTGGCAAAAAATGCCACACTTGTCAGGAAAGCATAATTGATCGAGGGTGCTGAACGGTTCTGATCAAGAAAAGCCACCAGTGGAGAGTTGTTTGGTTGGGCAAGCATCCACCACTCATATAAGGCCCGAAAAAGCGGCATTAATGGTGAGAATTGATGCAAGGAAGCGATAGAACAGCCTGCAATGAGGGCATTGCGAAATTGAGTGGGGGAGAATGTCACGGACCGTGATTCTCCTGTATCCTTGTGAGTGGTGCTCGGGATTATTGGGTGAAGAGTGAGGATATAGAAGGGATAAAATACAACTGGGTCATGAGAGTGATGTCAGCACAATTGGTGCTAGAAGTTTTAGAGTGGAAAGAAATATATCCTTAGGAACTTTGAAGGAGGGATAAGGACCCGTGCACAAACTGATCGGGAGCTAATGCCGCTCCCCTGATAAGACCATGACAAGCCGAAACCAGTTGTCATGCCCAAAATATTATGTGTATCTCACTCGATGGACTAGACGCTCGAGCTATGTTGGGTGTGGTACGATCCGATACGAAGATGCTATTTACCGTACTGTTCTCTGGAACAACTAATAATCAAGGGCTGGCCTAGTGTGAACAACGCGCCAAGCGCCGCATGGGCTATTCTGCGGCCAAGAAACCGCCAGCCCGTGACACATGTATATAATAGAGAGGAGTGAGATTAAAAAAAAAACAATATGCTCCCTTACATTTTTATTTTCTTTTTCTTCCTTTTATGTTTTTTTTCCCATGTTATTTTAATATGTAAAGGATATGTGCTGCTAACCGCGTAACTCCATTCAAAATGGCAATGAAAGTCCGAATCTTGCCATTGTCATTGTAAAAACCTTGACTGTTGAAAAATCTAACTTGAAGTGATTCGATGAAGATATCATCGATTTGTTTGCTCACGAGTTTTCAAAGAACAAATATGACCAAACTTAATCCTAGCATTGATCTAGTTAGTCGGGGACATCGCTCGACTTTCAAGTAATGACTTTAAGATCATTTGTTTAAGTTTATTAATTGTGTGCATATTGCTTTAGGTTAAAGATTCTATAAATTGGTTAAAAGCCTCGTATGGACTTCATTAATTCGTGGGGCGGGTTGTTCCATAGATCTTGAAAAAAAAAATTCCAAACCTCCCCTTTACCAGTTTGGTCTAACTTTAAAAGTTATATCACCCCATGCCCAAATTTAAAGATTAAATAGTACTTGTCATTTTGGTCCGTCCCTCTTTGATTCTAACATAACATTTGTACCCAAGCCTATATAATTAATAGTGAAACCTTTTAATTTTGCCAATTCATAAACCTACTGCACTTTTGTTAATTCAATTTCAAATTTTTCAATTTTGCTAATTGAGTCATAAACTCTTTTATTCGACTAAAAAAAGTCCTAAACAGTTTTACATTTTGCCAATTGAGTCCATCTGACCAATTATTGCAAAAATTTGCTAATATGGATGTTAGCCGTCCTACGTGGCACGATCAACTCTAACGTGTACAATGTTTAATAATATTTTATTATTTTTCTAATTTTTTTCTTTCTTTTTGATCCTCTCTTCTTCCTCCTTTTGTCGGTGACTGGCCACCGATCATAGGTGATAGCCAGCCACTAGCCATGTTCGAGCAAGCTGGCCTCGCTTGGGCAAGGGTTGCCGTCGCCTACCACAAGCGAGGCCCGATAGAGCGAGGGCTCGCCCCTGCGAGGGCTCCCCTTGCCAAATATGGGGAGGCCGCGCTGGCTTAGGTGAGGGCTGGGCTTGCCTGAACTAGCAAGGGGAGCTCTCCGCGGGGCTCGCCCTCGCCTAGGCCAAATCGAGGTCGACCCTCACTCAGGCCAAGGCGGCCTCGCTGAGTGTCGTCGGGGCTCACCCGATCGGACCTTGCCTGTGGCCGGCTACGACAACCGTCGGTCAGGCGAGGTCAGCTTGCCTGGTCATCGCCCATGGTCGGTGGCCGATCACCGACAAAAGTAGGAGGAAGAAATGAAAACAAAAGGAAAGAAAAAAATTAAAAATAAAAAAAATATTAAAATATTATTAAAATTTATTCACATCAGCACCAGCTGTGTTACATAGGACGGTTGACGTTCATGTTAGCGAATTCTTGCAAAAGTTGGCCGGATAGACTTAATTGACAAAATGTGAAAAGGTTTAGGATTCAATTGGTTAAATTAAAAGGTTTAGAATTAAATTGACAAAAATGCAGTAAGTTTACGACTTTTTGAAATAATTTTCCTAAAATCAAGATCATCAATGTTCCAAGCAAAAGACAGAGAAGAAACATCACCATATAAAAACAATGTTTACCATGTCAGCAGCGCATAAACATTGGCTTGCCTCTAACATCACTTTTTGTCAATATGTGGTCTTAAGATGTATTCAATACCATCAGATCTTCTAACCTTGCAAGTCTACGAAAGGAAAACAACTGTTTTCTTATTGCGTTGGTCAATGGAAGGACATATCAAGACAGATTATATCGTCAATGAATGGCAGTGATTCATTCGGCATCATCCCCGGTGACGATTCCCCTGTTAACGTAGCCTGGAAGTCAGGTCCGATTTAGCCTCCTCACCTTCCCTTAATCTTCTGATTTGGCTTGCTGACATTTGAAAAATTGGAAGAGTATGGATTCGGAAACCGACCCAGTTGTCATCTCCTCGAAAAGAAGTAAAAAATTTTTGAAATTAGAGGACCCTTTCCAAGATTAGCGTAATCCCATATGATTGAACCCTTCAAATTCTCCTCTAAGTTGGTGGCTCTGTCAGAGGTCTTCGTGAGATTCATTATTTCCAAGGTGATTTCTTCGCTTCCTGTGATCCTAAGGTCAATGCTAATCTCCTTTTGTTCACTGCTGTAGTGCTATGCACACCGTAATCTTCGGTCGAACGGCACCTAGTTTAGCGGAGTTAATATTAATTGTCAGCGTACGGTCATCGTTGTCGCCAATTCAAAGGATGTTCCTCGCGCACTGTTTTTTAAGGCTTTATAAAATCGCCCAGATGCGAACGCATCATAAGCGGGTCGTTTCTCATTGGTGATCAGCACCAAATGGTAATCACCATTGAACTCTTGAACCCACATACAACAAGGGTTAATTCCAAAAAAAAAGCATCAACTTTAGGTCTAGGGACGATTTTGACCCGAACTTTTTTTTGTCTCATAAAAAAGCACCAACTTTAGGTCAAGAGACAATTTTGGCCCGAACTTTTTTTTGTCCCGTAAAAAAACACCAACTTTAGGTCGATGGATAATTTTGGCCCCAACTTTTTTTGTCTCATAAAAAAGCATTAACTTTGATTTAAATCCCAAATCTAGCCTCCATTGATTTAGAACTATTGATTATCTAACTTGACTATTCCACATTAGCAATAAATCCATGTGGCTTGCTAACTGAATTCAAAGTAATATTTATTATCTTATTCTCTAAACCATAATTTGAAGATTAATGGTAAAACTGTTCATCTCCTTCACTTCACTGACAAGTCAAAAATATCTCCAGATTGAATCTCTTTAGCAAAACATAATCTGAAACCGACCACTACCTGTCGATAGATACCATGGACGGAATTCGCCAGGTTCATCACCATAACCTTCTTTCTCAAATAATGGTAAAAGTCAACAGAGGGTCAGATTTGGGATCATGATGAAAGTTGGTGATTTTTAATGAGACAAAAAAAATTGAGGCCGGAATTGTCACTCAATTTAAAGTTTGTGTTTTTTTACGGGACAAAAAAAAGTTCAGGCCAAAATTGTCCATCGACCTAAAGTTGGTGCTTTTTTGTGGAACGAAAAAATGTTCGGGCCAGAATTGTCCCTTGACCTAAAGTTGGTGCTTTTTTATGGAACAAAAAAAAGTTCAGGCCAAAATTATCCTTTGACTTAAAGTTGGTGCTTTTTTTTTTTTTTGAATTAGGCCCATAGAACAAAGGGTTTATTATATTTTATAAAAAAAGAATTATTATACACAAATATACGTCTAACACATTTATAGAAATGGCAAGTGAAAATAATTATATGATAACACAGATTAAAAAATAACACGTAAAACACCAGTACATGTAGATAAAGAACGTATTTGCGCAAGCTTATAATTGGTTACCCTATAAACCTCCTGCTTAGCTTAATTTGACTTCTAATATCCTTATCTTCCTATAACAATTGCAATCTTTTCCATCCAAGTCCAATTGATCATGCCATTCTCGTATATAGAATCAGTTGACGCGATAAGAATGACTGTAAATTTCTTTTTGCCTCACTAGCATCATCTTAGAGATATGGTTTAACTCAGGTTTTACAAAGAATGAGACTCTTAACACGTCTTGGGATTGACCTAGTGGCAAGAATGTTATCATACTTCCAACGTAGGAACTGATAGTTATGGTGCAATTCATGTCCTGGAGAACTCATATTTAAATGGAAGCCGTGACGTGGGTTGTTCTTCTACTGGGTTATAAAAAGGAAAGTGACTCCTAATACGGTGAATGGCTTTTCAAATCTCACTCTCATTTTCTTATGGATAAGCCTACTGTTGGTCCATCTCTAGGCAAATCACGGATTTGTGCTTTTCAAATTGACATTGTTTCGCTTCGGTTCCACGATTTCCGATGCTGGACACAACAGCAATACAACCTCCGATTAAGTTCTATAAATGGGATTATATGAGGAAGGACTGAAGGTGATTATTGATGGAAGGAAGGACAGAAAACACTTCATCAGAAAACAACTTGAAGTTTGATCATGATTCATACGCATCGCAGGAATTAGCCTCTGCCACATATCCCTTTCTTGCGGATTAATCTCTCTCAGCTTCACACGCAAACAGATAACATCACCCAGACATAAACAATTTTCTTGGAAATTTGCTTGAAACATTCACTAATTTCTTTTCTATACCCACTTGTAAGCATTATTTCATACTCGAGCTGAGCTCATCCTCGCAAGGATTCATCTGTGGCCCGCCGCGTCGGATTCCAGCCTCAGCCCAAGACTTCTCAAATTCATACCAACTGTATATCGCCGTGGAGCTTCCTGCAGGAAAGAAGAAAACATGTTCACGTTAGCCGAAAGGGTAACTTTTTCCAAAATTTTACTGTGTAACAAACGTACTTTTTCGAGCAGTTCCCGTCAGGTGCTGTTCCTAAAATCTGGTGGACACGAGAAATTGAACACATAAGATCAAAAAAAAAAATCGCGATCTAAAGTTGAAAAGTTATTGAAAGTAAGCCAAATGATTTTATCTTAGAATGAAACCAGAATTCTTGCCCGTGCTTCCACCGGATTTTGGTACAAACTGGTGTAGTATTGAATTTAGGATATTTCTTTTTATCTGGGTCTAAGAACACGTCTTTATTATTAACGGTAATTAATTGAACCCATTAACGGGGCCTCAAAACAAAGCAGATTCCGAAAAGCCTGCGAAGGGCGAGCAAGCCAGTTTTAGGAGAGGCCCATTTCTCTGTGGGCCTTGGCGACTTGGTCAGCCACAGAGTTACAAGCTCTCTTACAGTGAGCTAGCCTTAAATTGTTAAAGAGAGTTAAACATATCACGGGTCTCTCTTATAAGTGCACGTACTTTCTAGTCAGAATGATCTGTAGACTTTAACGAGTTTATCAAACTGAGACAATGTGACTCCAAAAGAAGACGCTCGTGCGTGCGTGGAGAGAGGCCCTTCAGCGTTTCCACCATAGCTAGGGTTTCTACTTGTTCATCCAAGGAGATGAGAACTGTTCGCGTGAAGCCATCAACCAAAATCCAGGATATTTCTCATACTTGGATCTTATGTGTGAAATTTTCAAAACATTCATCTCAATCATATATAAATTAGAACCTTAGAAATATTGAGATGGAAATTCTCAAAACAAAGATTAAAATGTCTCGTTGGCATTTGACTTAATCAAGTAACATTTCAATTGCTTGATTAGGAAAGTCCATCTGGAAAAGACATTGAAATAGTGATATTATCCGGATATATAAGAGCAGTCTTGAATATATGCAATTGACAGATGATGTGTGGTCTGACCGAAAAAAAAATGATATATAGGATATCTTCAATAATTCATGTGGATTGGATTTTAGCATTCTTTTGCGAAGCCGACTTTTCCTATAACAAACCTTGGTAAGGCTTGTAGGAGCTCCTCGACCTTGGATCGAGGGCGGTTGAGCCTGAGATTTGAGATTCGCAATCGACCCGAGCCTCGATCTCGGCTCGGGCTCGATGTCCGACCGTCTTGTCTGGATCGACGATGGCAGTGACGCGAAAGAGAGAGATTGAGCGTGGAAGGGGATGCACTCTATGGAAGGCAACGCTGAGAAAGAGGTGGGGAGTTCTCGCATCTGTCGAGTCGAGTCGGCCCAAATTTGAGGCGGGCAATGGCTGTCCCAGCAGAGGCGGGCAGCTATGTGACAGCACAAGTGACGATAATGTAGTGTGACAGCCGGCTCGATGGCACCATGCGTCGAAGGGGTAACCTCTACAGGGCTAGAGAAGAAGGAGAGAGAGAGGATTTTTTGAGGTCGTGCTCCATTGACACCTGGCGAAATGTTATAGACTAACTGAGTGGAGATAGTTGATGGAGACTGTAAATATCTCGGGTACACTAACGCTTGACCTATTGGGAGCATCTAAAAATAAGTTAACAACTTAATAAAAAAAGGAAAAAAAAAAAAACAAACAACATGCCTGCCGGCTGAAAGGAGCATGACGTTGGCAAACGGATTGAGGGTGGGATCAGAGAGTACCAAGTTCGGAATTCAATCCCTATAGCGTCACATACACATGCATATAGTAGAGAGGAGTGAGATAAAAAAATAAAAACAACATGCTCCTACCCCTTTTGGCTACATTTTTATTTTCATTTTCTTCACTTTCTTTTTTTTCCTATGTCATTTTAATATGTAAAGGATATGTGCCGCTAACGACGTAACTTCATTCAAAATAGGGAAAATTGTCCAAAAAGTCTTAAATCTATTGTGCTTTTACCAATTCAGTCATAAACTTTTCAATTTTGTCAATTAAGTTATAAACATTTTCAATTCTTGCTAATTGAGTCATAAATCTAACGAGGGGAGCTCTCACCGAGGCTCGCCCTCACTTGGTTGAGCCCTTGCCTGTGGTGGGCTATAGCAACCCTCACCCAGGAGAGACTAGCCTGCTCAGCCATTGCCTGTGGCCAATCATTGGCAAAAGGAGGAAGAAGAAAGGAAAAAAAATGAAGAAAAAAGAAAAATAAATAAATAAATATATTATTAAAAATTATTTATGTCAGCGCAGGTCATGGTACATTTGACGAATTCCTGCAAAAATTAGCAAATTACTCAATTGGTAAATTAGTAAAATGTTTATTACTCAATTGGCAAAATTAAAAAACTTGAAACTAAATTGGCAAAAGTACGATAAGTTTATAACTTTTTGGATAATTTTCCCTAAATCAACATCATCAATTTTCCCAGCAAAAGACAGAGGAGAAACATCACCAATATAAAAACAATGTTTACCATGTCAATAGTGTATAAACATTGGCTTGCCTCTAACATCACTTTGGTCAATTTGTGGCCTTGTGATGTATTCAATACGATTAGATCTTCCAACCCTGCACATCTATGAAAGGAAAACAATTGTTTTCTTGTTGCGGAAGGTCAATGGAAGGACATATCAAGAGAGATTATATCCTCAATGAAAGGCGGTGATTCATTCGGCATCATCCCCGGCGAGGAATTCCCCTGTTTAACGTAGCCTGGAAATCGGGTCAGATTCAGCCTCCTCACCTCTGCCATTCATCTTGGCTTGCTTACATTGGAAATTTTGGAAGAGTACGGATTCGGAAAACGACCCAGTTGTCATCTCCTCACAAAGAAGTAAAATTTTTCTGAAATTAGAGGACCCTTTTCAAGATTAGCGTAACACCCGTGAATCCCATATGATTACTTACACCCTTTAAATTCTTCTCTAAGTTTGTGGCTCTGACAGAGGTCTTCGTGAGATTCATTCAAGAAACGAGTCGGTTGTTCACTCGTTTCTGCTAATTTCTAAGGTGATTTCGCTTCCTGTAATCCTAAGGTCAATGCTAGTCTGCTTTTTTATCACTGCTGCGCACCGTAATCTTCTGCCTAACCCCAAGGGGCAAGGGGTTTGGCATAATTTAATATTGATTGTCAGAGTACGGTCATCGATGTCACCAAATTCAAAGGATGTTCCATGGGCTCTGTTTTTTAGGTTTTTAGAAAAACACCCAGATGCATACGCAGCGTAGGTGTCGTTCCTCGTTGGTCATTAGCGTGAAATGGGTGTTTGCTATTTATATATTATTTTGTGTATTATATTGCAAGAGGACAAGAAAAGGCTATAAAATCATCGATCTCGTGAACCCACATAGAGCAAAGGTTTTGAATATTAGATTTCATCGTCCGTTCGGTGATTTCGAGGAGGTCTTGAGAACTCTCTTGGGTCGTTCTTCGTTGCTTCAAGAGTTGGAACATTGGGTGGTGGTCTTTGTTTCTTGAGGCTTGATTTTGCCGTGTGATTGCAGTGATCAGGAAACATGGCCGACGAGAAGTCTGGAATCGCTAAAGATGTCACCGAGGTGCGTATGTCCAATTGGAATCTAATGTCTCGGTGCCGATTGTGTGATTTTGCGCTTGTTGGGTCCATATTTTTTGCTCATGATTCTATGGGCTTACAGTTGATAGGTAAAACTCCGCTGGTGTACCTCAACAGTGTTGTGGACGGATGTGTTGCTCGTGTCGCGGCGAAGCTTGAAATGATGGAGCCATGCTCTAGTGTCAAGGACAGGTATAGCTTCTGCTATCACGAGTTTCGGATTGAAGTGCTACCTTTAGTTTAGGATTGAGTTTTCAGAGCTTATATGATTGTTCTGAAATGGGGAGATTCTTTTTGAGTTTGTAGAGCAAAGTGATTTTTTATTTGAGTCTTGACTCTGCATCTTTTTTGCTGCGTGATTCGTACAGGATTGGCTATAGTATGATTACAGATGCTGAGGAGAAGGGGCTTATCACACCTGGTGAGGTTAGTGGATTGCAAAATACTTCCAATCTCTCGTTTTATATGGCGGATAATCAGAACTCTGTAACGGTGTTGATTCTTGACATGTGCAATATTTTACAAACTACACTGGTCTGTTTTCTCACAACGTACTGATTCATAGTCTTAATTATAGGAAGCAAACACTTGGTTTATTTGTTTGTTTTTATGACTCTTAGCCGTGTGTAGTGATATTCAATAAATTGGTTTTATGCACATTTGCAAATGAACTTATATAGAAATGAAGCTCTTCTGCTGATGAATTTTTCATTTTGACTTATTAAATTCCAAAATTGCTCCAGAGTGTACTGATTGAGCCGACAAGTGGCAATACTGGCATTGCGTTGGCATTCATGGCAGCAGCAAAGGGCTACAGGCTAATCATTACAATGCCAGCGTCTATGAGTTTGGAAAGAAGGATCATCCTCCGTGCTTTTGGAGCTGAGTTGGTCCTGACCGACCCTGCCAAGGGCATGAAGGGTGCTGTTCAGAAGGCGGAGGAGATTATGGAAAAGACACCTAACTCTTACATTCTTCAGCAGTTCGAGAACCCTGCTAACCCAAAGGTACATGTGTGGTCAACTGTCATGTCTTGTTGGTTGTATATGCAGGTGCAACACGAACTTGAGCTTGACTGTCATTGGTCTGTTTAGGTACATTATGAAACAACCGGACCAGAGATATGGAAAGGCTCAGGAGGCAAAATAGATGCCTTTGTTTCCGGGATTGGAACTGGTGGTACTATAACTGGCGCTGGAAAGTTTCTGAAAGAGCAAAACCCTGATATAAAGGTAAATTGGTTTTATGTTATTGTTTGTCATGTGTTGAACTCAAACAAAATATAGTCAGTTTTGGGGGATTATCAACTATGGATGCCTTGAATAAAAAACCTTGTGCCTGAACATTCTTGTTGTGTTGAGAGTGCTGCTTCAGCTGCATGTTATTCTTTTTCTTACCTTCTAGTCTAAGTTCCTTACTGTTTCTCTTTTATTTTTCAGCTCTATGGTATTGAACCTGTTGAAAGCCCTGTATTATCTGGAGGGAAGCCTGGTTAGTTCCCTTGAACATGTTATACCTTTCGCAATTATTAAATCTCCATGCACAATCTAGTTTATCATCCAATTCTGTTTCATTAAGATTGGTCGATGACTTGTGAGAGATTGATAAGATGGGATCTTATTTCTAGTCCTTATAGTTCAAAGTTCATGGTTTCGCATCAATGCAGGGGAAGAGAGAGAAGTGATCTCTGCAGAAACCTGAAACATGAGATGATCAATTGTCAATATAAATAGGCTGATCAAAAAAGGAAAGATGTGCAATTCTTTCAAATAAAAATGGGGTAAAATATAAATGGTATGACTCCCAAGATTAACTATATGGCGCATTGCCAATATTTCTAACAGAAGTTCTGGATTTGAAGTGGTGTTCTCATTTCCATATTTCAATTTGCGGCACTGTTGTGATATGTCAATGGAGCTTCTTGATTTATGGCCTCATGACTTCTGGGGCATGTGGACTTTACGGCGGGTCTATTATTAACTTTGAAAGTTCTAAAGCCGTCATCTACATCCATCTTGCCACATCTATGGCCTTATTAAACTGTTCTGGAATGAGTGAATATTTGCACCTCTCTCTCTTCGATAGTTGTTTGAAAAACAAGCTCTTTTGGATATTACAGTTGCAGACTTAATCTTTTCTGGTTTAGACGATTTACTTTGTCTCATAGATTGCTGCTGACTGGTTCTGGTAGGTCCTCACAAGATCCAAGGGATAGGTGCTGGTTTCATTCCAGGTGTCTTGGAAGTTGACCTTATTGATGAAGTTATTCAAGTGAGAATTGTTCTCTTGTTTTATTGACTTCTATGAAAAGTAAACCTTTTATGGTAACAACAGGCTTTTGAAGTGATGTGATAGGCTCTTTTAAGTATCACTGAGAACTTTAGTCGTGCTGACATCAGGTCAAATCTATATGTTTGATTTCTCATCTGCTATTGGTCACTGGTCAGATATGAAAACGATTTGACTTAGGATGTTCTTGTTCTTGAGGTTTTAGAAGTATTTCCTAAATCAAGCAATTGCAAGCAAATGCCATTGCAATGCTGACCTCCACAAAATGTGTTTCTACTAGCTTACCGTTTTATGTTGATCCTGATGTATTGTTGTAATTGGTATTTTGTAATGGGTACTTAGGAAATGTGTGATAGACAATAATCATAATCATATTCAAAACACGGATAACAGGCTGCAATGACATAATGTAAGCCATCCAATTTTCCACCTTCACTATCTAAAGGTCATACATAGTCGGACAATTATGTTGGTTAAACAAAGTAACCCTTATCTCTGATGATAACTGGGCATGCGGCAAAGTTTCAAAGGCCATGCTTTCGAACCTGTTGAGATTATTTGCTGTCATTGCCAAACTTTACTTCGACCTTCCATATCAACTTCAGTCCCCTTCATCAGTTTCACCGGTAATTCCTGAGACCAAATATGTATTCTTTCCTGTAGATATCAAGTGATGAAGCAATTGAAACTGCAAAGCTTCTTGCAGTGAAAGAAGGTTTGCTTGTAAGTATCCATCACCTATCATTCCTGATTGTTGCTCTTATTTATGTTTACGACCCACAGCAAATCTCTTCAATTAGATTTGAGGGTTATGGTAGTAGTAGCTATCCCTGATTAAAGAGTGATAGAAGTAGTCATGTCTTGTCTTTTGTTTTGATGTTTCAATTCTAAAATGCAGGTGGGAATTTCCTCTGGTGCAGCAGCAGCGGCTGCAATTAAAATCGCAAAGAGGCCAGAGAATGCTGGAAAACTAATAGTGGTAAGTCCTCCGTTCTTCATTGATCTTTCCTCTGAAACGAATAATGATGTGGGGTTTTGTTTGCGCTGCCTGAGTTGTCATGTACAAGTCAAGATTTTTTTCACCGGCCTTCCCCTCAGAGTGAAATAGCTAAGGGTCTGGATAGTTGCAGTCCACGATCAGGGTCCTCTTAGGCCCTTGACCCACTGCGTAGACAATAGCTCCAGGCTCCACTTTTGGCCTTAAGTTACTTGTGGGGCTTAAAACGAGGTGCCTGAACTGATAATGGGTTTGAATTACTGGTTGATAGAATAAATCAATTGGTGCAGGTTGTGTTTCCGAGCTTCGGAGAGAGATATCTCTCCTCTGTGCTGTTCGAGTCGGTGAGAAAGGAGGCAGAGAACATGACCTTTGAGCCCTGAGCATTTCCGGGCTGATGTTCCTTTTCCAGACTAGACCAGCATCTGGTCCTTTCTCGGGCGTTAAGATGTGCAGATGAATCTCTCAATAAGCTTCTCTTTTGCTTCCTCATGTACTTTTTGGGGATTAGAATTGCAGACCACATTTCGATTTAAACGATATAAAGTTATGCAGCCTTAGATTTTCGTCCGACTTTGTTGCCTCATCTCATGGCTCGCTCGTGCAGCGTCTCCTGATCGACCTATCAAAATCTATGCTTATGGCATGCTCCTGTGGTTTAGAATGAATGAAAAAGCTTCTTTACGTCATCTCAGTGGCGATGTATATCACCAGTTTGTTCTGTCAAAAAAGATAAATAGGAGGAACGGTAAGCCTTTATCATCGACCCGTTTAACTGTAGTTTATGAAAGAACTCAGCCTGCCTCAATTTGACTCGAACTTCGTTTGATCTTGATCGAGTGAGACTTATTCGAAAGTTTCGATTTACGTTTCGCGGCATCGTTCTGGTTTTGTGGACCAGGGCCATTCTTCTTGAAGAGGTTTGGAGGTGACGGCCATTGAGAAGTGTCGTCGTCAAGCTTCATATACATCTTTCTCTTTGCCTCGAGCTCTTTTACGATGTTATCAGATTTGAGATGGCTCCTCAAAGGAAAAAGAGAAGGAACAGGAACGATAGGAAAAGGCACGCTTTGCCCTCCGTCCAGTTGGCTCCTCAAATGTTTACCAATTTTCACTTCGCTCCTTACAATTTTGAAATTTGCATCAATTAGACTCAATTCCTTATCCTTATTTTCAATGTTTTTTCTGTCTTTGGAGTAGTTGTTAGCACATCGATTAATTGTTTGCTTGAAGATATAATTGCATCCGTGCCCAAAAAAGAAAAGAAGAGAAAAACCGCAACTGACCTTGGTTGTGCAAGTGCACTGTTGATGGCAACGTGGCAAAAATAACTTTCAATGGACAAAGAACCAAAATGAAGTCTCTCAAATGGGTGGGAAGGGGGCAACCTCACTCTCGTGTTTATGTCTGAAAATCAAAATCGTTTCAAAAGAATCCCTATACTTTTAAAAAAAAGTATTACCAGCTATCCTTCGATTTTTCAATGTTTGTTGACGTGGCGTTAATGTCCTTAAATTTTGGAATCTATCTCTCCTTCTCTAGCGTGTTTATGCAACCATCTTCTTCTTTTTCTTCTATTTAAAATCTCACCAAATTCGAGCAAAACCCACAAATCTAACACTCCGACAACCGATGCAAATTCTCTTATTCATAAATGCCCACTCACAACCAAGTATTGGGAGCTCGACATTTGGCTATCATGGCTGCAAACCCGGAGCCTGAATGGGCATGGCCGCAAGCTTCGAGCTGGAGCGACCATGGTGATCGCAAGCCCAGAGCTCGAGGGCTACGGCAATGAGCTTGAGATTTGGTGGCCATGGCCAAGAGCCGAGAACTCAAGCGGCCATGCCTACCGTGAGTGGGAGAGCTCATATCAGGCGCTCCGCCTCTAAATTCTTTTCACTTGATTTTTCACGTTGCCTGATGTGGCGCCGAGTGATGGTTTCGAGAAAATCACGAGACGATAATTATACTTCAAAGTCTAAACTCAACAATTCCATCGTTTATGCTAGCAAAAACCGACCGACGATAGAAAAAATCGTGACGGAAGGACTAATGTGAAACATTCAAAAAAAGTAAAATTACCCTCAAAACAGAAAAAGAATAGGTGGGTTTAGAACTTTCAAGAGCGGGCTCGGCGAGCCCAAACCCGTCCAGACGATGACCGGCCCGACCCGGAACAAACCTCGGGTTCGGGCCGACGGGCCACGCGGCGGAGCTCGGCCCGGGCAGTCCTTACTGCGATCTCCCATAAGCAGCAGAAATCGATCAATGTGGGGGATTAGGGTTCTTCGTGCATCGAAGCTCTCTCTCTCTCTCTCTCTCTCTAACCCACAAGATCGGATCTTGATCGCCTCGAGCTCAAGCCTCGCGAGTCCTCTCAAGTTGAAGCGAAAGGTGAGGTGCGGACGTGGCTGCGTTTTCTCTTTTCACTCTCCTCAGTGCTCGATCTTTCAGCGCTTTTAGTTTTAGGATTTGAGGTCGGTGGCGGATGTGGTTTATGCGCGTGTGCATGAGAGGGAAAAAGAACGGATTTTTTAGAAGTACGATGATGACGATGTTCGTGGGTAATGATGTTCATGGTGGTTTTGTATTCGGTGGGGAGTGGATTGTTAGGGAAGAAGCGAGCGGAAAACGGGCAAAGCCATGGAGTGCAAGGATTGTAGGAATCGTTGGAAAGTTTTCGCGATGCCCATTGGGAAAGCTAATCGGACTTGTCGTGCTTGAGGCGGTTTTGATCGCGGCCCGTGTGCGAAATGATTGATTTTTATACGGATGGTGAGTGGAATGTTGTGGCACGAGTATGTAGCCATAGGCACCTATAAAATTTTTCCTGTCTCTCCTGACCTGTTCTGGGACGGTTGCATTGCATGGTTTTGAGTGGCGGTTATCTTTTCTGTTCCGTTTTTTGAAATCCATGAAAAGAGCTAAAGGGGCTACTTGCATTGGCTTCCATAGCTGAAGTTTCTTCCCAATGGTTTTGTCGTGCATTGAACATGTATCTTAGTCTGAACCAGGAAACCGGGAAGAGAAAAGGAAGTTTCCAGCCCAAACAAGGTTGTTGGTGGTTGGGCGAGTCTTGCTCTTTATTTTCCTTGTATGCTGCTGGCAAATGGGATTTATGTTTGTCTTTGGAAATTTGATCATTATCTTTGCCCATTGAGCTTTTGTACTGTTTGCGTGTTATTTTATCATTATTGTATGATGCCACAGTGTTTAATGAGATTCTTGGACAACAAGGCACTAGTGGCTTATTGTGGCTGATCATGTCTATGCTCCTGTCTGTGTTGTTGGCACTGAAACAAAACTTTCTGGAAGACGCATTGATGATCTACTAGTTTGTGTAGCATTCCTATCATCACGAGCAGCCGTATGCCTGTTCTTTTAACTAGTTGCTCATATTCTCGCCAAAAAGGGAAAACTGGTTGCGCATTTCCAATCCTTCGTTCTGCTCTTTCTTTCCTCCGTCTCGAATTGAGGCTGTTTTTGGTATTCTTTTTGCTGGACGACATGAGGTGAATCTTTTCTTAAGTTTTTTCCTACTATAGAAAACTTCCATTATTCTTCTTTTTGGATAAGCATCAGCGATTTTCTTCTCATCATGAGATCGTGTTGTTTGTCATAGAACACACTTCCTATTAGATGATAATGATACCTTATTTTTTGTCAAAATCTTTCCCTATCGGATGATAACCAGATCGATCAGTAAGTGATGCCTTTTGTAAGATTGTGATATTTCTTTTCCTAGAGGATAACAATGTAGATATTGCTTTCACAATAATTGTACTCAAGTATTTTTCCCAATGTTCTGCATATTGGTATTTTGTTTCAAATTTTAGCATGTGTTACATGGCCCAAACAAAAATGCTGAAACAGAGATTAAATGGTTACATGTTAGAAGTATGGTAAGCTTCGATTGTGGAGAGCTTCATCATTTGTTTTGAACTTTACTTGGTGTAGTGTTTGTATATTTCTGATTGGTTTAGTGGTTTCAAATTTTAGCATGTGTTATTTATCCCAAACAGAAAATCTGAAACCGAGATTATACGGTTGCATGTTAGAAGCATAGTAAGCTTTGATTTTGAAGAGCTTCATCATTTGGTTTGAACTTTCCTTGGTTTAATGATTGTAAATTTCTGATTGTATTTGGTGAATTTTCTTCTAATAATTGAGGTTGGACTATTTACTTGGCTCTTTTCGTGTGCTATTGTTCCACTCGCCTCTTCCACATGAATAGTCTAAAGCGCACCGTAACTGTTTTCTTTTTCATTATCTATATTCCTTTACACCTCTAAAATTGATTAATCAGACCTGAACAGTTTCATTATATGGCCTCTTACCACAATACTCCTGATTCTTCTGTTGCAGTGAAATATGGCCACTAGACCGGAAGGTGAACCGGCAAATGAGCAAGCAGTTGCCACTATATATGGTTCCTTAAGGAATGAACTTAACCAAATCTACTCAAAGATCACAGAGCTAGAGATGGAGGTGAGTGAGCATTCTTTGGTCATGAGTGCTATCCAGCCACTCGACCCTTCAAGACGGTGTTACCGAATGATCGGAGGTGTGCTGGTCGAGAGAACCGTCAAAGAGGTTCTGCCTGCTGTTCAGCGCAACAAAGAGGGACTTGAGGAGGTAATCGCAAGGTTGAATGAGGCCCTTGAAAAGAAGAAGAAGGAAATTGCTGATCTGGAGGCCAAATACAAGATCAGGATACGGAAGTCCGATGGTGAGGTGAAGGATGATGGCGGCCGGAAGGAAGGTTCTTCTCAAGGTGTACTTGTGGGCCCTGCTAGTTGAAAAGCAGGATAATGTCTTACCTTTTTCAATCATGTTGTTTAGAAATGCATGAGTTATTTATCCTCCCTTTATACAAGCTTGAACTTTTTCATTTCTTTTACTGTCTTTTGGAAGTTGATACTGTGGTGATCTGATTGTGTGCTGTGCTTTGAGTGGGCGCACCAAAGGTTAGAACATTGGTAATGTTCTCCTCTTTTTATTTTATTTCACAAGCATGATGACTCACTCAGATAATTTTATGCAAGCTTTTACAGCCAAGAACTGTGATGTGTGTGCTTGAAGCAGATTTGAAATTGTTTTCTACTTCTTCAGCTGGGTTTTTAAAAGTGAAGCCCTGATTAAGGGTTAGCGCTCATGTTGAAGGATCAGCCTTCATTGTGCAGATTGCGGAGGCAATGTCAAAAGATTGCATTTCTTAGCTAGCTTTTCCTGCATATCCCAAATAAAGTGCCTTTAAAAGTTCTTACGCTTTTCCTTTTTCGCAGTTTATTCATTGAGGCATTAGCTTTCATATGATGGTGCAAAATTGGAATGGGCCATTGAATTCTCTCGTATGAAAGTGTTTCAATCCTAAACATTTGTCATGTTGTCAAACTTCGAAGATTTACTGTCGAATGATGTAGACTTGGGCCTTCAGAAAAAGAAGGAACTTGGGAAGGAATTTTAAAAAGGTAGAGAGATTAGGCAGTCGTGAAACTTTGATTTTGTGGCAGGCATGGCTAATGCTAGCTAGTTCTCATCAGCAATGAGTCCTGTTTAATATGATCGATTCATGTTTATCTATTCCTTATTGCAATCAATATATGATTGATTCATGTTTATCTATTCCTTATTGCAATCAATCACATTATCAGAATGATTAGATTTGGCACCCAGATGGGTATGTGGAGCTTCGTAGGGTCTAATGAAGAGTTTGTCTTCCATCATCGGTTCTTTGTGAAGTAAATGCATAAGCTCCATTTTTTTAACAACGAACTCTGTTGTAACACAAGTGTAGCTCATAGTTTGTCACCGAAAAGGGAGATAGAACTGGTTAAGTTTGTCTACAAAAAGTGTTGTAAAATTAATGCGGAAACATTAACGGATCTTGCAATTAAATCAACGTGAAATCACCAGAGAAATGAGGAACTATAAAAAACACAAGAGATTATGTGTTTTGGTCTAAGTTTCAATATTTACTCAACGGGAAGACCTAGTCCAACTCCAAATTTGGATAATTAACAAGAAACCAGTGCATTAACCGAGTCTTGGATAATTATTTCCTTTTATTTTTGCCTCCCCTGGTCGAATCTTTGTGCCCTTGTAGTGGATATGTTATCTTCAACAAAAACAATTTATTTTTTCAAGTCTAATCCAATTAGAATTCTTGGATTTATTTCCTAATAGATCCAATAAATCAATTCATATCTTTCAATCGAGTCGAGTTCCGCTCAAACTCGAGACATAAATCTGACAAAAAGGATGTCTAGAAATACGATATGGAGGCAAAGATCTTGATACATAGTTTTCTGTAGGCAGCTTTTGTCTTTGATGGTATTGAGGGCTTCATCTGAACCCTCACCTCTCTTTCAAGCACTGGTTCGTCGGTCTTCCCTTAGCTCAACTTGATCTGTCACCTGGCTCAGTTGTGGAATGCCATGTTTAACTTGGATTTGTACTTGAGTTACTTGTGACAGAGAAACAAAAGCGAAGAAACCATGACAGCAGCAGGGGCCCTAATGATGTTACTTTTCAGTTTGTACAGTCGAATTATTGAAATTTGAACCTTCAGTTTTGTCACTGTACCCTATGTATTCCTTCCATTAAGGTCTGGTATACCAAACAAGCTGCGCGAATTGGACTCGCCAATGGGTTATCATCACCTGCTGGTTTCCCACAGCTCTCTGAGTCATGGCGTGACAAAGCTATAACTCCCTTTTGTCTTCTTCTCGTTAGGCTGTTGGGAAACATCACTTAGGGACAAGAAATGTTCAAAAACTGAGAGTGCAAGTGGAAGATTTCAAAGTACAAGAAATAAAGGAGAGGGCATGGTTGTAGTCATTATGCAATTATGTCGCATTTTGCCTCTCGATTTTCTTGTTACTCTACTGTTGGAGCGAGTTAGGCCACTCATACCTTGTCGTACCCAAATCCATCATGCTATAACTTTTTGTACAAAATATTATTGTACGGTACTTTATTGAGAAAATGAACTTAAGTACAATGGGCACAGCAAGTGATCGGTCCCTCAATAATCGTAGAAGGGCTTAAAATTAGGCTCTTTTTCGTCCCTTCGATTTATCTTTTAGAGACGATTAAGCAAAAAGCCAAGTTTCCTTTGCTTTCTTGGAATATCCCGCGGAACATAATCATGGAACATTATTTTTCCAAACCCGTAACAGGGTTTCGAGACTACATTTGCAGGAGGCATTATTCCGGAGAAAAAAGAACAACTTGATGCTTCGTAATACGATTTAACCCCTTGAACAATCTCACCTTTTATCCCCTCCCATGGTGTTAAATATGATAAACCCAGCAATGTTCTTGACATCATGAAATTACCCTTTAGCTCGTAAGTTGCTGCCAAAACATCTAATCTAAACTAATGATGTAGGACGACAGTAACCACCGTTTCCCAATAAAGATACAAAAGCAGTGAAAAGGGCAACCTTATGATATGGACATGATTCTTAAAACCTTCACCCGAGAAGGATGTTGGCATTGGTTTTCATGTCGTCTGTGTCCATCCATCGTTAACAACAACCCATTCACGTTAATCTGTCTCTCTTTGTTTTTTTTTTATGTGGGTCATATGGAAAACGCACAGAAGGGAATATAAATTCGGCATGCTTCTTGCGATCTTTTTGTCGTCATGCCTGCGAACAGTGAGGGTTTAAAGTAATCGGTCTGCTCTGAGCGTTCCCCACCGTAGACAAGTTAGCCATTCCCAAGGAGAGAAGAAACCCGATGAAAGTGAGACTGTTTCTTCCATCTGATGATGAACAGTGTCGAGCTTGTCAGGTATGTCGCTCATCACCAACATCATCAGATCAGCCTCTGATGTGACGAATCTGAACTTTGACCCAATCATGGATGATCTCCAATAATATCCACATGATGAAAGCAAATTTCAAGATCTTCATCAGTGTGCGTACAGGCTTTCTTCTCTCTGGAGGGGAGGCATTTGAAAGTTCTTCAACACCCGACTAGTCTCATCAAATTTAAGAATCTCCAGTCTCTACTAAAGCATGCGTGTCCAAGCTCTCGAGAGGGTGATCTCCGGGATAGATCGTACATGGGGTGTTTTGAATTGAAATCTAAAACGACCATTGTTCATCTCGGGAGCAATCTATTTGGATGGGTGTTAATTGACCGTTGATGTCGTGTTCGTACTAACGAGGATTTCCAATCCAACCACACCCAGTAATTATTCAATCGTACTCTCTACATATTGCATGTGAATCGTCCCAGATCACATAAACATGAGCTTATCAAAACAACATCTTTGCTCGACTTTCAAATTTGGACTTCCTGAGTCTCAATTTGATTTCGTTATCCTCAATGAATGACTCATCTCGCATATAGACTATCGAGTTATTGCCAGCCTTGCTCTGGTTGTCTCTTCCTTGTAATCCACATGCTTAAACGCCTACTCCAGCAAGAAACCAAGGGTAAGGTTTTCCCGTCAGGTGTGCCCCTGATAACGACCCGAACGTATTAGTTATAGTTTTTCTCACTCCTATAGTCCTAACCGCTTTATGGAAAACATGATCTGCGGAGCAAGACAAGGAAGAATCCATCGTCTGACAATGAAAAGTGGCCCCTCAACTGAAATCCTAAGTCATTGTCCAAAAGATTATGGCTCCATATCTTATACATCTTGTATACTAATTTCCACGTGCTTTGGACCCACTTCTAGATATTGTTTCTGTCGAGATCTATCTCGTGCAAAAGTCACGATGCACCACCCGAAAGATGATTCTAGTTATCATCACTAAAAGTTCTCTTACAATTAGACATGTCAAATTGGATCATAAATCCAATTTTTTAAATTATATTTAATGAGCATGATTATTATATGAGTTAATTATATTCAATGAATGGGTTTGGAATGGTAAAACCCAAAATTATATGTATTTTAAATGGGTTCACAACATACTTATACCCAACCTACCTCTATGACTCTTTCTTTACTCTCTCTTGCCCTCATTTGATCTCGCACTTGCTCACTTCGTAATTTCACCTCAATTTGGGTATGAGTTTGACTATATTTGGTTAAATATTAAAGTGTGTTTTAGTAATAAGAGTTGAGTCGGGTAACGGTCACTAAAATTGTATTGCGTGGAAATTGGTTAAATGGTCAATTTGGGCCGATTTATTTTTTACCCGACTCACTCGTTTGATGGGTCTATTAAAATAATTGTGATATAGATCCTCAATTCATTATATCTTTCACATATAATAAATCTGTCCCTCATGTGTAGATAAATTTTGTTCATCATATACGTTATCATCTGGGGAAGGCCACTCTTCCATTAGATCTTCATAGCCAAATCTCTAATTGCTTTTAAATATCCCAATAATCCAAGGTCTCAATATATTAACACCACCATGAATAGTTTTCTTAAGCACGGAATCTCATTGGGTTTCATTTGCTTATATCTTTCTGTCCAGCTTCTGCATTTGGCCTCTCTTGCTTCTTCTCCCCGTCCCCCTAGCTAGCTTTGGGCAAGCGGGCCATAAACTTGGCACATTTCTATCAACTTTAATTAGGTGTACTTGCTTTCTTGTGCTAGTTTAACTTCCATCAAGAATCATGCCTTAGAGTACGCATTGCAAAACCCACTAACATGAGTAAGCCTTTTATGTAACAATGGCGCTGCTTACACAGCGCTAGAAGTCAATCGCGTTTCAACAAATTAGCATTCGAATGTCACGCGGAGAAAATCAACTTTTTTTTTTTCGTTTTTTGACTTTGAAATTTTCTTTTTTGATCAGTGATATTGGTGAATAGTTACATAAAATGCCTTTTTTCGTTGTTCGAATCATGCAAACGAAATCGCCGATTAATTTTTAAAATGTTCGAGAGTTAAGTAGGAATCCAAAGGAGGACTTTTAGTATGGTAACCTTATTTTGGAGATCATTTTTGTTATTTTAAACTATGCTAAGACAAATCATGCCCGAACTGACATAGAAATCAAAGCCGATAGAGCTCTTTTAATCTAGACGACACCATGAACCAAATTGTTGCATTAGAACTACGGCTCCCGAGGACAAACCAAATGTCTTAACCAGAACACTTTAGCAAAAGCACGGAATTGATATAATAATGAAGGCACACACATGAAATGCCGACAAATGGTCTGGTGTTAACCTAACCCTAAGCAACCACCTTGTTACCAATTTGCTCGGATTCTAATGCAAAAAAAAAACAAACAAACCAAAAAAAAATTATTCGTCAATTCTTTAACCCTACTTATTAAATGTCAAAATTTGCTAGGATCCTCTTTGCTTGTCTCCCAAATTTGTCAGTTTCTTCAGAGAAAAAGGAAAGAAAGAGAAAAGCAAAAGCGACCCTTCTGCCTTTTTTGTCTAAAAAATCTCGTGGACTGAATGGGACTCGCCAAATTAGTCTCTTTAGCTAGAAATTAGGATTTTGTATATAATAGAAACATTTTCTGTAACAAATTTGATATAATAAATTATAATTGCATTTGAAGTGACCATAGTCTATTTATAATATAAATTCTGACAAGTCTATCCATCAAAGGTAATCGGTGTCAAAACAGTGGCCAACACTAACTGTCCAACCACATTTTGCTAAACCAATATAATATGATCACACAGCCATATTCGGGCTATATGAATTGTCTTATGTATGTTATTTATTTCATAACAGCCAGTTTTTGACAAACTAAAATATTGTACGATTAATTTAAGCTCACCTTCATCATAATTTTCAACGCAAACTTCCACATTATATATGCGCCGTGGAAGTTATATATTGTAGAGTTTTTGCTGCTATACTGTGAGCAAGTGAAACAAATAAGAACTAGATAAAAGAAATAGAAAGTTAACAAGGCACCAAGAAAATCAGTTTTGACCATTCCGATATCATGGGAAAAGTGCCACAAAAGTCCTAAACCTTTTGCATTAGTGCCAATTTAGTCCTAAACCTTTTTTGGTGCCAATTCAGTCCTAAACCTTTTGCATTGGTGCCAATTTAGTCCTAAACCTTTTTTGGTGCCAATTTAGTCCTAAACCTTTTAAATTGGTGCCAATTCAGTCCTAAACCTTTTGTTTTTGTGCCAATTTAGTCCTTCCGGTCAATTTTGACCGGAATTTGCTGACGTGGACGCCGGCCGGCCGGCGACCGGTCACCGGCGCCGACGTGGCGCTGACGTGGACAATTAAATAATTTTTTAATTTTTTTTTGAATTTTTATTTTTTTCCTTTTTTTCCTTTTTTTTTCTTTTTTTTCCTTTTTTTTTGGTCTTCTTCTGGCCGGTCGCCGGTCCGGCGACCGGCCAGAGGCCAGAGGCCGGCGAGGTCGCCCTCGCCGGCCACTGGCGAGGGCGCCCTCGCCGGCCTCTGGCGAGGTCGGGCCTCGCCGGCGGCTGGGCGAGGCTCGACCTCGCCAGATCCGGCGAGGTCGGGCCTCGCCCGACCATGGCGAGGCTCGAGCCCTCGCCGGCGAGCCTCGCCATGGTCGGGCGAGGCCCGACCTCGCCGGATCTGGCGAGGTCGAGCCTCGCCCGACCAAGGCGAGGCCCGACCTCGCCCCAGCGGCCGGGCGAGGCTCTCCGGCGAGGGGTCGAGCCTCGCCATGATCGGGCGAGGCCCGACCTCGCCGGATCTGGCGAGGTCGAGCCTCGCCCGACCAAGGCGAGGCCCGACCTCGCCCCAGCGGCCGGGCGAGGCTCGCCGGCGAGGGGTCGAGCCTCGCCCGGCCAAGGCGAGGCTCGACTTCGCCCCGGCGGCTGGGCGAGGCTCGCCGGCGAGGGCTCGAGCCTCGCCATGGTCGGGCGAGGCCCGACCTCGCCGGATCTGGCGAGGTCGAGCCTCGCCCAGCCGCCGGCGAGGCCCGACCTCGCCGGCCTCTGGCCTCTGGCCGGTCGCCGGACCGAAGAAGACCAAAAAAAAAAAAGGAAAAAAAAAAAAAAAAAAAAAAAAAATTTAAAAAATTATTTAATTGTCCACGTCAGCGCCACGTCGGCGCCGGTGACCGGTCGCCGGCCGGCCGGCGTCCACGTCAGCAAATTCCGGTCAAAATTGATCGGAAGGACTAAATTGGCACAAAAACAAAAGGTTTAGGACTGAATTGGCACCAATTTAAAAGGTTTAGGACTAAATTGGCACCAAAAAAAGGTTTAGGACTAAATTGGCACCAATGCAAAAGGTTTAGGACTGAATTGGCACCAAAAAAAGGTTTAGGACTAAATTGGCACTAATGCAAAAGGTTTAGGACTTTTGTGGCACTTTTCCCCCGATATCATTTACCTTAGGTTGGCCAATTTCTAGGTGTCCCACTTCTATACCATGTGGTTCGGGAGGTTAGAATAAGCTACCTGCGTATCTCATGTTCGTCGAAATTCTCCCTAGTTCACAAGTTGCCAATTTGAGTTTTGTTGCTTCGGCACGCTCCAATCTCACGAAAACATCAGATGGCCTTGAACTCAGGCTAGAGCGAGTCGCGTAAATTGTCGTCGTTTTATCAAAATTAGCATCTAAATCTGAAATATGAACTCATGTTGAACCAATCTCCGTGCTAATTACAAGTATAGCAATCCCATATATTGTATGTAGTATACCCAATGGAGAACGATAATGTTCCCGTTTTCAAGTAAGGATTCCAATGTCCCACCACACCCAAAAAAACCCCAAATAATGGTATGCGTGAAGTGTCCCTCGTGATTGTTCGCACAAGACTTCCCCAACATGTTTATTATGTATGGCCACTTGATAAGTTGCTGAGAAGTCCAGAACCACATATAAAAACATCATAAAACGACAAACCAACGTACTATTCCTAAGACCCAGGCAAAAAATTAAAATAACAAGAAGATTGCAATTAGCCCATAAGAATGACAACACGATGATTTTGTCTTTTGGCCGGACACAATGAGAGATATTACAGTTTTGTCTTTCCAACACATTTAAGATTTTACATATAAACATAGGGCAGATAACATAGGAAAATTGGAGAGATAATAAAACATGCATCGAGACATTAACATCCCACGCTTCCTTGGACTGCTAAATTCCAAGTAATTTGCTCTTTTGTCTTCATGGATGGGGCATCGCTTTACACAATAGACAAGATCAATCCATGAAAGAAACCATCCGAAAAACAGAACTACCCAAAGTTTACCCTTTTCTCAATTTCTTTGTTTTCCTTAATAATGTCGGCATTGTAAGTGTTGTTTACCCCATCGAACCACCGCGCTGCCTACGCCGCCGCACTGCTTTTGAGCTCTTATCGGCCTCCGGCCGGGCCATCAAGCCGATGATGAGGTCGGTGAAAGCATTAATGATGAACTTGTGGGTGTGCTTAGGGTTGAGCCTGAGGTAACACAAGAGCAACTCATGCAAGTATTCCCAATCACCCCTCACATCCTTCAAATCCCTCGCCTCAACCATCTCTTGCATTGATCTCCTAAAGTCCAAATACGGGTCGGGTGAGTACTTGTGCACCGCGACCCCGCCAGCCCCTGCTAGGGTTTCGGCCTTGGCCTCGGCCTCGGAAGCGGCGGCAGTCGCGGCGGCCGCGGCGGACTCGATGATCGAGTTGGAGCAGCCGGGGGAGGAGAAGAAGAAGCGCTGCGAGGCGTAGACGGCGGCGAAGTCGGGCGGCGAGTAGGCGGCGTCGGAGTCGTCCGAGGACGAGAGGAGGTCGTCGGTGACGGTGGAGGGCGTGAAGGACTTGGAGTTAGAGTGGGAGGTGGTGGACTGATCCGAGGTGAGGTCGTAGATGGAGTTGAAGTTCTTGGCCAGGACCGAAGTTGGCGTGGCGGCGCTAGTGGAAACGGGCGACGAGGATGACGAGTAGTGGTTGTGATGGTCATCATGCTCTTGATGCTTCGAGGGTAATGGTGGTGACGGAAGAGGAGGGAGGCACTTGAACCCGGGGAAGCAACGGTGGATGTTCTTCCACAAGATGTAGGACATTTTTCTCACTTCAGAGAGAGAGAGAGGAAGAGAGGCTCAAAGGGTTTCTGCAGGGTATTAATGGGGGTTACTAAGGAATGAAGGAAGGGAAGGACAATGGACTGGGTGGGCTCATTTACTCCGCTTACGTGTTGTGTGAGCGTTGTGTATTTGGAGCACTGATGAGGAGGGAAGAAGGGCTAGCAGGGAGTGAAAGTAAATGTGTGTTTGTGTTTGGTATGTTGTGTGTGGAGGAGAAGGAAAGTGTATGGTTTGGGTTTGGGAAGAGAGCTTGTGAATGGGGGGTGTTTCTTTTATGCGAGGGAGGGTAGGGACATTGGGCAATGCTCCCTTTTAAGGTAATATTTTTATGGGTCTCGATTATTTTTTTGGACTCAAATGTTGTCTTGCACAATCTATGATTAGAAAAAAAAAATAATGTGTGCGTGTGTGGTACTGTGCTTGTTCTTTTGTCATAGCATGTCATAAGGGGGGCAGCCACTAAGAAAGCATTATGCGGTGACTACGAAGCTTCAACTCCCTTAATTTTGCAAATTCCCAACTTCCTCTAGCCAATTTGAGTACAAAGTTCGACAACAACACTTGAACCCTAAAGCATATCTTGAGCTAATCGCATAGCCCCGCATAAATGCTAGGCAAACTTTTTTGAGTTATCAAAAAAACTAAGTCAAAATTGAAGAAAAATTGGTAAAATGTCGTGACCCATAATGTCAAATTCCGTCCTGAGCCGACCAGCAACTACGGAATGAGGTGATTATATTAAGGAAAGGAGTAGTGAGAAATCTACCTAATGTCGATATGAAAATCGATATCAAGACAAATGAAAAGAGAGCAAGCGAATGGTGACAACACATAGTGACCAAGCAGAAGAAGCATCGAATGGCCCTCTTTAAATCTCACTTTTTTTGCACCCGGCGGACCACGATCCTGGTTATAAGGTCAAGAGTGATACTTTTTGCTATTTCATCTTATTTTATTTCGTTTATTTTATTCACTAATTGTTATAGAATTTGACTCCCTTCGATTATTGATTCAGTATTTTCATAGCTAGGTAGCCGCCCGTTATTTTTCTTACTATTTTTTTCAGAGTAATTTGATAGGCATAAGAGTAAAAAAAGAAATTGTCGAAGCAAACCACCAGGAATAAATGCATGCACTAACCTTGCTATGGTCAACTCCAAAAGAAGTTAAATATAGGAAAAAGAAATATATTGAGAAGAAGCCTATGGGTCTCTTAGTATTTTTTTTATTTTTATTTTAAGAAACACGTTATTGGTGGCAATTTGTTAATTAATCCTATTTTATGCATCAATCATTGGTGAAATAATCGAACAAGAAGAAATAGATTTTCGGAACTTATCCTTGGAGGACATATCGGCAAGAACAATTCTATATGAGCATTGTGTCGATTTCTCAAGACCCATTTACAATCATGCTCTGCGAAGAACTCGATTATGCAATAATTGAAATTCCTCTCGAGAATCCGATTTCTTTTCCCTAGATGAAACCTACATTTGCACAAGATCGAGAGCTAGCAAGATCTCTCGATACATGCAAGTCACCCTGTCCTCCCACTCCCGCACAACGCCGGAGACAAGAGGGGGGATCTTGAACATATAAATTGTCAATGATCGTCCGAGATATTTCAATGTCGTGACCTCAGTTTGACTCTGGATCGATTCTGATCTCATAAAGAGGTTCTGCTCCAACTTGTATCGGTGGGGGATCAATAAGATGCTCCCCCTTTTGTCACTCTACTGAAAAGCTAGGGTTTCAGAATCATCAAACCAAGGTGATGTGTACCTTCTGCCCGAAGAGGCTTTTACTTTTGGGCGGGGTGGATGCTAAAATGCAGTAAACAACAAGAGCACACACACTAGAATGCCCCATCACTTCACGTGCCCAAAAGAGGCCACAATTTCTTGACGCGGGCACATCAATCAGTCACTCGTGAATATGACTCCTCAAATGGACCCAAAACGGAACAATTTATGTGCACATGGTACATACCACAAAAGCTAATGGTAACTCCAGATCGGATTATTTATCGTTTATAAGGAAGCCACTGTATATCATCAATGCACTAAATCTAGGTTTAATGTCCATGATTGATTATCATCTGTCGAGATTCTTGAGTCGGACGAGTTTGTTTTGAGAATCACAATCAAAATACTGCATAACGGGAGATCATGCCACACCGGTCAACTTCCCCTTTGATCAAATTAACCCCCTATTGAAGAATTAACATTGGAGTTTGATACCACGCTATTCGTGATTGCAAGAGAGAGCCCGAATTACAAGCTTAGTTGCACGTGATTTCACTTATAGAATTCAATCATCGGACCATCTAAACGTAGCAAAACCGCTCTACTTAACTCTAACTATCCAATGAAGGATTATGCTTTGCACTCGTCACAGCTAACACATCCTAATGGCTAGTCAGTCTCTTCTTGCTTGCGAATCTTACGATCCAGATACTTTCCCTGACGACACAGGTCGCAAAATAGCACGAGCGAGCCACGAGATCTCTAAGGGAAAATCAGACTGAGAGTCAAAGATCGGCGCACGGCAAGGCAAGGGGAAGCAGTACCGAGGTTCCAACAGTTTAGAAGCTTATGCTTCCCACTGAATTATTGTCCTTTCGAAGAGAGAGAAACCCGAGTCAGCATATGTCCTTGCACTCCCCTTCAGGTCACATCGTGGTGGCCATCATTTGTTCGCACTTTCAAAAAGCGCTATATGAGCCAAGAACGCCTGTCGATACATCATAATTAATTGAGTAGTTATGGTCCGAAAATTTGACCGATTATCAAAATCGACTGTGATAGATCTTTTCTTTCCTCAAAAGCACATAATATTTCGGGAAAAAAATGGCCGATGTAGCTCTGGTAAAATAGGAAATAAGAATCGGTAAATGATTCGAGTTTCAGATCCATATGAACCTTGATTATCATGATAAACCTAGCGGATTTCACTAGATTAGATGACTAGGGTAATATATCAAATGTGTGAAAAAAAATGGTCCTCAAGAGAAAATTAATGTAAGTCAGCCGATGCTGGTAAAAGTTATTCAAATCCAAACAGCTTGTGGGAGTGATGAACTGACGGTTGGCATTGAACGTGGCTCAGAGAAGCAGTCACATCATGTTCAAATCTTAACGAAAGTGTTTTAGGTTAGATGATTTTAATAAAGTCATTTCACGCACGCATAGCCTGTCATCATTTGTACGAATGGTCTGCTCTTATACTCACTCCCACCATCTCCCATCCAACCATAGCAGAAGAAACAAAGAGTCAATTTCCAAGAAGCAAGTTGAGAATGCTTTGGTCATAGCCTCACAGGTTCGAAGCCTCCTAAATGCTCATTGATCTCAGGAAGTCTTGGCTTATTGTCTATGATGGAGGTTCGTTCATGCAACGGCGTAGGATTTACCCCAGTCGTACTCCCACAAACAAATGGGGCAGCAGCGAGGGCTCACTCAAACAAACATTTATGATCGAATCCAACCGGACGTTTCATTGCCGGCGTGAAACTCGTATGATAACGGTTGAGGGTTGGCCGATGTTGGCTAACCCTTCTCACACTTCTAATTATAAAGAGGAAAAACACTTCAGATGATGCTTCGCAGTTGTTGCTCTCCTCTGCCGATGTTTATCTCGAATGCGTCCTTCAGTTTTAATAAATTTTGAACAGATAAGAGTAATCTGAACACTTGAAGCAAATCATTATCTCCATAACCACAAAAGGGAGTAGAATCATATTTCGCACGCCAAACAGACTCCTGGAAGAAGAAGAGCCCCTTCGCACAGGGCATTTTCCTGTGACACATGACCACATTCATGAAAGACAGAACTGTGCACTGTGAGAATAATTTTTTCTCGTACCAAGATTTTGCTTCGCGTGCGCCGGCGCAGTGGAGATGGTACGCTTCCGTCACTTGCGACAGAACTCTGTACGGTAATGCATCTCGACGCCGAGGAGATAATTGAGAGCTGCGACATGAACATTCGGAATTACTGCACGCAGTACACGGTTGCAGCGCTGCTAAATGTCTGGCTACGAAAACATCTTCTGCAGTAATTCATCGGAGGACCAACTCAAATCGAAGATCTCAACAGCCTTGCGCGAGCAAAACAGAGTCGAAAATTGTATCGTAATTGGAGCCTTGGCTGTTTTTTTTTTTTTTGGTAAGGGAACCTTGACTGTTTCATTTTCGAAAAAAAGGAGTTTTTTCCTTGTTGATATATTTTTAAAAGAGTTCGGGAGTATAAAAAAAACTGTTTCACCAAATTTACTTGTAACTTCTTTGGTAATTTACCGACACTTTTATGAAATTATTAATTCTTTATGACAGTTTACAAGGCCTAATTTCCTAAAAAACCCCATCTTAGCTCAACTTCCAAATCTATTCCGAATTTTTTTTGTCTAAAAAAAAATTTCAAACTTTAAGTACAATTCCAAATTTGCCCCGAACTTTTTTTTGTCTTAGAAAAAACCCCAAATTTTAAGTTTAATCCCAAATCTGCTCCAAATTTTGTCTTGTGTAAAAAAAATCACCAAAATTCAATTTATTTTAAAAAAATATACCCCCGTGATCTAGTTTTAACTTGACGTGGCACTTCTACGTCGATAACAAATCCACATCAATAAAGTAACGGGGCTATTTTTTTTAGACAAAGAAAAGTTTGGGGCAAATTTGGACTGAACCTAAAAATTGACTTCTTTTTAAATTAAAGAAAGTTTTTTGGAATGGATTTGTTATCGTTCCTAACTTTGGTGAAAATTCCAATTAAGGACTTTAAGTGGATATAGTGTCAAATAAAGATCTGAAGTACATAATCAGTCTCAAATAAAGACCCGAAGTGCCCAATTAGTCTCAAGTAAGAGCCAAGGTTCGCCGCCCGGCGAGCACAGTTACTGTTCCGGCAACCGGAAAAGGGCAGTTTTGTCTTTTTCAATTTTTTTTCCTTTTCCTTTTCTGTTTTTTTTATTCTCTTCCTCCGTCAGGCATAGTCGAGGTTGGCAGAGGTCGCCGACCTCAGGCAGAGGCCGCCCTCGCCTGTGCCGGGTGGGCGAGGTCGACCCTCGTCAGATCCGACGAAGGCAACCTTGGCCTTTGCTCGCCCAGCCCAGTTGAGGCCACCCTCGCCAGCGTTGGCCGAGGGCAACCCTCGCCGGCATTAGGCGAGCGAGGGCGACCCTCGCCAGATTCGGCAAGGGCAACCCTCGCCCTCGCACTATAAAAAAAACTGGATTTTTGCCACGAAAATTTGCGACGAAAAAATTTTCTCGCAAATTTGCGACAAATTTTCCAACGAAAAGCAAAATTCGTTGGAAATTTCCAACAAAAAATTTTTCGTCGCAAAATTCGTTGGAAATTTCCAACGAAAAAAATTCATTGGAAATTTCCAACGAATTTTGCGACGAAAAATTTTTTGTTGGAAATTTCCAACGAATTTCGCGACGAATTCAAAAAAACCCGGTATTGTTCGGTATTTTTTATATTCGTGGGAAAATTCGTTGGAAATTTCCAACGAATTTTCCCACGAATTTCAATTTTCCAGGCAATTATTTTAGTGTGTACAATTTTTGTTGGAAAATTCGTTGGAAATTTCCAACGAATTCAAAAAAACCCGGTCTTGTTCGGTATTTTTTACATTCGTTGGAAATTTCCAACGAATTTGCCAACGAATTTCAATTTTCTAGGCAATTATTTCAGTGTGTACAATTTTCGCTGGAAAATTCGTTGGAAATTTCCAATGAATTTTTCAACGAATTTCAATTTTCCGGGCAATTATTTTAATGTGTACAATTTTCGTTGCAAAATTCGTGGGAAATTTCCCACGAATTTTGCAACGAAAACCCTACTCCTTCCTTATTCAACATTTTCGCGCTCATTATTCCCGCAACTCTCAATTTCCACATTCTCTCTCTCTCTCTCTCTCTCTCTCTCCGCGAACAACCTCCATTGCAATCCCTCGCTTCACCTTCGCCTTCACCTTCTCCCTCCGCCTCCCCCTCCGCCTCCTCCCCCGCCGCCTCCCCCCCTCCTCCGGCTCCGGCTCCGGCTCCGGCGCCATGGACACCAAGATCAGGGCCCTCAACTCCTGCAAGCCCCCCTCGGGCGACGTCGGCTCCCTCCCCAAAGGCGCTGCCGCGACCATCCAGGGCCAGGCCCCCGTGGCGGTCGGCGCCCCCGACGCCACCATGGGCCGTCACCTCGCCCGCCGCCTCGTCCAGATTGGCATCACCGACGTCACTCCGTCCCCGGTGACTTCAACCTCACGCTCCTCGACCACCTCATCGCCATCACCGGTGAGCTCGAGGTCGCCCAGATTTGGGCGAGCTCGAGCTCGCCGGCCATGGCAAGCGTTCTGGGCGAGCTCGAGCTCGCCGGCCATGGCGAGCTCGGCCTTCGCCATGGCCGGCGAGGGCCAGCCTCGTCGCCGGCGAGGGTCGAGCTCGCCATGGCCGGCGAGGGCCGAGCTCGCCGGCGACGAGGCTGGCCCTCGCCGGCGGCGAGGCTGGCCCTCGCCGGCGGCGAGGGCGATATTTCGACCAAAAAAATTTTTTTTTTTTCGTTGGAAAAAAAATTTCCAAGATTTTTTGACCAAAAAAAAATTTTGTAATTTTTCCAACGAATTTAGCCACAAGTTTTCCAACGAAATAAAATTCGTCGCAAATTTCCAACGAAATAAAATTTTTCGTTGGAAAAATTTGCGACGACAAATTACCAACGAATTTTTTTCGTTGGAAAATTCGTTGGAAATTCGTTTTCCAATGAATTTTTCCAAATTTTTCGTTGGAAATTTCGTCGAAAAAAACATGTTTTTTTGTAGTGTCGCCTCGCCCTTGCCCGACGCCGGCGAGGGCGCCTCCGCTAGCCCCAGCTATTGCCAGCGGGGGGAAGAGAAGAAAAAAAACGTGGAAAAGTAAAAGGAAAAAAACGGAAAAAGGAAAAAAAAAGAAAAAGACAAAACTACCCTTTTCCGATCGTTGGAACACTAACTGTGCTTGCCTGCTGGCGAGCATTTGACCAGCCGGCAAACCCAGGCCCTTACTTGAGTCTAATTGGGCATTTCAGGTTCTTATTTAAGATTGATTGGGCACTTCGGGCCCTTATTTGACACCATGTCTACTTGGGGTCCTTTTTTGAGAAAAAACCCCACTTTGGGTCCTTAATTGGAATTTTTCCCTAACTTTCATATCCTAGAATGGTTTTATTTTGAAGAATTTCAACAATTTTATTGGGTTAGATTTGTTATCGAAGTGAAAATGCCAAGTCGGTCTGTACCTATCGTCCCATTACTTTGCTAATGTGGATTTGTTATCGACATGGAAGTACCACGTCAAGTTGGAATTGGATCACGAAGGTATATTTTTGAAAATAAATTGAAATTTGCTTCTTTTTTTTACACAAAACAAAATTCGAGGCAAATTTGAGATTGAACTTAAAGTTTGAGGTTTTTTCTAAGACAAAAAAAATGTTCGAGACAGATTTGGGACTAGACCTAAAGTTTAGAATTTTTTCCGAGACAAAAAAAAAAGATCATGGCAGATTTGATACTTGACCTTAAATTGAGGATTCTTTTAGGGAAGTCACCTCAGTTTACAAACATCGACTTTTCGTATCTTTTACTAACTTTAATTGTCTTCTTTTTCACCTACGCAGTAAATTGACAAATATCGACTTTTCTTGCCAATGATTTAATTTAACAATTATTATATAATATCAACAATATTTAAATTACTAACTATTTTTGAGTCACCAATTAGATTTCAATTGGTTACCAACATTTATTTGTCTTTCCTTAAATTTGCTAAATTCCTATTGAGTCACTACCGTTTTCTGCTTACTTGCCTTCTTAAATTTATCGATTCTTTTTAGAACTCACCAGTCTCAATTAGAGTCATCATTTAGTTAGTAACTCAAATGAGAGTTGATAACCAAAAAACTAGTAAACAACTTAATAAAAGTCACATTGAATTTGTAATCTCCTGAAAATAGTTCATAGATTTAACATGCTGCTAAGTAATGATAATAAAAAATTTGGAAATGCAAAAAAAAAGTTGGCAAATTAAAACGCAAACCTGAAAAAGTGTCGATAAGTAATCCGAATGAAGGTTGGTAACCCTATACTAACTGGTTACTTCACGAGAGAAAAGTTAATGAGTTAAGTCGATTTAGGTTGATAATCTCTTAAAAAAGTGGTAAGGAGTTTCTAATCAAAACAAGTGGAAATTTGATAACCATGCCTCTCTCTTAATGTATCCCTCTCCTTAGGACAACAAGCTGAATTTCTTTAAGGATTAATATCATGAAAAACCTCAAACAGATACATATATGACAAATTTACTCAAAATTAATTTTTTTACCACGAAAAACTCCAAACTGATACACATATGACAAATTTATCCCAAATTAATTTTTTGACCACTAAAAATCTCGAATTGTTACATTTGTGACAAATTTACCCTCTATTAAATTGAATTAATGCCACGAAAAATCACAAACTGGTACACCTGCGACAAACGGAGGGTAAAATCCAAAACTGATACATCAGTCAACTGTCACGTATCATCCAACTCATAAATTTGATGGTAAAATTTAATTGAAACTAACAGAGTATAAAATTATCACATGTGTATCAATTTTGGGTTTTTTGTGATCAAAAAGTAATTTAAAGTAAATTTATCACAAATGTATCAGTTTGAGATTTTTCGTAGTATTAACCCTTTCTTTAAGGCTACCGTGCAATCTCAAAATTTAGAACGAGGATGAAGAAATACTCGCAGATTGAATCCAAAGACAATATAATTGAAACAAGACAACAGAGGAAGCAAAAAGCTCAAAAAAAACACCATCCCAGCAGCGGACAGATGTTGACATCCGACACTTTACATCGAGCTGTTTCACTTCCTAAAGGAAGAACCAGAAACACCCAAGAGAAAACGAAACCCAGAAAACGCATCTCATCAAAGTCGCAGAGCTTCCTCCTCTCCAAACTCTTTTTGTCTCAAGGGTTGACAGCTTTGTTGAGTCGAGCGGCAGCGGCAAACGAGGCCACCACACCACCCGGCTGCGTAGCGAGGTCGGGGTTGTTCCTCAGCTCCCGCTCGCCACCCCTTCCGCATCTTGCCTCGTCACCACCTTGTCAGCCGGCAGCTTTTCTGTCGCGCCCTACAAGAGCAAACGTGAATATTCTTCGTTACTTAGATGGATTATGCCAAATGCGAATGACTATTAAGTTCAATGCCATCGCATAACAAGAACAATAGGTAGGATCAAATCTTCCAATGTTGCAACCTGTGATCAACTTTGCTTGCGTGATGGAGAAGAGAGATGCTCCAATCATGGTGAATAACAAATGTAAGGGTGATAATGTAGAGTACCTACAATTTACTTTCTCTTAATGTAACATACCGTCAAGACGTCACCCAATTTGATCTTGTCCACGTTCCTGTTAACCCCCTCGTCCGCAGATTGAGCAGAAGCGGCCAGTCCCCCGGGACTTATGACATTGCTGCCGGTCGCCCTAACCTCCGCTGCTTGTATTGCGGCCGCATCGCTTTGATCCACCGGCTTGTCTCCCACCATCTGGGCAGCTGCTTGGAGAGCTTCACCAATGGTGATCGCACTCTGCTCCACCGCAGCAGCCGGCACAGTGTGTTGCACCGGCGTGGGTTCATCATATTGTCCGACAACCTGATCGGGACAGAAACTGTGAGAATTGATTAAGAGTGCAAGTTTGCACCAACATCATGTATGATCCATGTGCATCGTTGGTTCCATCACTTTTATGAGTGGCAAAATGGTTCTTTCGGGGGGCTTATGATCAAGGTCAAGTAGCGAAATGTCGTCACACATAATAAAACTCCAAACAAATGGACATCACTACTCACTAGTACCACATCTTCAAGAGGAAAATTACCAAAACAGTCATAAACCAATTACAATTGTGTCAATTCAATCATAAACCTTTTACATTTGTACTAATTCAGTCATGAACTTTCTACATTTGTGCCAATTCAGTCTATCTAGCCAATGCTGACATGGCAAAAAATCTATTTTTTTTGAATTTTTGAATTAATTTTTTCTTTTTTTTTCTTTTCTCTTTCTTCTTCTTCAACCTCTAGTCGATCGCCGAACTGGCGATCGGCCAGAGGCTAGCGCCCTGCGAGGTGATCTGGCAAGGCTCGTCCTTGCCAGCCACGTTGCTAGGCAAGGCCGACCTCGCTGTCACTAGCGAGGCTCATCCTTGCCCAGCAATGTCGCCGACGAGAGCTCATCCTCATCGGCAACTAGTGAGGTCGGCCTCACTCGAAGCAATAGGTGAGGACAAGACCTCGCCAGATCTGGCGAGGCTCGTCCTCAACGGTCACTGGCAAGGTCAGCCTTGCTAGCGACCAGCAAGGTCGACCTCGCCGGTCCTAGTATTTGGCCAGTCGCCGGTCTGGTAACCGGCTAAAGGTTGAAGAAGATGAAGGAGGAAAAAAAAATTCGAAAATAAAGAAAATAAAAAATTGGCAAAAAAATTTATTTTTTTTGTCACTTCATCATTAGTTGGACGGCCAGCACCGGCCGACGTCCATGTTAACACCGACCGGCCAAAATTGACCAGATAAACTAAATTGGCACAAATGTGAAGATTTAGGATTGAATTGACACACAAAAAAAGGTTTAGAACTGAATTGGTACAATCACAATAAATTTGAGACTATTTTTGTAATTTTCCCCATCTACTGGTTCAAATGAATAGAATAGCAATAGCATATAAAATCGGATTCATAAAATTGCATTGTAACGTCTTGTCCTGCCGTCGCATCGATCTTATATGTGATACACTATGTGCGTAGGCATAATTGCCGCCTCACCTAATGAACTAATTCAATGAACGCGTGGTAGTATCTTCCTAAAAACCATCTGTTTCTCCATACAGAAGTAGATAGGAAGAAGGAAACCTGTCCTGCCACTGATTCAGTGATTATTCGCTGACCAGGGACGTCGGTCTCGGTGACGGTGACACGTTGGTCCATGGTGACGTAAGTCATGTCGTGGCGGCCGACCAGGCCGGCCCGCTCGCTCCTGGTGGCAGCGGACTGCATGATGGCAGCGGGGCCGCCCTTCTGGGTTTGGCCGAAGACCGCAGCCTCGGCGGTCTGCATCATTGCTGCGTCCTGCGGCGCGATGGGCTTTGAGGCGAGGTCGCCGGAGACGTCAAAGACATCGCCGTACTTGATGGGCTCACGGCCGGCTTGGCCCCTGCTCCGGTCTCTGTGGCTGGTCCTGGCTCATTTTCCTTGATCCTGTGCTTGCTAACAACGTGACTCGTGTTCAACGACAGACGGACGCGCGAAATTTTGCCATTTATGAAGTGCTCGGTGACACGGCTTTTGTTCGGAGACCCTGGAGAATGGTCGACACGTGGCTGCATTCGGCAGACGTGGCGGCTTGAGACTTGCTGGCCTCGCTTGCCGGCCCACAAGTGTTTACACGTGGAACTTGAGAGGACGTGGCGTGCTCCGGAAGAGCCACCTGGCCTTTCCCTTTTCGCATTTTTTACGTCCGATTGGAAATGTTGGTGTTGAATGCAAACGATAACTTCAGGCATCAAGTAGTTGCACATTTTGCAACGGGACCGTATAAATCTTGTCTATTACAAGACCCATCTTCAAGACCAAACTTCCTTGAGCCTAGAAGTGGAATTAGATACCAAACTTTCTAGAGCGGTTTAACTGTTAATTAGTGAGTCCACGCAAATAACTCCATGGGGCGAAGATTATTAAAACAAAAATTATCGAATAATATCGGGAGCCGTGAGGAGTTGGGTATTTGCGATCACATCATAGTTCGTCCAAGGTCATTAGTCCTGTCTAAAAGAGGAGAAGCTTGTCTCGTTTCGAAAAGCCGACGATGTGATGCACGAGCATCACTAATATTAAGGATGCACTTATTTCACACAAAACTAAAGATTTGAAAAATATTTACCGAAAAGTGATCGTTCGTGTCGTTTTAAAAATAAATGAATTAAAAAATATTTTCATCACCTACGAAAATAATTAAAATATAAATTATTATCGATAATAAAAATATTTTCTGTTAATTAATTTTTCTAAACGGTATAACACAAATCAATTTTTGGAAAATATTTTCTTAATCTTAATTTTATTTTTTTGTAAAATAAACGTACCCTGAGGCTCTGTCGGGACAGCTAGAGAATTGGGATGAAAAACGAGAGGGATTTTGTCGTGAAAGATGCAGAGAGAGGGGCGATAATTTACAATTTTCTCCCCCCACCTTTTCTTTATTTTATCGAATCATATGATGAAGAAAATCATATTTGTTTTCTCAATCAAACAAATTCTTAAAGAACAAATTTCAATAACTTCTTGATCTTGATCCCCCTTCCTAGATTTCAAAATGGATCTTTTGTTATTTTCCTAGCTGCTTCTATCTCATTTGAAGATGTGAATCAACAAATGAAAGTGGAAGAACTCGAGTTTTACACTTCCTGGAAATATAGCCAACCCTTCCTCCTCAAATCCCACGAGCCTCTTACCCATTCTCATAACTTTCCAAACAGAATTTAACTACATAAGAACCTAGCAATTCTCAAAGCCTGCCATAGCCCGCTTGATGTTTTGGCAAACATGATATCCACACCAGAAGGGGGTCATGCTTGTTCATTGGTTTGAATGGATTTCGTTTTGGTCCCACTGAAATAGCATGCTGATGCACAACCACAAGTGATCAAAGAGCAATACCAATATCAAGTTCAGATTGTGTCACGAATCGGGATCACGAAAGTAAGAGTTGTTTTCACAGGATGATCGGTCACGGGAACTACTTATTCTATTTCAGAGTCTTGCAATAGTTTCTTACATACTAACCCACCACGCCTCGACCTCCACTGCATCAACAAATGATCACCAATCAAGGATCCACCCTGCTCGCAACCTCCACACCGTTACCTGCACAAGGGAAGATATATCGAAATTCTTTCCTAGAACAGGAACGCACGACCCACAGATTCTATCATCCGTTAGAAAAACAGTTTGGCAAAGGAAGCTGAGATGTCAATTTAGTGGCACTGAGGGACAATGCAGCTAGAAGAGCTTACCGTCTGGATCAAAGAAGAAGATCTGCTTAACCTTGCCATTCGGCAAAGCCCTCTGAAAAGTTTCGATCCCTCTTTCCTGCACAACCATGGATTGCTAAATGAATTTCGACGAAAAGAGTTATGTAAAAGAACATCCTGAACTCAAACATAAACATCGCCAAACATTCACTCAGTAATGTTGCCAAATTGATTGTACCAAACTATCCAAAATTCAAACTTTCCTTACTATTTTCACAGTCGAATTGGTTTGAAAACAAATTGGAGCAGCACACAACAACCATCCGAGAAGAATTCCTCACGCAAACAGCAAAGCTCGTGCCAGAAAAAATTTATGATCAAGATGCCCTCCAAAATTGCATCAACAGCACTCTATTCATCAAACATATGAATCCAATCAAAATACATATTGAAACATTGCCTATCTGAGAATAACTCCCAACATTCTCATTGTCAGCAAACTGAATTACTCATCTACGCTGCGCTTTCCACGAACGGGCCATCAACCTTTGGTAGACGATGTAGGACGTAAATTGAAGTTGACCCTCCCAAACAAACCATGAAAATCAGTAATAAAAAGAACAGAAGAATCATCTCCCCCGACTATTAAACATCTCCTACGACATGTATAGCCCTGTGGAAACCGACACCGAACGCAAAAGCCATTAAGCCCACATCACATTTTACTACGAAATAGCATACCCAATTACACGTTATTGGTAGTACTAGCACCCATGAAGTGATCAGGCTACAATGCCTAGACCTCCCGATCACTCCAGTTTCATTAAACACCCCCGCATGACAAATGCGATATCCTCTCAACCAAACAAGAAAAAAGAAAGATTCTTCCACCTTGAGGGTCTGCACGAAAGAATCGAAATTGGAGACGGTGAAGCAGACGTGGTGGCCGCGGGGAAGGTACTTGGGGTCGACGGTGGGGGAGCTGGCGCTGTACGGGCCCTCGGGGAGCCGGGCCTCCGGCAGCCGCTCGATGAGGTGGAGGAAGAAGCCCGTGGAGGGCAAGCACAGCCATATCACCTTGAACTCGAAGTTGGGGCTCTCCACCTCCTCGAACCCAAGCATCTGCAACCATCAAGAAACCAATTCAGGAGACCCAAGAACCCCAAAAAGAAACGGAAAAAAACCACCGTGGAGAGAAAGAGGGAGAGAGACCTCTTTGTAGAACTCGGCTAAGCGCCGGATGTCGGAGGACTCCCGGGAGACGTGGTTGAGGCACGCGCCCTTCGCCGCCATTGTCGCTTCTGGTTCTTGTGAGGAGTGTGAGGAGAGAGAGGCCGATGAATCAGAAAGAGAGAGGGACACGGAAGCTTTTGCCACCGAGACTCTTCTGGCCTTGGTTCTTTCTTGCTCTTTTCTTTTTTGTCCTGGGGTCTGATTTCTCTCTCGTGCCGGCTGTCGGTCTTTACTGGCTGGGGGTAATGGCACAAATAACCGTAAATTTTGGCTCGACGTGCGATAGTATTATTTGTGAACTTTTAATTGCATTCTTTCTTTCAACTTCGGGCCCGGACCGGGCCTCTGGTCAGTCCAGAGCTCACCCGTCCTAAGGCTCTATTTATTTTTTAAGAAATGAATGATTAAGAAGATATTTTTCTAAAAATAATCACTCGAATGAAAATTAATTTTATTATCGACAACGGTTTATGTCCTAACATTTTTGTGGACAATGAATTATTTTTTCAATCTGTTCACTTCTGCAAGAGATACGAGTGATCATTTTTAGGATAATGTTGTTCAAAATCATTCATTTTTTGCGAAATAAACGAAATCTAAATGAATGATGTGCAAAACTTCTAGCAGGATGGGCCAGCTTTCCTTGCTAAATAGCGCTTTTGTGCCCATGTAGCTCGTGGGTGCATCAACAACCTCCAGAGCCGCCATCGGCTTTTGATCAGATCTGCTCGCAACATGTCTGTGAATAAGATCGATCGTGGTACTTCAATGGTGAATAGGTCGACTATCTTTCATGAGATTAGAAGTTCAGACAATTTCGTAAGTGATATATATGGGGAAAAGTGTCAAAAAAGTCTTAAACTTTTTGCATAGGTATCAATTGAGTCCTAAATATTTTGTCTTTATGTCAATTCAGTCCTTCCAGATAATTTTGGCTGGATTTTGCTAGCGTGAACGCCAATCGGTCACTAACGTTGACGTAGACAAATTTTAATATTTTTTTGAATATTTTTATTTATTTCTTTCTTTTCTTTTTCTTCCTCCCCTCCTTCTTCCTCTAACTCGTCACCAGCGACCGGCCAGAGGTCAAAGATTGGCGAAGTCGACCTCGTGCTAGGCTAGCGAGGTCGTGCATCACCCAACTGCTAGCAAGGCGCCACCCCCTCCTAGATCTGGCGAGATCGGGGCTCGCCCAGCCGCTGGCGAAGCCTGAGCCTCACCTAGCCATGGCGAGGCTTGCCTTCACCGTCGCTGGCGAGGACGAGCCTCGCTTGTGGCTGGCGTGGCTTGCCAAAGGCGGGCGAGGTTGACCTCACTGGCCTCTGGCTGGTCGTCAGACCGACGATTGGTTGGAGGAAGGAGGGAGGGCAGGAAGAAAAAAAAAGCAAAAGAAAAATAAATAAATAACATTCAAAAAAATATTAAAAATATTATTAAAAGTTATTCACGTCAACGCCTGTGATTGGCCAGCCGACGTCCACGTTAGCAAAATCCGGCAAAAAATAGCCAGAAGGACTAAATTGGCACAAAGGCAAGAGATTTAGGACTCAATTGATTTAAAAAAAAGGTTTATAACTCAATTGGCACCAATGCAAAAAATTTAGGATTTTTCTGACACTTTTCCCGATATATATGTATGCATATGTTATTTTCTGTAAGTAAGACTTTCTAACTTTTTGTATGCCCTTGGAGTTGTAATGACGAGGTCGTGAATCCTAAACTTTCAAGTACCAGATGGACCGACTACTACGTGTCGAATTGAACATTCCCCAGCAAGTTGTGGCATTCGGGTGTTAAAGTCATCCGGGGACGCTAGCATTGGCCATTCCCAAACAAGCGATCTGAAGGATTGATTGGTGATTTGCCTATTTGGCTATACAAAGTAAGTTCAGGATGGAGCTCAAAAGGAGAAGATATGCTAGACCTAAGCCGACAAACCAATTACAGTCCATATAAAATTGGAACTGTGCCACTAATACTACTACGCAGTTCTAAAAATCAGCTCATGCTCGTTGCAACCCAAGAGTAAAAGTATAAACATATTAATAGCTTACCACACTTTGAAGAAAAGTTGGCAAGAAACAGGTAGATCTAAGCTAGTTGAAGATTTGTGTGTCATGAAATCTGAGTAGCTGAGATATAATCATATTCATTAAACTTGTTGCAGGACTCGCTAAAAAAGAACAATGATTACCAAAAATCTTTACAAGAACAGCGGCCATCCTGGAACTGGTGAAACCGGGCATTGTCTCTCACAATGATTTCCCTCCCAGTGATTCGCGAGATGAATTTGAAAGCGCCATGACAGTCTCCACACATTCTAAGGTTCTTTGTGATCCTGATCGGAACGACTGGGGGAATAGAAATGAGGCCAAAGGCCAGGGCAATTTTCTCGCTGTGCAGCCACACTTCTGAGACTTTCTCCTCCTCTTCCAAATCATACAGCGCGTAAGTCGGGTCAGCTATGTAGCCAGCCTCTTCCATGTCCCTCTTTAACTCCGACAAAGTTGTGTGAATCTCGGAGTTCCTTTCATGAGAGGTATCCTTCGCTTGGAAAATATGGACTTCATTCTTCACAGTGATCCAGCTGCACCCAGTACCCTTTTTCAGGCCTATGTCTTTTATCTCCTTCCTTACACTGGTGGCTTCTTCCCATCTGCATTATTCGATAAAATCGGAGGCATTTATTAAACATATTGAACTGTTCCTTTAGGGTGTAGAAATGGTGAAACTAGCAGGAAGCACAAACGAGAAATCTGTTCTGATGAAAAAACTGTGCCCCACCGATATCACATACAGGGAAAGTTAACATCTTCCAATATCACTGTCATAACCTCAAGCAGAAATACATATAACACGAAGTGGGCAAAAAGCTAATAGGATTTTAAATGTTTGCTAGGGAAAAACTACACAGTTTGCCACTTATCCTGAAGCATTCTTGTATGAGAAAAGAAAGAAATCTTCACTAGAGACAGCCTTCTGTCTGCTTCATACATGATTGCATATGAGCGTTCACAAATTATATATAAAAACACTTTCTGAGGAATAAAAATAGAACAGCTGTTCTGCCACTATTTTAAAATAATAAGATTACCTTCCAGCAGCCGCAAATGAATTTGAAAGGACCACGAAATTGCCGGAGTCTTTTGGATCAAGTTGAAATAAGTTTTCAGCTGCAATTCTACCAAGTTCTGGATTCCTGTGGATCCTACAGGCCCCTAAGAGAGCTCCCCATATTGATATCGTGGGTCAAAATGGCATTTTCATGATAAAGTCATATGCCCGCTCTAACATCCCAGCCCGCCCTAGCAGGTCCACAATACATGTGTAATGCTCTGGCCCAGGTTCAATCGCATATCTTCTTCTCATTGATGCAAAGATATCCATACCGAGCTCTACATATCCTGCTCGACTACAAGCTGCCAATAGACACACAAAGGTCACATTATTTGGTATAATCTCACTGCAACTCGACAGCATTTTCTCAAACACAGCTACAGCCATATCGGCAAGCCCTTGATGTGCATAACCACCGATCAACGAATTCCAAGTAATCAGATTTCTTTGTGGCATGTCATGGAAGACCCCTTCCGCATCCTCAATACATCCACATTTTCCATACATGTCAACCAATGCAGTGCCCACGAAAATATTTCCCATCACGCATGCCTTCATGGCAAGTGCATGAACTGACCTACCGAGCTCAAGCCATGCTAAGCCAGCACAGGCATGGAGCACAGAGGATACCAAGAAATCTGTTGGCCAAATCCCCTCTTTCCTAGCCATTAAGAAGGTTATGCAAGCCTTTTCTTGCTCATGATTCTGCACTAATGTAGCCGTTAGTGAGCACCAAGAAACGTCATTTGGCTCGTGAATTTCGTCAAACACCATCTCAGAACAACCAACCTCCCCACATTTCCCATAGAAATCGACCAATCCATTTGCTACAGAGACGTCCATCAAAAATCCACTTCTAAAAATATACCCATGGAGCTGGTGACCAAGCTCTAAATTTGCCGTGTCCGAACAGGCATTGAGAAATGCACACAATGTTATATAATCAGGAACACCATCCACTCTCCTAAACTTAATAAATGCGCTAATACCATCCTGGGGCCTTCCGTCGAGCACCGCATTAGAAATATACGTATTCCAGGCTACTCTGCTCTTCTGGGGCATTTCGTCGAACAGCTTCCTCGCATCATCTTTTAGCCCCGTTTTACAGTACATATCAAAGGCACTGCACCCGACGAACACATCAATAAGTTCACCGACCTTAATGGCAATCCCATGAATCTGCTTCCCAGTAACGGGCATATAGAGACCGCCAGAGGCCTTGAACGCGCAGGGGAAGGTGAAATCATTAGGCCGGATGCGCTCCCTCAGCATGCCAACGAACATGAGCAGGGAGAAGCTGAAGTGGCCGTTCTGGACAGACCCAGAGATCAGCGAGGTCCAGGAGACGACGGAGCGAGTCGGGTTGAGCCCGAGGACGAGCTGCGCCGAGCTCGGGAGGTTCAGCTTGGAGTACATGTGGGTGAGGTGGTCGCAGACCAGAGCGGGAAGCGGGTGGCCAAGGGTCCTGACGACGCGGGCGTGCGCGGCTCGGCCGAGGAGAGGGGAGCGGGCCGACACGGCCGCGGAGAGGAGGGACACGAGGGAGTCGACGGCGCGGACGGCCATGTCCGACGGCGGGGGCGGTCATCTTCTGCGGCGGCGACGGCGGCGGCGGCGGCGGCGGCCGAGAGATTGCGGCATCAAGAACCGAAGAATGCGTTGCTCGTCATCAAGAAGACGAGAGTTTTAGAATCGGAGAAAGGCAAAGTTCGAAGCTTTCTTGACCAACGCAGCCGTCGTCTTCTTCGTCTTCCCGCGTCGAAGCTTTTTGCAGTTCTCGCCGAAAAGACCGGTTTGTAGACCGTTAGATGAAGAAGAGCAGATCGTGTCCGTTGAGATCAATACTACGTATTTCCAATTCATTTAATTCAAGTCTTTTTCACTCTTCCGACACTGAAAAGATGAATAGACTTAATAAGTCCTCATAAAAACATTTTGATAACTAGGAGCGTGCATGAGCCAAGCAATACTACAATGAAGACATAAACAAGAAATCTACTAACCTCTACCCATTATCAGTTTTCGCTCAATTTGACTAAATTTGGGCAAAAGAATGGCAAGAATACTATTCAAGAAAAGGATTTTCTTAATGAGTGTTCTCGTTAATTGTATATAATAAAAAAAGTATTTAAATTCCGGCGCAATGCTTACGCATAACACGGAAAAAGGACGATAAAATGCAAAAATTCAAGATTTTCACAGGTAAGTATTTTCTTTTTTCAGAGTATGGTTGTTGATCCACCAACGTTGTCGCAACTGTAAGTGCCTCAAAGCTCTCACATCCTCACCATTTCTCATCTGAGATCCCAACTTTTCGCTCCCGAAAACTCTCTCTGCTCTCTTCCTCCCCATCCTTCATATCTGCTAATGATGCCCTTCATGGAATTCACTCACAAACTCTCTCTTTTCCATCTTCCCTCTCCATTGGAGAGAGAGAGAGAGAGGGGCAGAGAGAGAGAGGGAGAGGGAGAGCATTGAAACACTGCTAGGAGTGCTCTGTCTCCCTCTCCCCCTCTCTGGCACATTGTTGTTTTTTTTTTCCTGCCCAATGGACTCCGATTTCGCGACCAAACGGTGGTGCCATGTCGGCCACGAGAAGCCCGAGGCTGTGGCTCGCCTCCAGGAAGGGATCGCCGTGCTCCTCTCGCGATGGCGTGGCCTTCAGCTAGCCGTCGAGAACCGATGGGGTGGCCCCGATTCTCTTCGAAAGTCTCGCCAGCTTGCTGCTGATATACTCTCGTGCTTCTCTTGCTCGAAAGGTCTGTATCGAAAGCATATTTATTTCAGAAAACTGTGAAATATATTATATGTGATTCCAAATGTGACGTTTGGATATTGTAAAAGTTTCAAGAGTTTCGATTTAGAAACATTCAAAGTGCACGAGGCGTGAGTTTTAGATTAAGTAAAAAGTAAAATGTAAAAGTCAATCCATAGGAACCATTAATAAAGTCTTCATGATTAAATTTCTATTAGATTAAAGAGACCTATCAACTCTCCCTGCAAATTAACCAATACAGGTATGGTCTGCATGTGATTGAGCCATCAAAATGTCACATGGTTCACTTTAATTGACTGGTTTACCGCTTATAATATGAAGGGAAATTGGGTGCACTTCCTTGTAGAAATTAGAGTTTTTTTGTCCCATCTTGGCAGAAGCTTTGTATGTTGAGGACTTGGAGAATTTTCTCCACGAATGCATGCTGCTTTCTTTCAACACAGAGATGGAGGATGGAAGCATTGAGGAGGTACTGTGTAATGTATTGGCCTGAGTTTTTACTTCTTGTATCTTTGAACACTCCAATGTATTTGAACATAACAAGGGCAACACAATTCGCAGGTGGCAGAACAACTCATGATGTTGCATGCAGAGTACTTGCAAGGACATCACTAGTTCTTGCATCAGAACATGCAACTCTCCAACCCCCCAGCTCTTGTTCTAAGAAAACTTGATACCAAAAGGGACTGCAGGTGATTAAAGTTTCCTACTAATTCCATTCATTAGCCAAACTGCACATCATCCAAATCAACGAGAACGATAGATGTCACTTGATTTCTCATCTTGTGTCACATGCCACTCAGGAAATATTCTGGCGTCAGAGCAAATCAACTTTGCACTGTGGATGGATCATGAGATGCATTTTCTGAAGGCCAGTTCTGGTAGCAAGGTTTTGAAGAGAATCACTTAAAGAGCAGAGAGAGAGAAGATGAGGGAAACTTGTGAATTTATCCTGCTTATTTAGGATATAGGCATGTTGTATTCTACAAGATCCCTTTTCGCTTTTGGCTTGACAAACATGAAAAAATAATGTTATGTCCCTTTGCTCAGTCATATGCCGATGCTTGATATGAAGACCGGCATTTTAATGATGATTGTTTGGCACAGCAGTACAGACCACAGTACCATCACCTATTGCATGTCCTATTTTCCAAAACTTCGTGTTTTTGGGCTGGTGATAGAACCAATAGTATTTAGCGTTAGTAAAGACGATGTTGCCACAGGGTATCAATGAAAAATTCTTATGAAAAAACTTAGGCATGGTTCTTGAACTACAATTTTTTCTGGTAAATATTAATTGTAATTCTGTCACGACACTAAACTTCGCTCGCCAAATGTCCATCTTAGCTATAGCTACAACATGTGGCCAGACAAACAAAACACATAAAAGAGGTACACTAACAAAAATACTTGGCTCTCTTCTGTGATTTCCCGTTATAGGATATCAAAACATATGCAGAGTAACTGCAGGTTCTGCTCTGCCTTCGTACTTCGCAGCATGCCCGTGCAGGGGTGATATTGTCATCAGGGGTAATTTTCCTGGTCAAGAAAGGGACTGCTGGTAAATTTCCAACTATTGCCATTCATGAGCCACTGCTTATCATCAAAACAAGAGCAGTAGACAAAGATGTTACTTGATTTCGAAGGCAAAATCTTGAAGAATTCTTTTGAGGACAACCAGTATAGAGCAGCGAGAAGTGATGATAGTGTATATTTGAAAAGATGATGAGCACTTATGAGGAAAACATATACATAATATTTCCTGCTTATATTGAACACGAGCGTTGTGATTCTACAAGATCCTTTTCTCTGTTGCTTTCGGCTTCATGAATAGGAAAAATGCTTTTGTCCCTTCAATTCAAATCAGTTTGTTGATAGCCACAGGTTGATATTTGATAAAAATTTGCATATTCTGGAGCATTATAAGGCGAATCACCTAAATGCATGTTCTATTTCCCGAAGAATCCTTTATGGCTGAGACTCGGAGACGGCACTCTCGGAAAGGAAGTAGCAATGCTGCAAGAATGCTAGTAAAGAGCAAAAAGTAGCATCTTTTCACAAAGACAAACACAAAGAACTTGCAAAAGATGAACCTCCTATTCAAAACGAAAAAATGTTAAGAGAGGAAGATGGGACCATCGCGCATTGATCCCTTTCATCTTTAACAATGAACGCTGAAGAAAGTACCAAAATATATTAACAGAGAATCTCCATAAGACCGAATGAAAAAGGGTCTTGAACAAGACCAAGATCTATTATTTGAAATACTTAAATTTGTACTTTGTCACATTACTTGATGGCAAAAATTTCAAGGTAAAGAACAAAAGTTACTCACCAAGTGTCATTCTGAGTCGCAGCAATACCATATACGAACACCATGCACATAGGCACAAAAACTTTAAGTAAATTACCAAAAGCATGTAGACAAAAATAAAATCTCTCTCTCTATCTCTCTCCCCCCTCTGTGATTTTTCATAATAAGATATCAAGGCATTCTGCATGGTGTTTGGTGGGTGCTTCATAGAGAAAACAGAATTAATGAAACCGATGATAATTAGGACAAATTTTCTAGGATCTCTCTAACCAATACCTTTCTTGGGTCTCCTCGGACTTCACAGCGAATCAAATCCGTCGGAGCCCCGAAAATGGAACAAAGCCAGTGGCACATGCAAGGGTAAAAGTGTCGTTGCGGATCGTTGTACTGAGTCAGTAAATCTCCTCACTGTTTCTACCTCGCTTCAGAAAAAAGCTCAAAGGAACAAGAAACGAAAACAAGAGGCGAGAACACAGACCCAGAAATCTCTCAACCATCTTCAACCTCGAAGTGACGAGGTAAGGTCCTTCATTTCAAGCTTTCTGCGTGAAAATTTTTGCTGCGTACGCTTTGCTCGTGGGTTTATGATCTTCTTGTTCTTTGAGGGCTCTGCCATCTCCTCATCATCTTCAAGTCTTAGCATAAAAGGTCTCACTTTTACTGGCCTTCTTCATTTATTTTCGACTTCATCTTGGTGTTTTTAGATTTTTTTCTGCGTGGAAACATGTGCTCAGGCTCTGGCTCGTTTCTCTAACTCGTTCCTCACTTTAGATTTGTGGGGACTTTTGTTTGTCGTTACTGTTCATGATGAACTTGAACATTGTCGCTCTTACTAGTGACTATCATGCTAAAGTTTCCATCTTTCCCCTGAATCAGTGAATGGGGTTTCTGTCTCTTGCGTTTCAAAAGCCTTTTTGTAACAAAATACCTGAGTGGATAAGGATATTTTAATGATAGGAGCTAGTTATTTGATGGGGTGTTTCGCGTTTTATGTTGCTCTGAGATGGCTTTTTTTGTGCAAGGTGGCTGCATCGCTAACTGACGAGCATTATGGAGAAGGGGAAGCAAGTAACGGGAAATGTAGTTTCGGGTGAGAAGGCAATGAAGAGTCATCTGTGCCTATACCCTGTCAAACCTAATAGTTCGGGCGAAGGTTTACCTTATGCTCCCGTGGATTGGCCGAATCCCGGCGATACTTGGTATTGGAGGGTTGGCAGTGAGACCTCCAATTCTGGTTTCTATCGAGACAGGACCTTATATCTTCCAATGCGTCTCCGTGTCCACGGCTGTGATTATCACATCAGAAGCAAGACTATGCTTGAACGATATATATCTTCGCAGTTTCCAAACTCAGATGTCAATGAGTTCTTAGCTTCTTTTAGCTGGAAGGTTCCCTCTACGAGGCATCGCCGGAGCAAAGGTGAGGATTAATTTTTAAATAGCTTTCGTTATCTCGTTATTGGCCCATCATTCAATTCGGAAGTCTGATGTTTCTGCTCGTGGAAGGTCTACTATGGTCATAACGTTTGAATAAGCTCTGGTTTGGGATCACATGATCTGTTCATCTCCTTGGTCAGATATGGCTTTGACATTGATTTAAAATATAAAATTGGTTAAGAAGTTGGATCTTTATGCAATTGAAGATGCTACAGAAAAAAGAAAATTTAGAAAAGTCCAAAGGAGCATAAAAAGTTCAGAAATGCCCGAATCTGTCCGACCAAATTTTAGTAATATTTAACCAGAAAAGAAGAAGGATGAGCTTCAATAAGATATCAAACTGCAAGCTACAGTCTCTGTGTTTACGTTTTGCTATCTGCATCAAGAACACCAAATCTGTGGAGTTTCAAAATACTCCAACGACCCTGCTATTTCCATTAAGGGAATTTGGGTCAAGTATGAATTCCAGCATTTCTTCTAGAGGGGAAGTGATTTGAAATGAAAGTTCCTATTTGTTTCACTGTGCCGTCTGTAATCTAGGTAACTGCTTGTCAGTATCGCTAAGGCTTAGAAACTTAAGGACTCAATATACTGTCTTTTCCAGTTCAATTTCCAGAGAGAGCCCTTTTTGTTCATTAGCCACTTTTGATGGACAACTTGTTTGCTACATTCACAGAGGTAATAGATCTTATTTATGTATCCTCGTTTAGCGATTTTGTTTTCAGAGAAGTATATACCTGTTGCCATATATGCAAGCCAAGACTAGTAAAATTTAAGATACCTTTGACTTCTTGGTTTTCCCAATGTTTAGAAAAAGTACTGGCGTTTTTGTTCCTATGTAGTTATTTTTGGATCACTCTGACATGCAAATTTGCATCCAGATCTCTTTCCACAGGCACTACCGGATGAAATTGCATCTAAGCGGAGAAAAGAAGCCCCACGTTATTCCGAGAGGATGAAAAAAGCGAGACCAGCTATGTCACCAGCCTTCCCTAGGCGCAGAACCCGACAATCTTACAAAATACCAGCTCAAGCCGATATTAGAAATGACGAGTCTGTAATTGACTTGTGTTCCCTGACTGATGATAGTACAAGTGATGAAAGTGGAAATTCAAAATGTGGCTCTGAGCCGCAAATTGATATTGAGGACGTTACTCCTGACCAAGGTATTGGTTCTAGCTGCCATGCATCCAGTTCTTTCGAGGCACAAGAAGTCCGAAAAGTCGAGGAACTTCATGCTCAATTTTGTGAAGAAGACGTTGACAGCTATCTAAAGTCTTTGGAACACATTCTTTCTCAACACAATGATGAAGCTCAGGTGCAGACTCCTTTCACTAATGCAGGTTCTGATATGGCAGAGGAAATGTCTACTTGTCGCAAGAAGCTTTCTTCCACTCTTGCCCTGGATTTCTCGTGCTTGCTGTCCTCAAAGCACCTAGAAGAGATTAGTTTTTCAGTAGAGAAGCTTGCAACTGATCCCATCTTGACTGTCGATCAGCTGCTAAAGTTGAAGTTGGTCGAAGAAATCCCCAAAGCAGGCGAGGTTTTTCTACGCACTACGGGAATTGCTGAGCAGGCTAACAAATTTTTCGAAGATCTTCAGGCCATGAAGGAAAAGGTTTCTTCTATCAAGAGGGAGTTCAGTGAGCTGAAGAAAGGAGCAGGAGAATTGCAGTCTCAGATTGAATCCAAGTCAGCTCTTGTGCAAGAAATAGATGAACAAATTGCCCAGCTTCAAGCTAGGCAAGCCGAACTTGCTCGTGAAATCGAGTTGAAGAAGGCGGTGAAAGATCAGGTGGTTGCTGAGCAGAAAATCATGGCAAACTCTATAATAGCTGTTGTGCAAGAGATCCAGACTGCCAGTGCTGAAATCCCAAATTGGGAAATGAACAAGAAAAATGCCGAAAAGCGAATGGCTGAGATCCTTGCTAGGTATGCGCCTCTCAAAGGTTTCTCCTTTGAGAAGTCAGGCTGAAACTGAAATACAAGCCAACGCGATGATTTCAGGGTTAGCAATGCTTTGTAGCTTTTGTGTTTCATTCCCTACTTTTGAATCTTCTTCTCAGTGTTATCTTGAATTGATGTGGATTTGAAAGCTTAGTTCGGTCGGTTTAATAGGGTCACCAATTGTGCAATCTGAATTGCTAGAGTTAAGAGTAAAGAGCTACTAGTAAAAACTCATTGTGAATTGCAACTCATGTCTCGAAATTGTCTCTGTTCAAATACTATGGCACCATTTTGGCACTTCTCATGCTGCTGTTTGCAACTGCATGCTCAGTGTAACTCGAAATATCAGTGGATCAACATGCGAGAAAGCGATAAAATCCAATTTGGCCTACCAGGTGATGTAATTTATCAGCTCGAGTCACCAGTTTGTTACGAGTCTTACTTATCTCGGACCACCAAAATGAAATAAGTCGGCGTGACGATCTTGCAAGGCGCGACTCTCTTCAACCTACTAGCGTTTGAACTTGAAAACTCCTACTACTACATGATATGCAGCGAATTAGCAGAAAAATGTATGATAAATTTGGGGAGAAATTTTTTTTTTTTGGCTGATGCTATTTGATTCAAGCTTGTTCTTGCTTCTCCCCTGCTCATTGCAAGAACACGTTTTCTTTTCTTGTGTCAAATGCTTGCTTGATGCTATCTTGTTAATATCTGACATTTTAGTTCATTCTTTCATGCCAGAAATCTCTTGGACAAAAATAAAGTTAATAGTATGCTTCACATCTTAGCATTTGACTCACAATTATTTTAAACTTCTATAACTATAAGACTAGTGACACTTGCCATTAAACATAGAATCATTGTGTAGATAGACAGTACGAAATTATTTCATTGATGGCATGTGTACTATCTGACTTTTTAATTAATTTCAAATTAAAATGTATCACTAATGCAAGGAAATAATTTCCTTTCTGCTGAGTGCTGACTATGTTTCTGGACTAATATAAGAACAAACTTAGCTTAGGTATATTATTATGATTGAAACTATATGCCTATTATTTTGAAACTTAGGAAACATTTCATTAGAGAAAAGAGTTTATTTTAGCCCAACTTTTTTCCCTTGAAAAACGACCTTTTTTTTTTCTTAATAAATGCATCCGGCGTGGCACCCTTATCAATCAATAAAAAGTGCTCAAACTCTCCTTCAACTAAATTCCGAAGGCCTTGCTAATGAATGCTCCCGGAAACTCATAAACCAAATTTATAACGGAAATATGTTGTTTTCAATGAACTGATTACTCATAACACGAGAGAAGAACCATACAGTAAAAATAACAAATCTTTTTGTCAATTAGGTGCTTAATAGGGGTATTCGATAACAAAATCTAATTATAAATAATGGTTCGTCTGGGGGAAGCGACATTGCAACAACTTTTGCAGGGGGTGTTTTATCCTCGGCAATTTCCTTAAAATTTGAAATTGCTACCTACTTTATTGTATTTCTCACAATTGTCATTTTAGGTTTTCGAAAATCTATGCATTTGTTAGGGGGCGTGCACGTTTCAAAGTTAGTAGAATGTTTTCCATATCCTAGAACTTATCTTATAGGTACGGTTCCAATTTTTTGAAACCCGGAAATACCCTTGGTGTTCGGAAAAGAAATTTCATCAAATAAATAGGTGCACTTCATTTAAAGCTAAATAGAATTGGGACTGACTAGTGATGTATTCTAGGAAAATAATCACATTGAAATGTCTTCTTTCAAATATGACTTATTTAGAGTTTATGCAGCTATATTTCCCATTTCTCAAATCAGCTGAATTTTAATTGAGAGATGGAACATAGGATGCCCTCTCCCTTCCTCCTCTTTGTTCCATTACAATATGGAATTTTCTTTCAAAATTTTCTTTTTTCTTATGAAAAATCCTTTTACTCTAATTTGTTGAAATTTCAACATAAGTATCCCGAAAATTCGAGGGAACCGAATTTATGGTTGTTTTGTAGTGTTTATGCCAAAGATACTTTCTTCTCGTCTTTTTTCTAAAAATAGCTAAAACTTATAATTCACTTTAGCGACGAAGGCTTCAGCGACAAGTGCTCTCAATGCGTTTTTTAGTTATTGTACCTGATGAGAACTTTGTTTTTTATGTCTAATGCGCTAATTACACATAGAGATGAAAAGGATGAGGCATCAAAAATAGCAATTTTTCCCTTAATTAGGCGTTACTAAATCCTAGCAAAACACGAGTCAGTTTGAGTGGAGGTCTTGCTAATTTCTGATGAATCTTGCCACTACAGAGTCATATTGGGACTCTGGATATCAAAATTCCCACATTTCATGCTATGTCAAAATTTTCATCTTATGCAAGTTATGTATTGATTTTGAATTTTACTAATTTAAATTTTCATCATATTGGCACGATTCCCAATTTGGGTTCAAAATTCTTAATTTTCAATTGAATTTTGGAGATTTTTTTATTTTTATGTCAAATTGTGCAATTGGACCTACTATCATGTAATTCAAGGTCCCAAAATCATTTATTGTGAAGACACTATGACTTAAAAATGACTAGAAAAAAATTTAATTGCATTGTTTGTTCAATTCGGGTTTAATTTTGCCCAATTTTGGGAAAAACATATACCCGATTGAGATTTTTCAAAATTGACGATGCATTCATGAAATTGGATTTAAAATAAGACTAATGACTATTTTTATGGAATTTTATTATTCAATTTGCTATTTTTCTTAATTTTCTCACTTATTTTGACTAAAAGAAATTAAGGAAAAATGCAGAAAATTGATAAAAAAATATTTTTTGGTTTAGAAATAGGTTTCTAGGCTTGGCCAAGACTCCTAGTCCTAATTTTGAGATTTTTGAAAAAATAAAAAAAAATGAGCTAAAAATCATGTGTCAACACACGTCTCGTGCACGAATAGGCCACGTCTCGTGCACGAATGGGCCACGTCTCGTGCACGTAAAGAGCCATATCTCATTCATGGATGGCCTCGGAGCTCTTCGTTCCCTTGAGTTGTGTCACAAGGTAAAATTGCCATTCAAAAGTACTAGCATGATGAAGCGAATCACCTAATCTACCAGAACAATGATTCCCCACCAAACAGGCCCTTAAAGTCTTACATCGTTTTGGTTATCTCGTTACTGACCTATCATTCAATTTGGAAGTCCAATGTATCAGAACGTGGAAGGTCTTTTACGGTCATAATGTTTGTATAAGCTCTAGTTTGCAATCACTTGGCTGTTCATCTCTTTGGTGAGTTATGGCTTTGACATTGATTAAAAGGTAATGATTAGGAGGTTTTGATCTTTATGCGATAGAAGATGCTACAGAAAATAGAAAATTTAGAGAGAGCATGAAAAGTTCAGAAATGCCCGATATGTCGGACCAACTTTTACTAAATTTAATCACAAAGGAGAAGGATGGGTCCTGCTTGGGGTTTAGACGACAATAAGATGACATACTGCAAGCTACTCACAGAAATGATTAACCCTCTCCTTTCACAATATGATGTATACATTTTGCTATCTGCATTGAGAACACCAACTATGTGGAGTTTCAAAATACTTCAAGGAGCCCTGCTATTCCCGTCAAAGGGAATTTAGTCAAGTAAATGAAAGTTTCCTTTTTGTTACACCATGCCATCTGTAATCAAGGTAACTGCTAGTACAAATCGCTAAGGCTCAGAAAATTTAAGGACTCGGTCATTTGCCACTTTTGATGGAAAACCCATTTCCTATATTCTCAAAGGTAGTAGAGCTTATTTATGTATTCTGGTTTAATAACTTTGTTATCGGAGAAGTGTATACCAGTTGCCATGTACTCGTAAAGATGTCAAGCCGAGACAAGCAAACTTTAAGATACTGCTCTACTTTTTGGTTGTCCTAGTTATTTTTGGATCACTCTAATATGCAGGTTTGCATCCATATCTGTTATCAAAGGTGCCGCTGGTTGCATCTAAGAGGAATAAAGAAGCCCCCTGGAGTTCCAAGATGACAAAAAAAGCAAGACTAGCTACGTCACAAGCCTTCCCTAGGCGCAGTACTCGACAATCTAACGAAATACCAGCTCAAAACAACACTAGAAGTGAAGAGTCTGTAATTGACTTATGTTACCTAACGGATGATAGTACAAGTGATGGAAGTGGATATTCAAAATGTGGCTCCAAGCCACGGATTGATCTTGAGGACGTTGCTCCTGACCAAAGTATCGGTTCTAGCTGCCATGCATCCAACGATTTTGAGGCCCAAGATGTGCGAAATGTCCAGGAACCTCATGCTCAATTTTGTGAAGAAGATGTTGATGACTTTCTAAAGTCTATGGAACATATTCTTTCTCAGCACAATGACGAAGCTCAAGTGCGGACTCCTTCCACTTGTGCAGGTTTTGATATGGCAGAGGAAATGTCTACTCACCGCAAGAAGCTTTTTTCCATTCTTGCCCTGGATTTCTCATGCATGCTGTCCTCAGAGTACCTGGAGCAAATCACTTTTTCGGTAGAGAAGCTTGTGGCCGATCCCATCTTGACTGTCGATCGACTGCTTAAGTTGAAGTTGGTCGAAGAAATCCCAAAGCAGGCGAGGTTTTTCGGCGCACTAAGGGACTTGCTGACCAAGCTTTCCAATTTTTTCGGAGAACTTCAGGCCATGAAGGACAAAGTTTCTTCCATCAAGAGAGAGTTCAGTGAGCTAAAGAAGGGAGCAGGAGAATTGCAGTCTGAGATAGATTCCAAGTCATCTCTCGTGCGAGAAATAGATGAACAAATTGTGCCGCTTCAATCTAGGAAAGCCGAACTTACTCATGACCTCGAGTTGGTGAATAAGGCAAAAGTGCAGGTGGTTGCTGAGCAGAAGATCGTGGCAAACTCTATATCAACTGTCATGCGAGAGATCCAGACTGCCAGTGCTGAAATCCCAGAATGGGAAATGAAGAAGAAAAATGCCGAAAAGCGAATGGCTGAGATCCTTGCTAGGTATGCGCCTCTTAAAGGTTTCTCCTTTGAGAAGTCAGGCTGAAACTGAAATACAAGCCAACGCGATGATTTCAGGGTTAGCAATGCTTTGTAGCTTTTGTGTTTCATTCCTTACTTTTGAATCTTCTTCTCAGTGTTATCTTGAATTGATGTGGATTTGAAAGCTTAGTTCGGTCGGTTTAATAGGGTCACCAATTGTGCAATCTGAATTGCTAGAGTTAAGAGTAAAGAGCTACTAGTAAAAACTCATTGTGAATTGCAACTCATGTCTCGAAATTGTCTCTGTTCAAATACTATGGCACCATTTTGGCACTTCTCATGCTGCTGTTTGCAACTGCATGCTCAGTGTAACTCGAAATATCAGTGGATCAACATGCGAGAAAGCGATAAAATCCAATTTGGCCTACCAGGTGATGTAATTTATCAGCTCGAGTCACCAGTTTGTTACGAGTCTTACTTATCTCGGACCACCAAAATGAAATAAGTCGGCGTGACGATCTTGCAAGGCGCGACTCTCTTCAACCTACTAGCGTTTGAACTTGAAAACTCCTACTACTACATGATATGTAGCGAATTAGCAGAAAAATGTATGATAAGATTTGGGGAGAAATTTTTTTTTTTTGGCTGATGCTATTTGATTCAAGCTTGTTCTTGCTTCTCCCCTGCTCATTGCAAGAACACGTTTTCTTTTCTTGTGTCAAATGCTTGATGCTTTCTTGTTAATATCTGACATTTTAGTTCATTCTTTCATGCCAGAAATCGCTTGGACAAAAATAAAGTTAAAAGTATGCTTCACATCTTAGCATTGGACTCACAATTATCTTAAACTTTTATAACCATAAGACTAGTGACACTTACCATTAAACATAGAATCATTGTGTAGATGGACAGAGTAAGAAATTATTTCATTGATGGCATGTGTACTATTTGACTTTTTAATTAATTTCAAATGCAAATGTATCACTAATGCAAGGAAATAATTTCCTTTCTGCTGAGTGCTGACTATGTTTCTGGACTAATATAAGAACAAACTTAGCTTAGGTATATTATTATGATTGAAACTATATGCCTATTATTTTGAAACTTAGGAAACATTTCATTAGAGAAAAGAGTTTATTTTAGCCCAACTTTTTTCCCTTGAAAAACGACCTTTTTTTATGTTAATAAATGCATCCGGCGTGGCACCCTTATCAATCAATAAAAAGTGCTCAAACTCTCCTTCAACTAAATTCCGAAGGGCCTTACTAATGAATGCTCCCGGAAACTCATAACCCATATTTATAATGGAAATAGGTCGTTTTCAAAGAGCTGTTTACCCATAACACGAGAGAAGACTCATATAGTGAAAATAACAAATATTTTTGTCGATTAGGTGCTTAACAAAGGTATTCGTTAGCAAAATCAAATTATAAAAATAACGGTTCATGTGGGAGAAGCAACATTGCAACAACTTTTGCAACGGGTGTTTTATCCTCAGCAATTTCCTTAAAATCTGAAATTGCTGCCTACTTTATTGTACTTCTCACAATTGTCATTTTAGGTTTTTGAAAATCTATACATTCATGAGGAGTCTGCGCGTTGCAAAGTTAGTAGAATATTTTCCACATCCTAGAACCTATCTTATAAGTATGGTTCCAAATTTTTGAAATCTGGAGTTACCCTTGGTGTACGGAAAAAAATTTCATCAAATAAGTAAGTGCACTTAATTTAAAGCTAATTAGAAACGGGACAAACTAGTAATGTTATTTAAAAAAAATTATGAAATTGAAATGTGTTATTTCAAATATGACTTATTTAGAGTTTATGCAGCTATGTTTCCCATTTCTCAAATCAGCTGAATATTAATTGAGAGATAGAACGTAGGATGCCCTCTCCCTTCTTCCTCTTTGTTCCATTACAATCTGGAATTTTCTTTCAAATTTTTTTTTCTTATGAAAAGTCCTTTTACTCTAATTTGTTGTAATTTCAACATAAGTATCTCGAAAATTCCAGGGAACCAAATTTATGATTGTTTCATAGTGTTTATACCAAAGATACTTTCTTCTCGTCTTTTTTTTTTCTAAAAATAGCTAAAACCTATCACTTCAACGACGGAGGTTTTAGTGACAAGTGCTCTCGACGCGCTTTTTAGTTATTGTACCTAATGAGAGCTTTTTTTTTTATGTCTAATGCGCTAATTACACAGAGATGAAAAGAATAAGGTATCGAAAAATAGCAATTTTCCCTTTATTAGGTGTTACTAAATCCTAGCAAAACATAGGTCAGTTTGGGTGGAGGTCATGCTGATTTCAAATGAATCTGGCCACTGCAGAGTCATCTTGGGACTTTGTACATTAAAATTCTCACATTTTATGCTATGTCAAAATTTTCATCATATGCAAGTTACATATTAATTCTGAATTTTACTAATTTAAACTTTTTCTGCTTGTTTGATTATATAAGCACGATCTCTCTAGTCATCCGAATTCATCCCACCGTGAAATATTTTCGTCATCCCAAAAAAGAATTAGCTAAATTTGCAATATTTGGCACGCAATAATTGATCTAGGTGAACGAGGGAACTCACATAGCAATCAATGTCTTGCAATTCCAGCTTGTGGGCTTCAACCTTCTTCTGAAGCTGAAGCGTCGCGTGGGTGTGGACGCGCGCGCAGAAGCGTGTGACGAGAGAATAGTAAAGTAACGGCCGTACCTGTCAGTTCAAAAATCAGTTGGTCATAGTGCCTTGTCCGTACGGAAAAACCCACAGCGACGAGGTTGCAGTGGGGGCAATTATGGCCCTCTCCCCACTGTACCGTAGTACCATCTCCTCACCTTCTCTGCTCCCGAAGGAGGAGGAGACCGTTGCGTTTTCAAGACGAAAAAGAAGGTAAAATTCACGTAGAATCTCATCAGCTTTCTTGAAACTCTCAAGCCTGTTTCTCCTTATCTAATTTTGCTTTTTGATCGGCTGATTTGCTGCTTAAAAACGAAGGGGAATTGGGTGCAGTTTTCTGTTTAGGAATTCGGGTTTTCGTCCAATTTTTTGGCAGGAGCTTTGTATGTTGAGGGCATGGAGAATTTGCTCATCACGGAGAGAGGGGATGGACACTCCGATCTGTTTGGAAATAACGAGTGCTAACACAATTTAGAGGTAGCAGAACTCGTGATGTTGCAATGCAGAGTGCTTGCAGGACATCGCTAGTTCTTGCGGCAGAACATGCAACTCTGCAACCCCCAGCTCTTGGTCTAGGAAGGTGATTAAGTTTCCTACTAATTCCATTCGTTAGCCGACTGCTTGTCACCAAAATCAACGAGAACGAGAGATAAAGACGTCGCTTGATTTTTTATCTTGTGTTGTAAAGTGGCAAATTCTCATATCAGACCAAATCGATTTTGCAATGTGAATGGATCATGGGAGGCATTTTCCGAAGTCGAAATCTGGTAGCAAGTTTTCAAAGGAAATCGAAATAGCAGAGAAAAAGAGAAGATGAGGGAAACATGTGAACTTTTGCTACTTATTATGTCTCTTTGCTTAAGCATATGTCAACGTTTGATATGAAAAGCGGCATTTTGCTTGATGATCATTTGGCACTACAGTACAGACCACAATACCAACGACCTATTGTCTGAGAGTTTTTTGTTTTGGGCTGGTGATAGAACCAATAGCATTTAGCGTGCCCAACGACTATATTGCCACGGATATTAACGGAGGTTTCTTATTGAGAACTCGTGACGTGGTTCTTCAACAAGATCACAATCTTTTCTGGTAAATACAAATAGGCAATTTTGTCGCGTTGCTCGCCAAATGCCCATCTTAGCTACAGCTACTAAACATAACCATACAAACAAAACACTTAAAACAAGATGCACAAAGTAGGTCGATAGATTCAAGACTTGGCTCTCTTCCGTGATGTCGTGTTATATAGGATATCAAAACATCTACTGCATAGTAAGTGCATTACTCAAGATAATCAGATTGTTTGGTAAACGCCACAGTTACTGCTATGCAAGGGGTTTAATGAACATTTGTAGGTGGTGCTTGTTGTGCAGCAATGAAAAACTGCAGGGTTTGTTCTGCCTTCAGAGAGTAGAGAACCAGTTCGAACTTTTTGGTCCCAAAAATGGAAAAGCGACATTGACCAAGTACATGCGGGGGCAATATTGTCAACTGCGTTCACAGTACCAAATCATCCTATATGAAACAAAAACAAAATAGGAACAAAGTTCCAATGAAAGGAAGCCAGGGATCATATTAATTCTCTCTATGACCCTTATGTTTTCTTCTTTAAATAAATGTTCTTTCTATTTCACCATTGTTTTTCCCCTGAACATTGAGTTTGATTTCTTTCCTCATTTTGGATTTATATGGCAGCTTCAAGGATATAGAGGCACAATATGTGTGTGAAATCAACTTTTCAAGTTTGATTAGGACTAATTATCCATAGCAGATATGTGCCTAATTATGTGGTGTTCTGGATTTTTTCACAGCATCATGTTTGGGGATATATGTACAAAATGATGGTTTCTGCACGGTCTTTGCACTTCATCAAAGAGGAGTCGCTGTGAATTGGAAAACGAGACTCCAGATTAAAGTGTAATCAAGAAGAATGATTTATCCATGTATACCTGGTTCTACCTAGCACTAGAGGCGAAGGCTTGCCTTATGCACCCATACATCGGCCCAAGTCCAGGCGATACTTAGGTGAGGCAGGATGGAAGGCATCAGCAAGTCTGGTTTCCATCAAGATAAGCACATGAAACTTTCGGAGCCCCTCTGGGTTCCTTCTTACCATATCTGTGTTCAGAGGCATGCCTTCGCTTAAAAATTTATATATGCTCGCATTTTTAGGATGCAGATTTTGAAGCATTGTTCGCTTCATTCAGCTGGAAGTTTTCCTCCACGGAGCATCCCGGGAACAATGGTGAGGGTCATTAAACAGTTTTCATTCTCTCAACCTGCCATCATGGAAATGATCAGCCGATGCTGAGTAATATTGTCAGCTGACTCTCTGTTTTCATTTCCGGTGTGAATCTACGTCGATCAAATCCAAACATTATCACTAATCTATGAAAAATAGTTTCTGTTCTACAACCCCAACTATGTTCTAGAAAAACTTGGTCAAGAAAGCGACCGCTGGTAAATTTCCAACTAACGCCATTCATCAGCTCGATATATATGAAAAATGATTCTGTCCCTTTAAATCAATTTGTGGATAGCCATAGGTTGATATTTGATAAAGATCTGTATTTTCTGGACCATGATGAAGCGAATCACCTAATTTAAATGTCCTGTTTCCTGAGTAAAAACTAGCATCTCTATACGAAGACAAACACAAAGTACTTTCAGAAGGTGAACTTTCCCATTCAAAAATGAAAGGTTAATAGAGGAGGATTGGAACATCCTCATCGATACCTTTCATCTTTAACAGTGAACGCTTGAGGAAATATCAATAAATATGGGCAAAGACTTCTATTAGAAATGGCTAAAAAGTTCTTGAACCGGAAAAAGTTCTGTTATTTGAATACTTAATTTGCATTTCGTCACATTACTTAATGACTAAAATTTTCAAGGTAAACACAAAAGTCATTCACCGAATGCCATTCTGAATCACAGCTACACCAGATGATCACCATACGCACAGGCACAAAAGCTTTTGAGTAAATTACCAAAGTTATGTTGACAAAGATTCAAACTAAATCTCTCTCTCCCCCTGTGATTTCCCATTAGAAGATATCAAAAACATTCTGCATAACAAATACAGCACGCCACTACAACATTGACTTGTGAAGGACATTTGCATTCGAACAAAAAAAAAAGGACATTTGCATTGATGCTCGGTGGTTGTTTCACAGAGAAAACTGCATTAATGAAAAAAAATACATTTCTTGGCTCTGCTCGGACTTCACAGCTATCCACATCCGTCGTAGCACTAAAAATGAAAAAAAAAAAAAAAAAAAAGCACTGACTATGCACATGCAGGGGTAAAACTGCCATTGCGGTTCGCAGTACTAAGCAGTCTCCTGTCAAAAAGCTCAGAAGAACAAGAAACGAAGAGCCTTAGAACACAGACCCGGAAAAACTCTCAGCCATATTCAACCTCAAAGTTGCGAGGTAAGGGCCTTCTTTTCAAGCTTTTCAAGTGTTTGCATAAAGGTCTCATTTTTACTGGCCTTGTTCGTTTATTTTCAACTTTATCTTGGTGTTTTAGATTTTTTTCGACGTGGCACGTTAGATTTGTGGGGAGTTTTTGTTTGACATTACTGTTCTTGACGTTCTGAACTTGAACAATGTCGCTCTTACTAGTGATCTCGCTAAAGTTTCGATCTTTCCCCTGAGCCGTTGAATGGGGTTGCTGTCTCTTTCGTTTTGAAAGCCTGTTTCAACAAAATACTGAGTGGATAAGGATATTTTGATGATAGGAGCTAGTTATGCGATCAGTTACTGAATTTTAGCATTATGCGGTTGCGTTTTATGTTGTTCTGAGACGGATTTTTATTTTTTTTTCTACTAGGACACTGAGCTACTAACTCATGAGCGCTATGGAGAAGGGGAAGCAAGTCATGGGAAACGGAGTTTCGGGTGAGAAGGCAGTGAAGAAGAAAAACCTGATCCTGTACACTGTCGAGCCTAATAGTTCGGGTAAAGGTTTGCCTTATGCTCCTGCAGATTGGCCGAATCCTGGCGATACTTGGCGCTGGTGGGTCGGCAAGAGGGTGGTTTCGTCTGGTTTCTATACAGACAGGTTCGTACATCTTCCGAAACGTCTCCGTGCCTATGGCGGTAAAAGTGCCTTTGGGAGCAAGCCTTCGCTCGAACGCTACATCTCTGCGCAGTTTCCGGACGCAGATATTGATGAGTTCTTTGCTTCTTTTAGCTGGATGGTTCCCTCTACGGAACATCGCTGTAGCGAAGGTGAGGATTAAAGTCTTACATCGTTTTGGTTATCTCATTACTGACCTGTCATTCAATTCCAAAGTCCAATGTTTCGGAACGTGGAAGGTCTTTTACGGTCATAATGTTTGTATAAGCTCTAGTTTGCGATCACTTGGCTGTTCATCTCTTTGGTGAGTTATGGCTTTGACATTGATTAAAAGGTAATGATTAGGAGGTTTGATCTTTATGCGATAGAAGATGCTATAGAAAATAGAAAATTTAGACGAGTCTAAGGGAGCATGAAAAGTTCAGAAATGCTCGAAATGTCGGACCAACTTTTACTAAATTTAATCACAAAGGAGAAGGATGGGTCCTGCTTGGGGTTTAGAAGACAATAAGATGACAAACTGCAAGCTACTCACAGAAATGATTAACCCTCTCCTCTTACAATCTGATGTAAACATTTTGCTATCTGCATTGAGAACACCAAATATGTGGAGTTTCAAAATACTTCAAGGGACCCTGCTATTTCCGTTAAAGTGAATTTAGTTAAGTAAATGAAAGTTTCCTCTTTGTTACACTATGCCATCTGTAATATAGGTAACTGCTAGTAGAAATTGCTTAGGCTCAGAAAATTTAAGGACTCGGTCATTTGCCACTTTTGATGGAAATTGCTATATTCTCAGAGGTAATAGAGCTTATTTATGTAGTCTGGTTTAATAACTTTGTTATCGGAGAAGTGTATACCAGTTGCCATGTACACGTAAAGATGTCAAGCCGAGACAAGCAAAATTTAAGATACTGCTCGATGTCCTTGTTGTCCTAGTTATTTTTGGATCACTCTGATATGTAGATTTGCATCCAGATCTCTTATCAAAGGGGCCACTGGTCGCATCTAAGAGGAATAAAGAAGCCCCCTGGAATTCCAAGATGACGAAAAAAGCAAGGCCAGCTACGTCACAAGCCTTCCCTAGGCGCAGTACCCGACTATCTAACAAAATACCAGCTCAAAACAACACTAGAAGTGTAGAGTCTGTAATTGACTTGTGTTATCTAACGGATGATAGTACAAGTGATGGAAGTGGATATTCAAAATGTGACTCCAAGCCGCAGATTGATCTTGAGGACGTTGCTCCTAACCAAAGCATCAGTTCTAGCTGCTATGCATTGAAGGATTTTGAGTTACAAGATGTGCGAATTGTCCAGGAACCTCATGCTCAATTTTGTGAAGAAGATTTTGATGACTTTCTAAAGTCTGTGGAACATATTCTTTCTCAGCACAATGATGGAGCTCAGGTGCGGACTCCTTCCACTTGTGCAGGCTCTGATATGGCAGAGGAAATGTCTACTCACCGCAAGAAGCTTTCTTCCATTCTTGCTCTGGATTTCTCATGCATGCTGTCCTCAGAGTACCTAGAGCAGATCACTTTTTCAGCAGAGAAGCTCGTGGCCGATCCCATCTTGACTGTCGATCATCTGCTTAAGTTGAAGTTGGTCGAAGAAATCCCCAAAGCAGGCGAGGTTTTTCAGCGCACTAAGGGACTTGCTGACCAGGCTTCCGATTTTTTTGGAGAACTTCAGGCCATGAAGGACAAGGTTGCTTCCATCAAGAGAGAGTTCAGTGAGCTGAAGAAGGGAGCAGGAGAATTTCAGTCTCAGATAGATTCCAAGTCACCTCTTGTGCGAGAAATAGATGAACAAATTGCGCAGCTTCAATCTAGGAAAGCCGAACTTACTCATGACCTTGAGTCGACAAAGAAGGCGAAAGCGCAGGTGGTTGCTGAGCAGAAGATCGTGGCGAACTCTATATCAGCCGTCATGCGAGAGATCCAGACTGCCAGTGCTGAAATCCCAGAATGGGAAATGAAGAAGAAAAATGCCGAAAAGCGAATGGCTGAGATCCTTGACAGGTATGCGCCTCTCAAAGGTTTCTCCTTTGAGAAATCGAGCTGAAATTGATCTCTCGCACCGCAGCCGATGATTTCATCATTAACCGTGCTTGTAGCTTTTGTGTTTCATTCCTTACTTTGGAACTTTCTCTGTGTTTTCTCGAATTGATGTGGATATGAAAGCTTATTTCGGTCGGTTTAATAGGGTCACCAGTTGTGTAATCTTAATTGCTAGTATTAATGGAAAGAGCTACTAGTTAAAACTCAATGTGAATCACAATTCACAGCTCATCACTCGAAGTATGCTGTTGTTTGCACTTCTAATGCTGTTGTTTGCAACAGCATGCACATTGTAGCTCGAAGTATCAGTCAATTAATGCACGAGAAAGGGATACAATCGAATGTTGCTTGCCATGGAATGTGATTCATTGGCTCAAGTCATCAGTTTGTGACGGTCTTGCTTATCTCAGACCATGAAATCTAATAATTCGGCTTATCGATCTTGTAATGCATGACTCTCCTACAACCTGCTAGCCTTTGAACTTGAAAACTCTTTCCACTATTTATGCAGCGAATTAGCAGAATAATGTATGATGAGACTTTTAGAGATTTCTTTTTCCTCTTGTTTTTACTAAGAGCATGAACAAAATGTATCGTCATGTGAAAAAAAGAACTTTTCCTTTTATTCTAATTTGATGAAGTTTCAACTTAGACAGAAAAGGTTATGTTGTTTTACAGTGTTTATGTCAAAAAATACTTTCTTTTCCTCATTTTAAAATAACTGAAACTTATGCTCACTTCACTTGACAAAATTTTTAATATCAAAGGTTTTGTTGACGAGTGCTCTTGAGCCACTTTTAATCATTATATCTGGTTTAGAAATGTTTTAATCCCCAATAAGCTGATTACACATAAGATGAAAAAAGGAGAGTACACTGGAAATAACAAAGTTTCCTTGATTAGGTGTTGAATCCTAGTAAAAACAAGAGGTCGGTTTATGTCGAGGTCACGCTGATTTCCCGTCGAACTTGTCACTACAGCATCTCGCATTTCGCGTTGTATCACAATCTCCATCCTATATTAGTTACATGTTGGTTTTGAATTTTACTAATTTTATTTTTTCTTCTATTTGTTCGACCATCTAAACACAACGTTCCTGTTCACCGCAGCCGATTGCTCCATCGAAAATTTCGACCATCTTGGAAAGGAATCGATTAAATCTGTGATATCTGGCTCGCAATAATTGATTTAGGTGAACAGGGGAGCTCGCAGAGTAATGTTCTGCATCCAAAGCTGAAACAGCAAGATCGATCAAAGTTGACGTAATTCACAGTGACAGAGTCGTAGAGTCATGGTCAAGTTTGAGCTTCAAGCTGCTTCTGCAGAGCTGAAGCGTAAATTCTGGTAGAATTCATCAGCTTTCTTGAAACTCTGGGCTGTTTCTTGATGATCATCTTTTGTTTCTTTTCTGGTGAGAGGGTGATTTCGACCGACTAATCGACCATTGACGCTTGTCGTGATAGCGCCAACAGATTTTTGAGTATTTTAACTGTCAGTTCCTACTTATTATGTAAAAGGCTTCGACCCTTGACAAGATGCGATTTTTAATGCTAATTCATTAGAAGGGAGAACAGTGCTACCACCAACTAAAAGATTCGACATGCATTAGTCCATAAAACAGCGTGGACGTCAATTGTCGCATTCTTTTAACCATTTGTCATCTATAGATTAGCACCTGGATAAAGACGGTGTGATGACCCATCAACAATGACATAAATATTGATATGAGCGTTCGGGTACTTCTTCCACTTTTTCCTCTGTAGGAGAACCTCTTTTTTAACCTTAAGCTTATACCCTCTCTCCCTTCTAAACTTCCCTCATTTCCGGTGCTAACTTAAGCATCGAAAGGCCAATCCGGGCACAAAAACCCGAACGCCGTAACCCGTATGTTCTGGTGCGATAAATTTTTTAGTGAAGCGGCAGACCAATCTCGTGATTCCTAGTTCCAGCTTCAACGTTTTCCCTTTTCACTTTTCTGGATTTTACCTTCTTTTCCTCATTGTGTTCCGGGCATGAATGCGAATTCTTTTGTTTGTGTGTAATTTCTTTGGCTTGTGCTGTTCTGTTCTTACCGTTTTGTCTTCATCTGGAGCAAACTTTACCCCAAGGCAAGCTTTGTTCTCAGGCTTACCAACAAAAACTCCAAAGATCCGCGAGTAAGCCCTCTTGAGTCTTTTCGTTCATGTCTGTTTGTGTACAGAACAGATTTTTCCTTCCCTTTCAAGTTCGTATTGGAATTTTTTTGGCTCTTCGCGTGTCATGGAGCATAATCCAGTGTGTTTAGTCACTTTCAGCTCTAATGCCACTATAATTATATGGTGAAATCTGCATGTGCACTTGTGCAGTTTTCAGCTCAGTTCCTTATTGGTCACATTACTTAAAGTCTCCCTCTTTCATTGTGTGTTTGCCATTGACTTTACCTCTCGTATATAAAGAACTGATTTTTCCGTTTTCCTTTTGATTAGTTGTCGATAATACTTTTATGGCTCTCTAGATACTTTTGTGTGTGCTCATATTTTGTCGCCACGAAATTCCAATCGTACAAAATGTCAGCTTCTTCCAACAATGAAGATGAAGATTATGAGATTAACTCAAGTGCCGTGAAGGCTTGACATGTGACTCTTAACTCTAGGAATAATCTGTAGGATGCTTCTCTTGCTAAAGTAAAATTCCTATCTCCCTCAACTCCAGAGCTAGTGTGATTCCGAAACTTGGAGAAGTTTGTGGATCTCATGGTGAATTGTGTGCAGACGATTTTGGTGACTGTCAAATCCCTGGTGGATGTTCTTTCTGGAACCCCTACATGAAGCCGAGATATTAACTACTTCACCCGATATTGGCTCAAATGTTGGGAGAGATTTGTCTGATTGTTGCAGGCGGTTCTTGTCCCTCCTTGCCTAGGATTTCCTTCTTTGATCTCCCTGGAGGACCTAGAGGAACTCAAGTCCTTAGCGATCAGGCTAGCGGAGGACCTGACGCCGAGTGTTGATCAGCTGGTGAAGTTGAATTCAGTCGAGGAAATTCCTCCAGCAGGTAGTGTGTTCCTTACAGAGCAAGGAAACTGTTGAGCAAGTCAAGAAATTTTATGATTGTCTTCGCACAAAGAAGGATGAGAAATCTTCTCTCAAGGAAAAGCTTGCCGAACAGAAGAAGAGTGCAATCAAGCCGCAGTTAGGTATCGATTCTGGGTCATTGGAGGAGCAACACATCGATGAGCAAATCTCTAAGCATCAATCTAGCTGGCCCGAACTAACCAGCAATATCGAGTCAAACAAGATCGAAAAGAATCGGCTGATCCCCTAGCTGATGATCCTAGGGGACTCAATTTCCACTGCGATGTAAGAGATTGAAGCTGCCAGTGCCCAAATCCCACAATGGGAACTCGAGGAAAACTTCGAGCAAGCGTGTTACTGACATTCTTGCCCGGTATGCACCTCTCCGAGGTTATTTTTTCAAATATTCCTCCCTAAAAATGGGGATCGACACGGTGTGCCTCATGCATCACCCTGATCATGTAGACAATGATTCATAGTTTTTGTACAACTCCTCTGAGGGTACAAGAGTTCTATCCTAATGCTCGCCGAAGCATCCCACTTCAGTTTTTCTCTTTCTGAGAGTTCCTTCGCAAGACCTTGAAATCTGCTGCATGTCCATGTTAATTCGGTGATTCGCGGTCTTTCTTACCACCGCATGGTTTAGGAAAGCGTCGTTCAAAAGTTCCATAGCAGAAGCAGATTTAAGTATCAGGAACAGGCATGATGTTAGGTGGGTCTGACTGTTCTTGCTCAACCCAGGATCTGTGCTTGAATTTGAACTTGCTACCTCTGCAATGCGTTTCTTCTTTCTTCCCCTGTTTTCGCCATGGGAGTATTTGTTTGGTTCGGTAGATGTTAATGGACTTGAATGTTTGTCCCTGTCATGAATATTTGATTCTTGACAGCGTCGAACTGCAAACAATTCTAGAGCGATGCTAGCACAAAGGTGTTGTTACTGCTCGAAAATCACGGCGTTGTTCGATGGGTTGCCTCACATGTCCAAAAAGGGAAATTAGAAATCTTTCAAGAAGAAATTAACCGTCACATACTCTCTTTCCATAATTCTATGTTTGGATCACTCATTCGGAATTTTCTTTGCTTTTTATCCAAATCATGACCACACTCTTGTTTTTCTTTAAAAATTTTGAACAATTTTCAATATGCTCTTGATAGGTCAGATCTGTATACTTGAAATGGTTTAATTTTCTCAATGTCCAATGCAATGACTTGATCATCAATATAGAATTTCATTTTGAGCTCAAGTTAAGCTTCAATATGAGCACCAATTGAAGTCCTAAGGATGAAGTAGAAATCAAGAGCAACAAATTGTTCATTTTCACTTGGGCCCAAAAACAAAAGATCTTGTTCATTTTCACATAACTTCATCATTTTAATAGAAAGAAAGTACACATGTGATCTCGCAACTCACTTGGAGAATTTTACTGATGACATCTCTTGCACTCCGATCTCGATAAATAAGCGTCATTACAAGACATCGGATTAAGTTGTAGGAACAATTATCCCATACACAATTGAGAAATTTTTCAATAGTTTTCATTTAATGACTGGGTTGATTAGTTCAATATCATACCATTGAAGAGTGCCCGCCGCACATTGACTAAAATCTTTTGAAATTCAAGGTCGAGAGACTTTGATTAGAAAATTTCTGTAAATTCAATGAATTCCATAAATTACAAGTTGATTGACCACACTAGAAAAACAATGCCTTTTTTTTAGGGCTAATGCCATAAAAAATTTCAAACCGGTACACCCGTGATAAATTTACCTCCGTTAATTTTCATTTAATTTTACTGTCAAATTAATGAGTTAAATGACATATGGTAATTGACAAATATACTAATTTAGGGTTTTACCCTTCGTTTATCACAAGTATACTAGTTTGTGATTTTTTTTATATTAATCCAATTTAACGAATAGTAAATTTATTACAAATGTACCAGTTTGAGATTTTTGGTGGGTTTGGGATAAATTTATTACAAATATACGGATTTAATGTTTTTCATGATATCAATTCTTTTTTTTTTTATGATCGATTTTTATTTTCTTTAGTGAAAATGAAAAAGGAAAAGCAAAACGAGGAAAGTGCCTGCGCCATTTGAGCTGATTTAGCTCCACTAATCCCAGCTTAGAGCTTGGATTTTTTTTTGGGGGGGACAACGGCAGCGGCATGCGGAGATCTCGGCATCTGTAGACGACACCAAAATTAGGGTTTAGCTCAGTCAGCAGGATGCATTCGCTCGCACCCTCTTCGCTCCTTTGATTCCGCGCAGGGGAAATGCTCCGCCGGGGGTGCGTGGCTGTGGTTCCGGAGCTCGCGTCAGCTGATTAGGCTCTGTTGATTCGACGAAAGCTTTGATCTTTCGCCGTCCTGGGTCGAGTTCTGGGAGAGATTCGGTCCCGTTTCAGGTACCAAGCTCCGTCGCATCTTGGTTGATTGTTGGTGTCGGGCTGTGCTTTTGCACTGGGGTGAGGAAATTCGGAGGAAAGGGATGATTTTTCGGAGACCCATTTGTCTGATGTTTCAAATTTGAGGTTGGGTTTGATCACGTGTCTCTTTCCGGTGGCTGCATGCGTTTGGGTGATAGAACGAAATACCATTTCGACGCTTCTTTTCTTCAGAGTGATATGGTATTGATATTGCTCCTCCAGAATGTAAACAATTCGATACTAGGCTCCTCCTATTGTTTCGCGGGAAATTAATGATTTGGAAAACACGGTTGCTTGTATTGCATGCAATAATGAATAAACAAAATTAATTTTCATCGTCCACGAAAGTATCGAGATATAAATTGTCCTGGGTAATGACGACATTTCGTTAACTAATTATTTCAACCGATATAGGTAATTGTGCTTAGGAAAATGTATTATGAATCGTCCGAGCCCCAATGGCAAGTCCACCTTAGGAAAGAGTATCGAATTCTCTCAGGTTCTTATTGACTGTTGGAGTGGACTCTGCATTAATTTGATTCTGGAAAGATGCTGCTTCCCCGGCTCCACTGTTATTAGCCTGCTGAATTAGCCCGGTTCGGGATGTCGTGTGCATGTGTCTTACTTAAGAATGCCATTCTGGCAATGAGATTTTTGGCGGACCTTTTGTTAGAGTATGTCCCTACGTAGGTGTTACTTGGTTCCTGAAACTCCAGTCTGGAGGTATAAACTGGATCTTTGTTGTCATTTGTGCAGACGTAGACGATCTTCTTGAATCTGTCGGTCATTGGTACTCTTTTTCAGATATGCTGTTTATTTGATAAATTATAGTGGGTATGGGATGTACTTCATAAAAGCTTTTTGATACTTAAGATGCGTATGTTGACTTAATAGGACGTTACATGGGAGAAGCATGTGATGTTTAGGATCCTAAAGAGTTAGTTTGTATATTTGATATTCCTAGTGCTTGTGCTCTTCAGAGTTGCTTCTTATAGTTGACCTGTTTTTATGACTTTTCAGATATAGCAAGAATCCTCGAAGATTGATAATGCCGATGAGACTGATGGAAACATCAATGGTCCAATAAATTGTCAGGAGATGCAGGAATCAATGGAGATCATTATCATTGATGAGAGTAACGGAAAGAATCCTGAGGTAAAGGAAAATGGTGATCTCCAGCCAGTTTCAGCTGACATATCTGGTGAAGGTCTGCCTTATGCTTCTGAGAATTTTCCTCTTCCTGGTGATAAATGGGGGTGGAAAGTGGGGAAGAGAGTGGCTATTACTGGCCACTATCAGGATAGGTACCTTTATCTACCTAAGCGACTCCGTGCTTCTGAGAAGTTGACATGCAAGAAGTACTGCTTTGCGAGTAAGCTTTCAGTTGAAGGGTACATCCGAACCAAATTCCCTGATGCAGATATTGATGCCTTTTTCGCATCTTTCATCTGGAAAATCCCCTAGAATAAACTGCCGTTGGTACATGGTAACCAATAAACAACTTATCCCTCATGTTTTGTAAATAAGAGTTGTTCCTTGAGTGTTTTGATAGAGCAGTTTGAGTACTTTTACATACCATATGCAGGAATCATGTCGTGTTGGACTATTCACCATTAAACCACAATTGTACCAATAGTAGTGTTGCATTCATTTAACATGAGAGAACTTTTGGTTGTTTACTTAATTCTTCACAGAATACATTAGATCACCTAGTAACTCTCCATTGTCAAATTGTTCTCTCTCACACGCATTCAGTATTTTTCATCTGGTAACTTTGTTATGTTCAGTCACCAAGTTGTGATTTTCACTTTGTCCCTCCACTCGCTTGCTCTCTCCTAAACTTTGCGTCATTTCACTCCACAAAGTGATGCTTACATATAATAACTTAGATCCTTTTCTGGTACCCTCTCTGCTGGAGGTTGGAAGTTCATACTCGGCAACTCATTTACTGCTCATTCCACCTGCTCTCATCCAATGGTTGATGTTCCTTTTTGTACAACATCAATGGAGTTCCATCATTGTTAAATAACTATAGATGACAGATTTTTTTTGGCTCGCTTTGTGTCAAACGGTGACTATAAGTACATATCTGTGTAGGATCATGTGGACTCTTCCAAATTTCTGTATTTTTTTTTCACCTTGGAATTTCTTCATGCTTAATGGTGCTTCATTTCCCAGTCATTGGCGTAAGGCGTCCATTCTTTCCTGTACATAATGAAGAGATTGCGAAGCATTCTGAGTTGGAATCTGACCCTGGCATTTTGAGGTGCAAGGCATGAAATAGGATGTGCGGTAGCTTACTTGAACAGTCATAGAAACCTGTCAGCCCATCTTGGCCTTGTGATCATTGCTGCAGTGAACCCGGGTTTTGCCGAGATTGTTGTTGCATCCAATGTTGGAGGACCATTAGTCCAGCTAGCGGATTGTGTGATTACATCAAATGCGAAGCGTCGATTGATGGGAATCATATCTGTGGGCATCTTGCTCACCTGAACTGTGCTCTCCAAGCTTACATGGCTGGAACGGTAGGAGGGGTAATTGGGTTGGATGCCGAGTATTATTGCCGACCTTGTGATGTGAAAACTGGGCTAGTCCCCCATGTTACCGGACTGTTGGAGGCTTCTAAATCTATTGATTCTCTTGATGAATGTGAGAAAATTTTGAAACTTGCTTTCTGCCTCTTACGCAGTTCTCAGAAAACAAGTGCCAAGACTGTGCTTGAACAAATCGAGTCTGCTTTGACCAAGGTACCACTTATTTCTCGTTTTTTTTGCTGCAGAACTTCTGTCTCTCACCTTCAAAACTTGCAGTATGACTATTTGATATTTACGACAGCTAAAATTTGCTTCTCATGAGGAATTTTCAACAGCAGACGTCAGTTCAGGTTGTTCCCTTGCTCTATCTTTTGAGAACTTTACTACATATCTCCACAGCGTTGGTTCTTGGATTTCTACGTACCAAAATAATCTGCCTGTTTCATTCCTTTTTGTGGCAGTATAGTGATTAAGGAATGAAGTTTGTAACTCTTATATAACTTCGCTAGGAAACAACTAGTCTCTTCATGCATATGCATCTAGATAATTTAACGCATTTCTTATTCTTGTTGTCACTTTCAAGCACATTTACATGGATAAGCTATTTACAGTTTGATGTTCACCCGGGTGTTGGACGTCATACACAGCTGTGACTGATAATGGAAATCCTCCTCTAGAAGGTGGACACAGATTGATGGGCGAGTCCATTATTTCTCATCATCAGACTCAATCTGTGAGACTTGAAGAAGAGATTGATCAGGTCCTCGAGAAGACATGAATTTTCTCACTGCATCATCTTCCACCTGGCAATGCTTTGTCAGTTTCATACTGTGCTCCTAGTCTCATGGAAGTGATATAACATTCAATTTCATTTTGTTCCGGTGTAGGGTATTCTTGCACTGTCAGGGGTGAATGATGCAAGGGGTAAGCCGATCCTTCTCTGTGCATGCAAGGACAACTTTGTTCGCTTGTGCGAGCTCCCATCATAAGTCCAAATTAGTTTCCGTAGCGGGTTTGACACCCTTTTCTCTCTGTGAAGACTGTTCTCTTCTTCTGCTTGGCTTACTTCGTGCATCGTATTTAGGTTCACCGAAAGGGGGAAGATCTTCTCAAGAGGACAAGTTAGGACTCATCAGACAGCTCCTAAAGGCCTCTTCTTTATGGGAGATGCTGACTGTTTGGAACTGGTTGGATTTGAACTAGGGTTAATACCACGAAAAACCCTAAACTGGTACACTTGTGACACATTTACCCCAAACTATTTTTTTGACCATAAAAAACCCTAAACTGGTACACCTGTGACAATTTTACCCTGAACATACCACAAAAAACCCCAAACTGGTACACATGTGACAATTTTACCCCGAACTAATTTTTAATATTATTTTTTTTTATTTTTTTGAATTTTTTATTTTTTATTTTCTTTTATTTTATTTTTTTTTTCATTTTCAAACTCTGGCCAGTCGCCGATTCGGCGACCGGCCAGAGGCGAAAGCCGGCAAGGGCCGTCCTCGCCTGCCCAGGGCAAGGGCGACCCTCACTCGACTCAGGCGAGGGCGGCCCTCGCCTGCGTTGGGTGAGGGCCGCCCTCCCTCGACGCGGGCGAGGGTCGCCCTCACCGACGCCCTCGCCGGCTCACCCTCGCCCGACGCGGGCGAGGGTCCCCCTCGAGGGCTCACCCTCGCTCGAGCCAGTGAGGGTCGCCCTTGCCGACGCTGGCGAGGGCGGCCCTCGCGCGGCTTACGCCTCTGGCCAGTCGCCGAACCGGCGACCGGCCAAAGTTTGAAAATGAAAAAAGAAAAGAAAAGAAAAGAATAAAATAAATAAAAATTCGAAAAAAATAAAAATAATAATATTAAAATTTTAATTCAGGGTAAAATTGTCATATGTGTACCAGTTTGGGGTTTTTTGTGGTAAGTTCAGGGTAAAATTGTCACAGGTGTACCAGTTTAGGGTTTTTGGTGGTCAAAAAAATAGTTCAGGGTAAAATTGTCACAAATGTACCAGTTTGGGGTTTTTTATGATCAAAAAAATAGTTTGGGGTAAATGTGTCACAAGTGTACCAGTTTAGGGTTTTTCGTGGTATTAACCCTTTGAACTATTGAAAATAAATGGTGAAGATACGGTACTACTTTCTAATCATCTTTTGACCCAATAGAGTGTGCATGTTATAGTCAACCATTTGGGACAGGTGGTCTTTGTATGACCCTTTGTCTTACTAGCGAGCAAGTCTTCGGAGTCTTCTCTAAGCTTTTTCTGAGCTGTAGAATTGAGGCCGTCCTTTGTTAACTACACATGGTTAAATAGGATCGAGTCCACCAAGCAGCTTTTTGATACCATGTACCGCATGAAAAAAGCGCTTTCGTGAACAATAGGTCCACAATCCCGATCTACATTTCCTCGAATTCGTCCTCTTTCCCAGACGAACCGATTCCTATGTTGACTAATTATCATATCAGACATAAATGAAGTAATCATACATCAAAAAATATATATTTGAAATGAAACAGTTTAGTGCCATTCGTCGAAGCTGGAGGCCCAAATGAACCGGTGATATACGCAGCTTTTGAGCCAGATTCGCAGCTCGCACTCGGTGTACATGTAAAGAGACAGAATTAGAATGAATTCACTGTGTTCAACCTTCTAACAGAAACTAGAAGATCTACATCACCTCAACCATATTAGGCAACCGGTCTTTGTATGGCCCTTCGTCGTACAAGCAGAACAAGTCTTCGGAGTCATCTTGAAGCTTCCTTTCAAACGTAAAGATCGACCGCATCCCTTGGCAACTACACAAGGTGGATCCACCGAGCTTACATTCCTAGTTGCTTAAACCGGATTTGTACTTTCAACTTGATCAATCCTGTCATCCTCGTTACCCATGGCGATCAAGTTCACCAAGCAGCTTTTCCGTTACCATGTGTTGCCTGCAAAAAGTGCTTCTGTTCGCCGACTCTTGAGCGTTGCTATCAACAGCGATCCATTGTCATTCTTCTTCTCAGCATCCCTCGTCCACCCGCTCAAAGTTAGTGTGACAGGAGTGAAAGAAGCTTCTTTTTGACAAAAACTGTCAATATGGGGCGCAGAATACCCAAGAATTCAAATTTATGGTAAGTGCAAAATGGGTTTGGAAGTCATGGTCTTAAAAATGCGATCATTAATAAAGGCACAACGTACATTTATACATGAACAAGTATTGCGATCACAATATATTTTCCAAAACCGATACCAAAAATGTGAAAAAAAAACCATAGATGAAATTTACAACGAGGAATTTACGGTTGCAGTAAAATATATACTTCTGCAAATAAAATATTTTCAAAAAGAAATACTAATAATTTTTTTCCATGGCACAACGTCCTTATTTTAGCTGTATTCTTATGTTCTATACACACACATTTCAAAACAAAACTGCGCTACTTTCACAACACCAAAAGCTTTTGCACTGTGGGCCAATCTATTCTACTAAGAAGATGGGCGTTAATATTTTAATTTCACACAAAATTACTTGAAATTGAGAGAATGGTGGCATTCCATTGCTATCATTTATTATGTAGATAATTACAATTATCTATGTTCTAACTGTACGTACGTGCCTATACCTACCATGAAGTGGGTTCATCTCTATCCAATTAATAAGCTACTAAATTTGAAAGTAAGAATCTTTCCATTTTTGAGTGGGATCGGTTGCCCCACTTTTTAATGGGTAGTTCATCCAGCAAGTCCTGTTCTTTGTACAACACTCTCGTCAGCCTCTTGAGCTAGCACTTGACCATTTGTTTTGAATTGCCACTTCTCGGCGTTTAAAAGCACCGCTTTATGGTCTCGACGATGTCCTTAAGAAATTGGAGCTCATCGCTCGTGTTGCATAACGATGAGTGATGGAATCGGCTAGCTTTATGGTGACATTGAGAAACTCTAATTCTACCATTTTCATGGGGCGAAAATTAAACGGTGTCATACGGACTGACATAAAAAAATCATTTTTTGTTAAAAGTACTTGAAAAATCGGTAATAAAATCTAAAAATATTGATATCATGAGAATCATATCACAAACCAATAAATTTGCATATAAAAAAGCTATTTCGATTATCATTCTTTTATGACAATATCATGTATGACAATTGAATTTTTTTCTCCTCGTGCTATCTAAAGATGAACTAAAATAATGCTATGATTTATATAAATATGAATATGAGATGATGTAATTATATTGGCAAAGTCCGGAATATTTGTAACAATTTACACGTTACGTACTTATTTGACAAACAAAAATGTATAAAATGAGCACAATACGAATTATTTTTAACCAAATAATACAAAACGTGTTTTATACATGTATAATACGAGCAATTCATCATAATCTAAGAAAAACGGGGGGCGATATTGCATTGTGACATGTGTAGATAGTATTTTCTATAAATGTTCTTTTGGGAGAGGGATTCTCATGCAAAGTTTTTGATGCATGCAAAAACACTTCTTATCCCTATAATTGTGGTATTGATGAATACCAAAGAATAGAATGGGAGCATAATTTTTTAACCTCTCTCAAAAGAACATTTATAAATAACATTATCCACACATGTCGATCCGATATCGCCCCATAAAGAGTATGGAAGACTCGTGATACATTGCTTCTGTAATATGTAATATATACCGTTTAAAATATCAAAGTTTGACTAATCAGTTTTCTGACATTGCTTCTCATAGCGGGTGTAATGGAAGAGGATTATTTATACGGTCCTCTCCCACCATGTGTCCAGGGATTAACGTTTCCAAATATCCAACCCGGTGTGCCCATCTTCTTCATTTCTTTTTTCCTTTTGTGTCAATTTCTTTCCTTAAATAGTTAATAGATTATATATACAATAAAAAAAAACTCAGTCTTCTTCCAAGATTCCAAATCACGAATTGCGGAGTTAACGAAAATCTGATATATCTCAAAAATTGCTCTCCTTATTTTGCAAATCTTGAATTGAAATTTTTTTAGAAGAAACTACCGCCCCAACCATTTAAATCATACGATTAACAAATATTTCAAACCGTTGAATCTATTTATTTTTTTATATAACTATCCAGTTAGAATATTTCATAATTCATTTCCTATTGGATATGTTAAATTTCTTTATGCAACGCATATTGCAAATAAAAGGATGCGTCTTTGTTTTCTTTAAAAAAAAAAAAGGAGAGTCTTATCTAAACTAATTTTCTTGAAAGAAAAAGTTCCTATCTTTATTTTTTTTTGGGCTAGATAATGAAGAAAAAATAAACAAAGACGTTGAAGAAAGGCAAGAAAAGAGTGGCTACAATAGGAAAATGAAATGAAGGCTCAGTTTGTTTCAAAGAAAATGAATGATTTGAAAAGAATTTTCCAAAAAACAATTGCTTGTGTCGCTTACAAAAATGAATGAACGAAAATATTTTTATTATTAACGAAAATATTTAGATATAAATCATTGTCAATAATGAAAATATATTTCATTAACTAATTATTTCAAGTGATTCAGCGGTCATGTTTAGAAAAATGTTTTCCAATTAATTCATTTTCTATAAAACAAATGGATCTGAAGTTTGCCTACGGCTTCGTTTATTTCACAAAAAATGAATGATTTGGAAAATATTTTCCTAAAAATGATCGCTTACGAGAATGAATGAATGAAAAATATTTTCGTCGTCCACAAAAATGTTTAGGCATAAATTGTTGTCAATCATGGAAAATATGTTCCATTGAAATTACTTTAGGCGATACAATCAATAATTTTTAGGAAAATATTTTTTAATTTTTCATTTTTTGCGAAACAAACGGAGCCTAAGATGTTGAAATTTAAACTCCTCATCAGTTGATAATAAATTGGCTACTTGTTTTGTGATCATAAAACCAGTGACTCAATGTGAACTTTTTTTTTCTTGATCAATCACATTAATAATATAGAGATTAATTATATACAATGGCGTTTGACAGTAACATTTAGATAGATATATGTTCTATCCTAACTTATTTTTTTTAATTGTAGAAGCAGATTTGAGAAAAATTGAAATCATTTACTCGTACTTGGATTTGATTGCAACTATTTCGAGAAAACTATTAGAAAAATATAATAGATAATATCATAAAACACACATGAGTAAATTAATAAAAATTCAAAAGTACAATCATATGTATAACGATATGTTGAAAAATAAAATAAGCAAATTAGTAAATTTATCTTCAATTAAATTGAAAGAAAAAAGAAAAAAAGTAAGAGGGGAAAAATAGCAAAATGATGCTAAAAAACGAGCCTCGCCTTTATTTAAAGCCGTATAAAGAAAATTGAAAATCGAAAAAAATATGGAAAGAATCCAAAAAAGAAAAGAAAAAAAAAGCCAACTGAATTATATGTTGAATGGGACGCACCTTTCACGAGTAATGCTCTTTAAAAGGGAGTAAGCAATTATTATTCACAAAAATTCTTCACGGCATACCTTATGATGTCTTCACATAAAAATAGTGTCGAATAAATTGATATCTCCCTCTTCATGGGATGGACAGAGACGGGACGAGGAGGAAGGCAAGATTTTTCCGTCTCCCAGGTCCAACCGAGCGAAAGACGAACATGGCTTCTTTACTATTTTAAGCAAATATACGGAGAAGCCCCACGTGCCTTCACCATTATTCTCCTCTCTCTGTTCTTGTTCTTTCTTAATTCAGAGCAAAGGATACAGAGAAAGATCTCTCCAGTCAACGCCATTTCGCAGATGATGCGTTGGTACGCGTTCTCTTTTGGAATGCTCTGCAGCTTTCTTTTGTCAACATGCATCGAGATCGCCAGCTAAGTCTCGCTTTGCGGAGCATTTTACGTCGAGCTTGAACATTCGTAGATTGATAGAAGACCTCAGGCCATACCAAAGATGGTAAAAACGTCTAGTTAAAGTGGAATTTCGAGGAAACCATTAACCTTTGACAAATCTTTGACAAATTTACGGTTGCAGTAAAATATATACTTCTGCAAGTAAAATATTTTCAAAAATAAATATTAATAATATTTTTCCATAGCGCAACGTACTTATTTTAGCCATATTCTTCTTCTCTGTACACATACAATTCGAAACAAAATTGCGCTACTTTCACGACACCAAAAGCTTCTGCATCGTGGGCCAATCTATTCTACTAAGAAGATGGGCATTAATATTTTAATTTCACACGAAATTACTTGAAATTGAGAGAATGGTGGAATTTCATCGCTATCATTTATTATGTAGATAATTACAATTGTCTATGTTCTCAATGTGAGCATGGGCCTATACCTACCATGAAGTGGGTTCATCTCTATCCAATTAATAAGCTACTAAATTTGAAAGTAAGAATCTTTCCATTTTTGAGTGGGATCGGCTGCCCCACTTTTTAATAGGTAGTTCATCGAGCAAGCCCTTTACTTTGTGCAACACTCTCGTCAGCCTCTTGAGCTAGCACTTGACCATTGGTTTTGAATTGCCACTTCTCGGCGTTTAAAAGCACCGCTTTATGGTCTCGACGATGTCCTTAAAGAATTTGGAGCTCATCGCTCGTGTTGCATAACGGTGAGTGATGGAATGGGCTAGCTTCTCCGCCGTCTCCGCCAGAATGCCACCACCTCCTCCTCCTCGCTCCTCCTCCGTCTTCGTCTCCTCCAAATCTCTCTCCCTCCTCCTCCCCCACAAGTCCTTCCCTTTCCCCTCCAGACCCGCCAGGCCCTTCTCTTCCTCTCCCCTCCGCATGTCCAGCTCCCTCCCCAACCCCGTCCCCAAGACCTCCGTCGCCGCCGCTGCCATCACCGTCCCCCCTTCCTTCCCCAAGGCCTTTGCTTCCCGACGAGCCCCCTATGAGCCCCGCAAAGGGTCCGATGTCCTCGTGGAGGCCCTGGAGCGCCAGGGTGTTACCAAAGTCTTCGCCTACCCCGGCGGCGCCTCCATGGAGATCCACCAGTCCCTCACCCGCTCCAGCGTCATCGAGAACATCCTCCCCCGCCACGAGCAGGGCAGCATTTTCGCCGCCGAGGGCTACGCCCGCGCCTCCGGCCTCCCCGGCGTCTGCATCGCCACCTCCGGCCCCGGTGCCACCAACCTCGTCACTGGCCTCGCCGACGCCATGCTCGACAGCATCCCCATTGTCGCCATCACCGGCCAGGTTCCATCCATGACCCGTACTTTGTTTTGCTGCCGTTCTAGTCGCGCATATCTTCACTGTTTCATTTGATAGCTCACGAGCTATGCCTGTTTAGCCCATTAGCCCGTATCTTTGAGATCTGGACTCATAGGGTGTAAGTTTTGAAGCTGCGGATTTTCATTTCGTTCGTTTCCCACCATTTTGACGAGAGAACGATTTGTTCGATTTTTAGGTGCCCCGAAGAATGATTGGTACGGGTGCGTTTCAAGAGATCCCCATCGTCGAGGTCACCCGGTCTATAACGAAGGACAACTATCTGGTTCTTGACGTGAAAGATATACCGAGGGTAGTCAGGGAGGCATTCTATTTAGCGACTTCAGGGAGGCCAGGTCCGGTTCACATTGATATACCCAAGGATATACAGCAGCAGCTCGTGGTTCCAAACTGGGACAAGCCTGTGAGGTTGTCGGGATATCTAATATTAGGATTAACTTTACCAGATAAAGAAGTTATCTCAATGAACCAAATACCTTTAAGCTTTAAGCAAATTTACCCCATTTTACCCAAAAGAAAATACCCCTAAAAAATTACCCCTGCCACGACGGGGAAACGTTGGAAGAGATCGTATAGTTGCTTGGTACATTCAAGAGTCATACATTTCTTTTTCCATATTGCACGTGGATTGCACGAGTATAGCACGTGCATTGCTCAAGCGTTACTTAATTTCGGATATCATCTTCTTCTTTTTTTTCCTTTTTTAGTCAAGCAAGTTAATTTTGGATAGTGTACATTGCATTTAGTACGTATTTCTCATCATTATTATCTAATAATCATATATATTTATAAAAAATTGTTAAAAAAGGGAGTATTTTTTTTTATGTTTTCAATTTCTTATATATGGTTACAATTTAAGTGCGAACATTTTAATGATAAATAAGATTTTCTTATTAATTTTTTATGAATTTTGGCACTTCCTCCACCCTACCTGGTCCCTCTGGCATATGTTCATTTGTGCTATTAGATCGGCCTGGTTGATTAGCTACAATCTTTATCATGTAACATCGGTAGCCCTACAAGTAAACAAAATGAAATAGATTTAATAGACTGAAGTAGCCTCAGTGTTTCTCTTGCTTCTCACTTCTCACTAAGGATATTCTTGTGTAAAAGCAAAGACAATGCAAGCAACTTGAGTTGAGTCTAGAATTGTTGTTCCATTGATTTGCTCTTTACACAGTCAGGGATCAGCAATGCTTCATTATTCGCTCCTCACCGCAACCTCAGTCCTTTGCATCTCCAAATCATTTGTTGCGGTCCTCCTGAATCTATTGAACAGCTATCCGATCTCATCCAACATTTTTCCTTCATCTTGGGCATGATGATATAAAATACCAAACAACCGACAATGGTGATCCCCGAACAAAAAGGCAGCCCCATTGAGGGTGATCACTTTGAACATCAATAAGTACGTGGATGATAATACTATGCTTACCCCTATTTAAAGCAGAGGCCGATTGTGTACGCCTGCGCACGCAACCTCAATGGAACGATCTCCATGCAGTACACATCCGTGATCGGCCCCAACTCGATCAAGAAGAAGGGGACATAAAAAATCACCGAGCCTTTGGCCATGTCCACTGCCCACGAGAGCTTCAAGCTGAGGGACACTCCAAGGGACATGAGCGACGAGAACACCCCCACCCATGCTGCTTAGCAACAATGGCCACCGCCCGACCCAATCAACAAGCAATCAACAAGCAAGCTGGCAAGAAGTTTCACCATTATCTTCACTATGTCAACCACAATATTCGTGACAAGCTTTTCGGCAGACGTGGTGATGCGTACCCTCTCAAAAACCTTAGGCTAAAAAGCGCCAGGGTGTCGATGTCACGTGCCTGTTGGACGACCTGCTTTCCAACAGCACATAGGAGCATATGCCAAGGGATCAGGTCGGGTGGAGGAAATCCCACCATATGCCGGTGTTCCGCAACGGTTGATTCATTGGTGTTTTAAGCTTGCAAAGGAAACATAAGTACTATCAACAAATTGATGACATAACAAGCATTTATTGCAATCAAAATTATCTAACTACATCGAAAAAAAATAGAAGCCACGAAGAAGGGTGCATAGGTCTTCCTCTCAAATACACGTGCAATCCACGTGCAACGCACGTGCTATACTCGTGCAATCCACGTGTATAGAAAAGAAACGTATAAATCCTTCTTATCTTCGTAATTAATTGATTTATATGAGAAAAGTTCATATCTATAGTATATTAGATACCTACGCAAATAAGAAGAATGCTATCCAACACCGTGCTAACCCACCAACAAAAAAAGGTTGGACTTACCACAGAGTGCGCATTTTATGAGCCATGTTGAAAAGAGTATATATGTGGGGAAGAAAGCAATAGCGCCACTTCAGTGCCGGGCAACAGACTTCCTCACACTGGTGCAAGAGAGACAAAAAAGAAAGTAAAAGATCAGTTCTGTAAGATCTTCCAATGGAACTAATGAATTTACAAAATAAGCGCCAATGATAATTAGAGGTATCTATACATTCCAGCAATATGAAGGTAGAGAATCTAATACTAGATAGTCGGCATGCTAAATTAGTCATGATTTCACATACTTTACATGGATGGGAGGACCAGAGGTTCTCTAAAGAATGAGAGACATGATTTATTTCACATCTTTCATAGCGATTTAAGAAATTTCGGATCTTTCTAACTACAGGTCTATCGGTAAGAGACGAGCGAAACCTTTTCTTTCAAAACACTGGGAGCAAGGTCAGCTGACAGAAGTGCTGCACATTAGAGAGAATTTAATTTGAATGAGTGAAATAAATATCATCAGGAAAAAGTCCCTGAAAAAGACATGAGCCCGTCACCAAGAAAAGGATTACGGACCTCCTCACCAAATGACCGAGGTTCATGGTCATCCGCGTCCATTTCAGAGTGCCCACGACAGAATGGAAACATTGCACCTATACCCATTCACCTTCCAAAAAGCTTGGGTGTTGCATTTCCTGCGAATCCACCAATATCAGGTCCTGAAAGTGGTTGACCACTGAGACCCAGAACAAAATTAAGAATAGTCAGGACAGATGATCTAATAAAGGAATATCCATTATGTGAATTAATCATAAAGACACCGCATCAAATTTGTCGATGGGAGTCCAAAATATGTGCATAAAAGCTAGGAACTTTGGGTTGTCCAGGACCCACCAAAGCACTAAAGCTAGGATCTTTTACAAAATGGATTCATTAGGGCTTAATATTGATTGTCGAACTACCTCGGTATGCGTTGTTAGCTGATCCGCCACCCACCACACGGCGCGGTTTTTCTTGTGGTGTTTTAGGGGATCGTCGGTGCCGGGCTGTGCTTTACTCTAATCGCCTGGTGCGTGAGGATGAGAGGACCGGTCTTCGTGTCGGTTTTTAATCCTTTGATGTTGGTGATCGTGGCCTTGGCGGGGTCTATGGTGTTGGATGAAAAATTGCACCTAGGAAGGTAAGTATATATACATATGTTTTTAAAGCATTCGATCCTTTCGAATCACTTAACACGGGATATTTGAAATTCTTGCTTCGTTTCGATGGTAGCATTCTAGGGTCAGGGCTCATAGTACTTGGTCTCTATGTGGTGCTATGGGGCAAAAGAATGGAGAATAAGAAGATGAATCAGTTAGTGCCATCGAGCAGCCCCAGTGAATCTGAATCCATTGAGATCGCTGTCGCTTCTCCCAACAAGAACGACGTTAAGGAGGGCGACGATGTTCAAGAGTTGGCTCAAATGGAGAGCGAAGTGATCCAAGAAAGTTTTGAAGGGAAAAGACGCGGAGGAGGAGAACAAGCTCAAGGAGCAACCGACCTTGGATTACCGTACCATGTTTATTGTGCCTAATATAGGAGAAAATATTCGTTGGTTGCATATCATCACATTATCGTCCTACGTGGCATGTGTGAATCATTCAAAATTCGACACGTGTGTGATGACATGGAATTAAAAAGGTGGATTCAGAATCTCTCTTTCTTTTTTCTCTCTCCTCTGAAGAAGATTGACATACGCAACATTAATTGCCTTCTCTCTCTAGCCTTTTGTAAAAGAACTCTGTTCCAGATGAGGAGGCCCTTCTTCTCTTTCTCAAATTTCAAATTTCACTCCGTCTCTCTGCGTCCGAAGACACTCTCTCGCCTTCGACTCCGGCTCCGGCTCCGGCACGTTGCCTTCGCCGTCGCCACCATGAGCCCCATTGTTGCTGGGTTTGAAGCTCGTATCCGCCTCCGGCACTTCGGCTCAAATCCGCATCCGGAACGTTGTGACTCTTTTTCTCGTGGGTTTTGGCTTCCAAAACTAGGTGTAACTTCTCCTTCAAAACCATGGAATCTTGCACTCCATGGATGAGTCCTTCAGGCTCTTGGTGTTGCATTTCGGGATTTCTTGAGGTTTCGCAGGCTTGTGAGGGAATATCTCGTTTTTTTTTCTTTTTTATAAGGATATAAAAAGTTTGCTTCTGTATGCGGGCATTTGGCCTTCTTGGGAGCTCAAAAATTGTGTCTTTATTGGCAAAATCAAGAAGTAGATTTGTTTTTGAGAGGGAATGAAGATTCGTAGTAGTGAACCGAATCGAGTTAGTGTTTTTCAGACTCGGCTCAACAAGTAGCCCGCGGTCAAACTTTGACCCGCCCACACGTGTCGGACCCAATCCGAACGGCGGCCCCCGCCCGAGGATTCAGCACAGGCGGCTTCGCATCCACCGAAGTGGCAGCCTCGCAATTCTCAGCACAGGGCGTGGGGAAAATCGTCACTCCGGCGGACCCCTATAAAAGCTCCACCTCTCCTTCCTCCGCTCGCGTCTCCTCCATCCACACTACTGGAAAAGGAAAGCTAAGCAAGAAGCAAGAAGAAGATGGCGACGAAGACGGCGGAGATACTGCTCGCGGCGCTGATCTTGACGGCGATCTTCTCGCGGATGGACGTCGCCGTCGAGTCCGCCGCAGCAGATTGCTACGACGCTTGCTCCACCGCGTGCGTCCAACCCGACAGTTAGTAGCTTTCGATTTCTGTGTGTTTTTTTCCTCCCTTCCTTCGTCGGTCGGATTTCTGGAAGGATATGGCGAGTAATCGCTGCTCTTTTCGCCGACTGTGCAGCGAGGCTGATGGCGCGGTGCGACCGCAAGTGCCAGATCGAGTGCGAACCAGGTGCGCGTGCGTGTCTCTCTCTCTCTCTATCTCTAGCGTTTTGTTGCATGTTTCGACGTTTCCAATTGTGCCCCGGACGAGTGAATTTGCTGTCATTTTAGCCCCGAATGTGTGAATCCGGTTTGATTTTAGTCCTCGTGGCATCCGGCGGTCTTCTGATGAACATGTGTTCCGGACGGACTGCGGGTTTTGATAGTTCTGAGTTTCCGGCGAGGGCGATGAAAAAACTATTCCGCTTGCCGTCGGAAAATTCGTACTTGATGCCGGAGAAAAATCGACAGTAAGGTCGGTCTTAGGTGTCGCGAATGACATTTGGCCATATATTTGTTGCTGGTGATCTTAAGGTACCAAGCCTTTGGGAAGCATAGAAGTTTACCACTCTGGTCCTTAATTCTAGGGACGGGCACAGGAATTGGACCAACCCGGGAACCGGATCCAAAAAGTCGATTTCTAGGTGGTTCTAGTTTCATTTGGAATCAGGAGTTATAGGACCAGTTACCGATTTTAGGTGCGGAATTGGAACCGCTTAGATCGGTACGTTTTTCTTTGTTTTCTTTTTATTTTCTTTTCTCTTTAACAGTAAAGAAAAGGAAATTGCTGAAAACCCGAGATTGATCGGTCCAGTCCGGTTCCCGGTTTTAGGATGAAAGAGGCTCGATCCAAGAACGGATCACCCCTACTTAAATCCTATTTTATTTGTATTAGGCAAGAAGATGATAGCAGGATTAGCAATTTAGCACTTAATACTTGTCTTGATGAACTGGGTAACATAGATAATCATGTAAACATCCCCGGGTTTGATTAATTGCGTTCTCTTGCTCGACTAATCTTGAATTTTGTCGTTCAATATCATGGGAAAGTCTATATATGAAAGGTTGAGTCCTTATTATGCTGGTTAATATCACAAAAAACTCCAAACCGGTATACCTGTGATAAATTTACCTAAAATTATTTTTTTGACCACAAAAAATCCCAAATTAGTACACCTATAACAATTTTACCCTGAACTATTTTTTTTACCGTAAAAAATCAACACTAGTACACTTATGACAATTTACCCTCGAATTAATTTTTTGACCATCAAAAGCCCTAAACTGGTATATATGTGACAAATTTACCCTCTGTTAGTTTCCGTTAAATTTTACTATTAAATTGCTAAGTTTAATGACATGTGATAATTGACAAGTATACCGGTTTTTGGTTTTACCCCTTTGTTTGTTACAAGTTTACTAATTTGTGATTTTTCATGATATTAATCCAATTTAATGAATACTAATGAAGGGTAAATTTGTCACAAATATATTAGTTTGGGGTTTTTAGTGATCAAAAAATTAGTTCATGATAAAATTATCACAGGCGTACCAGTTTGGGGTTTTTGGTAGTCAAAAACTTAGTTCGGTAGTAAAAAATTTAGTTCAAGGTAAATTTGTCACGGGTGTACCAGTTTGAGATTTTTTTGTGGTAAAAAAAATAGTTCAAAGTAAAATTATCACAAATATGTTGATTTGAGATTTTTCATGGTATTAATCTTTATTATTTATTCTTTTTTTTTTTGCCTTACGTGCAGGCCTTTTGGCAATGGGGGGAAATGTCGACTGAAATCATTCTGTTCGACCGCCGATGAACAACCAATCGGCAACCTACACCAATCGGAGCCGTAATCTTTCATGTATGCTAGTAAACAATGAATTATGTACTGTGGCTATACGTGAACGGGATATTGCACTACGTACTTATACGTAAACTTGATTTCGAGAGTTTTCCTTTTATGTAATTAGGGGATTTCTTTTAATTTCCATATTTTACATATTCGCTTGTAATATGCGCGAATTTTTACTTCTGCTCACAGGAAAAAAAATTTATGGACGATATTAATTAGATGAGTGCAGGAAAAAACAACCCCTTGACATGGCGGTAAACACAAATATCATATATATTTGTTGGGTTGGTCCGTTTCGCGGAGTTGTTTCTAGAAAATTACATTTTCTAGTTTCTTTTTTCTTTTGTACTATTAGGTTATCAAACTAAGTAATGAGTTTTTTTTTTCGCTAAAACAAACTAAGTAATGAGTTAATGACCTAGAACTACGAACGATTATAATTCAAGACTCCGTTTATTTCGCAAAAATTGAATGATTTATAAAAGTTATTTAAAAAAATAATCGTTTTTATCGTTTGAACTAATTAGTCAATGAAAAATAGTTTTATCTTCAATAGCAATTTATGTTTAAAGATTTTTGTGAATAATGAAAATATTTATCGTTCATTCATCTTTGTAAGCAATACAAATGATCATTTTTCGAAAAATATTTTTTAAATTATTTATTTTTCACAAAACATACAAAGCCCAAAATTCATGGGAATGAATATGATTTGTTTTTTCACGTGAGTAGTTCCGAATATGTTTATATATATGAATGTGACATAAGAACACCATCACAGTTATAGTACAAAGTGAAATTTATTGAAACGAGAAGGGAAAAAGTCACAAAATATCTCAAATTATTTTCACCTTGCACTATCTCAAACTATGCTCATATTTACCTTAAACTTTTTATCGTAACATAAAAAATCTCAAACTTGTACCTACATAACACATTTGCCATTTGTTATTGTTTCGTTAGATGATTTTTAAATCAAAATAACGTAATTTTTATTTCACATAAATCACGTGACCACACATGTCAACACTATTTGCTGTCTAGCATTCATGCAGATTTTTATTGACTATTATTGACAAAATTTCGACGAAGAATAAATGTGTCGCATAGGTATAACTTTATGATTTTTGGTGTTATAGAAAAAGATTTAGAGTAAATGTGTCGTGGTGAGCATAATTTATGATTTTTTGTAGCCTTTGCGCTAATGAGAATGTCAAATTGATTGGACGAATTTGTATAATAGGTATCACATTTTAATAGTTTGTATTGATTTGACAATTTCATTAGGCCTTCTTTTGAAGGACAATAAAGAGACTAATTTTCTTTTCTTTTCTTTTAACAAAAACAAGTACATGGACTAACATTTAGCATCGCCAAAATGCAAGGATCGAAGTGTAAAATTGCATTAAAAGGCTTGCACAAGTAAGGATCGCAAAAACTAAAATTATGACAAAATAAAACATGTGGACCAGAATTGAACTCTCTGAAAAACATAGGGATCAAAAGTATGATTAATCAAAGATAAAAGAGAAAAACACATAAAATCGCATGGCTCCCTAAGTCGTTGACCTGTCTCGGAAGAAAACTAATTGATTGCTCATGCCTTTCAGCACGATTGGAATATTGGTAAGTGTAATAATTCTAATTACTTTTTCTTCACTTAATAATTATTTTTGCATTGAAATTATATTTTGAAAAAAAATGAAAGGAAATATACAACTAAGAATGCACAATTGATCATTTTGTACATAATCTTTGTAGTATTTATACGAAGTAATTTTATTTTCTCTTAAATGAGTGAAAATACATTTTTTTCGTAATGTTTTATGTTATTTTGAAAGAATATTTCTTGATACCAAGGATGCGATTCATTTTGTCCCTGAACTTTTAATTTATTTAATGTAATTTTTGAATTTTGGTCCAATTTCAATATAGTCCCAAAACTTTTAAATGTTTTAGTATAGTTTATGGACCACTTTAAATAAATTAAAGATTTATGGATGATGTTATATATTGGGTCAAAGTTCATAGATTATATTACATAAATTAAAAATTTAGGTATGACATTATATATTAGATCAAAGTTCATGGACCATACGCACTATCATCCCTTAAATCTATAGAAAAATTGCAAGTTGCGGGTAGGAGTGCAACGGCGCTCGCCCCTTTTTTAGGAGGTCTCCAAAACGTCGCCGTTCCCAAGTTTCATGCGAATTTGATTTGAAAGGCGATTTTGGCCCCCTAAGGCGGTCTCCGTTCGCGCCTCAAAGACGACGCCACCACGGTCTCCTTCATTTCCACAGCCCCTCTCTCTCTCTCTCTCTTCAATCTCTCTCTAGCTCGTTCGACAATGGCGTCGGACGCAGTCCAATCCGCCCTCCTCTCCAAGCTCGAAGCCTCGCTCGCCTCCCATTCCTCGGACGACATCCACTCCCTCTTCTCCGATCACCTCCGCCCGTTCTCGGACCTCGCCGTCGTCGCCGCCGCCGCCGCCGCGAAGCCCAAGAAGTCCTCGAAATCCGCCAGCGGCGGCGGCGGCAACAACCAGCAGGGGTCGATTCGGTCTCTGGCGAAGCAATACCTCTCGTTCCTCAACCGCTCTCTCTCCCTCCTGCCGAAGCTCCTCTCGGCTCCCCGCCCCGACCAGTCACGCCTCTTCGAGACCTACGGGCTGTGCCTCGACTTCTTGGGCGCGCTCTCCTCTCAATTGGCGTGCAAGCCCTACTCGGTCCACGTCCAGAGGTCGAGGTACGTGCACTGCTTCGAGTCCTGCGGGCTGTACGGGGACGCGGCGAGCGAGGGGTTCAGGTTGCTGGAGAGTCTGCGCGGGATTGATTTCGGCGGCGGCGGTGGGCGGGCAAGAGGGAAAGGTGGATTGTTGCCGCCAGCGGTGAAGCCGGCAAGCGAGGATAGGGAATTTGCGGTTTTGGTGGTGGAGATGGTGGTGACGACTGTGAAGTGTGTGGCGATGGGGCAAAGTAAGGACGCTCGTGATTACTCGAAGTTGCTCGGGTTGGTGGATGAGGTCCGGCCGTGGTTCGGGTTCGTGCACTTTCTTTGTAGTTTAGAGCAGCATCTTTTTCCCCCCTGTTTATTGGCTGCTCCATTGTTACGCTCATGGGTTTCTGATATTGAATTGCTAGGGTCTTGGATGCAAATACGCATGACAAATTGCAGAGAGCGCTTGTTACTTACCTGGGGAAATGTACTGTCTTTATGGTTGGTGAGTTAAGCAGTTTTGATGGGGATTTTGTGCGTTCATTCTGTACAGCAACTTTGATTGAGTATGGGAAGTCATCAATGAAAGATGAAATATTCAAGGTGAAGTAAATTTAAATCTTGCCTCCTTTGGCCAAGAAGGATGTGTAATTGTTTCTAATGGGTAGTTGCTTTTTGCAGTTTGCTCGCAGGATATGTTCCATATTAATTTCATTATCTGACGAAAGAACATCCCTCATATTTGATGTACTAACTTGTTTATTAGAATCAAGTGGCCGTGATGGAAAGGTAAGTCTTTCAGAATTGCATTTGAGTTTTCTTGAAAAATGTATATACATTCAAGTAAGGAAACGTGAAAGGGGACACTAACGAATTTACATATGAATTTTATGGGTACTCATAGCATTTCGCTCACTAAGTCCATCTAATGTTAACTTTCATGTACATGGTAGTAATTGGGGGTTTAATTGGAGAAATAGAAATTAAAATCTTGGAACTAAGATTAGTTACTTTTGTTAGAGTTATAAATGCATTTAACAGGTAGTATTTTTATGAGAGAAAAATATAGGTTTACAACGGAAGAAAGAATCAAAATTGCAGTCAAGAATCAAAATTGCAGTGGACTTCACTTTGTGAGCCATGCTGATGAGTGTAACTAGGTAATCAAGACTTTGAGAGTGGAAAAGATTAGCTTGGGTATTATAGTTTTTTCCTCCCTTTTATATTTTTTATGAATATTTCTTTGTTTAAGAGTTACTGTAACTGTAGAAGTCCATGAAAGATCAAATACGCTTAGACAATGAGGTGGCAAAGCAAAGTCCAATCTTGTGATTGACAATGCAGATTTGTTTTTTCCTCCTCCTCCTCTTCTTTGTCTTCTTCTTTTTTTTTGGGGGGGGGATGGTGTCAAGTAGATGAAATTTTCTAGATATTGTTCTGACTAAACCTCATCCAATGGTAAGGGCGAGCAAACAGTAAGAGTTGAAAGAATGAAGTAAGTTAATTCTGATTCTTCATTTGTAGATAACCCAATTGTGCGGACATGTGTTGGATTGGATGCCTTGAATGCCAATGGATAGTTTTCTTGGGCTTTAGGTTCAGTTATTATGTGCAGTTTTTGAACAAGTGATCCCTTGGCTAACAATAAGAAAGGGATGTCACAAACTGGGCAAAGAAGAAATGCATCAGAAATAACAGCTGAAAGGAAATAAGAGAGCACAATGCATGAACTAACAAAGGCTAACCAAACTGAAAAGCAGCAAGTGAATAGCGTTATTTAAAATAAAGCTCTTCAACGCTGGATAACTCAATTTCAAACCTTCCGAAATCCTATTGCGCCTTGAAGCCCTAAGTTCCACTAAATAAAGCCAGCTCATACTTTTAAACCTAATATCAGAAGCTGCAAGTTGTATATCAGGAGTGCACAAGAATTCCCTAACCCCCCTGTAGCGCGTTTGCCTGTTCCATAATCATGTGCTTTTACTTGATGTAAATATCGATTTATGAAGTGAGAACCGATTATGTCTTGTCATTATTCTTAAGGTAGGTTGATCATGTCCCCTTACACGTGACGAAAGTGTATAAATGTTGCAGTGCTGCATTATACTGACTTGAGCATTAAGTGTAGCCTATCATCTCATAGAGCATTGCAACTCTGTAATGTTCTTTTAGTGAGCTCTACTTACAGATTGAGTTGTTAACCAAGATATTCTTTCCGCAGATTGAGAAAGGTGATGCTGGAGCAGAGATCATGGCACTTGTTTCTTATTGTGCCAATAGATGTCGAGATGTGACCACCAGTTTCTGTTGTAAATTTTCTGTATATTTAAGGGACATAGCTACTAAAAAGGTATCTCCTTGACATAGCTTTTCTCATCTGGCAGTTGCACTTGCTTCATTGTATTCACCATTGCTTTCGGAAGTTTCCTGCCGTGCTGATGGTGATTCATTATAAATGGCAGGTTTCAATGCCAGTTAGTTTGATTTTGAAGCTTTATGCTCTTGGTTTGTATATACTCGATGGCAAAGTTAAACCAAAAGATGGTGGTTCGAGAACTTCCAAAGTTGAGGAAGATGGCTCTACAATGTCAACAATCTCAGGCAATGGGGATAGACTCTACTCTTTACCATCTTTATTCAGTTTATTGAGAAGTTACTTCCTCATCGAGTCCAAAAGAAATTATTCATCATCCAATGATCTATCTGAGGATTCTTTTAGCCATACATGTTCAAGGATGGATCTTGACTTTGGCACTTCTATATCCTTCCGGGAGAGAGGCGACGAGACTTATTTTATGTCTTACTTAAGTGCATTGAAATTTTTGTGTCAACTGCTTGCTGAATTGATAAACTCAGAAAGGACACACATAATTGCTGGAAGTGATGTGGATTCTGCTTCTCTCCAGTTCTGTGCCATTCAGGATGCTTGCAATCATTTCTTGGATGTTTTTGTTTTCTTTAAAAGGTATGTAAATCTTGCTTTTACCATCTGAAACATGGGTGTGAAGTTCCTCAGTGATTATTCTTGCCTTAGCTTTTTGATTTCTTCAAAGCTTAGAGTGTCACAAAATGACAGATTGTTAAGTTGCAAAAGAATTAGTAGTACCATAGATGAGTTCCGGACTATGGAGATAGCATTTACAGCACACATTGAACTTTTGTCTGCATTACTTATGGAGTCATGGATCCATTTTTATCTTCTCTGTATTCTTGCTTTCATTGTGTCACGATGGATTACTTGTTGACAAGAACTCGTCCATTAAAGCCAGTTGTTTGATGTACCTTTCGCTGTTCTGCTTTAGTGGATTTGTAGTAGCAGGTCAGATCACTGTAGGAGATGATTTATGATCTTTGTCTTTGTATTTTTAGTACTGTCTTTCAAGTCTAGTACATCAAACTTTCATAAAAGGGGGCCTTTGACGGTTGAGGGTTTTGTCTGCAGTAGCAAATATGGGAAGGATAGAGATAGATATGAAGAATACAGTAAGGCAGTACCAGCAATATTGGTGGCTGCTTTCACTCTCTGTTTTGTGACAAAGCTCAACTTGCAGGTTATGCCTTTCCCACGTAATGCTGCCATTCCATTTCTTTGCGATTCATGCTGCTTCTTGGTCCAACATATTGTCATTATACATGTGGCAATGGGATTGACACGTTTTCTCTTTCTTAGCAGGAGAATATCCACTTGATAGATTATGTCATTGCAAGTGAATGGGTTCAACCTCAGTGGCTGAAATTTTTGTTTGCCTCACTTTATAATCTCAGCATCATCCTTTACAGGAATAAGCAAGTAGAAGAGGTCAGTGGAAAGATATCTTTGAGAAATTGATAGCTGAAAATGATAATTTACTTGCTTTGCCCATAACGTGTTGAAATGCGATAGAGCAAGGAGCACATAATTTCTATATGACAATGAGGTTGTCTTATTATAATGATTTTATCCCTCGACTTCATAATTACTCATCCTCTTTCCAAAAAAAGTAAAATATGTGATTCTGACTCGTCTGGAAGTTATTGTTTTCTTTTTAATCTTGAGTTGAGGAACCTTCATTTTGGAACCATCTTAAAGGCAATAAGTGCCCTTAAAGTTGCTCATTAGTAGAAATATGTAATGTGAGAGGAGCCAAGGTGTCTGTATTTAACAACAAAGACATCAATTTTTGAGGTAGACATATTAACAAAGCATCTTATCGTTCAATCAACTCTCAAAGTTTGTCGAGCATAATGCATTAATTGGTTGTGCAGAAGCTAATTGTGAATGAAACTGGCTAAGGGCAATGATGTTATGATGAGTAACGAGTTTACAAGTTGAGCAGTTATGCCAATGTTCTTTTGTTTAATGATCACTTCTGTAAACTTTGTATGGCTTTTTCATAAGCAGCTAAAAAGACATGGAAAGAAACTCCAGTTTATTGTCAGTTAATATCTCTGTCTTGCTGCTAGTGTGTCTGCTAAATTTGTTTGAATTGCGGTGATGTTGTGATGATATTATAGTTGATTTATAAATCTAAATGATCGACATGCTGATTTGTCCACTGAGTTTCGTTGGGGTCCTCGCGTGAGTTACATTTATAACAAGTTGGGAACATGTAGCAAATATACTCCTACTTGAGGGTGAGTGCTGAGGAGCTCAGTATAGGTGTTTATAGTGGCATATTTTGTTAATAGTCAGTCTGTGTACATTATAAATAGAAAAGGGTCCCAAACATAGTTTAAATTTCTCATTTGTTCTTCTACTTTCAAAGGAGCAATGTGACAAAGGATGGTAATCATGATCATACATTGAATCGAATATGAAAGGCTATTGTGTTTACAGCTTTTTTCCTGTTGCATGCACGTGGAATGTCGCTAATTATTTTCAGATATAGGTCACTTTTAAGATAAATTTTCTGTTTAACCCTTACGAACGTGCAGAAAAGTTTAAAAGTATACAGTGTTGCTGTGTTGCTTGTCCTGACAGTTGGTGGTTTGACACATGGATGGGCCATACTCACAATAGATGCCTCAGCACAATCTTATGAGCCTAAGTTTGATCTGATTTAGTTGACTGATAGAGATCAAATCACCTTGAAATAAAATGAGATTGAGCTTGGGTCCACGGGGTATTACTTAATTGAGAAAAGGTTTTCTTTTGTTCTCAGAGGAGTTCTATTTATGGAATTTTTCTTCTTCTCACAGGCTTCTAAGGCACTGAAACTGTCATGTAGAGCTTCATGGACATACATTATGCATAATTGCCGGTCGCTTGGACAGAATCCTAGTGAGCTCGTTGGTTTGACTAGAGATGCCGTTAACGATATTAACGAGGCGTGTGCGAGAAGTGCTTTTTATTTGGATGTTCTCCACCAATGTGGCGGCAATAAGGTTAATAGAGAATGTATAGGTGCCCTCAAAAATTGGTTAGTGGCTATGGACTTGGTTCGTGGATTGCCAGGTCCTCTGCCTTTGGTGAAGCAGTGGGTTAAGGTGAAGTGCTGAGAACTTTCTGCTATTTCCTAAGTTGTTTCTATTGTGACTTTTGGTTGTGTTTCAGATCCAGTGTAAACAACACAGACATGCAGATGCTGGGGATAGTCTGCCAATTTTATACCAATTGCTCTCATCCTGCGTAGAAATTCCAAAAGCAACTCTTGCCATAATATCATAGCAGGTTTGACCTTATATTGATACTTTTTGGGAAGAAAATCCTAGTTTCTCTACCACCGTGCATGAGTATGTGTATTTTTCACAAGTGTTTTGACATGAGCCTTGTGCTTTATAATGAATTGAGGATGGTCATGGCCAGGTGGCTGGGTGGCGTGCCACATTTTTTGGACTACTAATAGTACTCGTCTTTCCTTCTAATGTGGTTAGGAGCTCCTTGCATACGAGGAAATAAATTCCTCAAATCCAGAGCTATGCAGTAGAATGCAAATGAAAATCATAGACGTGCTTTTGCAAGAAATTTACTTTGCAAAAGCTAGCTGTTTCCAGAAGGCAAGACTTTTAATAAAAAAAGGGAGGATTCTAAAATGCCGTGGAAGGGAAGGGTTAAACGGCTGCATTCAGTGTTTGTCTGAAGCAATATCCACAATAGTGAGTATTCTCACTATACTTCCTCGTTCATACTAGAAGATGCATTCAGGTTGAATGGATTCGTGTCTTTTTCTTTCTAAGATGGATTGACGATTTAACAAGTGACTCGGCACAGGATTGTGTCAGTAAATCATCATCATGCTCTGCTGTCTCGGAACGTTATGTATTAGCCTCTGCATATTCTCTGCGTGCTCTCTGTACTCAGGAAGCTGAACCGAAATCAAAGGTGCAAATGCATGGAAGGCTAGTCCCTTGTTTTGAGCGCTTTATTTCTAGCTGTGCATGCCCCAATCATACTCTCTTTAACAATCCTTTTGTTTATTTTCTGTTGGCTTGTTTAAAAAGCAGGGAATACTTGAGGATATTAATGCAGCACTGAACCTCTGGTTAAGTATCAAGAATTCGGACAGTTGCTCTTTGGATGAAGATGACAGTGTGTTAGCGGAAATATCACTGCCATTATTATATAATATTATCGATATTTTGTCATTGAAGGTATTTTGAAGTTGTACATGCTCTAAGGGAGGAACTACCGCGAATGATTTTCATTATTCTTTGTTTATTTGTTTATTTTGATGTGGCATTTCTGGTATGCATTTCCAGGGGTGCTCTTCATTCAGCCATAAAGTATTTAAGCTGATAATTGGATATTTTGATTCGAAGAATTTAGCGCCACAAAAGTACTTGACCCTCTTATGGGAGTCCAGAAGGATGAGTCATGCCCTTTGCTTCTCACCCATAAGTGAGGCATTCACAACAGTCCTTTCAGAACACCATGGTGAAATCTTCAATTCTATGGATCATTGGATGTGTTGTCTTAAGAAATCACCACCATTGTTAGTAGGGTTTCAGAATATTCTCTCATTGTTACTACCGCCCTATTGCAAGGAATCTTCTCGTGAAATTAGCCCGGAACCATATATTGGAGGTGATCGAGTTAAGGAGGCAGCCATTGGACTTATTTCAAGTGTAAAGTCCTCACAAGTAGTTGAATGGAACTTTATTTCCATATAGTTTGATCATTTTAAATTTTTTTATTTGGACTTCCCTTGTAGGTCCCTCTATCAACTCGTGCCGTGTACTTAGCTGGATTTCTTTGTTACGATCTGTCTGAAAGAATGATCTTGAGTGGTCACTTACATGAGGTAATGGTTAAGTAGGTTCGATCAAGAGTGTGGGTGTGTGTATGTATATGTATACATATATGTATATATGTTAAGGAATATGCTATAAAACATTGTTGACACGTTTCCTAACAGTTTAAGCTTTTATGAGAAAAGGTTTGCCTATCATGGTATCAGAGCACAGGCCAAGAGTTCAAATCCTGGCAGATCCTCTCAATTTTCTCTTTCCTTTTATCCCTGTTATTCTTCCCGTTTTCTTATTTTGTTGGCTTGATTATGTCCACATCCTGTCTGGCACAAGCAAGGTACCTACTTACATGCTAGGGCTTGGGGGGTTTCAGAAATATGCTATAATACATTGTTGACATGTTTTATAACATCTTAAGCTATAGGAAAAAAAAGGGTTTGTGTAACGATACATATTGGCATTTCTAATTGAATTTGGTCCTTAATAGCAATGATTTGTTTGTTGTGGCTTTTATAGTCGCTAAGTCTCTTCAAAGCAATTTCTATGTTCATTTTTTGCTATAACACCGAAGTGTTGACTGTGACAAGCAATTTTCCTTAGCTTTTCCATCATTTGTCCAGTATTACCAGTATTGCATTATTTTTTTAATGTAGAACCTATGGTTTATCTCTAGGCCCTTTTATTTGCTAAAGAGTCGCATGAATTACGCACTAGACTCTTTCAAGAAAAATTCACTCACTCCGTTGAGCAGACTCAAAAGCATGGTGAATCTGGAGAGTTTGCTCAGAAGTACAATTATTCTATAAGGAATCTCCATGTCTCAAAAACTGAGGCTGCTTGAGTATGGTCATTTGATTCAAACTCATTCGATGTGGAAAGCTGTTATCTCAGTCCCTGGAATATAATGCAGGGTTACCTAGAGAGCACCTTACAGGTTACACTTCTCCCATAGCATGTAGTGATAACTGATATGCATTACATTTAGTTCATCCCCATGCTTTTTTCCAACTTTTTAGAGTGATTTGATGATCTTATCATGTAGGTAGGCACCATCCTTGAACTTATTGGAAATGGAACTGACGCGGAAACCTTTTTGCTCTGGGGGAAAAATATCTCTTGCTTGCAAGACTTGCCACAGTTTGATGTTGCCTTTTCCTCTGTCTTAGGTACATTATCAGAGATTATTAGTGGCCTACTTTTCCTTAAGTACATGATATATTTTTCTCTGCTTTGGCTTGAAGGAAGATGGTGGCGTCCAATATAACATTTATTGATGTGTTTATTCAGGAAAGATTTACCGTCGAAAACGATGCTGGGATATGGCCGCTAAAGAACTTGAAACTGCAAGACAATTATTGATGGACTGTGGAACAACCTTTTCTTGCTCCAAATGTAGATTGTTGCTTGAAGCTACTGTGGATTTACAATTCGGAGATTTGGTTAGAGCTCAGTCTGATGACAGCAGCTCTGTTTCAGCAGATAAACTATCTCATGCGGAAGAGCTCTATCAGTCGGCACTAGACAGACTTTCTCTTCTTGGATTGAGAATTCCTGTAAAATCTCTTCGGCAAGGAAATAGCAACAGCTTAATGGTCCAAAGACCTATTGACAAGAGTGATGATAGTGTGGCAACTAATGCTTCTCGCAACTCTTCATCTAATCAGCAGAATGGAAGAAGTGTTTCCATAAAGGAAAAACTTACTGGTAAGGTGGAAAATAAGAAGGGTAGAAAGACTAAGACTCTGCCTAAATCAACAGTAGAGGAACAGCCTGTAACTTATGATGGTAATAAAAGGTTGACTTGCTCGAGATACGGATGTTTAAGTCAGGGTACAAGCCTACCAAGTGATGTACAAGTACACCCGACAACTTTTTCAGAAGGCAGCCATTTATCTGGTTGCAATGACAATTCAGATAAGACAGAGTGGCTTTCGCATTGTGAAAGCTTAACCCACGACTCTGGCACTAAGGCTTTGTGCATTTGCAGCAAATGGAAGTGTTGGAATTGCCTACATGTTGAGAATATAAAATCTGGGTCTGTGAACAGTTTTATACATATGAGATTGGAGTTTTTCTCCAGGCGGCTTTCATCACGGCTATTCACCGGAATTGGTAAGTGTTACTTAAACTTATAGTCTCTTGATTTGACAATGTGCACATTAGAGACATACGTATACCTTTGTTTCATTTAATGATAAGAAAACTGAGGCTTAATGAATGCAGTATTGTCAAGTATATGACATATCTTTTTATTCTCTTTTTTTAATGTTTTTGGATGTGAATGGGCTCGGATATAACGACGAATTTAAAAAGAACCATCGAAGTAGCATCGCGTTTCTTTCAAGAAACAACATCAACTAGGAAGTTTTCATCAAGCGTTATGCAATTACTTAGAAGGTTTTAGCATGCGATTTTTGTTAGTAGTGTTAAGTTATCCCATATTACATGTCTATGGGATTTGCAGAGGCCTTATATACATATTCCCTTGTTCCATCTAAAGCTTAAGCTTTTGATTGAAATTTCTAACATCGTATCGGCACTGAGTGTCAACTCTTCAATCTTCATGCCCCGATCAATACTTCATTTCAGATGTGATTCTTGTCTCATGTGTTCCCGTCATTAGTTCCACCTACCATTCTTCATCCTTTTTGCAATTGCGAGGGTTTGTTTAAAGTGTTCCAAATTGCTTGTCTATGTGGTTTGTGTGAGCCTATTACAATGTTACGGTATTCCACCAGAAAGCTTAAGCTTTGGGCTTGAATTTTAACACAGAGGCTGCGGTTGTGAGGACGGCCTTTAGTTTTTCTCTCCTTTCTCCTTTTGACAATTTGTCCACAATGAATTTTTGCTGAGCAAATTCTTTTAAAAGAATTTCTATCTTTAATTTCTAAAAGCAGCAATTATCTGAAAAAGGAGGCATATTTAAACTTTTGGGTTGTCAGATGGTTAAAAATTTGAATTTTTCTTGCATGGTGGCTGTTCCTAAAATAAATGACTTCCCTTTTGTTTCAAGTCCTGCATTAGCAGAGGGTTGAAGGAGGTTTTGCCTGCAGCCTGCCTGGATTCTGCTTTGACTTACAAATGTGATATTTTGAGATGGTGGTGATGATTTCTTTCTGTTACGTGACTATTCTGAGTTAAAACAAACTAGATAAAGTTATCTCATGCTCCCTGAACACCCCCATCATTCATATGAACAATCCAATAGCTAGTCTATGGTCCAGGGATCAATAATGTACAGGTTGTTGCATTTGGCTTGATTATTTCTCAAAATTATGCGATGGAAAATCTTATATTACTGTTGAACGTCTGCTTTAAAAGTACATTTTTTATTTTTTCTTTCTTAAATAAATGTTACTGAGTTGCATTTCAGGAAAATGCCGAGGAAAACATGATCAAATTCATAAAACACATGAGATATTGTTGCAGAGCATATCTAATGTAGTTAGTGGAGACTTATCAAGTCAAGGCAGTGTTCCGGTTCCTCTACTGCTTGATTTAGTTGGGAAGGAAACTGAAGGAGATGGTCTTCGAATTGAACGTGCTGCTGTACTTTACAACATTAGTTGGATTTCTTTGAAGAGTTACCATACACAGAATACACGGTATTCTTCTGGAGATTGTGTTTATGTCCCGTGTCTCCGAATCTTTCGTTTGTCTTGTGCTCTTTTTTTGGAGTCATTTACTCAAGTTTCTCACTTCAATTGCTTTGTGGTTTTTTTTTTTCCTTTTTTGGGGAAATTCTTATGATTTATGGTCTCAGGTATTTACTCTCTTGTGTACCTTGTCCATATTTACATTCGCTTCTTTTCTTGGCCCTAGACAGTCCACATTTTATGGTCATATGGCACTGTATTCGTAATCTTAATCCCTGATATTCCAAATATGACAGCTGAAACAGCATTTTATTGAACTCTTAAGGGCTGTATTTTACCAATTGAAGTTTGTTTTAGATAAGAAAACACTGTTGAACTTCAGATTTCCTAAACTCTCTTATACATGCTATACCTAACACATGCGGACATTGGCATCCTCGTCTACTTATAATGTGAATTTGCTGACCTACTTTGATAGAATGCTTTTGTGGAACAGATGGCCAACAATTGTCTTTTCTTTATTGGTTTATTGTTTGAGCAGGGTAATCTGCTGTGAATTATCTCACATTCAACTTCCTCAAATAGCGTCTTGGTTGAAGCTAGCCTTTGTTCTCTGCCATGAGGTTCCAACACTGATGCAAAAGGTGAATATCTGCTTTTGGTGGTCTTTTTTTAATTTGCTTTGCCGTCACAGCTGCTGAACTAGGACAGTGCTCCTGCTCAACTGATGCTTCTTGCCCTTATCCTCTCCCTCTCCCTCACCCATTTTGTTTTTCTTTCCTTTTAACATTATTAGCTTTCAATAGTGCAAAGGTGCACTTATGGAGTAAGTTTTTTATTCAACACTTGCACTAGGTTGCTCCTAAGTCTTTGTCATTCATCCATTGAATTATCCCAATTTGTTGTTTTTTCAAACATGCATAAAAAATGATGAAACTTGATTGGATAGAGGACATTGTGTATGCATGCTATGTGGTATGGGCATTAGATGATAGTTTCCACCTCGATATACTTTTTCATTGAGCCTTTTATTTTTGTCATTTTGGATTGTAGCATGCATTTTGGCATATGTAGGAGAAATTTTGCTTTTATAGACAAGCATATATGAATTCTTTTTGGTACTGCATATCAAAATATCCCATGAAAAATATACAATTCTGCAGAAATTACTTGGAAATGGATATATTTATTTGATGATGTATATTTTTCAGAAATAAACATAACTGTTTTATAACGTATACTTGTCATAAACTAGTTGAGACTCCGCGGGTGAAAGTGCTACTGCTCATTTCAACTTTCAAGTAGTGCCCATCTTTCACTTACTGAAACAACTAGTATTGCACACAGCACCTCAGCGAATCATTCGCATCGGGTACTGCTATTAATGATGGGAGAGATTCTAAACCTGCAAACAAGCTTTTGTTGCGTTCCTTCCAAATGCATCACTTGAGACAGAGTGGTACGACACTCCAAGACTTCTTAGAAATTGAGCCTCCTCCACAAACACTCCAACAACAAAAACTCGATAACTTTGACTTGACTTAACCCATCCACCTTAGACGAGCTTAGGATATGAATCAGAAGCTTAAGAGCAAAGTCATAATGGAGAAAGAGATGTCAATAGATTACCCTGAATGCTTACACATGCAACACCAATCCGCGTGAAGAAGATTCCGTTTCCTGAGATTCTCAATAATAAGAATATTATTCCAAGCTACCGTCCAATGAAAGAAAGAGATTCTATGAGGTATATGGGGCAGTCAGATTGCTTCAGAGGGGAATGAATGATCAGTTGGAGAAATTCCCCAAGTTAGAATAACTTGATTTAGCACTGAATTTTTTGTTATTAACTGGGCGCCCCACCATCTTGTCATCCCCAAAACCATGAATGTTGAGCGAATAAAGAAGAGCTGAAAGGATAACATTAAGGATGTTGCTTCTATGTTGTACTTGTTTATTTGGCTTTGGACATCTTGTTCTGACTTCAAATAGTCTTTTGACATTTTCCTTTGCTTTTGCTTTTCTTTCTCTTTCTTTACTTCTACGTTGCAGATGTACTTGAAATTTCATTTTAGTATAATCCTTTATTACCTATCTAAAAGAAAAAATGTATTGATGTATGTTAGTTTCATCTACAAAAAGCATGCATTTAGACTCTTCCAACTTTATTGCTGTTGGTGTTTTATATTTTGACCTTCATATGATAAAGTTGGATTGATCATTAGCTTGTCAACTGAAAACAGGTTTCTAAGTTGCTTGCTCTTGCGTACATACTCTCTGCCACAAGTGAGACTTATTCGTCTTCTGATGCGCTTTCGGAAAACCATTGGGCTTCATTTTTTCATCAAGCTTCTCTAGGTGCTCATGTTAACCACCTGTTCACCTATAACACATTTCAGAAATGCAAAGCTCGTACCGTGTTGGATGCCGAGGTATCTCATGTTCACTTCTTATTTCAAAGTAGGAGAAGGATAGGAAGTACAATTCTCTTTTATTTCTTCTCTAGGGTTGATCTAATAGCTAACATGAACATCTTTTAGGGCCAGGGACTGATTGCTGCTGGCACAACTTCTATCATGGAAGCAATCGGGAAGAAAGATCTATGCAATTATCTGAGGTCTGTTTTCCAAGTAGCATAGCCAATTATGTAACTTGCTGATATACATATACTGGTGTGAACGAGTAGTAGATCAATTCCATCAAGAAGATTGATTTTGCCAAATCTACGAAGATTTAGATTTGATCTTCCTTATGTTCTGCGTCAAATTCACTGAACCTGGTTTTGTTTTCTTGCTGCAGGCTTGCACCAGAGTCTATTCAAAATCTTGAAGATCTTGTTAGAAGATTCTTTGGGTGTCTTCCTTGTGCCACAGTGCTCTGTATAAGTGTTGTTGATGGTTCTGATGCTAAGTTGTTGCAAGAGCTATTGCTTTGTCCTTCTCATATCCATGCACGGATGATTTTATCTCGCTTGAACCGCGGCTCGCAACCTATTGTTGTCCTTATGCCCTTGGATCCAATATTGGAAGGTACTTCCAGTTTGCTCCGTGAATATTAGTTATGGGAATCTTGCAGTACTTATGATGCAGTCTAGCATGGGAGCTAATTTGACTTAACCTTTTCAAAATTTCTCAGATGATTTTGATGCAGTTTCAAATTCAGAAGATGAATCTTCTCCTAGCAACAAGTCACTGGATAAACATTGGCATTGTCCCTGGGGTTCCAGTGTGGTCGACAATGTAGTTCCCACATTTAAGGAGATCCTGGAGGAAAATTACTTGTCATGTTCTCTCCATGCTTTGGAAGATGCTAAAGAAAATAGGCTGTTATGGTGGACTAAGAGAAAGAATCTTGATCTCCGCCTTGGTAAATTGCTAGGGTGAGTCCTTCCGAGCATGCTCAGCCAGTAGACAGGCATGGTCATTACAGTTATGATGATACCGCTCATTTTTTTACGTTCTTTATTTTTTGCAGTGTTGCTGTTGCGGCATTCTGTCCATAAGCTTGAAATTAGACTAATGCTATTTGCTTATGTTTTGTCGACACAAACTAGGAAATTAGAAGAATCATGGTTGGGACCTTGGAGATGCCTGCTTCTCGGAGGATCGTTGAATTGCACACGAATGGACACTGTGCTAAAGAAACTGGTTTGTGACCTGAAACGTAAGTGCAAAATCAACATTGATGCAGGTTTGCTTAAGGTTATACTTGGAGGGGTAAAATTGGGCAGTAAAAGGGAAGCTTTAATACCACTGTTACAGTCAAACAGAACTTGTTATATTGGCAGCATAAATCAATATGTCGAAGAAAGGGACAGGATTCCATCGTTTGCATGTAAAGGAGCTGGTGAATTGTCTGAGCTGGCCTTTCAATTGATTCATGAAGCAATAAAGGAGATTGAAGAGGAAGATCATATGTATGGAGAGCCAATTATTTTAGTGTTGGATAGCGAGGTGCGGGTTTGTCTGCCCCTCCCTTAACTTTACATCTCATATTAGATTTAATTCTCTAACTTTTCCTGTCTTAAGGGTGGCATACTTGATTGAATTTTTGCAGTATCTGGTTTTAAAACCAATGGCTGGAATTTTGGTACTTAGTTCTTTTGGTGGCAGAGTTTTTGGGCTAAGGGCCATATTAAAATGTATATTCCTTCAAGTAATTTCTTTTTTTTTGTTACATATCCTTTTTATGCTATCAGAAAGCAAAAAGTTAGGAGTTTCTAGTGTCATGTGGTTCTCAATTCTAAACCGTAAGCGCACGTAATGCTATCAACATAAAATTGAGGTTTGGCCTTGTGTTGGTATTTCCCCCATTCCTCCAGTGAAATTTTGACTTAGATGTGCCGTACCCCAGCAAGGTGCCTTCTATTATCTGCACCGTCATGTTCCACTAGAAAATGTCTTTGGAAATTTTGTCATAGGTCATATGGAGTATTTAGATCTTTCATAAGATTTGACAGGAAATCGAGTGCAATGACATAAAAGGATTCATAGAGCTGACCCCTCCTAGTGGGGTAATGCTTATTTTGTTGTTGTAATTTTCTTGATTGGGGTTGTTTCACAAGTAATGCGGCATGTTGTAGTTTTTCCTTTGTTGTCTTGCTTAGCAATTTTCATTCGATTCCATGTACAATTTTCTGCAGATGCTCCCATGGGAGAACTTACCAGCTCTAAGAAACCAGGAGGTTTATCGTATGCCTTCTCTAGGCAGCATTTTCCTCACACTGGATAGGAGCTCTCAGCATGAGGAGCAGCAAGTTGGACCTCCTATTGCTTCTTTTCCATTTATAGATCCGTTGGATGCATATTATCTGTTGAATCCCAGTGGCGATCTCAGCAGCACGCAAGTTGAATTTGAGAACTGGTTTAGAGATCAAAAGCTGAAGGTACTCTTTGTAGTCTATAAAAAATGAATGGATAACGAATGCAAATGCACCAGAGAGAACCTCCAACTTGAAATAGATTGCATTTTTCAGTTGACACTAGACAATATGACGGTCATGACGTTAAATTGTTAGTGATCTATTTATTTAGACGAAATCTAATGTGATTTACCAAACAGGGTAATGCCGGTTTTGCACCTGTGCCGAAAGAATTGGCCCTTGCCTTGACAAGCCATGACCTCTTTATTTATTTTGGCCATGGGAGCGGTAAATTTCCTTAATCATTATATCTGGTTTAGAAATGTTTTAATCCCCAATAAGCTGATTACACATAAGATGAAAAAAGGAGAGTACACTGGAAATAACAAAGTTCCCTTGATTAGGTGTTGAATCCTAGTAAAAACAAGAGGTCGGTTTATGTCGAGGTCGCGCTGATTTCCCGTCGAACTTGCCACTACAGCATCTCGCATTTCGCGTTGTATCACAATCTCCATCCTATATTAGTTACATGTTGGTTTTGAATTTTACTAATTTTATTTTTTCTTCTATTTGTTCGACCATCTAAACACAACGTTCTTGCTCACCGCAGCCGATTGCTCCGTCGAAAATTTCGACCATCTTGGAAAGGAATCGATTAAATCTGTGATATCTGGCTCGTAATAATTGATTTAGGTGAACAGGGGAGCTCACAGAGTAATGTTCTGCATCCAAAGCTGAAAACCGCAAGATCGATCAAAGTTGACGTAATTCACAGTGACAGAGTCGTAGAGTCATGGTCAAGTTTGAGCTTCAAGCTGCTTCTGTAGAGTTGAAGCGTAAATTCTGGTAGAATTCATCAGCTTTCTTGAAACTCTGGGCTGTTTCTTGATGATCATCTTTTGTTTCTTTTCTGGTGAGAGGGTGATTTCGACCGACTAATCGACCATTGACGCTTGTCGTGATAGCGCCAACAGATTTTTGAGTATTTTAACTGTCAGTTCCTACTTATTATGTAAAAGGCTTCGACCCTTGACAAGATGCGATTTTTAATGCTAATTCATTAGAAGGGACAACAGTGCTACCACCATCTAAGAGGTTCGACATGCATTAGTCCATAAAACAGCGTGGACGTCAATTGTCGCGTTCTTTTAACCATTTGTCATCTATAGATTAGCACCTGTATAAATACGGTGTGATGACCCATCAACAATGACATATAAATATTGATATGAGCGTTCGGGTACTTCTTCCACTTTTTCCTCTGTAGGAGAACCTCTTTTTTAACCTTAAGCTTATACCCTCTCTCCCTTCTAAACTTCCCTCATTTCCGGTGCTAACTTAAGCATCAAAAGGCCAATCCGGGCACAAAAACCCGAACGCCGTAACCCGTTTGTTCTGGTGCGATAAATTTTTTAGTGAAGCGGCAGACCAATCTCGTGATTCCTAGTTCCAGCTTCAACGTTTTCCCTTTTCACTTTTCTGGATTTTACCTTCTTTTCCTCGTTGTGTTCCGGGCGTGAATGCGAATTCTTTTGTTTGTGTGTAATTTCTTTGGCTTGTGCTGTTCTGTTCTTACCGTTTTGTCTTCATCTGGAACAAACTTTAACCCAAGGCAAGCTTTGCTCTCAGGCTTACCAACAAAAACTCCAAAGATCCACGAGTAAGCCCTCTTGAGTCTTTTCCGTTCATGTCTGTTTGTGTACAGAACAGATTTTTCCTTCCCTTTCAAGTTTGTATTGGAATTTTTTTGGCTCTTCGCGTGTCATGGAGCATAATCCAGTCTGTTTAGTCACTTTCAGCTCTAATGCCACTATAATTATATGGTGAAATCTGCATGTGCACTTGTGCAGTTTTCAGCTCAGTTCCTTATTGGTCACATTACTTAAAGTCTCCCTCTTTCATTCTGTGTTTGCCATTGACTTTACCTCTCGTATATAAAGAACTGATTTTTCCGTTTTCCTTTTGATTAGTTGTCGATAATACTTTTATGGCTCTCTAGATACTTTTGTGTGTGCTCATATTTTGTCGTCACGAAATTCCAATCGTACAAAATGTCAGCTTCTTCCAACAATGAAGATGAAGATTATGAGATTAACTCAAGTGCCGTGAAGGCTTGACATGTGACTCTAACTCTAGGAATAATCTGTAGGATGCTTCTCTTGCTAAAGTAAAATTCCTATCTCCCACAACTCCAGAGCTAGTGTGATTCCGAAACTTGGAGAAGTTTGTGGTTCTCATGGCGAATTGTGTGCAGACGATTTTGGTGATTCTGTCAAATCCCTGGTGGATGTTCTTTCTCGACCCCTACATGAAGCTGAGATATTAACTCCTTCACCAGATATTGGCTCCAATGTTGAGAGAGTTTGTCTGATTGTTGCAGGCGGTTCTTTTCCCTCCTTGCCTAGGATTTCCCTTCTTTGATCTCCTTGGAGGACCTAGAGGAGCTCAAGTCCTTAGCAATCAGGCTAGCGGAGGACCTAACGCCAAGTGTTGATCAGCTGGTGAAGTTGAATTCAGTCAAGGAAATTCCTCCAGCAGGTAGTGTGTTCCTTACAGAGCAAGGAAACTGTTGAGCAAGTCGAGAAATTCTATGAATGTCTTCACACAAAGAAGGATGAGAAATCTTCTCTCAAGGAAAAGCTTGCCGAACAGAAGAAGAGTGCAATCAAGCTGCAGTCAGGGATCGATTCTGGGTCGTTGGACGAGCAACACATCAATGAGCAAATCTCTAAGCTTCAATCTAGCTGGCCCGAACTAACCAGCAATATCGAGTCAAACAAGATCGAAAAGAATCGGCTGATCCCCTAGCTGATGATCCTAGGGGACTCAACTTCCGCTGCGATGTAAGAAATTGAAGCTGCCAATGCCGAAATCCCACAATGGGAACTCAAGAGGAAAACTTCGAGCAAGCGTGTTACCGACATTCTTGCTCGGTATGCACCTCACCGAGGTTATTTTTTCAAATATTCCGCTCTAAAAACTGGGATCGACACGGCGTGCCTCATGCATCACCCCGATCATGTAGACGATGATTCATAGTTTTTTTACAATTCCTCTGCGGGCAGAAGAGTTCTATCCTAATGCTTGCTGAAGCATCGCACTTCAGTTTTTCTCTTTCTGAGAGTTCCTTCACAAGACCTTGAAATCTGCTGCATGTCCATGTTAATTCGGTGATTCGCGGTCTTTCTTACCACCGCATGGTTTAGGAAAGCGTCGTTCAATAGTTCCCTAGCAGAAGCAGATTTAAGTATCAGGAACAGGCATGATGTTAGGTGGGTCTGACTGTTCTTGCTCAACCCAGGATCTGTGCTTGAATTTGAACTTGCTACTTCTGCAATGCGTTTTGTTTGGTTCGGTAGATGTTAATGGACTTGAATGTTTGTCCCTGTCATGAATGTTTGATTCTTGACACCGTCGAACTGCAAATAATTCTAGAGCGATGCTAGCACAAAGGTGTAGTTACTGCTCGAAAATCACGGCGTTGTTCGATGGGTTGCCTCACATGTCCAAGAAGGGAAATTAGAAATCTTTCAAGAAGAAATTAACCGTCACATACTCTCTTTCCATTATTCTATGTTTAGATCACTCATCCGGAATTTACTTTGCTTTTTATCCAAATCATGACATTACTTATATGTGTCATAGGCCTTGGATTTATTGTATGAGATGGGGTTTCTCAGCTGTATATATTTTTTTCTTATAGGTTGTTGTGACCACCCTCTTGTTTTTCTTTAAAAATTTTGAACAATTTTCAATATGCTCTTGATAGGTCAGATCTGTATACTTGAAATGGTTTAATTTTCTCAATGTCCAATGCAATGACTTGATCATCAATATAGAATTTCATTTTGAGCTCAAGTTAAGCTTCAATATGAGCACCAATTGAAGTCCCAAGGATGAAGTAGAAATCAAGAGCAACATATTGTTTTTTTTTTTTGGTAACCCAGGGAACCCCCGCACGGCCGACAGCCGGGGAGTAAATCCTGGGGGCGACACGTGTTCATTTTCACTTGGGCCCAAAAACACATGTGATCTTGCAACTAACTTGGAGAATTTTACTGATGACATCTCTTGCACTCCGATCTCGATAAATAAGCGTCATTATAAGAAATCGGATTAAGTTGTAGGAACAATTATCCCATATACAATTGAGAAATTTTTCAATAGTTTCCATTTAATGACTGGGCTGATTAGTTCAATATCGTACCATTGAAGAGTGCCCGCCGCACATTGACTAAAATCTTTTGAAATTCAAGGTTGAGAGACTTTGATTAGAAAATTTCTGTAAATTCAATGAATTCCATAAATTACAAGTTCATTGAACACATTAGAAAAACAATGCCTTTTTTTTTAGGGCTAATGCCACAGAAAATTTCAAATCGGTACACCCGTGACAAATTTATCCTCCGTTAATTTTCATTTAATTTTACTGTCAAATTGATGAGTTAAATGATACATGGTAATTGACGGATATATCAGTTCGGGGTTTCACTCTCCGTTTGTCACAAATGTACTAGTTTGTGATTTTTTTTATATTAATCTAATTTAACGGATGGTAAATTTATTACAAATGTACCAATTTGAGATTTTTGGTGGGTTTGGAATAAATTTGTTACAGGTATACTGATTTAATGTTTTTCATGATATCAATTCTTTTTTTTTTTGGTCGCTTTTTATTTTCTTTAGTGAAAATGAAAAAGGAAAAGCAAAACGAGGAAAGTGCCTGCGCCATTTGAGCTGATTTAGCTCCACTAATCCCAGATTAAGCTTGGGTTTTTTCTTGGGGGACAGCAGCAGCATGCGGAGATCTCGACATCTGTAGACGACACCAAAATTAGGGTTTAGCTCAGTCAGCAGAATGCATTCGCTCGCACCCTCTTCGCTCCTTTGATTCCGCGCAGGGGAAATGCTCCGCCGGGGGTGCGTGGCTGCGATTCCGGAGCTCGCGTCAGCTGATCAGGCTCTGTTGATTCGACGAAAGCTTTGATCTTTCGCCGTCCTGGGTCGAGTTCTGGGAGAGATTCGGTCCTGTTTCAGGTACCAAGCTCCGTCGCATCTTGTTTGATTGTTGGTGTCCGGCTGTGCTTTTGCACTGGGGTGAGGAAATTCGGAGGAAAGGGATCATTTTTCGGAGACCCATTTGTCTGATGTTTCAAATTTGAGGTTGGGTTTGATCACGTGTCTCTATCCGGTGGCTGCATGCGTTTGGGTGATAGAACGAAATACCATTTGGACGCTTTCTTTTCTTCAGAGTGATGTGGTATTGATATTGCTGCTCCAGAATGTAACCAATTCGATACTAGGCTCCTCTTATTGTTTCGCGGGAAATTGATGATTTGGAAAATATTTTCCTGAAAAATCATCGCTTGTATTGCATGCAATAATGAATAAACAAAATTTATTTTCATCATCCGTGAAAGTATCGAGATATAAATTGTCCTGGGTAATGATGTCATTTCTCGTTGACTAATTATTTCAACCGATATAGGTAATTGTGTTTAGGAAAATGTATTACGAATCATTCATCTTCCATAAAACAATTGGCGCCCCCATGGCAAGTCCACCTTAGGAAAGAGTGTCGAATGCTCTTAGGTTCTTGTTGACTGTTTGAGTGGACTCTGCATTAATTTGCTTCTGGAAAGATGCAGCTTCCCCGGCTTCACTGTTATTAGCCTGCTGAATTAGCCCGGTTCAGGATGTCGTGCGCGTGTATCTTACTTAAGAATGTGATTCTGGCAATGAGATTTTTGGCGGACCTTTTGTTAGAGTATGTCCCTACCTAAATGTTACTTGGTAACTGAAACTCCAGTCTGGAGGTATAAACTGGATCTTTGTTGTCATTTGTGCAGACATAGACGATCTTCTTGAATCTGTTGGTCATTGGTACTCTTTTTCAGATATGCTGTTTATTTGATAAATTATAGTGGGTATAGGATGTACTTCGTAAAAGCTTTTTGATACTTAAGATGCGTATGTTGACTTAATAGGACGTTACTTGGGAGAAGCTTGTGATGTTTAGGATCCTAAAGAGTTAGTTTGTACATTTGATATTCCTAGTGCTTGTGCTCTTCAGAGTTGCTTCTTATAGTTGACCTGTTTTTATGACTTTTCAGATGAAGCAAGAATCCTCGAAGATTGAGAACGCTGATGAGACTGATGGAAACATCAATGGTCCAATAAATTGTCAGGAGATGCAGGAATCAACAGAGATCATTATCATTGATGAGAGTAACGGAAAGAATCCTGAGGTAAAGGAAAATGGTGATCTCCAGCCAGTTTCAGGTGATATATCTGGTGAAGGTCTGCCTTATGCTCCCGAGAATTTTCCTCTTCCTGGTGATAAATGGGGGTGGAAAGTGGGGAAGAGAGTGGCTATTACTGGCCACTATCAGGATAGGTACCTTTACCTACCTAAGCGACTCCGTGCTTCTGAGAAGTTGACATGCAAGAAGTACTGCTTTGCGAGTAAGCTTTCAGTTGAACGGTACATCCGAACCAAATTCCCTGATGCGGATATTGATGCCTTTTTCGCATCTTTCATCTGGAAAATCCCCTCGAATAAACTGCCGTTGGTACATGGTAACCAATTAACAACTTATCCCTCATGTTTTGTATATAAGAGTTGTTCCTTGAGTGTTTTGATAGAGCAGCTGGAGTACTTTTACATACCATATGCAGGAATCATGTCGTGTTGGACTATTCACTATTAAACCATAATTATACCAATAGTAGTGTTTCATTCATTTAACATGAGAGAACTTTTGGTTGTTTACTTAATTCTTCATGGAATACATTAAATCACCTAGTGACTCTCCATAGTCAAATTGTTCTCTCCCACTCACATTCAATATTTTTCGTCCGGTAACTTTGTTATGTTCAGTCACCAAGTTGTGATTTTCACTTTGTCCCTCCACTCGCTTGCTCTCTCCTAAACTTTGCTTCATTTCACTCCACAAAGTGATGTTTACATATAATAACTTAGATCCTTTTCTGGTGCCCTCTCTGCTGGAGGTTGGAAGTTCAGACTTGGCAACTCATTTACTGCTCATTCCACCTGCTCTCATTCGATGGTTGATTTTCCTTTTTGTACAACATCAATGGAGTTCCATCATTGTTAAATAACTATAGATGACAGATTTTTTTTGGTTCGCTTTGTGTCAAACGGTAAGTATAGGTAAATATCTGTGTAGGATCATGTGGACTCTTTCAAATTTCTGTATTTTTTTTTTCACCTTGGAACTTCTTCATGCTTAATGGTGCTTCATTTCCCAGGAATTGCCATAAGGCGTCCATTCTTTCCTGTACATAATGACGAGATTGCGGAGCATTCTGAGTTGGATTCTGATCCTGGCATTTTGAGGTGCAAGGCACGAAATAGGATGTGCAGTCGCTTACTTGAACAGTCAGAGAAACCTGTCAGCCCATCTTGGCCTTGTGATCATTGCTGCAGTGAACCCGGGTTTTGCCGAGATTGTTGTTGCATCCTATGTTGGAGGACCATTAGTCCAGCTAGCGGATTGTGTGATTACATCAAATGCGAAGCGTTGATTGATGGGAATCATATCTGTGGGCATCTTGCTCACCTAAACTGTGCTTTCCAAGCTTACATGGCTGGAACGGTAGGAGGGGTAATTGGGTTGGATGCCGAGTATTATTGCCGACGTTGTGATGTGAAAACTGGGCTAGTCCCGCATGTTACTGGACTGTTGGAGGCTTCTAACTCTATTGATTCTCCTGATGAATGTGAGAAAATTTTGAAACTTGCTTCCTGCCTCTTACGCGGTTCTCAGAAAACAAGTGCCAAGACTGTGCTCGAACAAATCAAGTCTGCTTTGACCAAGGTACCACTTATTTCTCGTCGTTTTTGTTGTAGAACTTCTGTCTCTCACCTTCAAAACTTGCATTATGACTATTTGATATTTACAACAGCTAAAATTTGCTTCTCATGAGGAATTTTCAACAGCAGACGTCATTTCAGGTTGTTCCCTTGCTCTATCTTTTGAGAACTATACTACATATCTCCACAGCGTTGGTTCTTGGATTTCTACGTACCAAAATAATCTGCCTGTTTCATTCCTTTTGTGGCAGTGTAGTGATTAAGGAATGAAGTTTGTAACTCTTATATAGCTTTGCTAGGAAAGAACTAGTCTCTTCATGCATATGCATCTAGATAATTTGACACATTTGTTATTCTTGTTGTCACTTTCAAGCACATTTACATGGATAAGCCATTTACAGTTTGATGTTCACCTGGGTGTTGGACGTCATACACAGCTGTGACTGATAATGGAAACCCTCCTCTAGAAGGTGGACACAGATTGATGGACGAGTCCATTGTTTCTCATCATCAGACTCAATCTGTGAGACTTGAAGAAGAGATTGATCAGGTCCTCCAGTCCCTGAGAAAGTCGCAAGAACTCGAATATAGAATTGCAGAGGAACAGCTTCACGCTCAGAAGCGTTATCTTCACAATCTATACCAGCAACTGGAGCAGGAGAGCTCCGAATTGGCGGGTCAAGAAATATCAGATGACTTTGACAACTTGCTGAATGTTGTGTTGAATAGGAATAATCAAATCAAGCAGGAAGTTCACAGACTCCAGGAGATGAAAGAAGTAGCAAAAGGGTTTGGTAAGACATCAAGAAGTATCCTGAGAGAGCATTTTGGTCTAGACATGGAGAACCAAAGCCCATGACACTCATCGGTGGGGGAGTTGGGGATTCAAGATCGGTATGGCGACCTCCTACATTTTTCTTCTTTCTGGTATGGGCATTGCCTTGTGTCAAGCAACTGAAGCGAAGAAAGTGGCAAGGGATCATTTTAGGCGATAAGTGCGACTGTGCAAAACAGGGAAGAGAAAATAAGGAAAGGTGCGGTGCTGCCTGAGCAGAATAATGCAGAACTATTTCTAGGTTGTGCAAATTTTGTCCTAGAGGCTCAGAGCAGTGTGCTAGAGGAATGCTTTCAGTTCAGGAACTAAGGTCTTGGACTTGAAACCTATGATGAATCTGGTGACTCTGGTGGGTCTTTGCTTGGTTCCAATTGTTATTTTTCCTGTATGCATTCTTCCTCCCCTGTAGACAGTCTTTCTAAGCATGGAAACAAATTGTTCTCTGAATGAGCTTGGGATGTGAATATAGGTATTAGCAAAATATGTTCTCTCAAGTTTTGGTGAAAATCGGTTGTCACTAGGCATGTTGCAGCCCTGGAGAAAATGTTTTCCTTCGCATGAAATCATCTTGTTTTCCTTCGCTTGAATCATCTTACTTTCCTTCGCTTGAATCATTTTGCTGTTCCAACATTCTTCTTTTTAACTGCATGCTATTCGCTTCATTTCAAGAACCGACATCTATTTCTTCGAACAACTCTTCTTCATTTTCTGTCGTTCTTCTTCCCCTCAATACTTCATTTGTCCTCTCGGTTTGTCCTTCAATTCCATCCGTCTACCTTTCGAAGTCGATTGCATTAACATTTAACACTGCCGGTGTTCCGAATTTGGCCATGCTATGTCATATTCCAACCACATCTGCATATTGATAATTCTCTAGGTTAGTGTAAGCCGCTTTTGGAACGTTAGGATGCGAATGGTAACCATTCTGCTCCAGAAATTAAATTTTTGCCAGAAATTGATTTCTGGAATTCTTGCCGAAAATTGATTTCTAGAGGAGAAATCTGTTTGGTAAAACATAACTAATTCTGCTCCAGAAATTGATTTCTGGGACAGAAATCTATTTTTATTTTTTTATTTTTTTTTGGCACATAAAAAAAAAATTTCACTCAAAGTGGGTGCCCAAAGGTATTCTAAGACATTTTGTGAAGTTTTGAAATTTTTGATTTTTTGATTTTTTTGTGCACCTCAAAAAAATTAAATTTCACTCAAAGTAGGTACCCAAAGGTATTTTAAGCCATTTTGTCAAGTTTTGAAATTTTTTATTTTTTTGGATACCTCAAAAAATTAAATTTCATTTAAAGTGGGTGCCCAAAGGTATTCTAAGCCATTTTGTAAAGTTTTGAAAATTTTTATTTTTTTTTATTTTTTTGGGCACCTAAAAAAAATTAAATTTTACTCAAAGTGGATGCCCAAAGGTATTCTAAGCCATTTTGTGAAGTTTTGAAATTTTTAATTTTTTTAATTTTTTTTTGGCACCTCAAAAAAATTAAATTTCACTCAGAGTGGATGGCCAAAGGTATTCTAAGCCATTTTGTGAACTTTTGAAATTTTTGATTTTTTTTATTTTTTTGAGCACCTCAAAAAAATTAAATTTCACTCAAAGTGGGTGCCCAAAGGTACTCTAAATCATTTTGTGAAGTTTTGAAATTTCTAATTTTTTTTATTTTTTTGAGCATTTCAAAAAAAAAATTAAATTTCACTCAAAGTGGGTGCCCAAAAGTATTTTAAATCATTTTGTGAAGTTTTGAAATTTTTGATTTTTTTTATTTTTTTGGGCACCTCAAAAAAATTAAATTTCACTCAAAGTAGGTACCCAAAAGTATTCTAAGCCATTCTGTGAAATTTTGAAATTTTTGATTTTTTTATATTTTTTTAAAAAATTCACCAAATTTCCTATTTTCTCGAAATCTTGACTTTTTTTTATTTTCTGGAAATTTTTATGAATTTTTCTGGAATTTTTCAATTTTTATGCATTTTCTGAAAAAAAAATTAGTGAGAAAAAGAGAGAAAATAAGGAGAATGCATTCTGGAAGAAAGAAGCTATAAAAAGTAGCTTCTCTTTTTCTTGCCCAAAACTCATTCTGGAATCAAAAATACATTCTGGAATCAAGAATGCATTCTGGAATCAAGTATTTTTAACAAACGCATTTTTATTCCAGAATGTGAAAATTGCTCCAGAATGTATTCCGAAAATTTTTTAACAAACGCATTTCTATTCCGGAATCCATTCTGGAATAGAATTTCTATTCCAGAATGGATTCCATGCGCGCCCTTATTCTCTCCCATAATGCTCTTGCTTTCTTTGGGTCGCATACAAAGGAGGTACGCCACCATCACACCTTCTGCTGTTTCCATGAACGAAATTGCCTACCCCCTCGTGCATCTTCAATTTGGCGTCATATATCATCCCTTATATCCTAGTACCCAAGTCAACTTGTCCCTACTTTTCTTCGAGTATTTCCATGCTTTACTCTTAATATCAAACCATGTCTTAAGTTATTTACCTTTACTGTTTGAAGAATATCTTTTATTTTTCCATTTCTTTGTCAAATTAAACAACTTCCAATATGAGGCCATCAACTAGGGCTAAATCAAAAAGCGCAGAGAGAGAGAGAGAGAGGACCACGAATGATGCGGGTCGCTGGCTCTCCCCTATTGGTGGCAGTGGCCCGATTTAGACGAGGGCAACTAGCTTTAAATGAAGTATTAACAAAGGTACTCGGTCGCACAAAAAAAAAAGTCCTAGAATCAATCTCACGTTTGAAGAGAGTGTTTGCACATTTGGCAAGACATTTAACCCAATCACTTTAGATCCCGAGCAAATCTTAAAAGTAAGATTGGTCAACTGGTTAAACACTCGTGAGAGTGCAAGTAATGACAATTTGTATAAGTTGAAAACCTGTTCATGTTGTTAGGCTTAGCAGTAGCTTTGCTAGGCTCGTCTTAGTCCCGCCATGTACGAAGCAACAAATCGAGCAGGCTGCAGCGATCAGTTGTCTTCATGGTCAAACCCGACCGAACGGTTTTCCATGACAATAATGGCGACATTTCTCGAACTACGGACATGAGCGGCTCTTTTGGCCCGATGTCTAACCCAGCCCCGCCCCAGCCACTTGCCGGTTGGGACACCGGATGTTTCGCTTCCTCGATCTTCTAACTATACTGCTCGTCTCATCCCACTTCACCAAGCGCCCGAAAGTCGCGTTCCGGAAATTGGGAAGCTCGTATTTTTTGGGTGGCTTTCGCTTTTAACCAGAAAACGAGAATAGCTGTCATTTTTGTCGTTGTACCTTTGTATTTCTTTTCGCAGCAAGTGAGGCATGTCAAGGAAAGAAGACTAGGTTTAAGACCGTCTGCGTCTCTGTTTCGCCGGGAGCTGGCTTCAAAATGCCAGCTTGAAGCAAGTTGTCCCCTCGTATCTGCAGTTTGAAGAGCTCAAGTTTGGTGGGTATGTTGCAGTTTGGGTTTTAGTTCTCGCCGTTCAGGCGAAGCCCTACACCCCACTCTTGCCATTCGTTTTGTTTTTCCTTTTTCCCTGCGCTGTAGTTGGTTTTTTGTTTCATCAGTACGGGAGTGAAGTAGTTCATGCATTCGAGTCAAGAAACGAATCAGAAGAAACTCACTTCTTAATTAACATCGGATATTAATGGGAAAAGAAAGAAGATTTGTTCAGGAATTTCTCGACAAAGTTATTTGATGAGTATATTTTCTTGATCTGTTGCCAAGTCATTGGTACGGCTCAGAGGAAGCTGTGTGGGACTCAATTGTAGACTGGATTTAGTGTGTTACGAAAGCTCTCCTGGGTCGGTGGGACTATCCATTTGGGTTCTTTTTATGTTGTCTCATACGTTTGGGCCGCCATAGAAAATGCACCCGAAATTGCTGCTTAGCTTACTTTATGGTATTTGGTATCTATTTGAATTCGCTCTTTCGGAGCAGTAGTTTCCCTGTTCAACGATCCTTGGTGTCCCAAGTAATAAAGTTTGTTGATGGTTTGTCTGGTCAGTTAGTTTTTGCCAGTATTGCAAGATTGGAAATGGTGTTTCAGCAGCTCTGTCCTGAGATATTGTTGTATAGCTTTACGTTTTGGTTTTGTACCTGAAGTTTATGAGTCTGGCTATGAGCTTGGGCGATTCAATGCCCGCTCATAGAAAAAGTTGTGATCTTTCAACATTGTGATTTAGAAATGCGGTGAACATGTCGCTTGGGAAATGTCATCAGGGTATATGCATATTAGATTCTCTGTTTAAGTTTGTAAGTGCCATACATGGATCCAAAGTTTGAGATGCAATTATGGAAAATTTTGTCATGTTTTATTTAGAGCACTATTTTCTCTTTATTCTGCAAAATAAGCTAAAATTGTTTGGACTGTTTAGCATTTGTTCTTGGTGATCTTACCGCACTGGGTCTGCTAGATGCTTATGTTCTTCGAACGACACTTCTTGCAGTTGAATCATCTGAATGACTCCTCACTGGATAGGAGAATCCACGGGCATTGATATGACTAAGGAGAGCAATGGAAATGTACATGCTTCAGTGACTTGTGAGAACCTGGAATCTACAGAGATAGATATCACTAATCACAGTAATGGAGATATGCCTGTTTTCATGCCTTGTCAGATGCTGCAGGAATGTACCGAGATGGATATCACTGATGAGAGCAATGGTAACATCTCTACTGCCGAGGAAAATTCTTATCTTCAGCCAGTTTTATGTGATGGATCTGGTGAAGGTCTACCATATGCCCCTGAGAATTTCCCTCTTCCCGGTGATAAATGGAGGTGGAGGGTAGGGAAGAGAGTGGCAATTACTGGAGACTATAAGGATAGGTACCTTTACCTTCCTAAGAGACTCTGCTGCCGAGACCAATCATTTCGACATCCCTTTGCAAGTAAGCTCTCAGTAGAGCGGTACATCCGCACTACATTCCCCGATGCAGATGTCGATGCATTCTTCGCCTCGTTTAGCTGGAAAGTCCCCTCAAAGAACCTGCTGTTGCCAAGTGGTAAGCTTCAACTTATCAACTTCTCCTTGATTTTGTATACTAAGTTATTATTAGAGCATCTTTGTCATGTTATTCGATGTCTTGTTGCTTCGAACAAGCTTATTTTTTGTAGTTCCTCTGTTTTTGTAGCCATGTCTGATGAGATCATTGGCCCTTTATAAGTATTCAGTTAACATCATAAAAATATGGTGGCTACTCGAGTGAAGCAAATAATCTTCATGACAAGACCCAGGCTTATTGTTTTATTGTAACTTTATAAGTTTTTCTTTTACTGGTCTGACATGGTAGGTAATGCTCGACACATAATCAAGGTTTCTTCATCTTGTCTACATCCTTATGAATTGTGACTTATGAGCCTCATTGTTGGCAGTCTGTGTCTATGAATTCGTGTTAAATGTTGTAATTATCAGTTATTCCTTGAGCTTCTTGTTTAAGGTCTTATTTTATAGGAGGCGTGGAGAGGCGCCCATTCTTTACTGCACATCACGAAGAGATAGGTCACAATTCCCAATCAGATTCTCCCTCTGGCGCTCTAAGATGTAAGGCTCGAAATAAGTTGTGCAGTAGCTCAATTGAACAACCAGAGGAAGCCGCCAGAACATCTATCCCTTGTGATTTTTGCTGCATTGAACCTGGGTTTTGCCGAGATTGTTGCTGTATTCTCTGTTTTAAGGTCATCACGTCAGTTAATGGAGGATATAATTACATCAAATGCGAAGCGTTGTCCGACGAGGGTCATATATGCGGGCATCTTTCTCACCTGGACTGTGCTCTCCAAGCTTACATGGCTGGCACTGTTGGTGGGAGCATTGGACTGGATGCACAGTACTATTGCCGTCGTTGTGATGCAAAAACTGAACTAGTATCTCATGTTACTAGGCTCTTTGAGGCTTGCAAATCTATTGATTCTCAGGAGGAACACGAGAAGGCATTGAAACTAGGCAGCTGCCTCTTACGTGGTTCGCTGAAAACCAGTGCTAAGATACTGCTTAACCGTATTCAATCCGCTTTAACCAAGGTAAAAGTATTTCCTCAAAGTTTTTGAGCAAGTCTCACTTACACGATCTGCATTATGACCGTTTCATATCCGCAACAGCTTAAATGTGGGACTCATCCTGAGGATATCTGGACAGATGAAAGCAAATCAGGTACTTCCCCAGCTCTCTCTCTCTCTCTCTCTCTCTCTCTCACGTCGACAAAAATCTGCACTTTTTCTTATCCTTTTGTGTTCAGACAGTCGTGAACTGCTGAAACTTGAACTACTCTCATGATCTTGCAAGCATGCACAGGAATGACACATGAATGTAAACATGGAGTCAACATATATGCAAACCTTTGTTTTGTTTTTTATGAACACATTTACATATATGAGCCATTTACAGTGTGATGTTCACCCGGTGCATTGGATGTCATACACAGTTGTCTCCAGCAATGGAGATCCTTCTCTAGAAGGTACCCTGTATCGAGATGCTCTAGATTTCAGGACACATCTATCGCTGGACGAGTCCATCGCTTTTGATTTTCAGAGTCCATCAGTACAACTTGACGATGAGATTGATCAGATTCTCTGGTCACTGAGAAAGTCGCAGGAGGTGGAATACAGAGTAGCAGAGGAACAGCTTAATGCTCAGAAGAGTTACCTCCACAATCTGTACCAGCAACTCGAGCAAGAGAGCTCCCAACTGGCATGTCAAGAATTACCTGCCGACTCAGATGACTTGCTGAACATTGTGCTGAGTAGAAATAACCAAATAAAGCGGGAAGTCAAGAAACTCAAAGAAATGAAGGAAATAGCCAAGGGATTTGGAATGACGCCAAAGAGTATCCTCAGAGGGCATTTCAGTTTAGATGTGGACACGGACGAAGCACATGAATGATATGCTTGTGATTCGAGATTAGTAGAACAATGGCATGCATCGGCTATCATCGGACTCGAGTTTCTGGCAAAGAATCACCCTTGCCTGTCTTTTGAACATGTCAGTTGACCCGGAAGACACCACACTGAACTGCCAGAGGACAGTATTTCGGTGTAAAAGAACTACTAATGCAGTTTGAGGACAAATTTCTGGCTCCGGAACCATGTTCTTCGAATCAATCTTCGGTATCAATAATGGGAAATCCACGTAAAAGAAAAAAGGAGAATGCAGAAAAACTAGTTTTTCGCATGAGAAGAACAAATGCAAATTTGGATGGTCAGCCCCAATTTCACCGTCTCTCTCTGGCTTTCATTGTGAAGACTTTCTGTTCATGTACATCGTTTTCCAAGGACAATTAAGTGTACTTGTTTGTCCTCCTCTAATGTTTTGAATAATAGTGCGAAGCAATGAACTTCCCCTCGTCAGACTTATTTGGTTTGCGCATGTTTGGTGGGCAATTAAGAATATGACATAAATGATCATTGAACTTTAACTCAACGTGTAACGTCGTTTCTAAACTTTATACTGTTTAATGTGGTCTCTGGTACATATTTAATTTAATCCCTGAATTATATGAAAATGTTCAATATTGTCTTTGAACTTGAATTAATGAAATAACAACATTGAATATTTTCGTATAGTCGAGAGATTAATTTAAACATGTACCAAAAGTTTCGGGTGACCATGTTGCACATTGGAATAATGTATGGAGATCACATTAAACAATTAAAAGTTCAAGGATCACATCACATTAGACCGAAATTTAAAGATCATTTATTTCATTATCCCTAGCTTTTATTACATGTTTACTTCAACTTCATTGTGACTTAGAATGACACGCCTTCTTTTGGATTTTTTTAGCTTTTATTAAGCTTTTTGTTATCTCACAATTTGATTTTATAGACACCCTTAGCATACTACTGTGAACAATCTTGTCAACATCCAGTCCAGCGAAGGACGGGCATTCAGAGAGTTTCGGTCACCGAGTAAATCATGTTACTATCCAAAAGTTTTATCTACCCCCATCGTAATAGGCTAACACGAGTTCGTCGACAAATGATTCCTTCGGAAGAGTCAAATGGCATGATCAAACATGCAGATGAGCATCACTTGTCCAAAAGCTTTTGCCTCGTCAAATGTCTGTTGATTACTGGTATGACTTTTGGCACCGCGAACACGTCTTTCGGATGCCTTGTGCTGACGACCCCTCGACGTCAACTTAAAAATGGTGAAGAGTTACTTGCCCTCACCTTATTTATCACCAGCGAAACAGCAAATCGGGGGTTTCAGTTACATAGGGCAACATAGCTATGATGCAGGGAATACGAGTCAGTTCAAGTGATCCTGTTTCTGGGAAACATCTGACCCTGAAATTTCATCCCAAAAGGAAAAGAGAAGAGGGGGATACTGCAACCAGAGCAAATGCACCACAAATCACTCGCAGAAAACTGGATTCCCCATATAGATTCTCCATCAATTTCTTTTGCACAAGCAATTTAATGTGACCTTATTGCCATTATAACTACAGAAGTGTTGGGGGAGAAATGCAAGAAGCATTTACTAATTGAGAAATGCAACAAGTTCATGCAAACATATCACCTACAATGAAAACCAGCAGGATGGGTCACTCAGCCTTTAGGAATTTCCTTGGTGGCAAATAGAGAGCGAATTTCGCCGGAGCGTTCACCACAAAGAGAAAATGATCGTTGAAGAAACATACTCTAAACATAAAATGCATAAAAAACGGACAATTATCTTTCGCATCAACTTATGCCGATGGTAAAGCATGGCAACAATATGAATTCACTAATAACAACAAGGATTAGCCGAAACACCTTAGAGAATATAGTCCCTGAACTTTTAATTTGTTTAATATGGTCCCTGAATTTTTGGTACATGTTCAATTTAATCTCTAAATTATATAAAAAATTTCAATGTTATCCCTGATCTTGAATTAATGGAATGACAATAATGAACATTTTCATATAGTTCAGCGACTACGTTGAACATGTAACAAAAATTTAAGAACCACATTGAACAAATTAAAAGTTTAGGGATCACATTGCGCATTGGGCTAAAGTTTAAGGATCACATTGAACAAATTAAATGTTCATGGACCACATTGCACATTGCGCCAAACTTCAAGGACTATTTGTGTCATTATCCCAACTCCTTAATACCGATGCATGAGACCCAATTACATAGACAAGCAAATCAAACCGAGGTTCTGCACCACAAGGTTTCCTAAGGGTTGGACATCATTCCACACCGGGAATAAGAGGAGCATAAGGATCGTCCATATACATTCTGTCTTCACATGAACATATAGACTTGAGCACAACGACAGACACAGCATTGTGTACGCCCATGCAAGTGCAAACAAAACCATACAAAAAATTTGCAAATTAGCTGCACAACCAGAACAGCAGCTTCTAAGTACTAAGCAGGTGCAAAGTAAGGATTGTCCAAACTTCATTCCCTACATGAGGCCTAAAAGAAGTAGCTAAAGTTTTGTCAGATAACTCCCCCTGCCGTCAAGATCCAATTGGACACAGTGATCAACTGCAGAAATGCTAATGAAGACCAATAAGCAATACAATAGATGCCTTATAAGATAATGTGAGTCCGCATATTATTAACTCAAGTGACACACCAACTCGGACTCATTTCAGATAGCATATGACAAGCATCACTTGAAGCATTCCTGGATCAAGAAAAGACATGCACAGCTGATTCAAAGATTCTAAGGATAATATAATTTTTTGAAGGAGAGAATGTAGTTGTTGCCGCTCTACGTGAGCATAAGCGCATCACAGAAGTGCCTTTGATATACTCCAGTCAATGATAAAAAGACTGCACTCGCAAGCATTCGATATGGACCATTCAGCATATATTCCAGCTTTAAAAGCGCCTTTCTTTTTACAGGGCATCAAAGCACTTTCGAAAATATACAATGAATAAATTGCTCATTAGCCATACAAGTTCCTGCCAAATCCTCGGAATCTATCACCAGACACATAAATAATGGGAAAAGCCCTCGAAAACAATCGGATGCATAATCATCAAGCCCTTTCAGGCACGACCGAGCGAAACATCGTGCATCCACAGACTCACATTAAGATGAAGCCGAGTTACGCGGTCCTAAAGGGCACCAAATCATCACGGATTAAGTCAAAGCTTTCCCAACCGTCTGCACTTATTTTACAACAAAAGAAACTGTATGAGCATCCGATTGGTCAGGTGGCAGATAAACTAACCCAGGAAGGGCACTGCACTGGAAAGCCATCCCCTCTATATAATCTAACTAAAGTCAATGTCACTCCACATGAGATGAGAACCACATACTCCGAATATTTAACACCCGAAACCGAGATCATCTCGACAAAGAGCAGAAAACCTACTGACCCATCATCATCAGATGACACCGTATTATGAACAGAATAAAGGGAAGGAGCAACATTCATAATTTTTTTCCTTTTTTTTTTCCTTTTCTCTTCATTCAATTCAGCAGAACGAAACATCACGGAGCGCCCAGCTCCATCAGCAACCTCTAAAAGTCAAAACTAACTTGGCAGACTAAAAAGGAGAGCACCCCCCAACAAGAACATTGAGACGGGCAGAAAAGGGAACTCCATAAAAAGAAAGAAAGAAAAAAAAGAAGAGAGAGAGATTGATTTTATTTTACTGTACAATTACAAGTCTGTTTCCATTACCTCCTCCCCAAACATCCCCATCGCCGGCGCCGCCACCGCCGCCGCCCTCCACCGACTCCTCCTCATCCTCCCCCTCCTCGCCGCCCTTGGGCACCGTCACGATCAGCTCCCCGTCGACGCACACCGCGCTGGCGAGCTCCGGCCGGGTCGACTCGGGCAGGCGGAACCGCCACATGTCGAGCTCCAGCTGGTCCAGGGACAGCAGCTCGAGCGAGCCGTTGGGCCTCACCACGATCTTGGTCACCCCCGGGTGGATCTCCACCGTGTGGGCCCTGACGTCGGAGCAGATCCCGTCGGTCTCGGCCACGAAGCGGAAGAACCCGGGCCCTTCCTCCACCTCCACGTCGGCGTCCGCCCGGAAGGGCAGCTCGAGGACGCGGCTGAAGATGTGGGGGAGCCGCCGCAGCTTCTTGTGGACGCCGCCCACGAGGGCCTGCCCCTCGATCGAGGCGCTCCTCGGCACGTACTGCACGGTGATGTTCCTCTTCTTGCTGGGCATGGGGTGGACCTTCATGGCGGCGGCGGCTGCGGGGGAGGGGCTCCTGCTCCTCAGGTGGGGTGGCGATGGATTGGGGGTGGTGGTGGTGGGTGAGGCGGAGGAGGGGAGGGGGAGGGGGGAGGGTTATCGACGGAAGGAGGAGGAATAATTGGGTGGGTGGGAATCCAAATCTTGATGGGGATGAGCAGTGGAAAGGGGGTAAAAGCATCAAAAGGCAGGGGGCCAAGAAAAGGAAACACCGATGAGAGGGGGCGAGAGATGGAAACACCGACGACACTGAGGAGGGAGAGAGGCGTGTGCGAGAGGGATGCACAGGGAAAGAGAGATCACAGTGAATGATTCTTATTCCTCAATCTGGGTTTTGTTCTGTCTGCAAGATTTGAGTGAGGAACACAGAGAGAGAGAGAGAGGGGGGAGGCGTTTGATGAAATCTTCTTTTGTGGGGAGGGGTTCAGTTATGGCGATGTCGTTTGTTCTTAGTGATAAAGAAAAAAAGAAGTGGGGAGGAGTTGAGGGGGGAGGAGGAGAGGAAGAGGGGGGGGGGGGAGAGGTTTTACCATTTGCCCCCCTGCGATTCTTGGAAATTTCCGCGGAAAAAATGAAGAAGGATGGGGGGGAGATCTTCTCCTGTTTTTCCCGTTCCCTTGGCTATCTGCGCGTTTTTGTCTCTTCCGGCGAAAAAATATGTTTTCGAATTTTTGGTCCGTGGTTTTTTCGCAATTCGAATCGCTGCTCCTCCCCCCGGGAGCACGCCACGTGGCGCGCGCCCCCACGAGCCAATAACCTGATCCAAAAAGTGCGTTCGTTCAAAATTTACGGGTAAAGAAAAGTATCCATACTTGCAATTAGGGAGGATGAATTCCCATCTGTAAACAGGGAGACTCATTTTCGCGAACATAACTAGTCTATTGACAAACATTCGCTTCCTCGATTAAAATCAGGAAATATGGAATCCCGTGTTTAAGTAGAGAAAATCAGACTCACAAACATGACGAGTCTATTAACAAAGGCTCGCTCCTTCACTTTCTTCAACGCTCATTAGCCAAAATGAGATTCAAACACCCGAACACCTTTTCAATCGCACAATTTCAGCGTACCATCAAATAAATGAAGAATAATCATTTTTCTTTAAAAAGCATTTTCGTGAAAAATCAATTTCCAATTTTATGCGAACCAAACGCATCCTAAGCAGATAAAGATAAATGTAATTCTTAAAAGCCAATCGCATAGAAACCTGGTCTTGAAGGGGCTATGATATCATGTCATCAGCGAGGCAGGATCAATGTAAAATCTCTCCCTTTATTAAGGCAAAATGTCCAAACACCTTATCAATACAATAATCCAAAGTGATTATAACCGTAAATCGTGATCGAGAGATAAATAACAATAACTTTCTTAATCTAACAGTGAAAGTGCAGTTTTCATGTGCATTTTGCTGGCATGACATTGAGTAATTAGTAGTAGACAATATGGGTGGTCAGTTCCAGGGTGGAAACTGCTCAAGCTAGAACTAAGAACCGTCCACTAAGGACCGGTTCCATAAAATGGGAACCATAAACCGCCCAATGGTTTCATGGACCCACCCGGAAACCAAGCTGCTGGTCCGATTCAATTCCCTGGTGGGTCTATGGAGCCAGTCATTTTAATAATCCTCTAAAGATGCTGCACAAAACCATCGATGAACTAAAGATGCTACGGCCGTAAGCAAATTGAAAATAGCCAAATCTGCGCATTAAAATGTTCACAATAACTACTCCATCCCAAATTCACATGCATTAGAAGTTGCTCAAAGCATGAGACAAACACAAGATCTAAAGTATGAAAAAAAAACAATCAATTGAGCAAAATCGCGCAACAATCAAATGAAACAGCGAAATGAAACAACCCAACCAAAAACATCCTAGACTCACCGAGAGGCGAGGCAACCGCGAACCGAGAGGCGAGAGAGAGCTCAGCTAGCATGAGAAGCCAGAGCGAGAGACAAAGCCAGTGCGGATGAGAGCAAGAGATGGAGAGAGTTGAGAGGACTGAGGAGTGAGGTGAGCGAGAGAGCTGAAAAGCTTAAAATTATAATATGTATGTATGTATGTATGTTTGTATGTATGTACCGGGTGGGTGGTTCTAACTTGGAATCGAAAACTGGACCGGTACACACCACTTCCAATTTATTGAAATCAGGAACTGCCGGTTCTGGACCGATTCAATCTGGTTTTTGGTGGTCCGAGCAGTTCCTGGTTCTTTTCCGCACCTTCACTAGACAAATGGAGTATGGGGAAAACTTCGATGTAAGAACGAAAAACCTATGTCAGCAATTCAGGGAGGAAGCTTTAGGTGGTACTGTTTTGATATCCCAAGTCTCTGTTCAAACCAAAAAATGACCAACTTTCGACTATAATTGCAAACTTAGTCGATGGATGTATAGTTTGGTCGGTTATGGATGGAACTATTGGCAAGAAAAAAATGTTGATCGATTTCTAGATATCAATAGTCAAGTGTTGCTATTGATATGTGATGACAATTGGTTAACGATTATTTGATAATCATGAATACCAGTGACTAATTATTGGTATCAATATACGATAGAGACTAATCGATAATGATTTAATCATGAGATTATTATTCAAGATAAGTATTGAAAATAGATGAAATTGCTTCAAATAAGGACTACAGGGAGTTATTAACCCTGAGATCGTGGCAAGGAAGTTACGCCAGAAGATTCAAGTAATAACAGTTCATAAGGGAGTTATGAAACCTAAGATTGTGGCAAAGAAGTTATATTCAAAGATTTCAAATAATAAGTGGTTATTGATTTATGTTAGGCATAAATATCGAAGTGTAATCATGTAAAACCCTTCTCCCATCCATCAAAGAATTTAACTTTCTAGCAAATTTATCTCCATTTTTACTTTTCCGCAATTCAAATATCATTCAATTCCCATACTTTAGTCGTAGTTTCAAATTTCTTGCCTTCGATTAAATTCCGACTTTGTATTTTTATTATTGCACTTTGTTATTGATTAAATTCCGGCAAAGTGTTTTATATCAATGGGCTTCATCGTTGATTAAATTACATTGAAGCGTATTTGTTTCTTGTGTTCCATTGATACAATTCATATCCGGAATTGCTCCGATCGCCTCTTAATAAAAGCCATAGAACGAATTTCAGTGAAAGATATTTTGTTAACTATCCAATTTCGGCGATACAGTCTCGTAATAACCATTTTCGGGATGCGTCTGTTTTGCGGAAAATGAATGATTTATATATTTTTTTAAAATAATCGTTTATATTGCTTACAAAGATGAAAGAACATCCCGGCTTCTATTTTTCCTTGACGTTCTGTAGTTGGTTGTTCTTTTGTGGCTCTTTAGTCCGCTTGTTAGCTGTTCAACTCGTGCTTCTTAACCATCGGGCTCCTGTTGAACTTTTAGCACCCGCTAGCCTTAGTTAGCCGCTACACATTTGCACCTATTGCAACACTTGTGTCGCCTTAGGTACGAGGTTTTTGTGTTTGGCTCTCCGTTGTATCTTGAAAAGTATATAATCCTCTTACAAAAAAAAAAAAGATGAAAGAACATGAAACATTTTCATCGTGCAAGAAAATATTTAGACATAAATTGTTATTGACAACGAAAATATTTTTTATTAATTTATTATTTCAAGTAATTTAGACATAAATTATTATTGATAACAAAAATATTTTTTATTAACTTATTATTTCAAGTGATATAAGTAATTTATTAGTAAATTATTTTTTTAATTATTTTTTTTTACAAAACAAATGGAATCGTAGTGTATTCTTATGGATACTCCTTGTCCCAACGGTGCTCGTCGTTAATGATGATCCCACCTTGAAGAAAAAGAACAAACCGTGAGGACCCTTGATTTTTTTGTTATGCGAAGTGTACGCGGAATTCAATTCATAGCCATTCAATATAAAACAATTAAAAAAAACCCACTTTGGAAGTAAACCCCAGAGTGAATATTCGATTTAATATTTGCATGCAGAAACCCCGATTTGCAAGAAAATTTATCGACTTAAAGTACGTGATTAGAATATAAATTTCGTGCTTAGTGGGACAACTCATCGATAATAATTAAAAAAAAAAGAGGGTATTTCTTCGCTTACAATTTACCAATTATCGATAAGATTCTTGGCTTTTTTGAACAGCTGAGGCTTTCGACTCCACACAATTATTGCGAACTCTCCCGTTCAATCGAAATTCCCTTCTTTTGTTTCGACTCCATACAGTTGTCGCAAACTCTCCCGTTCAATCAAAATTCTCTTTTTTGACCAAAAAAAAAATCAAAATTCTCTTCGTTTGTTTCTCCTTTTTGGAAGGTGCTTAACACGAAAACGAAGGCATAAATTAAGATGACCAAAAGTCTCTGGCTAAAGGTATTTGATTTTTTGAGTGGGTGTCATGCAGCCGTACATTTACGAGTTTATATATCAATTACGTGATTAAAAAATGAAAATCAAAGCGAATTATTATACTGATTTAAAATAGAATTTGATCAAATTATTGCCAGCAGATTGCTATTCTGCGTGTGTCTTCTGACTTTTTGCAAACCGCCCCAAGAAAAACGTAAGCAATCAGAAGCGCTGACAGTGCATGTAGGCTTAAATAGTCGAGTCTCGATCGCTCACGAATCTCCCGAATGCGAATAATTGAATTATCGACTACGACCAGAATATATACTTTTGATTTTATTATGGTTCGGATTTATGAATAATTAAATAATTGTAATTTATCAACTCGAGAAGGGAAAGGGATTTTTTTATCTAAAATCTTTTTTGTTTGTTTTGCGGAAATAATTTGGAAAATATTTTTCTAAAAGTGATCACTCATATCGCTTAAAAAAATGAACAAACGATAAAAATTTCAACGTTCGAAAAAAGAAATGATTTGTAAGACAATTCAACCGATCATTTCTAGAAAAATATTTTTCAAATCATTTACTTTTGAAATCGCGGGACCCAAAATCCTCTTGTTATGCGAGTGTACGAGGTTATTTGTGAAAATCCTCTATTTAATGACATATTAGTTTTGGCCAAAAATAGGAAAAATTATCTAAAAAGTCCTAAATCTATTGTACGACAGCCAATTTAGTTTTAAACATTTCAATTGTACCAATTTAGTCCTAAACCTTTTTTGTGATTTGCCAATTTAGTTATAAACATTCTAATGAATTGCCAATAAAATCATTCCTCCTAATTTTGAACAGAAATCACTAACGTGCCGATTCATTTAGCTCTGGCAGTCTTACGTGACATAGTTGGCACTGACGTTAACAATTGTTTTATATTTTTAGACTAAGTTTTCCGAATTTTTTATTAATCTTTATTGATTTATTTCTTTTCTTTCATTTCTTTTTTTCTTCCCAGCACCCTCGCCTAACCCTTCCCCATTGGCTGACGAAGGTTACTGGCCCTCGGCCAATGGCCAGTGGCCTCGCCGGCTTCGGGAAGAAAAAAAATAAAAAATAAAGAAAAGAAACATATTTAAAAAATTAAAAAAATTCGAATTTTTTTTAAAGAAATTCAAAAAATTATGCGTCGGATGTGCCATGTATGATGGTAGTCCCATGTATGATGGTTGGCGCTGACTAGACTGCCACATAGTGGTTTCCGGTCAAAATTAGTCAAAAGGACTATATTGGCAATTCGTTAAATGAATTGGCCTCCGTTTTATTATTTAGGATTTTTTGAATAATCTTTCTGAAAAAAAATGCAAAGAACAAATATTTTTGTTCATGCTATAAATAATGATGAAATTCTCTGTAACAAATTAATGTATGTGCTGCAGTCTACATAGTGGTATTTTTTTTTGGTCAAAACATAATGGTATTACAACAATGGAGATTGGATGGGGAAATTGTCCGATATGTCCTAAATTTATTATACATATGTCAATTTAGTCATAAACTTTTCAATTTCGGCTATTAAGTCCTAAACATTTGGCCAAAATTTTAATGCAATCCTTTTGGCCAATTTTGTTGAAAATAATTGTTGTGGCGATGTATTACATAGGACGGTAGGCAATGAATAAGCCGCTACGTTAGCAATTCTCGATGAAAATTAATTGAAAGCACTACATTAGAAATTCGCGCAAAGGTTGAGGATTAAATTGGCAAGCTGAATAGATTATGACTGAATTGTCATCCGTTTAAGAAGTCTATGATAGATTGAGTAATTTTCCGAGAATCAACTAGCATACAAATCACAATATATATAGAAAATGTAAGGCACGATTTCTGACAGTACATAACGTAAATGTGCAACTGCCCCTATATGACAGGATATTAGGAGATAAATGACAAAATTGTCCAAGAAATTTATTTTTGAAAAGAGAAACCGGTGAATGGATTAATTTTTATTTTGGGAAAATATTAATGATTAAACAAACTAGCATGGTGTTCTTGAAAGCACAACATTGAAATCTAACTAAGCATGAGCTAATTAAATTTTCTTACACCACATGGTGTTACATTTCTATTTATTTGAAAATCACTATAAAACCCCATTTGTTTTGCAGAAAATGAATGATTTGAAAAATATTTTCACAAAACATGATTGCCTGTACTGCTTGCAAATATGAATTAACAAAAAAATCTTTTCATCGTCTATGAAAATGTTTAACTATAAATTATTGTTAATATCAAAAGCATTTTTTATTGACGAATGATTTCAAGCGATACATTTACTTGATCAAAAAGCTATCTGAAGCAACCACAAGTTTATGAACAGCATGCGGAATCCAACGTCATTTAATATTTAAAAAAAAAAAAAGAAAGGCCCTTTTTGGAAGTAAACCCTAAAGTGAATATTCGGATTTTAGTGACTTAAAATATGTGAAACCCCGATTTGCAAGAAAAATAGTGACTTAAAATTTGCGAACCAATTTGCAAGAAAAATAGCGGCTTAAAATATGTGAATAAAATATAAATTTCGTGCACAATGGGACAACTCATCGATAATAATAATTAAAAAATAGAGGGTATTTTTTCACTTACAATTTCCCAATTATTGATAAGATTCTTTGCTTTTGGAATAGCTGAGGCCTTCGACTCTATACAATTCTAGCAAAATCTCCCATCAATAAAATTTGTTCTTTTGGTTCTCCTTTTTGGAAGGTTCTTTACACGAAAACGATGTTATCACAAAAAAAATGGTTAATATCACAAAAAATTCTTAACTGGTAGTGATAATTTTATATCAAACTAATTTTTTGACCATCAAAAACTTCAAATTGGTACACCTGTAATAAATTTAACCTCCGTTAGTTTCATTAAATTTTACTTTCAAATTTCTGAATTTGATGACACGTGACAGTTTATGGTATACCAGTTTGGAGTTATACTTTCTATTTGTCATAGATATACTTGTTTGTGATTTTTTGTGGTATTAATCTAATTTAACAAAGGATAAATTTGTTATCAATATATCAGTTTAGGGTAAATTTATCACAGATGTAACAGTTTGCGGTTTTTCACGGTATTAACCAAAAAAAAAATTAAGATGACCAGGCTAAAGGTATTTGATTTTTGAGTGGGTGTCGTGCAGCCGTACATTTGTGCGTTTATATGTCAATCAAATGACTAAAAAAAAAAGAGAAAATCAAAAGCGAATTATTGTACTGATTGAAAATGGAACCGATCAAATTATTTTACAAGCAAGCTGCTCTTCTGCGCATGTCTTTGACTATTTTAACAAACCGCACCAACAAAAACCGCAAGCAATTAAAAGCGCTGGCAACGCACGCGGGACTAAACAGTCTTTAAGACTCGATCGCTCACAAACCACGAGTGTACGCGAATCATTGAATTATCGACTGCGATGGGAATACATACTCCCAGTTTAATTACGGTTCGAATCCATTATATAATTGCAATTATTAACCCGAGAAAGGAAAATGGTCCCTTTCATTTCAAAATAACTCCGTTCGTTTCGCGAAAAATGAATAAGCTTGATAATATTTTCCTAAAATTGATCGATCGTATCTCTTATAAAAATAAACGAACGATTTTTTTTCGTTCTTAGGAATATTTAAATGTAAATTATTGCTCATGATGAAAATATTTTTATCGTTATTTTTAAAATTATTTGTAATATTTTTATAATATTTTTATCTTTTTAACGTTTGGGTTGACCATGTTTCGATCATGCGCGTAAATTCTTTTAGAGGTAGAAACCAACGGCGCGTAACAAAACTTGGGCAAAGGTCTCCTCCCTTTTAACGAGTGAATGCGAAACTGCGCCATCAACTTCTTGACGATGGTGATGTCCTCTGGTTCCTTGTCCACCGGGAAAAGACACTTTTGGCTTGGCTTACGTTGCTCTATGTTTCGGACTTTTTGTCAGTATCCACGGCGATTTGTGAACCAGGGTGGCGGATGATAGATCGGGGAGAGGTGGAGCAATAATAGGCTTTTTGATGGGGACATCGGTGCCCGAGTTCGGAGCATGATCGATCCGCATCGGCACGATAGATGTTTTCGCGCAAGATTGTCGTGGAGCCAAAAAGAAAAAAGGACCATGCCGTGGAAACGCGGTGCCCAACGGGTTCCGTGACCGCGACAATCCGGCCCGATTCGTGTTAAACCGAGCCGCCTCCCCCCAAGAAAGATCCGACATGGGATTTCGGGGGTGTCGCAAACTTCATTATACCAACTCGTCAATGTACTGCTGCCCTTCCGATGTGTAGTCGGCTACATTCTATCTTCTCCGTCACGGTAGAAGCTCGGGAGCTGCGCTTTATTCGAGACTTCTCACTCTAGCGATCGCTCCTCGCTCTCTCAAGATTTGGATATGAACCTAGCTCGTCCCATACCACGCAAATCAACTAGAGAGAATCATACTCTAATATTATCTATAAACGATCCGCCCCGGTCCACGTCAATCAATCCCTCAAAAGAAATATCCAAAACAACCACACAAGGTGATGACCATCCGATACAGGATTTGAGGGTCACGATGATGCCACGCGACCGCATTTGCTGTTGCCCGAAGAGCCCAAAAAAACTTATCGCGCGTCACTGTTTGCCTATGTTGCCCGTGAATCCGTGGATGTGCGTGTCGAATGCAAAAACTCCCACGAGAGCCGTAAGCAAAGCAAAACGCTTGCATACAACGTGGGGGGGGAGGGGAATTATTGACATCTGCAAGCCGAAAGAGACCGCACTTCCATAGCTTCTGTTCAAATGCTACATGGAGAGTTCCTGGCGAGCACGGAACACGAGCGGCCATGTTCACCGTTCCCTCGGTACGTGCAATCCCCCATGAGTGAAGAAGCTGCGAGGATGTTTCCTAGAAAAGACGCGAAGCATAAACCCAAGACAAAACCAACCAAAAACGAGGATAAATTATCATATAAAGAACAAAGACCTCACTTCTATACGCCTAACGCGTGGGGTGGGGTCTTCGTGAGGACGAGGACAGGACAGCAACCCCTTTTTACTTGCGATGTGCGCCTTTCGTTCTCATGCAGAATAATCCGAACCGCATCGGCAAACTACCGAGGACCACCTTTTTCTCCGTCGTGACCGAACGACGCGTGATAGGGATGCTGAGTAAACGGTTTCGTCTTCGTTTACGTGCTAGGCAACACGAATTAGATCATCGTTGGAGGTGCAGACGAGTCGATCATTGTCCCCACACGTTCGAACACGCATCGCTCTATAGAACAAAGTTGTTCAGCAATGAATGTTGCGTGAGGAAAGTAAAAGAACACTTGGTTAAAAGAACTCTAAAGCTTGACAAGGACACGGCATAACCCATGTACGCTTGGTGGAAAGGAACCGCTATCGTCCATTGATCCATCAGTAGAATAGCTAGAGGGTTTCCACTAAGCCACAGGTCAATGGCCACAAAGCAAAGCCCCAGGCACTCCCTTCCTAATGGAAAACTTATTCCACTAGAGTAACCCAATCTATTTTTCAGACTGCTTCCTTTTGGCAAGCCAAACCAGCTGAAAGGATGAACCACACAGCGGCGTGTGATCGAGCCAACTCGCAAGCAAGGGGTCACTGAGAAAAGCAAAGAACATGCTCGGCTAAATGACCCTAGACAATGGGCTTGGAACATCCAAGTGGTGAGTTGGGTAGGCGAAAAGAGCAACACCTCAGGCCATAGAATAAGGTGGAAGAGGTGAAGCGGGGGGAAAAACAGAAAAGGAAAGACGGTCACAGGGGGCAAAAAGAAAAACTATGTTCATCAAATGAATGAATCCAATTCTTCCCAGGATAATGTAACAATCCTTTTCAAACAAAGGACTGGTTTAAGCAGTTACTTGACTTGAAAAATCTTCTTAATCTGGCCATCAGGTCCATCAGTTGTTTAGTCGAGGTGATTTAGTAAACACAGATCCAAACAACATTAGGAACTGAAATTGGAAAGGGAAGAGCGACCGCCAGTTGCTGTATAGCCCAGCAACCTAGCAAATCCAGGTCAATAAAAAATTACGCATGAAATTATTAAGTCCTTCCACATGCTGAAGGTCATGTGCTCATCTAGAAACTTCAAAAGCTTAAAAGCATCTACATCTTAAACCTTTCCTAGACTACAGACAGCACAAAGATGCATCAGGCTAAGTATTAAGAGCAACTTCCGGCTGTCGCATTCGACGCCTACGCCTCAATCTTCTGTGGCTTTGAGGAGGAACTTTATTCGTCCCACTTGAGGTAACTGGATGACGAATCTCCTCTTCTGTCATCATACCTCCAAAAATACAATCAAGGGGGTCGCCCATCACGTCAACTCCATAGCTCCCCTATAATGAGATGAGTTGGACCAATATTAACCATAAAATGAATATACTAGGGAAGAAGCAAAGAACTTCTCAAAATTTAGTCCACGAAATGATAGTGTCGTATTAAGAGCAGATAAAAGCTATCAAATCTCAAACTCTGTACAGCGCGTGAAGCATCGCTAATATATAATTGTTAACAAAACAAGCAACTGTTACTCGTCATCTTGACATGGCGATATATAACATTAGGAGAGGCTCAAAAGCTAAAGATTCATGTTAATGGTAATGGACAGAGAGGTATAAATGGCATAGACATAAAGATTCGGTGTCATGGAGGAATGAACTGCGGTGATGTTCTGACTGATTCATGTCAGTAAAACAAGGCTGCTGACAGCAGATTTCCCTTAAACACACCATTTTGTATTAACTAATTGCAACCGCTAGGAGATGCAACAAGCCATTTCGCTTACCATAAGGAAGCAACCATCACCATCAATGTTTTTATACAAATCATGCATTCACTGAGATTAGATTTTTATTGTTTTTTAAGGGGGGGTGTTTGCTTGCATAGTGTCCAATGGAGCAGCCCACTGCAAATCTAGTTGTGGTCATTACAAGATATCTGTCACATAATTGATAATTTCATGGAATTAAGGGTAGTATTAGGGGTCAACAGTTCCAGGTTCCGTATAAATTCCACCTAAAACCTGGAACCTACCCATGGAAACAGGTTCCTCAATTTTTAGAACTTGAAACCTATCTTACATATCTTAGAACTTGAAACCTACCCTGTCATAGGTTCCAAGGTTGGTTCCAGGTTCTACCTAAGTTCCACCTGGATGATTAATTGAACAATTGTAATGAATCATTACCTTTAATGATCATCACTTGCCGCAACAATTCACTTACCATAACTTATATTTAGACACACGAAAAATATGAAACATTAACAAAGTAAAAGTCCTAGTCACAAAAAAGAAGTTCAGACTAGTGCTTTCAAATTATACACTCATCATCAGACATCATGAAATATTGCAAAATCACACAAAGACATAAACCAAGAAAAACACAAAGAATTATTTCAAGTTTCAGTACCTAAAACCTAGAACCTGCCCGTCAAAATAGGTTCCCCAATTTTTGGAACCTGGAACCTACCCAGCATATCTTGGAACCCGGAACCAACAGGTTTCCATCGGTTCGGTTCTTAGGTTCCACGTTCGACCCTGAAACCATGCTCACCTCTAGATAGTATGCTCTTGTATGCAGGATAGTAGGCAGAAAAGGCCTATGCAAACTTCGTGGTGGCTGGTATTTCAGTTAAATCAGATCGCACTAAAGTTGACTTTTCAATACAGAAAATGACTCTCAACTCAAAAAGGTGATCAATTTATATTATTTGGGTTTTTCTTTATATAAACCAGTGCAAATAATGCAATATGGGCTCACAGTATTACTGTCTTACTTCTATAATCCTGTATTGATAACACAAGCTTTCGATTATGTTTTTTCCGCCATTGAAACTAATTTGCCCAGGATCTTCTCGTACATTGTGGCGGCAGAACTTAGACAAGCTTAATTGATAGAGATTTTCTATAATCAAAACTTATGTGCATCAAGGAATCTTTCTTAACAGTAAACGGATTGTGCCTTAAGCTATTGAAAATTATACTCAGAAATAGGCGGTAAAATAATACCCGAGAAAAAGGGCCGGTTGCTTTACTCAGAGAATCGCGCTTCAACTCTATTGCCCTTTCAATGTCAGAGTCGCTTGGGAAGTCAACTGAGTTGGTTTTGGAGTCGTTCTCGGTATTGCCGTAGGAATTCTTCCCCATATTTCTGTTGAAGTCATAATCATGCAACTGTTGACTCCTCCCACTGTGAACGTCAGTTTCATGGGTCTGCTGGCCATAAGCAACCCCATCGCTATAACTATTCCGGTAACGCCACCTCAACCTTGGTTGATCTGAAGTGGAATCGTCAAATACTTGCTCCGAATAGAAATGCCTCGCTAGAAGCCGCATTTTGCCTGGATCATGATGATATTTCCTCACTATTCTGTGGCACATAAAATGATGAAACTTAAGAGACTGGTTATGAAGGCATGCACCAGTCTAAATAACATGAAATAAAGTATATTGACTGAAGCCAAAGGACCAAACATGAACAATCCATCTTATCACAAATGTGGAGTTACAACATTAGGTACAATTGGTGGATGGTGGGGATCGAAAAACATGGATATTGAATTTGAAAGTGCAGATGAAGGACTCTTTCTGTAATTCATCTATGTTTTGCACATACCAATACTTCTGGTGATTCCTCAAATTCTCATGATCGTGTAGAAGTTCCAATTTAAATATTAGCCTATCTGAGAGTAACTGGGAAAGAAGGGCTTAAAATGCCATCAACGACCAAAGATGAAAATAACCAAGTGTTTTAATATTAAGCTCACGCTAGTGTGTTCCTGCGTCAACACATAAACAGGTGCGCATTACATCTTTGTGAAGTGCGCATTCTCAAATCCTTTGCATGTGCATGCGCATGGAGTTGCCATCTGAATGAGCACGTGCACTAGGACAGAGTATGCAAGTTTAAAACTTTGATTAAGATGCATGAAGACCAACCATGGTGACCAATGAAGACTTCGGGATTAAGACAAATCTCAATCTTTGGCTGGTGTGCTGTTAAGGATATCACCTAAAGGCCAAACATCATAACAAACGAACCGTTCATGATTTTTACATAATACACAACTATGATAAACTTCTTAGTGAGTCCAAAGCAGTCCATCTCGACAATGAATTTTACGATGACTGACAAGGAATCCACGTAGCATTACTATGGCAGCAGAGAAAGGGATAGATAAATAGTGTTGAAGACCCCACACTGCAAATATCTAGAAATATGACAATAAAGCAGCACTTTTGCATGCCTTTTCTTGTCTTCCAAGAATGAAGATACCATTTCTCATGAGTTTTACTATAGCGCACAATAAAATGTACCAAAAAAATTTCAACGTAGTCATCAAAACTTATAAATAAAGAAAAGGAAGGCTTATTATTTTAGAGGTTAATCAGAAACTCTTTGAACGTCCCAATACAAGCTAGAACGCTCTTAACCAAATTTCACAAAAAAATACTTACACTCCCAACAGTAGAAACCATTACGTCTTGATTATGTAGCAAGTGCATCTACTGTATTTTTAGAAAATTGGGAGATAAACCAGCAACATGACTGTAGTTACTTCTAATAATCTCACTCAGCTAGGTTCCAGTACACGCTTAAGAACAGAAATCACAGGTCCTGACATTGTCTTTAGTGACATTAAAAAAGTGTAAGTGTAGAGCAGACACCGGAAGAGCCCAGCATGGCATTCATAAAAATCTTCAGAGCGCAATTACATATTTGCTAATTCCTCTTGCATCCGACTGCCATGTAGTGCAAGAATATGGTCAGCACATGAATCTAATGACTTAGACAATCTCCATATTCCACAGGCAAAAGCGGATCCTACACAGAAAATGAAGTGACATTTACTGTCAAAATAAAGCAATCAACTAAATGATCAATATCAACATGAGAAGTCCCTTTACCTACTGACAGGCTAACACGTAGCAAATGATTTAACCTCCCTGTAGCTGCAGAAATGCGCTGACCGTCAAGAGACTACCATAGAAAGAAAAGAGGAGAAGAGCGGGGGATAGAGCCCCTCAAGAATCCTATACTACCTTCTTAACAAAGGAAACATGAAATCACTGAAGAAGCCTGTTTGACATGATAACTGGATATTTTCCTGTACGCAGAGAGAGCCCGCATAGAGCTCTTTTCAGGGCTTTGAATAGGGCTTTCGGGATTTGAAAGGCCACATGGCAACTTCCTCTCCCTCTAAATTGCTTTTTCTCATATCACACACTAGATATTAACCACAGTAATAAGTTATCTTAGGCTTTGCTATTCACAAGACACATGCCCCATTTATTTTCAAATGGTTATCATTTCAATTCTTAATGAAAAATTGATACTAAATCTGTTGTCACTTTGCTAACAATGGCAGAGTTTTGTCTTCTGTTGATTCTCTTAACAGGTCGGCATCTAAAAAGTAGAGAGTCACACCACAGTCATTGCCGAACTTTCTTCCTAGGTCTGCCACTCTTATCATGAATCTTTTTTTTCCTAAAGTAAAACAATTGGGAACCTACAATCTAAATTCTGAACCATCAAGACTCATTGAAGAATCCTAGAAACCATAAAAACTCAGTGTAAATCACGTAGAAATGCTCAATGACAATGTGAGTTGGGCCAAAAGAAAAAAAGACAAAGTAAGCGAAATTCTTTCCCAAAAAACCTTTTTGGTTATAATCTATTTAGAGTTCCTCAGGATAGTGGCTCAAAGAACATGATTGTCTTTTCTAATTTTGGAGAATCTTTTCTTTCTTTGAAGTACTCAACTCGGGGAAGTGACTAGTGATGCTGGCTAGTAGGTGTTTTAACACAGAACAGATTGATTTTCGGATAACCAAGGCCAAGTGCAGGATACTAAAATGACAGCATATATGTTCTAAAATTAACTAGAGACCAAGTTGCATTGACATATATATTCAAGCAACACAAGCATGATTAGAAGGCATTTCAATACACTGAAGTAAACTCTCTCTAAATAGGATATTGGCATATCTGCAATGTGAAATTCCTGTGATAACGTAAAACCAAAAATCTAAATCTGCAAATGTCTCATACCGTAGTCTTCAATCTGATATACTGTACAATAATCAAAGACTGGAAGGAGCAGAAAAAAATGAAAGTGTTGCTCTAAAATAGACATGCTGCTGTTAGTCAGTCCAGTGTACAGCGGCATTGATAATCATCCGGTGTATCTATCCGAATCTGACACACTCTTACTCTGCGTGGCCAGCCATGTATCAACCATAAGCAACCGCATTCTGTATTTGAGAGATATACTACAGTTGATTATTACTTGAAATCCGGGGTTTCAGGAATATGCAGTCAACATATCGACGATGCCTTTCCGCAAGTCCTTATTATTCCCCCCACATTTCCTTCTCTCTCACGTGCGATTGGATAAGATGTGAAGGAGGAGATAGTGATCGAGCCAAACTGTCATGACTTTGAAAATGGTGGATCACAACTAAGACCGAGCCCTCATTCATCCATTTTTTTTTAAAATCTAATTCCTTACGCCGTGATCACCTATACAAATTCGCGCAATCTATATCTTTTGCCTACAGATGCCATGTGGGCATCTAAATTTGAGTGTCCGATAGTAACTCGAAAAGAATCGTAAGCCGAGGCGAAATGCGAACCTGCCCATACGATGCCGGAGGTAAGCCCAATACCATACGCGAAATTGTCCAAAGCTTTCGACTTGCACGCCGACAGAAGGTTGGCTTCTTCGAGAGTCATCGTCACCTGAGAAGATAAACGAGAATTCAAGACTGACCCACCAACACGATTGCAAATCACCAGTCACATCCTAATGCACTACTCCCCGTTCCTCCACCAGGCACGAGCAAAGCAAACGCTCAAAAAAAAAACCAAACGAATTCGCCCCCACGACAGCAGACGCTGAACAGCCCAGGAACCCGACACGCACTTTAGGTTCAAACATCCGGAAAGCCAAACGCGGCTCTCAACCCGAGCTCAATCGGCGGCGGAATCATCATGGGTCGGCAGATTGCCGGCGCCAATTGCGGAAACCAGACACGGATGAAGCGACGGCACGCATCGGAGAGGGAAAGGGGGAAGGCCCCTCGGCGGGTACCTTTTTGGACCTGAGAACTTGCTCGAGCTCGATGAGAGCTTCCGCCATGGCTCGTCGCGAGCAGAAGTTCGCTTCGGATTCGCCGGCGGCCCCCTTATCTGGGTCTGCTCCGGTCACGTAGTTCCAGCTTATCCTGATTGATGCGCCCCTGTTTTAGCGGCGACGTACAGGCGATCCATGGGCCGGCCCGGCCCGGCCCGGACGGATCCCCGGGTCGGGCCGAAATTACGCCCCAAGCCCGTCCATCGGCAATATTTGATCGGGACAATTACAAGAATGGTCCCTGAACTTTGGCTTAATGTGCTATATCGTCCCTAAACTTTTAATTTTTATTTAATGCGGTCCCTATACTTTTGATACATGTTCAATTTAGTCCCTAGACTGTATGAAAATATTCAATATTGTCCTTGAACTTGAATTAATTGAAGGATAACGTCGAATATTTTATACAGTCTAGAGACCACATTGAACAAATAAAAATTTTAAGGATGATATTAAATATTGGGATAAAGTTCAAAGACTATGTTGCACATTTTGATCCAAGTTCATGGATCATTTGTGCCCCGTCAAAAATATGACCTCGATATATTTAGTGGTAACGATCTGGATTTTCTGTAGTCCCTTGAGAGAGAGATCGACCGATCAACCCGAAAACGTCGTAACTTGTGAATTATGTTGGGTTTCGTGCACGAATTGCTGTACCTCAAAAACACTTCAATTATTTTTTAACGAACGATCGAGATTGTGATCCGACGGTGACCGAGCTCCTAAGAACGGATCCTCCAAGATCTATAGAAATGCCCCAATTACTATAAACCACAAAAGTACTTTTGACTCTACAAATTGAGAAAGTCCAATCACACGGACTTCATGTGTTTGGTTCCATTATGGTGAAAGAATTTCATTCGTCACTTTTGTGTTCCACATCAAATTCGACAGGTTTTTATTCAAATCGATTGTTTTTCTGTTTATTCCCATTTTTTGAGTGAAATTCATGTAATAATGATGCAAAATGATGCTTTCTCAATCCATATAAAATTCCAACTAAGTATTTTCTGTCAAGTTCTTATTCGTAAATGTTGAATATTACATAAACCCACTATTTATCATCCGAACATTTGGATTTGGATGGAGAAAAAGATGCACAACGGATACGGTGCGTTTAACATCCACTTGAAGTCTCCAAACACCATATGCATTCATCTCATATAGAATTGTTCATTTTCGACGGACAATTTTATCTTCATTCAATCAATTTAAACAGAGGCCATCAATATCATTCACTTAAACCGACTAAGGAGAACAATGTCAAATATGATTGATAACTTTACCAATTAATATTTCGCACCTATCGCTAATATGCGAATTTCCTATAATCCCCCCGGTGGCACTTCCACGCGAAACACGCCGAGCGTGTTCTTGTCCCGAGGTAAAGATAATTTAAAAACTGGAATAAAGTGCTTTTCAGTAAAAAGAGTTTGTGCATCCGACCGAACTCCACGTTGATTTCCCATAACACGAGAATACTTCGCCCCGCATCTCGCGACACACGAATGAGAAAACACCATCTGGGGGAGGGCATCATCAACTTTAGTGCTGCTCATGAAATTATTTAATTTCAACAGTGACTAAGGTGTCATCAACCCCTGCAAAATATTTAACTAATTCTTTCTCTCCTAAACTCAGTGTTGAGATCATTGTGCTATGAAGTAGTGAGACAGAGGAGCAAAAGGGGCTTCCCCAAAAGCACAAGAGGACACACACACACACAAGTGAGAGAAGAGAATCGCTCCAATGTGATCATTGGTCCTATGTGCTTTGGTCCTACCCCCCTTTTGCTTTTGGCAAACATTGGTCCTGTATGCTTTGGTTTTTTTCTATTATGACTCTGTCAAAGAAAAGGAGAGATAAGCACCCCCATAATGCAAGCTTTTGTTCACACATCATTGTCATGACTATGATGCCCACTTTGCAAGCCAATGTGCCACTGTTCACACAGCACCAAACGGCAGAAAATTAGCAAAGTGGCAACTTCCCTAATTTATCATCACTCCATCAAAATTGATCCCACAAAACCTGAGTCCCATCAGAAGGCTCTGTGCTTGAAAGGTAAAGTACTTGCAAAAGATCTGAACAAGGCAGGCAAAATTTGACAGGGAACAGGGGAGACTGTTCTTCTAAAACTCAAAGACTTTCAAAAAAAGCTAAACGAAGAAAAGGAGGAGGAAAAATCGCAGGTAGCTTTGAAACATGAGAGATCACTAGCCAATAGCCTTAAGTTTCCGTGCCCTCTTCAAGCAATATTTGCTGCGATCTGCATTCGCCACTGCAGAATGCTTTCTCCCCCCTGAAATAACCAAAATTTTAACCTTTCACAGGTCAAAATGGAACCATGAGAAGCATATAGATTAAGCAACTATGAACTAAAGACCACGTGATGCGGATCAATTAACAGCATAATTCTAAAAACGAATTTCTACATATTAACCAAATCTAAACCTTCAGTTTGTATGGAATTGCAATGACAAAATGAGCCAAGTGCTCTGCTTCAGGGATAGGGGAATTTTCTACTGACCTGTAAATGTAAATGTCCTCTCCATCTCCAAGATTTTTCTTGCAAGTGTAGCAGAAGCTAAGGAAACTCTCAGAAGGAAACCTACAATGATCCGCCAAAAACAACCCATTGTCCTTCCTGCAATCTGCTTCTGACAACCCTATAAAACCACAGCGGCTCCCCACAATGCGGTCATCGAATATGTGCGTCGTCTTCGGGTTCGGTCCGTGCGAGATCACGCAAGTGTAGTCCTCCGAGAGCTCCATCTCGCTAGCTGAAATCAAACCAGCCAAAACAACCCCACCAGGACGGGGTCTAATTGCCTCTTGCTTATTTGCTGGAGAGTGACCCAGGCTTGGGGACAAAAAGCCCAGCTGGGAATTCCTCGTTTTGGTGCCAAAATCAGTGGGGGTTTTTGGGATTTGAATCTTGAGCCGAGAGCCAAACAGTACAGTTAAGTTCTCCGGTTTGTGTGAATCGAGTTTGGAGCAATTATCATCTCTGAGAGTATCCACAATAGCTAGGCCAATGCTTTTGGGTTCCGAGATTTTGGGAGAGCTGGTGTCTGACAAGAACGAGCTCTTCGAGTGGGAAAATGGCTTGGTATCGAGTATGGAAGTTGGGCTCATGATGGACTCCGTCTCACACTTGACAGTGAAGTTACTAGTGAATAATTTTGGATAGGTGAGGAAAGCCGGAGTCGGGCTTCCTCCTCCGTTTTTTCCCGTTGGAGAAGGAAGACGGCCATAGTCAGCCATCAGAGCTTGCTTCCTTGCTGCTGTTGTTGATGGTGTTGGTGCTGTGTGTCTCGATCTCTTCCTCAACATAACTCTTTTAACTCGCTGCAGAAGAAGAAATATACCTAAAAGATGAGTTATTTCCTCTCGCTTTAAATCAAGTTCAGTCCGTGACTGTGTAGAAAGAGAGAGAGAGAGAGAGGGAATAGAGACCTGAAAAGACGTGGTTTTGGGCCACGAACTGCCACAGGCACAGATTATTCCAACTGGGAAAGACCGGAATCATCTTTATGCTCCACTAGAAAGCAAGAAAGAAAGTTGTGGGTTTTTTCCTTTCTTTAGAAAGAATTGGGTGCTATAGAAAGGAGGAAACAATGGGTTGTGGTACGGTCAACATCACCATTTTCTCAAGAACCCGGAATCCACAAGCAAAACCCAGATAGGACTCCATGAAAACTGATGTATTCTCTCTCTCTCTCTCTCTCTCTCTCTCTCTCTCTCTCTCTCTCTGTAGCTGCTAACTCTCAGTTGCCTCCGTCATTTTTCACGGTAAATAAGCGAAAGGGAAAGGAAAGGAAAACCTCGCAAAGAAGGCTCCGTTTTTCCCTTGGCGGTTTAGGGGAGCCGACATGAAAAGAGACCAAACGAGCATGCACCAAAACAGCAGGAGAAGAATCTGGCCAATAAATAATAATAATGAACAGCGGGAGGAGACAGCAGAGAGGAGAGAGAGGAGGAAAAGTTCGTACTTTCTTGGATCCTTTTGGGGCTAGCCTTTAATCGTCCCTCTATCTTTTTGCCTATTTTGTCCCCTGTTTAACTCCAATTTCGCTCCACCATCACCCCGAATTCAATTCATCCTTGCGAGTGCAGACAAAAAGGGTTCACGATAGAATCGGAGAGAGCCCCCAGAGAGAGAGAGAGAAATTGGGCAGAGAGGACCCGAGAGGCGACGTTGGAGGTGGCGGCATCAACCCGACATTGATTGAAAGCAAGAAAACGAAAGGTGTTGTTGGAAGGGACTAGCCATCGGCGTCGTCTCTCTCTCTCTCCCCCCCTGATGAGTCCCTGCTCGTCGTTTCTTTTACCCACTTAAACGTTTCGTCGTGGGTCTCGGAGGAAGCGAAAAAGATCAAACCTTGTGGCCCTATGCGTAGGCCTCTCTCTCCACTGCGCTTGCCAGAGAGGGCGAGAGAAGAAGTGCGTGTGCGTGTGCCGTGTGTGTGTGTGTGGAGTTGATGAGCGATCTTAAAGACGCGCGTGCATGAGAGCGAACTGGTGGGTGGCGGTGGTGATGCGTTTGGCCGGACTCGAGCTGAACTGCTGCTGGTTCGCTCCCCCGTCTTTGAAAACAACACAGTCTCTGTGCATCGTGCCTTTCGAGATGATTAAATAAAGAGCGAAATTGCCAGGATGTTCCTCGTGTTCCGAACGAATTTTCCGAGGATTATTTTCTGTATTTTCCGCAAGTTGCAGCTCGTGAGATTAGTATGAGGTGACTTCACCTGGTGCACCGTTTCCAATCGGGTAGACAGAAAAGGCTAAACTCGAATTGAAACGTTGCCAATCATTACCGAACGAGAAAGAAGAGAAAAGAAACGTTTTAGAGATAACCAGGGCTTCTTTGTTTTCTGAAAAAAAGAATAATTCGAAATATATTTTTCTACAGATAACTCGTATAGTTTGAAATAGTTAAATGTTTTCATCAGAGACAACGATTTATATCGAAATGTCTTCGTGGACATTGAAATTGTTCGTTTTGTTTTTAAGCTAGGAAAATATTTTTCAAATTATTCATACGCACCTTTATAACCATTTTCGCCCATCTTATTGCAACCATGTGAGAAATATGTTACACGGAATAGTAACTATAATCAACGCGCACCACGCGCTCCTTGTAAATAAAGTTGAGTAGTTTTGTTCAATTTTTAGATTTACAAAGTACCGCTTGTTTTATATTTTCGATGGTTTCACAATTTTCGCCTTTGGATAATGAGAAAAATAGATACAAGTGGAGAACAAAAAGGAGATATTTCCTTTAAAGGAATAGGATAGATTAAGATTATACACGGCTAATTTTAAAAAAATGAACATGAGACGAAACTCTATTTTCGTTTAAATATATAGATGTCGCATTATATATGGTTATGTTATGTTATTGATATGGTATAACATGCCAATAAATATATTAGGCAGACTTCCTCAAATCACGACAAATCTTACTTCCGCCATTTTTGTTATCATTAACTATTCATGCAAAACTTATTATCATCGTACATTAACTTATTAGGTCCATTACTAACGTAAGCAACATTTTACACATTTGTCATTGGGTGAGAGACGTTGATACTTAGTGATCGTTGTGCAAATGACTTTATTCGCATGCCATCCATCCAGTGATAAATGTGGGAAAAGCTTTTGAAATGGCGACGAATGTAGTAATTATTTTAAGTTTGGAGTGTGTGTTGACACAAGTGACTCCATGACGTCATATCACCATAATAACCTTAGCACTCAGATGTTAAACAAATAATTCTGAGACATATAACATGGTTGCCATCTCATCAATTTAATTAAAAAATTGACGAGTGGCAGATTATCATATTCCTCTTTATTCCACAACAACACTCTTTATATTTATAATTATATTGGCCCCAATCTATGAAGAATCTATGAAGTTGATGAGGGAGGATGCAAATGCTAAGGTGGTTGATCGCCTCCCAAAACCTTAGTGTATAGTACTGTTTTGGCCTATATGTAGTACAAATTTTTTTAACTCTAAAACCAAAATCCAGTCTCATTTTTTGCATCCTTCCCTTTTCTTCCTTATTTATAGAAATATTTATTTCTAGAATGAAGGACATGCTTAAATATAAAAACACATAGATAGTACTGACATTGGGTGCCTAGACTTAGAGAGCAACACCAAAGAAAACCCTAATATAGATCAGATTATATTAATTGCCCAAACCCTAACGATAATATCTTACTTATGTTTATGGGTTTTATATTTACAAAAAATATAATATTTTTGGGCGTCAGAACAAGAGAAGTACGTATAAGTTTTCATCAAAAGAGGAGTCAAAAGTCTTGAGATGGTGGGTGGCAAGTGAACCATATCGGCTTGCATCATCCGGGATCCATTTTCCCTGAAAGATGTGCAATTAATTAAAAAAAAGCGCAATATTGTTTATATTTATATATCCGTTTGATTAAAATATGTACGTTAATCATAGAAAATGTGGTTTGGTGGCGTCCGAGAAATGTGCGATTACGTACTAGGTGTGGATATGGATTTTAGTTGGAGTAGTTCGCATCGGTGGGAATAATGTACTCTTTCTAGATTGTATTTCTTGTCATATGACATCAGAGGTGTACGATTATGAAGAGATATTGAAGAAAAGAACATCGTTCTATTATAATTATATGGATTCAATGTCTTACCATTCGTGCGGCATTTCATGTATTCAACATTTCATAATTCTTTTTTTGAGATGAGGAATTAAGTTTTGAAAAACCTATACACTTTGGAGGTGCGCACTCCGTAGAATGTGCAACAAAACTGGGGGTGCAAAATGCATATTCTCTTTGGAAAAAATTCAATAGTGTGAAAGTGTTAGGTTGGCTCGTGAAGAATTTACTCGAGATTGAGAAAGGCACACAATTAATGAATGGAAATCTTATACGCGTGCTTCCTTCATGTTGAGCGCATGTATAATCTCTCCGTGTGATGATTGGACCGAAAAGAAGTAATGGATAATATCTAGTTGATCCTTAACCTCAATGGTTTGAGTTTTTAAATTAAGGTGTGGAGATGTCAACAGGCTCAAATTCTGGACTCTGTCTTTAATCTCTACATTATAGAGACAAACTGGCTCCTGTTGCTCTTCTCCCTTCATAATCTAAAGAAGGTTGATGTGACCTAAGTTCCAATGATAAAACTTGACAAAACTAAACCAAGATGGAGTCAAAATCATCAAAGATGGAGTCATTATGTCGACATACTGTTATTTAAAGTCTAAATTGAGGTTACTACACGGAAAATGGTCCAAAAGTCCTAAACATATTACATCTTTGTCAATTCAGTCATAATCTTTTTGCATTTATTCAAATTCAGTCAATTTGGCCAATGTTGACGTGGTAATTTTTTTTATATATTTTAATATTTTTTTTTCAATTTTTTTAAACTTTTCCTTTTTTTATTTTCTTTATTTTTTTTCCCTTCTTCCCTCTTGCCGACCTCTAACAAAGCTTGCCCCCATTGGCCACTAGCGAGGCTCAACTAGCCAAGGGCGGGCGATGCTCGCCCTTGCCAGTGGTCTATAAGGGCAAGTTCTACTAAAGACCGGTAGGGTCGCCTCGTTGGCCAGAGGGAAGAAGGGTTAAAAAAAATAAAAAATTAATAAAAATTTTGAAAAAAAACATTAAAAAAATTGTCACTTCAGTGTCCGCCAAAATTGGCTGGATTGACTGAATTGGCACAAATGCAAAAGGTTTAAGGCTAAATTGATAAATTTGAAAGGTTTAAGACTAAATTGACAAAAATGGAAAATGTCTTGGAGGGCTACATTGAAATTTCACATAAAAATTTAGGAATAAATGAGCAAATTTAGGGCTGAATTAATATCCGTATAATAGGTTTAAGACCGGTCGGGTAATTTTCCTAATATGTGGATTATACTATATTAGCTTGGCAAAATATCTTCGGAACATTAGTGTGGTTTACCCTCAAATCCATTGCTTTATTAGGAGTATACCCGGACTCTCAATCGTAACCAAAGGGTCCAGGAACAAGGTCAGAGCAGTTGACCATCAAATTTCACAACAGGAACACAGTATAACCATTCAATTGGGCGACGCATTCGATTCGTCCATGTTGTTTTCGGTCCTCGTCATTGCTGATGCGGACAAAATTATCAAACGACACGATCCATTTGACAAAAAAAGGAACACCATTGAAAAACACACATACATATGATTGGACCAGATATTATATACCACCCATGTACAACAATCTTTGTAAAAATTTCATTTTCCTTCAACTTTGGACTTCATAAAGATCAAAAAGTTGCATTTTATCCCCCAGAATTTGCATTTTCCTTCTGTATATATTATGTATTATCTGTTGAAATTAAGAGCAGAAAGGACAATTTAATACAAAATCAAGAAAATGGTGCAGTTAACACTAATGGAAAAAGTTGACAGTTTTAACTAATATAAGAATTCGAGGGGTTCAATGCAAGTCTTTAAAGTTCAGGGTTTAATGTATACACACTTCGAAGTTGAGGGGGGTAAAACGAAAATTTCCCCATCTTTTTTTTTTTGTTTTTTTGCGCGGAATGTCAGATTGCAATCGGTCGTGTAGACTTTCTGCCTTAACTTTCAACACGTAAATTTACGGCCTCCTTCAGGTGTTACTTTCATTTTGAAAAATGTTCAAAGAGTCTGACGAGGATCCATGGCATTACTCCAATCAAGAAAGTTCTAACGTTGTTGACTCAATTTTCGGAATATTAGGCTAATCAAGAATCCTCGAAAAGACAGACATCAAGCAATAGTAGCCGTTGAAGAACACCGCCTGAAAAATTTGACTTTTGAGGGTCCAAACATAGAATTTGACTGATAAAGTTAGAGTATTCTTTTCCCTCGTTCCCTTTCTTTTATATAGCCCGAACGTTCGACTTTCGATTGGCAATCACTTAGTTTCATCTTGAGTGAGGCATTACTTCAACCCCATGTAGTAACTAGAGCACACCCGTCTGTGCAGTTATGACTGCTTCGAAAGAATGTTCAAATATGTTGATGTTCAAAAGTGAACTTTGATTGGAGTACACGAGCATGCGTCGATCGGCAATTCTATGGGATTGAATGAAAAGGCAATGGAAAATGTACTTAAATCATTAAAAATTGATGGTGAGAAGAATAATAATGAGAAACAAGGGTACCTCTCATGACAAGAACTTGAGAGGGACATGACATTAAAAGTCTAAAGCTTCCTCAAAATGAAATTTATATAGATGGCAATAATGGCCCTGTGCAACAAGGTCTTCTAGATGACCTTGAATGGGCAATGAAGTACATTTCATGATCGGAAAAATCAAGTTAGAGGACATAATTTGCACGCAAAAAAGAAATCGAGGACCCAATTGCAAAAAATTGCTTAAATTGGAGGACTAAATCTAGTATTATTCCTTATAAGTTGAATCTATACTAGCATTAATGGTTAGACTACCGAGCCTCCCCCTTTCTCGCCAAGTTAGGATTTCCTTCTTTTTTCTTGAAACCGCTACCTCTCAACAGTGCCGTCCGTGAGGAAGAGAGAGGGATCTTTCTCCCCGCCATTGGATCGAGCAATTCAATGGGGAAATGTGCCATAAAAGTCTTAAATCTTTTGCATCAGTGTCAATTTAGTCTTAAACCTTTTTTTGGTGCCAATTCAGTCCTAAACATTTTGTTTTTGTGCCAATTTAGTCCTTCCGGCCAATTTTGACCGAAATTTGCCAACATGGACGCCTGCTGGCCAGCAATCGATCACCGACGCCGATGTGGCACTGACGTGGACAAATTGAATAACATTTTAATATTTTTTGAATTTTTATTTTTTTCCTTTTTTTCCACTTTTTTTTTGTTTCTCCTTCCTCTGATCGATCGCCGGTCCGACGACTGGCCAGAGACCGGCGAGCTCGACCTTGCCGGCCACTGGGGAGGGCGGCCTCGCCCGGCGAGGGCGAGCCTCGCCATGGTCTGGCGAGGTCGAGCCTCACCCAGCCGCTGGCGAGGCCTGACCTCACCAAATCCGGCGAAGTCGGGCCTCACCCGACCATGGCGACTTGCCTGGCGAGGGCAAGCCTCGCCATGGTCGGGCGAGGCCCGACCTCGTCGGATCTAGCGAGGTTGAGCCTCGCCCGACCATGGCGAGGCTCGCTCTCGCCGCAGCCTCTGGCGAGGGCTCGAGCCTCGCCATGGTCGGGAGAGGCCCGATCTCGCCGAATCTGGCGAGGTTGGGCCTCGCCTAGCTACTGGTGAGGCCTGACCTCGCCAGGTGAGGCCGCCCTCCCCAGTGGCCGACGAGGTCGAGCTCGCCGGCCTCTGGCCAGTCGCTAGACCGGCGACCGACCAGAGGAAGGAGAAACCCAAAAAAAAAGTGGAAAAAAGAGGAAAAAAATAAAAATTCAAAAAAATATTAAAATATTATTTAATTTGTTCACGTCAGCGCTGGTGACTGGTCGTCGGCCGGCAGGCATCCACGTCGGCAAATTCCGGTCAAAATTGATCGGAAGGACTAAATTGGCACAAAAATAAAAGGTTTAGGACTGAATTGGCATCAATTTAAAAGGTTTAGGACTGAATTGGCACCAAAAAAAGGTTTAAGACTAAATTGGCATCAATGCAAAAGGTTTAAGATTGAATTGGTACCAAAAAAAGGTTTAGGACTAAATTGGCACTAATGCAAAAGGTTTAGGACTTTTATGGTACTTTTCCCCAATTCAATGGGTTTGAACGAAAAGGCGATTGAAGATATACTTAAATCATTAAAATTTTTTGGTGAGAGAAGAATAATAATGAGAAACAAGGACACCTCTCATGACAAGAACTTGATAGGGACATGACATTAATAAGTCTAAAGCTTCCTCAAATGGCATTTATATATATGGCAATAATAGCCCTGTGCAACAAGGTCTTCTAGATGACCTTGAATGGGCAATGAAGTCTACTTGATGATTGGAAAAATCAAGTTAGAGGACATAATTTGTACCCAAAAGAAAAATTGAGGACCTAATTGCAAAAATTGCTTAAATTAGAGGACTAAATCTATAGATTCCTTATAAGTTTAAATCTATACTAGCATTAATGCGCACATGTAGGTATTAGGATGTACGTATGAGTTATGTTAAAGAATTCCCACATTGAAGAATTGATGTGGTGTGGAGTAGTTCACGGGAAAATTGTCAAATCAGTCCTAAACCTATTGTACGGCGGCCAATTCAGTCCTAAACCTTTTAAATTTGCCAATTTAGTCCTAAACCTTTTAAATTCTTGCCAATTCAGTCCTTCCGGCCAATTTTGGCCGGCCGTCCGGTCGGCGCTGACGTGGCAATTTTTTATTATTTTTATTATTTTTTAATATTTTTTTTATTTTTCTGCTTTTTTTTCTGCTTTTTTTTTCTCCTTTTTTTCTGCTTTTTTTTTTTCTCCTTTCTCCCCTCCGCCGGTCCGGCGACCGGCCAGAGGGGAGGGCCGGCGAGGCCTCTGGCGAAGCTCGCCCCGCCGGCCACCGGCGAGGGCGAGCCTCGCCTCGCCGTCGCGAGCCAGGCGACGGCGAGGCTCGACCTCGCCTCGCCTCGCCTCGCCTCGCCGGCCCCTGGATGGGCGAGGCGAGGCGAGGTCGAGCCTCGCCGTCGCCTGGGTCGCGACGGCGAGGCTCGACCTCGCCAGATCTGGGCGAGGCTCGACCTCGCCGTCGCGACCCAGGCGACGGCGAGGCTCGACCTCGCCTCGCCGTCGCCTGGGTCGCGACGGCGAGGTCGAGCCTCGCCCAGATCTGGCGAGGTCGAGCCTCGCCGTCGCGACCCAGGCGACGGCGAGGCTCGGCGAGGCGAGGTCGAGCCTCGCCGTCGCCTGGGTCGCGACGGCGAGGTCGAGCCTCGCCCAGATCTGGCGAGGTCGAGCCTCGCCGTCGCGACCCAGGCGACGGCGAGGCTCGGCGAGGCGAGGTCGAGCCTCGCCGTCGCCTGGGTCGCGACGGCGAGGCTCGACCTCGCCAGATCTGGGCGAGGCTCGACCTCGCCTCGCCGTCGCCTGGCTCGCGACGGCGACGCGAGGCCGACCTCGCCTCGCCCATCCAGGGGCCGGCGAGGCGAGGCGAGGCGAGGTCGAGCCTCGCCGTCGCCTGGCTCGCGACGGCGAGGCGAGGCCGACCTCGCCTCGCCCAGCCAGGGGCCGGCGAGGCTCGCCCTCGCCGGTGGCCGGCGGGGCGAGCTTCGCCAGAGGCCTCGCCGGCCCTCCCCTCTGGCCGGTCGCCGGTCGCCGGACCGGCAGAGGGGAGAAAGGAGAAAAAAAAAGCAGAAAAAAAAGGAGAAAAAAAAAGCAGAAAAAAAGCAGAAAAATAAAAAAAATATTAAAAAATAAAAAAATAATAATAAAAAATTGCCACGTCAGCGCCGACCGGACGGCCGGCGCCGACCGGCGGCCACGTCAGCACCGGCCGGCCAAAATTGGCCGGAAGGACTGAATTGGCAAGAATTTAAAAGGTTTAGGACTAAATTGGCAAATTTAAAAGGTTTAGGACTGAATTGGCCGCCGTACAATAGGTTTAGGACTGATTTGACAATTTTCCCCTTTAATCCTAATTAACTTAAGTTTTTTTAATAAAGACGAGTCCATCTGGATATGTTGATTGGCTCAGCTTAGGCTCTCTTGGCGATCTCCCCTAACAAAAGTATTGGGCTTTTGCTATGCGTTCCTAACAAATGGTATCAGAGCTGATAGTTAGTGATCAATGCGGTTTCCGGACGATGGGCATTATGGTGTAGCAATGCGAGCCCGATTGTGGACTTCATGGTTCGACCAAGGATGAAACTGAGATTGATAGAGATTCAAGATAAGATAGATTGATGCAAAATGATACTTGGATTAAGGGAGAGTGGACCTAACACCAAACTCACATGTGAAGAGAAGATTGATAGAATGAATATATGAGTTATGTTAAAGAAGTCCCATATTAAAGAATTGGTATGTGTGGAGTAATTCATATATCTTAGTTGGCTTATAACTCATTAGCTTAAACCTTTGAGTGGATGTGGGTTCAACTAGAGATGTTGACGGGCTCAGACTTGGGCTCTCTCTTGGCGATCTCCTCTAACGAAAGTATCGAGTTTCTACTGTGCACTCCTAACAGGAGGTGTGTGCAAGAGAGAGAATGATAGTTTGTGGGAGAGAAAGTGATAGAGTAATGTGATGAGTGGCAATTAAGAGGGAAAGAAAAGAGAAGTGATGACAACCTCTAATTACGTACCTTGATCATCCTCTTTACTTCTCTATTCATGAAGGAAAGTGGTGAAGGGAAATCCACGAGCTAGGCCTAGAAAGGACGATTCAAGCCCAACCTAGGCGCAATCCCGCAACCCGGCGAGTCTAGGACGGGAAAGTCGGCTCGTAACCCTGCTGCCTTGTTCTCTTGCTAACTTAAGCATAGAAGAATCATCCTAAGGTGAAATCCAAAAGGCCGCCTCGCATGCCACATGTAGGTCCGGCAAACATTGGGGCTCAGGGTTGTCCCAATCGCTTCGGCCTAGTGTTAGCGGGCCGCTGGATTGGCGCGTCCTCTCAGAAAGATATGGAGCAAAAACGTTGTTGGAACCATGTTTCAATTATTGCTTTAAGTGGTGCAAGCCACTTAAGACCCAATGAACTGACCGTGGAATGTCTTGTGAAAACCTAAGAACAGTAGAAACATCAAGTTACCAACATACTGTTGTCGTTGAAAGTGCAGTGCGAGCTGATCGTAAGTTACTTGAGCTAAGATCTCTCTGAATTCAATTAGTTCAAGCATTGAGCCAAGTCAAGCTTTAGCTTCAAGTTACTTCAACTCATGCAAGATTGCCAGTCTAGTTAATTAATCAAGACCCATTTGCTTCAGTTTTGTTTACATATTCGTGCGCATACATATGCGTTTGGGACGAGATCAGACGCGTCTCGATCTTCGCTCGTGCAGGGGAAAAAACCTTTCCGTCGTTTAAGAGGTGTGATCTCAAATTGTACACTCGAATTCAAGTTTGTGACAGAAATTTCTCATAGATAGTCGAAAACGCTCTATCTCATCGAGATTGAACTCGAGAACCAAGCTCGGCTGAGCTCAAACAGAGCATGAACACCCATTATCAGAACCGAGTTGAACTTGATTAATAAACCAGTCCCACTCGATACGATCCTCAACAGCTACAATAGGATACAAACACCTTCATTGCATCATTCAACAGGCAGATGAAGCAAGAGTTTGATCACTCAAACTATTTATGAATGGTCAAATAAATGGCTGGAGAGTTTGATCAAAACTTCAAAGAATGATCAACTCCATCTCAAAGCTTCATAAATGGCTTCTTCTTCTCTCTTTGATCAACCCAGAATCTCATCCGTGGACAACAAGCTGTACAAGTACATATCCCTGACCTCGCCTTTGCAAATCCCATACTTCCTCAGCAGCCCTTCCTTCACGAACCCGACCTTCTCCAAAACCCTCTGAGACCCTCCGTTCTCCACTTCCACAAACGCCTCCAGCCTCGCCAGCTCGGGCATTTCGTCGAACACGCGGCGGCCGGCCATCCTCAGCGCCGCCGTCGCGAACCCCCGCCCCCAGAACTCCGCCCCGACGGCGTAGCTGACGTGGGCGCGGCACCGATCGTCGCCGGACCCGGGCTTGACGGAGACGTACCCGATCGAGCGGTCGCCGAGGCAGATGGAGCGACGCCACGGGTGGGGAATGGCGACGTCCCGGAGGTACGACTCGGCGGCCTCCAGGGAGGCGACGGAGTCCCAGCGGAGGTAGCGGGTGACCCTGTCGTCGGCGGCCCTCGAGAGGAAGTCGGCGGCGTCGGAGAGTTCGAAGGGTCGGAGAGTGATTGCGGAGGGCGAGGGATCCATGGAAACGGGACAGAGGGAAGGTAGAATTTGGAGTTTGGAAGGAGGGTGGACTGGTCAAGTAATATTTTTTTTTTTGGATGAATAAAATATTTCACTAACATGTAAATAATCAATTACCCCTTTAAGAAATTTTTAAAGTAAATAAATTCAATCAAGTGACATTGAAACTATGTTGTTGTTGCCAATTGCATTCTTTATTGCTAAAAATAAAAAAAAGTGGAAAAAGAAAATGTATTAGAGATGTTCTTGTGTGAAAATAAATGCGTGAAATGATATTAGGAACTTCATATTTTTCGCATTCTATAAGGCCTTTATTAATTTATTGAATAAAGACAATATCATAGTTTGATTACATTATGGAATTATCATTAAAAAAAGGTGTAAGTATCAAGAAGGAAAATCGGTCCTGGATAAATTTTCTCTCCAACTATTTAAATAATAATTACAAATGCAAAATATAGCATTATTACTAGGGATAAAATCACAAAAAATCTTAATCTAATACACCTGCGACACATTATCTCAAATTATTTTCGTGCACAAAAAATTTATAAATGGTAAGTACACCCCTGAGAAATTTACTAGTAATTTCTATCTAATATCTCGTTATATTGCTGACGTGGAGATACATGTGGCAAGCAAATCGCCTTACATGGATCTAACGTGAAAATTAAACACAATGGTTCATAGAAATGATGTTGTGGAGATCCAGTCTCGTTGGATGGATCGGTCTTATGGGGCGGGAAGAGAAGATCTTGTAAAGAGTCATGAAACTTCGGTCATTTCAGGGCGAGCATTGAGATCGTTGGCAACATATCTCTTCGCAAGCTCTTTCATGGAAAAAAGCCAAGATAGAATGTTCAATTTCGAGCGAAGACTCTTTGAAACCCTAGCACATTCTATCTCACCGTATCTCCATCGAGCACACTCTTGATGGGTAGCAATCCCTCTCTCTTGTTGCCATTTCCAGCAGCTTCCATTTCAAATAAGAGCTTCCTCGTGTTTCGAAACCTGCTTATATACCTAATTTTACCCCAATTTTGCCCTAATATTTTGGTGATTTGATACAGAGAGAAGGGGTAGATTCATTTTTGTCAAGATTCCCAATCCCAGTTCATTTTCTGCAGATTTGTCTTCCCCACAACTTCCTTCAAAGAGAAATATTCCGAAGTTTCATATCGGATCCAAGTCAGATGAGTTGCTTAACACGTGTGTTTCGCATTAGCAATTTTATGAGGATATTTAGCGAAGGCCACATAGGGTAGATCTATCGTAAATGTATTGGTTTGAGATTTTTTGTGACATGAAAATTAATTTGGGATAAATGCGTCATAGTTGTGCTAATTTGAGATTTTTTACAATGTAAAAATTAATTTTTGGTGAATATGTTACAGGTGTATCAGTTTAAAATTTTTAGTGGTATTGTCTCTTTTTGTTATGAAAAGCGAAAGTGAAGCCAAATGTACCATATTTAGACTTCAAGAACTTAAATAAGCATATATTGATTGATTTTTTTTTTGTACTTCTCTAGGGATTAGACTATAGTGTCATCTCCATTATCATTATACGCAACGATAAATAATATCCACATCAGCGCCGATCATCTAGCTGTGCCATGTAGAACGGCCGGTATTCATGTTTGCAATTTCTGGTCTAAATTGATCGGATGGACTCAATTGGCACTAATGTGGATAGATTTAGGATTAAATTGTTCCAATTAAAATTGGTACCAACGTAATATATTTACGAAATTTTTTTTTATGTTTTTCCCAATTTTAGGTCTCGCGCTAATTTTTGACTCATGGTTCAGCTTCTCTTGATAATTGATTTTGATTGGCTATAGTCGATTCACCGTACTATATGATAATTTTTCCGTTGGCCCAAAAGTGCTAGGATCATCAAATTTTTAGTTTAAAAATTACAATTTTTAGATTAGTGCCGTTGCTCGATCGGGGAAAGAATTGCTCCAGTAATAATCGTGGTCGTTGAGGCTGAGCTTAGTCCTTGGTCGATCGCCTTAGGATGAGTACCTGTCAACAGTCTACACATATGTGCATCTTTCGTGTGTTTGTTAACTAGACTGTATATTCGATGTTAATCAGGTTGTTCTTACGTGCATCCGAATGAATTGAGCACAATGTATATAAGTCGTTAGATCATGTGGATTCAAGCTGTGCAGCATTGAATCTAATTGTTTAACATGAGCAAGTGTATGCCATGATAAGCAAGACTTGTATATTACCATTTTTTTGGGAAAATGATGTAAATAGTCCTTAAACTTTGACTTAATGTACAATTTGATCCCTGAACTTTTAATTTGTTCAATATCATCCTCGAACTTTTGATACATGTTTAATTCAGTCCCTGAACCGACAGTCTTTTCCATTAATTCAAGTTCAGGGACTATATTGAATATTTTCATATAGTTCAGGGACTGAATTGAACATGTACCAAAAGTTCACAAATTAAAAGTTCAAAGACTACATTGAACATTGAGTTAAATTCAGGGACTACATTAAATAAATTAAAAGTTGAGGGACTAAATTGCATATTGAGCCACAGTTCAAGTTCAAGTTCAAGACCATTTGTGTCATTATTCAATTATTTTCCTTCTCGCGGGTGGTTAGCCAACCGTGGAGCCCATCAATTAGCCGCTATCCTCGATGCAACATCGCCACCATGTGTGGTGCTGCTACTCCTTGCCCTCCACTCAAAAGTCGTCATCTTCTTCGACCCGGCCACGACCTCGTCAATTCCATCAACTTTAGACCTTTAGTTCCCCATTTCTCCTTAACTTGTTCTGCCGTCATCGCCACGGATCTCGATGAGTCTTTGATATATAAGAACGCCCTTCTTCTCAACTTTCTCTCGAAGAAGTTATCATTGTCTCATCAACGTCATCGACGCCCATTCACCACACTCCATCTTTCCAATGGAGGGGCAGGATTAACAACACCACCCCCAACTCAGGCGGCGGCGGCGGCGTGATATCCCTCCATCCTCTGCAACTCTCTGACGTGGACGACTTCATGGTTTGGGCCACCGACCCGGAAGTTGCCCGGTTCTGTAGGTGGGAGCCCTAGACGAGCCGCGACGATGCCCTGGCCTACATCGCCGACACCGTCCTCCCCCACCCTTACTGCCAGGCCATCTGCCTTGACGGCAGGCCCGTCGGGTCTATCTCGGTGACGTGGCATGAGGCCGGGAGCGAGGCTTGCTGCCGGGGGCAGCTGGGCTACGCGCTGGGCTCGGGCTACTGGGGGAGGGGGATCGCGACGGAGGTGGTGAGGATGTCGGTGGCTTAGGTGTTCGGTGGGGAGAGGCCGGAGCTGGAGAAGGTGGAGGCCAGGGTGGACGTGGAGAACAAGGCATCGCAGAGGGTGTTGGAGAAGGCCCGGTTCAGGAGGGAGGGGCTGCTGAGGAAGTATCTAGTGATCAAAGGTAGAGAGGCCGGGGAGAAAATATTGGGTGGAGGAGGGAGGACCTTGGATTTGGTCATGTTCAGTCGTCTCTCCACTGACGTTGATCCTTGATATGTTATATTATTCAGCATGAACGTTGCTCGCATTCTGATGCACCGGTTGACTTTTCGTCATCCATTTGTTTAGAAAACTTTGTACGTAATTGTAAATGCGGTGCGTGCGCTCTTAAGTTTATAATAAATTGTTGGATTTGATCGATTGTATATGAAATTGTCAGTTTTCATTCATATTTTTTCCCAACATTATTAGAGATTTTGCCAATTAGTTCCTAAACAATTAGATGGGGACACTCACATGATTTTCTGTCCAACTTTAGCTCCCGGAACATCGGGCACAGGGAAAATTCCAATTAGGGACCCCAAGTGGGGTCCTTTTCTCAAAAGAGGACCCAAAGTGGAAATTGTGTCAAATAAGGGCCTGAAGTGCCCAATCAGTCTCAAATAGGGGCCCGAAGTACTCAATTTGTCTCATGTAAGGGCCTGGGTTCGCCGGCCGGTCAAATCTCGCCGGCCGGCGAGCATAGTACTGTTCCGGTTGCCGGAACAGTACATTCGTCCCTGTTTTTTTTTTTTTTTTTTCTCTTCCCTCCGCCGGCCATAGCTGGGGCCGGCGGAGGCTGCCCTCGCCGGCGTCGGGTGGGCGAGGGCGACCCTCGCCGGCGGAGGGCTCGGGCTCGAGCTCGCCGGACATCTGGGCGAGCTCGAGCTCGCCGGCCATGGCGAGCTCCGCCCAGATCTGGGCGAGCTCGAGCTCGCCGGCCATGGCGAGCTCGAGCTCATGCCGGCCCTCGCCATGGCTGTGCGGGCCGGCGAGGGCGGAGCTCGCCCAGATGGCCGACGAGCTCGAGCTCGCCGGCCATGGTGAGCTCGGCCCAGATCTGGGCGAGCTCGAGCTCGCCGGCCATGGCGAGCTCGAGCTCATGCTGGCCCTCGCCATGGCTGTGCGGGTCGGCGAGGGCGGAGCTCGCCCAGATGGCCGGCGAGCTCGAGCTCTCGCCGGCCATGGCACCCTCCCCCTCCCCTTCCCGCTCCAAGTTCTCCCCACGGAAGCCCCCGCCGGAGTCCCCGGGCTCCGCTGCCAGCCCCGCCCCGCCCGATGCGGCCCTCGACAACCCAGATCTCGGGCCCTTCCTCCTCAAGCTCGCGCGCAATACCATCGCCTCCGGCGACGGCCCCTCCAAGGCCCTCGACTACGCGATCCGGGCGAGGCCGGCCTCCTTGAGCTCGCCCAGATCTAGGCGGAGCTCGCCATGGCCGGCGAGCTCGAGCTCGCCTAGATCTGGGCGGAGCTCGCCATGGCCGGCGAGCTCGAGCTCGCTGAGACCGGTGAGAGCTCGAGCTCGCTGGCCATCTGGGCGAGCTCCGCCCTCGCCGGCCCGCACAGCCATGGCGAGGGCCGGCATGAGCTCGAGCTCGCCATGGCCGGCGAGCTCGAGCTCGCCCAGATCTGGGCGGAGCTCGCCATGGCCGGCGAGCTCGAGCTCGCCCAGATGTCCGGCGAGCTCGAGCCCGAGCCCTCCGCCGGCGAGGGTCGCCCTCGCCCACTCGACGCCGGCGAGGGCAGCCTCCGCCGGCCCCAGCTATGGCCGGCGGAGGGAAGAGAAAAAAAAAGAAAAAAAAAACAGGGACGATGTACTGTTCCGGCAACCGGAACAGTACTGTGCTCGCCGGCCGGCGAGATTTGACCGGCCAGCGAACCCGGGCCCTTACCTGAGACAAATTGAGTACTTCGGGCCCCTATTTGAGACTGATTGGGCACTTCAGGCCCTTATTTGACACAATTTCCACTTTGGGTCCTCTTTTGAGAAAAGGACCCCACTTGGGGTCCCTAATTGGAATTTTCCCTCGGGCACACGTTTATATGTCATGTCATAATTTTAATTTCGAGCATGATGCGTTTGTTAAATATATTCCATGACATGTTATGTTTCAAAATTTTTCATGTATTTAATTTAAAAATACAAACAAGTTCACATCCATCCATCATCGGCTACTTCATTTGTAGGGATAAATTGTCCAAAAAATTCTAAATTTATTACACTTTTGCCAATTCATTTCTAAACCTTTTGGTTTTGTAAATTAAGTCCTAAGCCTTTTTACGTTTTGTCAATTGAGTTTAACCCACCAATTTTGGCCGGAATTGCTAACGTGGCATGATCGGCGCTGATGTAGACAATTTTAATAATATTTAATTTTTTTTCAAGTTTGTTTATTTATTCATTTCTCATTTCTTTTTTTTTCTTCTTCTTCTGGCCGATCGCCGAGCCTCAGCGACCGGCCAGAGGTGAGAACTGGTGAGGTCGACCTCGTCAGCCTCTGGCGAAGCTCGCCATCACTAGGCAAGGTTGGCCTTGCTATGGCTAGGCGACGTTGGAACTCGCCAAATCTAGCGAGGTCGAGCCTCACCCAGCCACTAGCGAGGTCCACCCTTGCCATCATTGGGTGAGGCTAGAGATCATTCTCTCCGATTTTGATTCTCATTGTTGACCCTCCACACAACCAATTAGAAACCATGTCCGCGAGTTCACTCAATTTGCAGCTATCTCATTTCTCGGCTTCAACAAGAAAAAGCAATAGCACAATGCTTGAATTGAGGATCGTATGCTCCATCAAGAACCTTAGCTATAGAACTCTGTCCGTGCATTATCGTTATGCCAATCTTTGAGAGGAGTCAGATTGGCTTTCTCCGGTGCCAGATGCTTGAACTCGAACTCCACCTCAATGAGGACTACTCAGGTGAGCCTTGGTGTTTTAGAGAGTAAAGCTGAACTGACAATTGATGGCGGTGGTGGCGAAGACAAACCCCGTGGAGGTGGCGGAGGTGGAGGTGACAACGGTGGAGGTGGTGGTGATGGAGAGGAAGAGGAAGGGAAGAAGAAGAAAAAAAATTAAAGAAAAAGAAAAGAAATGAAAAGAAATAAATAAATTTGAAAAATATTAAAATGTTATTAAAAATTGTCCATATCAGCACCGCCCACGCCACGTAAGACGGTTGACATCCATATTAGTGATTTAAGGTCAAAATTGGCCGGATGGATTCGGTTGGTAAAAAGTGAGAAAGTTTATAACTCAATTGATAAGATTGAAAAGTTTATAACCAAATTAGGTGCAATATGTTTAGAACTTTCACTACAAAAAAATAAGGATTTAGCCACGGAAAATTAGCGACGGAATTTGCGACGAAAACTAAATTTTTCGCTAATTGCGACGGAATTTGTGACGAAAAAAAAATTCGTCGCTAATTTGCGACGGAATTTGCTATGAAAAATTTTCCGTGGCTAATTTGCGACGGAATTTGCAACGAAAAAAAAATTTGTGGCTAATTTAGCCACGGATTTAGCCACGAAAATAAACTCTCGCTTCACTTTTCCGACTATTTTTTATTTCCGTGGCTAAATCCGTGGCTAAATTAGCCACGGATTTAGCCACGAAAATAAATATAGTAGGGAAATGCGGCGATACTTAATTTCCATGGCTAATTAGCCACGGAAATAGATATAGTAGGAAAATGCCGCAATACTTAATTTCCGTGGCTAAATCCGTGGCTTGGCCACTGAAATAAATATAGTAGGGAAATACCGCGATACTTAATTTTCGTGGCTAAATCAGCCATGGAAATAAATATAGTAGGGAAATGCCGCGATACTTAATTGCGACGAAAAAAAATCCGTCGCTAATTTGCTATGAAAAAAAATTCGTCGGTAATTTGCGACGAAAAATTTTTCGTAGTTAATTTGCGACGGATTTAGCGACGAAAAAAAATTCGTTACAAATTAGTGACGGATTTAGCGACGAAAAAAAATTTGTCGCTAATTAGCGACAAAAAATAATTAGCGACGGATTTAGCCACGGAAAATAATTCGTCACAAAATTTTTTTATTTTCTAAATTGTTAATGTCAAATGTTGTCGCTAAATCCGTCGCTAATTAGCGACGAAAAAAAATTCGTGGCTAAGTAGCGATGGATTTGGCGACGACATTTCACATTAACAATTTAGAAAATAAAAGAAATTTGCGGCGAATTAGTTTCCGTGGCTAATTAGCGACGAAAAAAAATTGGTTGCTAATTAGCGACGAAAAATAATTCATCACAAAATGTTTTTTTTCCTGAATTAATCTTGCAAAAATGAGCCACGAACATAAAAGTTGGTCGCAAAAATAGCGATGAACTTAAAAGGTTCGTCGCTAAAATTTGCGACGAAAGGTAAAGTTCGTCCCTAATTTAATTAAAAAAAGAGCGCCCCAAATCCCCGCCCTCACCCCCAATTTCTCTCTCTCTCTCTCTCTCGCTCGCTGTTGTCCCTCTCTCTCCCTCTTTCGTTTCTATCGATCAGATCAGATTTGCTTCCGCTTCTCCTTCTTGCTTCTCCTTCTTCCCTCTCCCCCCACACTCCCAAACCTCTGCGCTCGCTAAGGGTTTTTGGTACCCCCTTCCCCCTGCGCTTCCTCCCGCGACCCCTCCTCGCCCTAGAGGCTGCGGAGCCCAAAGGGGCGGCGGCTCCTCCCCCCGGTCGAGGGCAAGGAGGAATGGAAACGCAGAAAAAACAGGTTCATCGAGGACTGGAGCACGACGCGCGAGAACCTGGAGCACAACTTCCAGTGGACTTGCTAGAACCTCGCCCTCATCGGCATCTTCGGTGTCGCCCTCCCCCTCCTCGTCTACAGGGCATCGTCCGCGAATTCGTCACTAATTTGATGGTGATGGTGCATGGCAGCTTCGGGATGACAAGGTCAAGGTTATGGCGACGTAGTTGTGTTCACAAACAGAGATTCACTGAGGTCGTTTTTGGTTACACGGGGGATTAGTTATTAATCGTTGTGTGCTTATGCGTAGGCATAGTAATGTATCTGTTCGGTGTAACTATGGGCAGTGTATCTGTTCGGTGTGACTCGGTTATTTTAGGCTGTCATTTCGATCATGCTGCACATATACAGTATGGTATTAAAGGAATAAGCAAAATAAATGTCCTAAGATTGAGTTATTAATGATCTATTTTGGTCGATAGGATCCTAAATGCTTTAGGTTTTGGTCAATTGTACGCATGATGCAGCAACCTTTAACAATTCAAGATGCAAGTTTAATATTGCGCTGTACTCTAACAAGCTAAGTTTCTAGAGTGATTGGTTGTGCATGTAATTTATTTAACACTTCACTCAGAGAATTAGGAGTAGAGAAACCGCACAACAAGTCGGTGTTTGCTTTGAGTGGGTTATCATGATGAACATTATTCCCCCAGGGGTTTCGTATAATGTTACTACTTGCCTCTCTAATGGAACTTCATTTTCTTTTGTGATCTCTCCAGCTGCTTTACTCAGTTCGAATATGATATCTCTGGTTGATTTGTTGGCTTTTCTTATCATGCAGTTCGATGGTTCAAAAGCAGGTAAAAAGCTATGCTAATGTTTCTTTTCACAATGTATTCATCTCCTAGTCAATACCATCTTAGGAGATGTTTTGGTATTAACATTATTGTCGCTTATCTATCTTAGACTGCTTTTTATCCTTGAAACAGCACAAAAGGAAATGTTGTTTTTAGTTTACCTTTTAATCATCCTTGTCTTCTGTGGGGAGTGGAGGTGCTACTTGCCTAACTGACTTTGTATTGGACTTCACTTTCACTCTTTGGTACTTTTTTGAACAGATTGTATTCCTATGCCCCCTCTACGTCTCTTTTACTCGTGCTGTCTGCGTCCCCTCTACTTGAGCCATTGAAAAAGTTAGTTGTTTGAATGCAGTGATACCTCCTTAGAATCATGCATTTGTGGAAAGTCGTGTATTGTCCTTTGCACATTGCAGGTGCTGGAAGCACTCCACTTCATTATGCTGCTTGTGGTGGAAGTGTGCAGTGTTGTCAGGTATTTTGTGGTAGCTAAAAGATAAATAGCATCCAATATCATTCTTTATTTTGTTCATCTCACTTACATAAATGCTTTTTTTTGTGGTGGAAGTGTGCAGTTGTGGACAGTGAATCAATTTGGAACACCTACGTTGCACCTTTGTTTCTTTACTTCTATTAGATTTATCACTGAAAGTGAACTTCAACATTTTTCCTCTATATTTCATTTACCTTCGTTGCTTTACTTTATTAAGATTGCTTGCTTCACAGTCATTATGTATCCTTTAGAAGTTGAATATATTAACGTTTAATGTGGAAACAATGTCACTAATTTTGTGTCTAATTCTAGACAATTTATGTTTTGTAGAAGAGCAGCTTTGAGCAATTCTGCATAAGTTATGCAAATGAGAGGTTGTAATAACATTTCAACCGGCATTTGTTAAAACTGGAGCAGGAAGTGAGCATCTCACATGGACCGTGTCTTTAGTTTTATTTTATTTGATGGGGATTGTCGCTAAAAGTAGGATATTCTTTTTTGATTCAAATCTGTCGTCATTATGTATTGTGCAAGATTAGTTATTGTGCAAGATTATTTATTCTCTCATTATGTGTGCTATAAAGAAAAATATTTATGTCATTCTTGTGGAAAATGTAGATGAATGTATTTCATTTTTATATTATTATAATATTTTGGTGTTATTAAGTGCTTAATCAATGTTAAATATAAATTCCAAAAATTAATTTTGCTTTTAATTAGGTTTAAAATCAAAAAATAAAATAAATGATTTTATCGTACAATCACAAATTACAAAAGTTCATTGCAAAAACAAAATTTCGTCACTAATTTTGTCTCTAAACGACAACCATTGTAGAGTTTGTCGCTAAAGAAATAATAAAAAATTGTCACTAAATTCGTTCATGAATAATGCTGATGGAAAAAGTAAAAAAAATTGGTGGCAAATTAGCGACGAATTTTGCCACGAATAAGTTCATCGCAAATTACTGACAAAAAAAAATTTCTTGGCAAATTAGTGATGAATTTTGCGACGAATAAAGTTCGTGGCAAATTAGGAACGAATTTTGCGACGAATAAAGTTCGTGGCAAATTAGGAACGAATTTTGTGACAAATAAAGTTCGTGACAAATTAGTGACGAATTTTGCCACGAAGAATTAGCGACGAAAATTGAAATTTTTCATCGCAAAATTTTGCGATGGCGTATTAGCGACGAATTTTTTTCCGTCGCAAATTCGTTTTGCGATGAATTTTGCCAAATTTTTTGTGGCAAAATTCGTTACTAAAACCTAATTTTTTTGTAGTGTTTTTGGACAATTTTCCCTCTTCTCTATGATAACAATTTGTTATAAAACAGACCAGATTTTTGCAATTATATTGGAACACAAGAAGATGCATTTATGAGACAAAATAAAATGGGGAACAATAAATGACATGAGAGATTTGCTTGATTTAGTCGGAGTTCCACGGAGAAAGCCAACCACCAATAATTCACCAATGAATTAGAGAATTACATGATTACAATCGTTCACACACTCGCATATTTCCTAATCCTTGATTATGCTCAAATCCCCATAGCATTTAGCCTCTCGCAATTGCTCAATGAATAAATTACCAGGAATTACCCAACTGCTCAAAACGTTAAAGGATTTTCTGACAAGGCCACATATTAACTAGACTATATACTCGATGTTAATTGGGTTGTTCTTGCGTGCATCCGAATGACATGAGCACAATATATATTATCAATTAGATTGTGTGGATTCAATTTGTCGCCTTGAAATGGTTAGACTTGTAAATCATGTAGGGACATATTACCATTTTTTCCTTCTTGGTGGTTGGCATATCCATTAGCCGCTGTCCTCCATGTCACATCACCACCGCTATGTACGCTACTGCTCGCTCTCCACTCGAAAGTCGCAATCTTTGGCCAAGTCATGACCTCATTGGTTTCATATTAGTGATTTCTAATTAAAATTGACGGGGTGAATTATATTGCAAAATCGTTAAAGGATTTAGAACTCAATTGACACAATTAAAAGATTTATGATTGAATTGTCACAAATACAATATATTTTAGAATTTTTTGGTACTTTTCCCATCAATTGCACGAACAAATTAAGTGAAATGAAAGTTAACAAAGGTCATGAGCTGCTACATTCGTGTTAATGCTGGACTTGGGAGTCATCCCGTCAAGTATGGCCTGGCTTTTAGGGTTGATCTGCAACACAAAATCCAGGTTAATGCATCCTGGTTTAGGACCTGGATTGGCCCTCCGATGATTACGCCAGTAATTGGAAGAGAATGGGGATGCAGGGTATTCGAATTCACTAGAGTCGAACAACTCATTTGAAAGAGCCCTTTAACTTAAACATTTCTCTTAGTGGGTCGCGGCTGACAAGTGGTGACTCTTATTGGCAATTGGCAATATGCATGGACAAATGTTCATTAAGAACACTTGAGACCTTTTACTACTGTAGTGCTTTGCCTGCAGCAGTGAAACCGCTTTGATGATCAGTGCATGCGTGGCTTTTGAATGAGTGGTGGCACCGTTGTGGTTGCCAACAAAATAATGGTTAAGTGGTGTCTAATCTCTATGCCAGTCGCAATGAATGACCTTCCGACGGTATTGTCTCCAGCCCAATTTTGTTACTTTGCCACGTGAAGCGTCTAGTAGGTTACTTAAAATCTCATCTACTATTGCTAAAAGAAGGTTTAATAGATGGGAAACTTGGGGTATACATCTATTCTACTATATTTATATACAATTTATCTACGAAGAAATTCCTTTTCTGACCGTTCAACTTAAATTACCTCAAAACCAAATTGTCATCTTAATCTCAAGTGAATCCACAGGCTATTTTCATCATTGCAAAGTGGTCTCCATTCAAATTTTAGGTCTCTCAGTGATCTTTGACTCATGGTTCCTCGTCTATTTAATTCCCAACACTTCTAATAATTAATTTTGATTAGGTATCGTTGATTCGCTGTACTATATGATAATTTTGCTGTTGCCCCAAAAGTGCTAGGATCATCAAATTTTCAGTTTTAGAAATACCAATCCTAGATCAGTGCCATTACTCGATTAGGGAAGGAGCTGCTCAAGTAGAAACCGTGATCGTTGAAGCCGAGTTTTAGCTCACGGCTGATCGCCTTAGGATGAGTACTAGCCAACACATGTTCGCATTTTTCGTGTGTTCGTTAACTAGACTGCATACTCGATGTTAATCCGGTTGTTCTTGTAACGAAACGACCATAATATATACATGCACCGTTAGATCACGTGGATTTCAGTTGCGCCGTATCGAATCTAACTGTTCAACACGAGCAAGGGTATGCAATAGTAAAACTTGTCAATCAAGTAAGGATATTTTACCACATCTTTATCTTCTTAGGTGGCTGACAAATTGTGCAGCCCATCCAGTAGCCGCCCTCCTCCATGCCACGTCACCATCATGCATGGCTTCTCCTTCCTTCCTTGCTCTCCACTCAAAATTCGCCATCTTTGACGCGGCCATGACCTCATCGATTTCATCGACTTTGACCTTGAATTCCCAACTTCTCCGCAGCTTCTTCTACCATCATCGCCGTGGATGTCGATGAACGTTGATATACAAGAAGAACGTCCTTCCTCTCATCTTTCTCCCAAGGAAGTTTATCATCGTCTCATCGACGACATCAACGCCCATTCACCACACTCCATCTTTCCATCTTTCCAATGGAGGAGCAGGAGCAGCACACCATCCCTGCCTCAGGCGGCGGCAGCGGCAGCGGCGGCGGAGTCTCCCTCCGTCCTCTGCAACTCTCCGACGTGGACGACTTCATGGTGTGGGCCTCCGACCCGGACGTGACCCGGTGGTGCAGGTGGGGGCCCTACACGAGCCGCGACGACGCCCTGGCCTACATCGCCGGCACCGTCCTCCCCCACCCGTACTTCCGGGCCATCTGCGTCGACGGCAGGCCGGTTGGGCAGGTCTCGGTGACGCGGAACGAGACCGCGAGCGAGGCTTGCCGGGGGGAGCTGGGCTACGCGCTGGCCTTGGGCTACTGGGGGAGGGGGATCATGACGGAGGCGGTGAGGATGGCGGTGGCGGAGGTGTTCGGCGGGAGGCCGGAGCTGGAGAGGGTGGAGGCGGTGGCGGACGTGGAGAACAAGGCGTCGCAGAGGGTGCTGGAGAAGGCCGGGTTCAGGAGGGAGGGGGCGCTGAGGAAGTACTACGTGCTCAAGGGGAGGACCAGGGATGCGGTCATGTTCAGTCGTCTCTCTACTGATACTGATTGATGATTCTTGAAGTATATTCAGCATGAATGTGGCTCCCATTTGGTTGGGAAACTTCTTACGTAATCTTGAATGCAGTGTCTGCGCTGTTGATTTTGTAATAAATTGCTGGATTGGATCGATTGCATTTAAAAATTTGGCAGCTCGGTTCCTCTGTTTTCCAACATTATCATAGACTTTTACTTCGTGAACAACTGCATCGGCTCACCCACGTGGTTTCCTATCCAACTTTATCTGCCTGAACATCTAGCACACTGGTCATCGATCATGTCAAAATTTTGATTTTGACCATGATGTGTTCGTTAAGTTTATTAGAAGATATGCCATGTTTCTAACTATTTTATGTAATTCGAATGTCGTCAGGGTGGATGAGCTCATTATAGTACAGTCCCGCCGGCCAAAACTTCTCAATCACTTGCCCACCATCCCCCCCCCCCCCCTCCGTGGCTCTCGAGCCCGTGGGAATTCTCGAGTTTGAGAGTAGATAAGTTTCATGTCACGTCTCACATTTTAAGCTCGAAAACTGCGTGAAACATACTTCCTTTCAAACTATTGTATCTCTATGAGTCCATCTATACCTATGTTTAAGGCCTGCTGAAGTTGGTTCCCATAAGCACTATTCTTTTTTTCTGATCTTCCTCAACTTCCTTTTATCTCTTCAATCCTTTGGCTTTATCCATCTGCAATTGGGGAGATTGATCAAAATGGCAGACTCAGACTCACAGCCGAACGTTGCGCTTCCTCAGGGCTGCTGTTGTTTGACAGAGTTGTATATCTCATGTTCCTGAAAGGGAGGAATGGGCTTACCCGTCTAGGTCTGGTTTTATGCCATCCACGGGGAACAATTGGTGACCGGGCTTAGATTTCTTATTCCCTCCAAATCGACCAAAATTATGCGAGAGGTAGGTCTCCTGCCGGGCCAGTTGAAGGGTCTTTCTTATTTAAAAACGATCTCGATGCGCCTTAGCATCAGGACATTGCGTGCTCAAGTCAGTTAGTATACAAACCGCATAGTCCTTTGAACTGGGCCAACAGCCCGGACCGTGACACTTAGGTACACGGAACCGTCTATTCTGGTAAATATAAAAGCATAATATAGTGGTATACAAGGACCGTGGTCCTTGATATGGTTTTGCAGCTAAGAATGGAGCATGACAGAAGAACTAATAACGTTCCGCACTCTCCAATCACCACCGAATGTACCGTGATCGAAGGCTGGCCCTATGCTCCAGGCGAGAGATAGGATCGAGCTATCTTTACCAACATGACTTGCTTGAGACCAAGACATACAAGAATTGGCCCAAGTATTAATTCATTCCCGACCACCTACTGTACTGGAGTTTTCCCGAGTTAGATTTCCTCAAGGCAAGGTGCTTCTTGCATCGCATCTCCAAGATTCCTATTGCACTGACTACTCTGATCTCCTCTGTATTTGCCCAAAATATTTCTTCATAACTTAATTTTAAACAAGCTTGTTGACTTTGACCTTGAAACCAATTTACTACCGTCTATTCATAAAATCCCTACTTTGAAAAAAAGCAAACTATCCCTTCTTGCAAATCTCCATACTACCAAACTTTAACTCAAACAATAGGTTCCATCAGCTAGATGGCTAGACCCCATCTCCAAACTACCAAACCATATACACAATGTACTACTCCATGCTCTCCACTGAAAGGTCCCATCTTTGGTCAGTCCATGAACTCATTGATTCCATCCACCATAACCTTAATTCCCAAAATTCTCCGCAGCATATCTACCATCATCACCATCGATCTCAATGCATCTAATATAACAACACCCTTCCTCTCTATCTTCCCCTAAAGAAATTATCATCATCTCATCGCCTAAATCAACGCCGGTTCACCACACTCAATCTGCCAATGGAGGAGCAGGGGCAACAAACCACCCACACCTCAGGCGGCGGCGGTGGAGGCGAAATCTCCCTCCGGCCTCTGCAACTTTCTGACATTGGCGACTTCATAATGTGGGCCACCGACCCGGATATTGCCTGCTTTTGCTGGTGGGAACCCTACGTGAGCCGCAACGACACCCGGGCCTACATCGGTGGCACTGTCCTAACTCACCCTTACCTCCAGGCCATCTGCCTCAATGGCAGGCCGGTTGGGCTGTCTCGGTGACGCGGAACGAGGCAGGGATGGAGGCTTGCCAGGGGGAGCTGAGCTACGCACTGTGATCGGGCTACTTGGGGAGGGGGATTGCAACAGAGGCAGTGAGGATGGCGGTGGCGGAGGTGTTTGGGGAGAGGCTGGAGCTAGAGATGGTGGAGGCGATGGTGGACGGGGAGAGCAAGGCGTCGCATAGGGTGTTGGAGAAGGCCGGGTTCAGGAGGGAGGGTGTGCTGAGGAAGTATGCAGCGGTCAAGGGAGGACAAGGGATGCGGTCGTGTTTAGTCGTTTCTCCACTGATGATGATTTCTTGATATATTCAGCATGAATGTGGTTCGCATTTCATTGCAAAAGTTCACGTTTTAATTGTCATCCATTTGCTTGGAAAACTTCGTACGTAATCATAAACGCAGCATGTGCGCTTTTGAGTTTGTAATAAATTGTTGGATTGGATCGATTGCATGATGCTTTCGTTAAATAGATTATGAGACATTATATGTTTCACCATTTTCATGTATAAAAATCGCAAATAAGTTCACATCCCTCGTTGGCTACTTCTTTTGAATGAGAATGGACAGAGGGAGTTTTAACATAATTCCCAAGTATTTGGACTAAGATCTGCTTGTTGGGAAGCTAATAGATCACAACACATTCAAATTCTTGGTTGAGAATTTAACGATTGAATATAATAATAAACATAATAAGGAAATAAATCATATATTAAATTTACGTGATTCGGTTGATATGACTTCTTTTACAAAGAGCACAATACTCAAGTTAGTCAAACACTCTCCATAAGCAATATAATGGAAATTATAACTACACTCGAATTAATTAAACACTCTCGTGTTTTCAACCTCAAATTATACCCAATAGATGCATTTGGTCGTCTTGAGATTAGAAATCCTCCGAATATCATTCTGATTATTGAAATGAAATATCTTAGACGACTCAATTATTTTTTGTTGTGTCGCGAACATCTTGTGGGTATATTCTGCTATTATTTTATGTGGACGACATGGTTATTACGAGCAATGATAATTTTGGCATTACAAAACTCCACCAGTATCTCAGTCACCAGTTTGAAATGAAAGAACTTGGACGACTCAATTATTTTCTTGACTTGGAGGTTGCTTTAGATTCGTGAGACTATTATCTCTAAAGTGAAATACACCATTGATATTCTTTCTAGAACGGGACTCACTGATAATAAGAATTCTACAATTCCCATTGAGATTAAGGCAAATTTTTAGGACAAAGATGGAACTCTTCTCCTGAATTCTACACTTTATTGACAGATGGTTGGCAATCTTGTATATCTCACTATTATTCTTCTTGACATTGCCTATATTGTTCATATTGTTATTCAGTTTATGACCACACTATGTATGCCTCACTTTGCTGCTGTCCTTTGCGTTCTTCACTATGTCAAGGGTACCTTATTTTTGACAAAAAAAGGATACCTTATTTCATGATCTTTGCTTTTCTACTCACTCTACTTTAGAGTTGAGGGCATATTCCGATGATGTGCACTGGTAACCCTCTTGGTCGTTGCTTCACTTTAGGCTATTGCTTCTTTCTAGGTAACTCACACATCTCATGGTGTAGCAAGAAATAGACCATTGTCTCTCTATCTAGAATCAAAGCAAAATATTGCGCTTTGTTAATACGACATCTGAATTACTATGGTTGCGATGGTTGTTAAAAAACATAAGAGTCCGTCATAATGGTGGAATAATCGTTTATTGAGACAATCTGGGTGATATATATAGGGCCAAAATCAGGGTGATTTTGAAATAGCTCATAATGATGGTTTTTCATAAGCGCACCAAGCATATTGAAATAAACTATCACTTTATATGATATCACGTGCTTCATGGTATTGTACAACTCGTTTCCTTTGAAGGGAATATTAGAAATATTTAGGATATTTAGAAGATCCCGAGCATCTTTCTAAATGATTGTAATTGATATTATAATATTTTATTAATGTATATAGTCATCCTGTAATGACTATAAATAACTTAATGTACTCTTCATTATATACATCAAAATATACATAAATTATACATTTCTCTCTTTCGCATTTTCTGTGGGAAAGACTTCTCCAACGCAATAATCATATTTTTTAATTTTCAGTTTGAACAGACAAACAAAGGGAGTGCATTAAATAGAAAACAAAAATGAGAGGGAGAGAGAGAGAGGGCTACATGAGCGGAAATTTTATCTTACACAGACCACAACAAGTTGTTTTATTTAATCAGTTAATTTCTACAAAAAAAAACTACAGATATCAAATCTTTCCATCCAAATTAATAATGACGTGCAAAATTACATAAATCTTCGATTTCTTTAATCCGAAACGACTACACCACATGATGACAAAGTTAGGTGGACAGAGACATCAATTGGTTGGAAACTTCTTCTCGTAAATACAATTCTCCACGAGTGGCCTTAATCAGATACGATGAATCCTGATTCATTCATTCGGAGCTCGCGTGCTCCGTTAACTTCTGTAATTGAAGGCCCTAAGCTCCATGTGATATGATAACCATCATGACTTTTTTTTTTGTCTTTCTTACTTTAATTCTCAACTCACTCTTCACTATAAAAAAAAATATGGATTTTGCCACGGAAATTTGCGACGGGAAATTTTTCGTCTCTAATTTGCGACGAAATTTGAGATGGACTTTTTTTTCCATCGCAAATTAGCGACGAAAATTATTCGTCGCAAATTTGCGACAGAAAATAAATTCGTCGCAAAATCCGTCGCAATTTGCGACGGATTTATTTTTCACCGCAAATTTGCGACGGATTTATTTTTCGTCGCAGATTTGCGACCGATTTTGCGACGGATTTATTTTCCGTCGCAAACTGATTTTGCGACGGATTCCAAAAACTGTATTGCATTTTCCAATCCGTCGCAAATTTGCAACGGATTTATTTTCCGTCGCAAATTCGTTTAGCGACGAATTTTGCCAAATTTTTCGTTGCAAAATTCGTCGCTAAAACCTTGTTTTTTTGTAGTGTTCTAAAACTAAACCTAAGTTCTTCTAAATCTAATCACGATGATTACCATGCCTCAATCTCTCGTGATAAGGACAAGGACTACATAAGACAAACTAAATATTGCCTAATGAAATCAATCTAATGCAAACTAACAATTATTAATTGAAATTCAAACTAAATTGGATGATTGTCACAAGTTCAAATTCAAAAGAGATTAGACGATTTGCTACACGTCCAATTCTAAGAGAGATTAGATATTACGAATTCAAATTAGATAAGAAGATCTATTATAAACTCAAGATATTAAATAATCTCTTAAAATGTTCTCGTCCCAAATAAGCTTTTTTAGATTCGATAGGTGCAAATCTTATCTTCTTTTTTTTCAAGACTTGGATATAGATAATACAGATATCTATTTAGTTGAATATGACGGTTTCCTCCGCACGTAACTCTTATGTATGCGTAAATATATGGGTAAATAAATTATAGCAATTTTCAAATAGATCGGAATCGGGTGGATATATGAAATGTAAAGTCAATGTATATATATGGGGATATCTATAGGAGATCATATAAAAGAGATATTCTTATTTAGACCTAACCAATTTGATCTAACCAATTTGATGAATTACTCCTAAAGGGTTACATCCGAATGATGAGTGAATAGAGGGCATACATTCTATTAGAGAAATATTTAGAAGATTCCCTATATTTCCTTTAATTGATTGTAATTGATATTTTCCTTTTAGATAGTCATCCTATAGAACCGATAAATAGATTCGTGTACTCTTCATTTGACAATGATATATATATTGCTCTTAATTTTTTTTATCACATTCTTGACTTGGTATCAGAGCTCTATTGTTATTTGAGAAAGCGTCAATCGAGTCTGTTTGTAACAACGACATCCACATCAGTCATGTTTCTCCACAGTGTTCGTAATGCTAGTCACATTGGCCCATTTCGCAACAACATCCCGTAGTTGTTTGACATTCCTCTGCTGCTCTAATGAAAAAAAAAAAAACATCACCAGACTTGCCGCCCTTAGACGAATTAGATCATGACATTTACTAATTCATCAAATATGAGTAATGTGTCATTGTATGTAAAAGTGTAGAAGCATATCTACTCAAGGTTTCGACGGAATTAACGACGGATTTGAAAAATTGGTCGGTATAAACATTTCCGTCGCTAATTCTGTTGCAAATTAGCGACGGATTTGAAAAAAATGGGCGTCGTGTGCTGCGAAGAAACTTTTGTCGCAAATTAGCGATGGAAAAATAAATCCGTCGCAGCGACGGAAAATAAATCCATCGCCAATTTGCGATGGATTTTGCGACGGATTTGGAAAATGCCCTTTATTTTTGGAATCCGTCGCAAAATCCGTCTCAAATTTGCGACGGATTGGAAAATGCAATTTATTTTTGGAATCCGTAGTAAAATCCGTTGCAAATTTGCGATGAAAAATACGTCCGTCGCAAATTTGCGACGGAAAAATAAGTCCGTCGCAAATTTGCGACAGAAAATTAGTCCGTCATAAATTTGCGACCGAAAAATTAGTCCGTCGCAATTGCGACGGAAAATAAATCCGTCACAAATTTGCGACGGATTTGATCAAAAAAATTCCCGCCCATTTGACCAAAAAAAAGAAAAATTCCCGCCCATCCTTTTCCCCATTCTCTCTCTTCCTTTTTCTTTTTCTTGTCTTCTTCTTCTTCTTCTTCTCTTCTTCCTCCTTGCGCGCACGTCCTCTGCTCCGACCTTCTCAGCTCCTTCTCCCTCTTCTTCCTCTTCCTCTTCCTCTTCCTCTTCCTCTTCTTCTTCTTCTTCTTCTCTCTCTCTCTCTTTCTTGATCTCTGCAGCCTGGCGATCTCTCCTCAGACCCAACGAGGAATCGCCGCGATCTGTCCCCCTCTCCGCTGCTCCAGCTCAGGTAAGATCCTCGCATTCCCCCCTCTTCTCTCCATCATCGGCCATCAAGGTGCAGCTCCACATGTCTCCCTTCGTTTCTTTTAGCTGTTCTTTGTCTTTGGGCTTCCGGAGGTTGCATTTTGACTTTCTGCTGTTTCGATGTCCGCGTGCTTTTGGAGTTCTGGGTCTATTCGTTTGCTTCTTCTTGTTGTGAAATTTCGGAACTTGGGGAGGTTCGAGCTGATGGGTGTGTTGTTTTTTTCCCCTCCATCGACTGTCTCGTTCAGGTCCTGTCATGAGCTGATCGCGTCTCGCTGTTGGGTCGTTCTTCCAGCGGAGGATTTTTACGGGATCTTGAAGCGGATCGAAGTAAAGTTGTTCCGAAGTTTAAGCTGAATCTCGTGCCTTTTTTGGGGGTCGATGAGGAATACCGCGGCGACCGGCGCCGGGGCGGCCCTGGTGTTTCTGTGCCCGCGTCGTTGGCGGCGGCGGCGGTTTTGGGGGCGAACTATGTGCCCACCGATAAGATCCTGCTGAATTGCGGGGCGGATCCGCAGACCACCGATACCGATGGCCAGGTGTGGACCTCGGACATCGGTTCCAAGTTCCCGTCTTCCACCGCGAACTCGATCACGGCCGCGGCCGCCACGTAGGACCCCTCGGTGCCCCAAGTCCCGTACATGACCGCGAGGATCTTCCCGTCTAATTTTACTTACAGTTTTCCCGTGGCATCCGGTCGGAAGTTCGTCCTGTTGTACTTTTATCCCTCTTCGTACAATTCGTATAACGCGTCCAATGCCATATTCTTTGTTTCTACTGGGGATTATACTCTTCTGAAGAACTTCAGTGTGGCCAAAACGACAGAGGCTTTGAACTTTGCATATGTTTTGAAGGAGTACTCAGTCAATGTTGAGGGGCAGACGCTGGACCAGTTGGTCGCAAATTAATGACCAAAAAAAAATTCATCAAAAATTAGTGACGAATTTTGCCACGAATATATTTCGTCGCAATTTTTAGACAAAAAAAACATTTCGTTGCAATTTAGAGACCAAAAAAAAATTTCGTGGCACATTAGAAACGAATTTTGTGACGAATACAGTTCGTGGCTAATTTGCGACGAATTTTGCCACGAATAATTAGCGACGAATTTTACGACGGACAATTATCGACGAATACAGTTCGTGGTTAATTTGTGACGAATTTTGCGATGAATTTTTTGCGACTAATTTTTTGCGATGAATTTTGCGACGAATTTCTTTTCGTCGCAAATTAGCGACGAAAATTGATATTTTCCGTCGCTAAATTTTGCAACGCCGAATTAGCGACGGATTTTTTTTCGTCGCAAATTCGTTTAGTGACGAATTTTGCGACGAATACAGTTTGTGGCTAATTTGCGACGAATAAAGTTCGTGGCTAATTTGTGACGAATTTTGCAACAAATTTTGTGACGAATTTTTTTTCGTCGCAAATTAGCGACGCCGAATTAGTGATGGATTTTTTTCCGTCGCAAAATTCGTCGCAAATTCGTTTAGCGACGAATTTTGCCAAATTTTTTGTCGCAAAATTCATCACTAAAACCTTATTTTTTTGTAGTGCTTAAACTTTTGTCCTGTCTCTTTGCAGAGCGTGGGAGTCGAAATTCATATCTGAAACTAAACGTCTCCATCCCTACTCTCCCTAAAAAGATGAGGAATCGAACTCCTAACCTCATTCTTCTCAAGTAGAAAGGGTGATCACTAGGGCAAACCTTAGTGGTTTGATTATCATGACTTGTTCAAGAGTCGAGATAAAGACATATAAGAATTGGCCAACAACTAATTGGTGCCCGATCACCTACTATTTTTTTTTTGGGCGGATCCCGACCACCTACTACTATTGACAAGTTGATTTCCTCAAAACAAGGTGCTCCTTGCATCGCATGTCCAAGATTCCTATTGAACTGACTCCTCTGTATTCGCCCACAATATTCCTTCACGACTAATTTTATTCAATATAGGTAGGCCTTGACCATAAAACCAATACGCTACCTAAAATCCTTACTTTAAAAAAAGGCAAATTGCCCTTTGTTCGCAAATCTCCATGCTGCCAAATTTTCTCCCCGCCGCCACGCACCACGGTCCTCTCTATCTTCCCCTAAAGAAGTTATCATCACCTCATCGCCTACGTCAACGCCCGCTCACCAAACTCGTTTTTCCAATGGAGGAGCAGGAGCAACAAACCACCCACAACTCAGGCAGCAGCAGCCGCGAAATCTCCCTCCGTCCTCTGCAACTCTCCGACGTGGATGACTTCATGGTGTGGGCCTCCGACCCGGACGTGCCCCAGTTCTGCAGGTGGGAGCCCTACACGAGCCGCAACGACGCCCTTGCCTACATTGCCGGCACTGTTCTCCCCCACCCTTACTTCCGGGCCATCTGCATCGACGGCAGGCCGGTTGGGCAGGTCTTTGTGACACGGAACGAGGCTGGGTCGGAAGCTTGCCGGGGGGAGCTGGGCTACGCGCTGGCCTTGGGCTATTGGGGGAGGGGGATCATGACGGAGGCGGTGAGGATGGCGGTGGCAGAGGTGTTCGGGGGGAGGCCGGAGCTGGAGAGGGTGGAGGCGATCGTGGTCGTGGAGAACAAGGCGTCGCAGAGGGTGTTGGAGAAGGCCGGGTTCACGAGGGAGGGGGTGCTGAGGAAGTATGTAGTGGTCAAAGGGAAGACAAGGGATGTGGTCCTCTTCAGTCGTCTCTCCACCGATGATCATTCTTGATATATTCAGCATGAATGTGGCTCGCATTTTATTGCAGAAGTTGACTTTCTAATCGTCATCCAATGCTCGGAAAACTTCGTACGTAATCCTAATTGCAGCATGTGCGCTTTTTTTTTTTGGTTGAAAGCATGTGCGCTTTTGAGTTTGTAATAAATTGTCGGATTGGATCGATTGCATGATGCTTTCGTTAAATAGATTACGAGACATGATATGTTTCACCGTTTTCATGCATAAAAAACGCAGACAAGTTCACATCCCTCGTTGCCAACGTTTTTTGTATGAGAATGGATGAAGGGAGTTTTAACATGATTCCCAAGTATTTGGACTAAGATATGCCTGTCGGAGAGCTAATAGACCACAACACATTCAAACTCAGTTGAGAAAAATAAGGATCGAATATAATAGTAAACATAATATGGAAATAAATCATATACTAGACTTTTGTGTTAAATAGCTGGATTGGATCGATTGCGTTTGAAAATTTGGCAGCTTGGTTCCTCTGTTTTCCAACATTATCATAGACTTTTACTTCGTGAACAACTAGATCGGCTCACCCACATGGTTTCCTCTCCAACTTTATCTGACTGAACATCTAGCACACTGGTCATCGATCATGTCAAAATTTTGATTTCGAACATGATGTGTTCATTGAGTTTATTAGAAGATATGCCATGTTTCTAACTATTTCATATAATTCGAATACCGTCAGGATAGATGAGCTCATTATGGTATAGTCCCGCCGGCCAATTTTGTTACTGTGCCACATGGATGGGTAACTTCAAAAACTTCAAAAACTTCTCGATAGCTTCATGCCACGTCTCACATTTTAATCTCGAAAACTGCGTGAAACATGCCAAGGGAGTTAAATCGTTGTCCATTCTCAATCATTGAATTTCTTATGTATAATCGTGATCGTCAATTGCGGATGTAATTGACAGACGTGACATTCCTTTTTGCCTCTTCATCTCCACCGCCGTCCTAGGGGATTTTCATTCTTTCGAACTATTGCATCTCCATGAGTCCATCTCTACCTATGTTAAGGCTTGCTGAGGTTGGTCCCCATAAGCACTATTCAATGTTTCTGATCTTCCATAACTTCCTTTTCATCTCTTCAATATTCCTTTGCTTCCATCCATCTACATTTGGGGAGATTGATCAAAATGGCAGACTCAGACTCACAACCGAACGTTGAGCTTCCTCAGGGCTGGTGTTGTTTGACAGAGTTGCATATCTTCATGTTCCTGAAAGGGAGGAATGGGCTTACCCCTCTAGGTCTGGTCGTACGCCATCCATGGGGAACAGTTGGTGGCCGGGCTTAAATTTCTTATTCCCTCCGAATCGACCAAAGTTACGCAAGACGTAGGTCTTTCTTTCGTAAAAACGATCTCGATGCGCCTTAGCATCGGGACACTGCGTACTCGAGTCAGCTAGTATACTATAACACACACCGCACAGTCCCTTGCCGCAACCCTCGCCAGCCCAGGTGATAGATTTAAATTGATCGGATATACTCAATTGGCACAAATGTAGATAGATTTAAGACTAAATTATTCCAATTGAAAGGTTTAGAACTGAATTGGTACCAATGTAATGGGTTTACGATTTTTTTGATACTTTTCCCAATTTTAGGTCTCACGCTGATTTTTGACCCATGGTTCAGCTTCTCTATTTAATCCCAACACTTTTGATAATTGATTTTGATAAGCTATTGTTGATTCGCCGTACTACATGATAATTTTGCCGTTGCCCAAAAGGTGCTAGGATCATCAAATTTTTAGTTTAAAAATGACAATTTTTAGATAAGTGCCGTTGCTCAACTAGGAAAGAATTGCTCAAGTAATAACCGTGATTGTTGAGACTGAGTACCAGTCAACAATCAACACATATGTGCATTTCGTGTGTTCGTTAACTAGACTGTATATTCGATGTTAATCAAGTTGTTCTTGCGAGCATCTGAATGAAATGAGCACAATGTATATAAGCCGTTAGATCACGTGGATTCGAGTTGTGCCGCATTGAATCTAATTGTTTAACATGAGCAAGTGTATGCAATAATAAGCAAGACTATTACCATTTTTTCGAGAAAATGACGCAAAGAGTCCTTGCACTTTGTCCAATATGCAATTTAATCCTTGAACTTTTAATTTGTTCAATGTTGTCCCTAAACTTTAATCCAATATACAATATAGTCCCTGAATTTTTAATTTGTTCAATGGCATCTCTGAACATTTGATACATGTTCAATTCAGTCCCTGAACTATATAAAAATATTCAATCCAGTCCTTTTCATTAATTCAAGTTCAGGGATTATATTGAACATATTTATATAGTTCATGAACTGAATTGAACATGTACCAAAAATTCACAAATTAAAAGTTCAAGGACCACATTGAACATTGAGTTAAAGTTCATGGACTACATTGAAAAATTAAAAATTGATGGATTAAATTACACATTGAGCCAGAGTTTAGGGAATTATCCCATTTTTTTCCTTCTCGTGGGTGGTTGGCCAACTATGGAGCCCATCCATTAGCCGTCGTCCTCCATGCCACATTGCCACCGTGTGGTGCTGCTACTCCGTACTCTCCACTCAAAAGTCGCCATCTTCTTCGACCCGGCCACGACCTCATCGATTCCATCGACTTTAGACCTTTAGTTCCTGACTTCTCCGCAACTTCTTCTGCCGTCATCACCATGGACCTCGATGAGTCTTTGATATATAAGAACACCGTTATTCTCAAATTTCTCTTGAAGAAGTTATCATCGTCTCATCAATGACATTGACGCCCATTCACCACACTCCATCTTTCTAGTGGAGGAGCAGGATCAACAAATCACCCCCACCTCAGGCAGCGGCGGCGTGATCTCCCTCCCTCCTCTGTAACTCTCCGACGTGGACGACTTCATGGTATGGGCCACTGACCCGGAAGTCGCCCAGTTCTGCAGGTGGGAGCCCTACGCGAGCCGCAACGATGCCTTAGCCTACATTGCCGGCATCGTCCTCCCCCACCCTTATTGTCGGGCCATCTGCCTCAACGGTAGGCCGGTCGGGTTCATCTCGATGATGCTACACGAGGCCGGGAGCGAGGCTTGCTACCAGGGGCAGCTGGGCTACGCGCTAGGCTTGGGCTATTGGGGGAGGGGGATCGCAATAGAGGCGATGAGGATGGCGGTGGCGGAGGTGTTTGGCGGGGAGAGACCGGAGCTGGAGAGGGTGGAGGCTAGGGTGGACGTGGAGAGCAAGGCGTCGCAGAGGATGTTGGAGAAGGTTGGGTTCAGGAGGGATGGGGTGCTGAGGAAGTAGCTAGTGGTCAGAGGGAGGACCTTGGATTTGGTCATGTTCAGTCGTCTCTCCACTGACGTTGATCCTTGATATATTATTATTCAGCATGAACATTGCTCGCATTATGATGCACCAGTTGACCTTTTGTCATCCATTTGTTTGGAAAACTTCGTACGTAATTGTAAATGCAGTGGGTGTGCTTTTGAGTTTGTAATAAATTGTTGGATTTGATCGATTGTATATGCAATTGTCAGTTTTCATTCATCTTTTTTCCCAACATTATTAGATATTTTGCTAATTAGTTCCTAAACAATTGGATCGGGGACGCTAACATGATTTTTTGTCCAACTTTCATGTTTTGAACATCGGGCACACCTTCATCTGTCATGTCATAATTTTAATTTTGAGCATGATGCGTTTGTTAAATAGATTACATGACGTGTTATGTTGCAAACTCTTTCATGTATTTAATTTAAAAATACAAACAAGTTCACATCCATCCATCATCGGTTACTTCACTTGTAGGGATAGATTGTCCAAAACATTCTAAACTTATTGCACTTTTGCCAATTCATTTATAAAATTTTCGATTTTGCTAATTAAGTCCTAAGCCTTTTCATTTTTTGTCAATTGAGTTTACCCGATCAATTTTGGTTAGGAATCACTAACGTGGCATGATCGGCGCTGACGTAGACAATTTTTAATAATATTAAATATTTTTTTCAAAATTGTTTATTTATTCATTTTTCTTTTTCTTTTTCTTTTTCCCTTCTTGCTCCTCTAGCCGATTGCCGAGCCTTAGCAACCGGCCAGAGGTGAGGATCGGCAAAGTCGACCTCGTCATCCTCTGGCAAAGCTTGCTGTTGCTGGGCAAGGTTGGCCTCTCTACGGTTGGGCGACGTTGGAACTCGCCAGATCTGGTGATGTTGAGCCTCACCCAGCCACTAGCGAGGTCCACCCTCGCCGTTGCTGGGTGAGGCTAGAGATCATTATGACATCCCCAATTTGGACCGAGTCGACCAAAGGAAATGGCCATGGAATTAGCGAGCGGATCGATTTGAGGGTCGATCACGGATCAGCTAGTATGGTCGAAACGGGTATTTAAAGATTGGTCATGGTTCGATCAAAGGATCGTCCATAGGTTGACCAAGGAATCAACAATGGAATGACTTTCTAATCACGCAAGTCGATTAGAGTGATTCGACCATGGATCGACCATTCAACCAAAAGGGTCGGCAGTGGAATGATCTCAAACGGCCATGAATGGAGGCCGCACGGGCATGAGTCGGTCGCGGGTGATTCTGCTCAGCCATGCATCGGTCGCGGGCGACCATGGATCGATTCCGTGGTATTCGGTTCCACGTGGCTACATGACAACCGAGGGCCGATCTTTGATCGTTGATGCTCAAACATGGATCGGTCGTGAATTGGCCATGGATCATTGCGTTGAGTCGAGTAAACTATGGACGGATCATGTACCAGGTCAAGAGCCTTATGGCTTAATTGCAGACCAAGCTTTGTGCCGGCTGCGTAAGTTAGGTCTTGTGCTTGGTCATGGACTGGACCTTGTGCCCGTCAATCAGGCCACGGATCGGCCTTGAGCCAGACCATGTGCCAATCATTGTGCCTGACCTTGTGTCAAGCTTTGTGCCCATCAGTTTCGGCTCAGACCTAGTTCTGTGCCGATCAGGCTTGGCCACGGGCCATACATTGTGCCCACCTGTGAGCCAATGCATATGTTCGGTCCATGAACCAATCCCCCGTTCATGTGTCTCGTCCATGCGCTTGGATCCTTGCTCGTACAGGCCAGCCGTACACCCGGCACACCGTCTATGCAGCCCAACCCTGTGCCCGTGCAACCAGGCCATATGCTAGGCCCTACGCCCGGCCAAGCCCGATCGAACAAGCCATGCGCTAGGACAATCTGGCTCGTTCGGCCTTACGCCGTATATCCCGGTCTTTGACTTGGTTGTGTCCAATCATACTTGGATATAATTTTACACCGAACCTTAATTCCAAATGGGATGGTCGATCATATATGGCACTTGAAATCCTTAATTACTTTAGTTGTTCATTAAGTTAAATCTTAGATAAAGTTTAGTGCCCAAAGAAAGAAGTGCCATTAGAATTAGTAAGAACCCCAATAATTGAGTGCTCTTGAGAAGGCACATGGATCACACGCTTAGAAGGCTTCTTAAAACAAGAAGACAAGTTGACTTGACTAGTTGGCTAATAATGGAGACCAATTCCAATAATAGAGCCATGGACCAATAATAAAGCTTGTCTTGCAAGAACCAATAATTGTGGAGTATTTAGAGTAGTTCACGCCCAAAGGGATTTCAAGAGCTAGAAGACAAATTGGAAGTTATCAATAATTGAACTTGATCTAGAAGACACCAATAATGGACACAAATCCAATAATTTGGGTGTCTTGGGTAAGACACCAATAATTTGTATCTTGGAGACCAAGCTAAAGAAGGTCATGCCCAACAAGGACGTTCACGCCCAAAATGAAGATAAATAGGAGACCAAGTCAACGAAATTATTGGAGGGTCATTATTAGAAGCTTAGGTGTCTTCTTGGCCATTAATGAAGAAGATAAGTCATATACCCTAAACTTAGGATATGATGAACCTAATGAGAGGCTGCGTTTGGAAACACTTTTGGGGAAAGTCTTTAGGGAAATGTAAAGGACTTTAAGTTGAAGGAGTTTTTCAAAATGTAAATTGTGTTTGGTAAGTTGTAACTTAAAAGTTCCTTGCAAAGTAACTTTGGATAAAATAGCATTTGGAAAAATTATACTTGTAAAGCTCTTTTTTTATTTTTTATTAAAGAAAAGTTAAAACCCTTCGCCGGAGCCGGCGAAGAGCAGGCGGCCGTCGACGACCCAGATCCGGCGCCGGGCAGCCGTCGTTTGAGGCCGAACGAGCTTGGGCAGCCCCGGCGACTGCCAGCGAGGGCCGCTTGGGCTCGAGCGACCCCCGACGAGGGTTGCGAACCTCGCCTGGGTTTCGCGACCCTCGTTGGGGGTCGCTCGAGCCCAGGCGGCCCTCGCCGGCAGTCGCCGGGACTGCCCGAGCTCGTTAGGCCTCAGACGACAGCTGCCCGGCGCTGGATCTGGGTCACCGACGGCCCTCGAAGGTCGTTTAGGTCGCGCGACCTCAGGCGGCCCTTGCCTGGGTCGCCGGATCTGGGTCGCGCAGCCCTTTGCAGCGGTCATACGAGCCCAGGCAACGGTCGCTGGGTTGCACGACCACATCGGCCCCCCTCTGGCGGTCGCTGTCCCCTCACAGCCACGCCGGCTGAGGTGCAAATGAAGAAGATGATGAACAGTAGCAAACGAGGCTAAATCTGGAAAATCAAAAATTAGACGAAGGTAGTTTTGGAAGAAAATTTTTGTCACTTACTGGCACTATAGCATGCCAAAAATGCTGAAATGCCTAAGGCACCTCCTAGGGTGCCTTGGGCTTTTGGCCTTTCGAAGGCCGACTTTGGCTCAATGGGTCTTCAAAAAACAATTACCAAACACCAAAATTTAGCCCAATGGGACTTTGGATGCCCAAAGTCCCTTGGCAAAGTGGTTCCCAAATGGAGCCAGAGACTTAGAGGCCAAGTTAGGAAATAAGTGGCTCAAGTTGAAAGCTTGAAGAAGAATACTAATGATGGTCAAAAACTTTCAGGACCATTTTCATCATTAGCTTAATTTTTGGCTTTCTTCATAAAGAGCATTAGTGGATCACACTATCAATAGCCATTGTTCCCACTTAGGTTGCGCATGACAACGATTCTGTGTCCGGGAACAGATTCTGTTCAGAAATGATTCTTTTTTATTTTGTGTCCGGAATTGATTCTGTTCATTTTAAGGCATTTGTTAACGGCCCAACATTTCATCCCTGGAATAGAAAAAGAACATAAATGCGTTTGGTAACGCCACAAAATTTCTTTTTATTAATAATATTTTTAAATATTTAAATATTTCTTTCTTTCTTTTTTTTCTTTTCTTTTTTTTTCCTCCTTGGCCATAGCTTGCCCGCTGGCCATGACCGGTAAAATATTTTTTTATTAATAATATTCTTATTAAAAGTAATTTTTCTTTTTTTTGGCCATGGCCTGGTCGCCGGCCATGACCGATAAAATATTTTTTATTAAAATATTTTTATTTAAAATATATATTTTTATTTTTTTTGGCCATGGCCTGTTGCTAGCCATGGCCGGTAAAATATTTTTTTATTAATAATATTTTTTATTAAAAATATACATTTTTATTTTTTTGGGCCATGGCCTGGTCACCGGCCATGGCCGGTAAAAATATTTTTTTTATTAATAATATTTTTTATTAAAATATTTTTATTAAAAATATATATTTTTCTTTTTTTTGGCCATGGGCTATAAAATATTTTTTTTTATTAATAACATTTTTTGTTAAAATATTTTTATTAAAAATATACATTCTTCTTTACCAAAAAAAATATATATATATACATTCTTATTTTTTTTTTGCCATGGCCTGGTCGCTGGCCATGGCTGGTAAAATATTTTTTTAATAAATAATATTTTTTTTGCCATGGCCTGGTTGCCAACCATGGCCGGTAAAATATTTTTTATTTTAATAATATTTTTTATTAAAATATTTTGTTCTTGTCAGATCCGGCGAGGGCGATCCTCGGGCCGGACATTAGAAGCTAAATTAAAAATCAAGAAAAGAAAAAAGAAAAAAAAATTGATTCTCAAAATTGTTCCCAGAATCAAGAAGCTACTTTTTTTTTATTCTTGAAAACCGATTCTGGGAACGATTTTTGACAAAATTGTGCCTAGAATCAAAAAATTAAACAAACGCATTTCTGTTAACAAACTGATTCTGGGAACAAAAGAACAGAATCAAACACTGTTTGGTAAGTTGTCATGCGCAGCCTTAGTCTCTTTTTTTCCTCACACCATTACCAACTCTCATGCCTACCCCACCATCCGGTCTCCCTTCTTGCTCACGCCATTCTCTCTCTCTCTCTCTCTCTCTCACGCCGCCTTCTTGGTCCCCACTAGATCTTGCTTTTGTCGAGTAGTGTGAGTAGATTTTCTAATCTCGAGATAGGATGATGAAATGTGTTGCTGGCTAGTGTTTGTACCTGATTCGTGCTTGGACTTTGCGTGATGCTTGCTGGTAGTTTTGTTCTTCGCATTTTATAAGTTCGAGTTGATGCATGATTCGGCCGCGAAAGAGGGAGCGTATGTCTTGTACGCATGCTATGGCGTATGGACCGAAACTTGCTTGGCAAAGGTTCGATATTGAGGTGTATCAGATCCGAGCTAAGTCGATTTGGTTTATCGCTTGATGCGTCGGATCAAGTCACGGATCTTGGACCGTGACCGACATATTATTGATTTCAGTTTTGTCCATGAATCATACTTACACCTACACCTTCGTGCTTTTGTTTGCATGGATTATTAAAGAAAGATATGAACCGGATTGGTTGTTGATTATGATGCATGGACACACGAGGGATTAAAGTCGTCTACGATGGATTTCGAGACGTTGCCCGATGAATTTTAGATACATGATGAATTCCAGATGCCCGATTAATTCTAGATGTCCAATGGATTTCAGAAGGACCGATGGATTTTGGTTAAAAATGAATGAATCCCATGTGTTTTATTCATGCATGCCTCATTTATATACCATGCTTGATGTTCTCTTGGCAATTATGTGCACCATGAATAGTACTGATGCACCTAGGGGACCGGCGGACCAGTTATGCGACTGGAAGAGCCGACGGGCTTGAAGTCAACGATGTCGGATTGAGCTCAAATTTGGTCGGTTGAAGCGAAACGGCATGCTGATCAATACTCATAGCCTTAGGCTATGATTAACGATGAATTTTCGCGATTCGGATCGTTTAAATGGGTTTTTCTTTTTTTTAGTATTTTTTTATGGATTAATTTAGTAAATGGTAGTTTCGTAATTTTTTCGTTTTGATGTTTACTAATCCTAGTAGGGTTGGGTTTGGGGATATATAAGCTTGTTTTAGGGTTTCCTTTAAGCAGACTTTGGATATTTTTGATTTGATAATCATATTTGGAGGACGAATTGTTCTTCTGTCGAACTTTCTTGTTCAGTCAAATTTTCTATCGCGTTTCGGCATCAATTGGTATCAGAGCACAGGTTGCTTGAATCAATGGCTGAACAGAATCGCGGTCATGGACGGCGGGCTCGTGGTGGCCGGGGGCGTGGAGGCGTTCCTGAAGCAGACGACCAATCGCGTCTAAGAGATCTGCGAGACGTAGAAATTGAAGAACAGAGAAGACGAATCCAGGATTTGGAGCGACAACTTGCGGAGGCGAGGTTGGGCGTTCAATCCGAAGGAGAGGAATCTGAGGATTCATCCGATGATGAAGAAGAAGACGTAAACCCTTTCGGGGTTCTGAACCAGGGGCGGAATCGAGGAGTACGACCTGGAAATCAGCGTTCTTCTCAAAATTTCGGAATGAAGATTGAGATTCCCGAATTTAATGGTAAGGCTCATCCTGATGAGTTTATTGATTGGTTGCATACGGTAGAACGAATTTTTGATCTTAAAGACCTAACTGAGGGGCAAAAAGTGAAGTTAGTGGCTATTAGGCTGCGAAAACATGCTTCGATTTGGTGGGAACACGTGAAAAAGCAACGCGCTAGATATGGGAAGCCGAAGGTGGATCGCTGGGAGAAGATGAAAAAGTTATTGCAAAAAAAAATTTTGCCTACCCATTATAGGCAAGAGGCGTTTATTGAGTATCATAACGTCAAGCAAAGTGATAAAACAGTTGAAGAATTTACTGAAGAATTTGATCGTTTGCAGATGCGTTGTGATGTGGCGGAGGAAGACGAGCAGACGATTGCACGATATCTGGCAGGGCTGCGATATGAGATCTCTGATGTTGTCCAATTACAGCAGTATTGGACATATGAGGATGTGTGTAGACTAGCCCTAAAGGTGGAGGGGCAGTTTAAAAGAAAGAGCAGTAATTCTAAGTGGTCAGGCAGCAATTCTAAGTGGTTAGATAAAGAATCCCAAGGAAAAGCGAGAACATCAACAGTAAATTCAACATCGGTTACAGTTAAGGATGTGAGTTCTAAACCTGCATCCAACGAGGGGCAGAGTAGTGCTGAAACTAGCAGGGGAGGAACTACAGCCAAGCGGTGTTTCAAGTGTCAGGGATTGGGGCATTTTGCTGCTGATTGTCCGAACCGACAAATTGTGACGCTTGTTGATAATCCGGTCTTTGATGAAGGTCCAGTTTATGATGAATCTGAAGGTGAAGAAGAGGATGCGGATGTGGAACAGGAAGGGATTATCTATGCTGATTCTGGTGAGTCTCTAGTCGTTAGAAGAATATTAAATGTTGTTGTAGCGAATGATGAATCATGGCTTAGACATAATATTTTTCATACTAAGTGCACTAGTAGAGGAAAAGTATGTAGCGTGATAATAGATGGTGGGAGTTGCGAGAATGTGGTGTCCACGACTATGGTGGAAAAGTTGGGGTTGAAAACAGAAGATCATCATCAACCATACAAGTTGTCGTGGTTTAAAAAAGGGAACGAGGTGAAGGTGAGCAAAAGGTGTCTTGTGTAATTTTTGATTGGAAAAAATTACATCGATGAGGTGTGGTGTGATGTAGTCCCAATGGATGCTTGCCATATTTTATTATGGAGGCCGTGGCAGTTTGATAGAAAGACACGGCATGATGGTTTCAGAAATACTTATACCTTCAAGAAGGATGGTCGAACCATTACCCTAGGTCCTTTAGATTTGAGAAAAGAAGTGAAGAATAATCTGCTGTCCAGGTCAGAATTTCTAGAAGGGGCAGTAAACGCGCCTGAGCTTTTTGCTATTGTGGTGATGGAGTGGAATTCTGACAGTCCCGAAATTCCTAACCAAGTTTTGCTCTTGCTTGAGGAGTTTGCTGATGTCGTACCGGAAGAGTTACCACCTGGGTTGCCGGGTGAGCACAATGTTTCTAGAACTTTTAATGTAGCAGATTTGTCACCTTACTACACTGAAGAGGAAGAAGACCCTGAAGAGATTGATGACAATGAAGACGAAGCAGATTCGAGGACGAATCTTTCTCTAGCAGGGGAGGAGGATGCATCTAGGGGACCGGCGGACTCGTTATGCGACTGGAAGAGCCGACGGGTTTGAAGTCAACGATGTCGGATTGAGCTCAAATTTGGTCGGTTGAAGCGAAACGGCATGCTGATCAATACTCATAGCCTTAGGCTATGATTAACGATGAATTTTCGCGATTCGGATCGTTTAGATGGGTTTTTCTTTTTTTTAGTATTTTTTTATGGATTAATTTAGTAAATGGTAGTTTCGTAATTTTTACGTTTTGATGTTTACTAATCCTAGTAGGGTTGGGTTTGGGGATATATATAAGCTTGTTTTAGGGTTTCATTTAAGCAGACTTTGGATATTTTTGATTTGATAATCATATTTGGAGGACGAATTGTTCTTCTGTCGAACTTTCTTGTTCAGTCAAATTTTCTATCGCGTTTCGGCATCAAGTACACAGGCAAAGTAAGAAATACCTTTGTTATTGATTTGCCATCAACACCCGGTGGTAAGGTTGGACGCGTGTCCGACGACGATTGATTCCTCCTCACTTGAAATTAGTGGATTTACTTATTGAGTCAATGACTCACTCCCTGTTGTTTTTTCCAAACTTGTAGGATGGCGGCTCCGCCCGTGCATTTCGGTGTTCTGATAGAACTCATAGTGGACATCTTGGATGTGGTAGACGTGGAGGTGGGTCGATCTTACCGAAAGGTGGTTTTGTAAGTTATGGTCGATGAGGGATTTGATAGCCCCATTCCCTATAAGTATGAAGCTTGGTATATGTGTACGAAAGGTGGTTTGTTCGGATCCCTCCGCAAGTTCAATGGCCCTTTCGGTGGTACCAACGGATCGACACCCGGGAATGCTGCAAACATAGCCTAAGCGGCGGATTCAGCTCAGGAGGGACCGAGCATCTTTTTGGGAGGAGCTTTTTGGGAGAATTTTTTTGAAGGAAACCACGGTAGCGGTGATAGGGTAACCCGATCGTGTTTGTTATAGCGGCTACTTGTATGTGTGTGAATCGGCCCGTAAGGAAGGAAAGGGGCATGTAAGAATGTTTGGCTTGTAAAATATATGCTATCATGTAAATATATGGTTTGTTCATGGTGCTTTGTCTTAACCCTGTTCTTTGATTGATATGTTGTAATTGTCCCTATTATATGCTTTCACTTGTTCGTAATGATAAGATAAAATGAATGGGACGTCGCAAAAGAAATGCCCATGGGTCACGGTCTTGGCCGGGACGTGACAATCATTCTCTCTAATTTTGATTCTGATCGTCGACCCTCCACACCAGTGATTAGAAACCATGTCCGCAAGTTCACTTAATTTGCCTATCTCATTTCTCGACTTCAACAAGCAAAAGCAACAATGCAACGCTTGGATTGAGGATCGTATGCTCCATCAAGAACCCTAGCTATAGAACTCCATCCGCGCATTGTCGTTATGCCAATCTTTGGCATGAGACAGATCGGCTTTCTCCATTGCCAGATGCTTGAACTCAAATTTGCCTCGATGAGTGTCGCGACCTCCCCGAACCGGTCCCGAGGCCTACGGGGTTTGGCTAATGGATTACTAGACTAAACCTAGCTCGAGCTCTCCCAAGCTCATACCAATTCGCGACTTAATTTTAAGTTGTTAACATGCAAATCAATTTCATTTAGGAGTCGCCACTAATCGGTTTTTGGTAGGTCGATTAGACACCTAAGCGAAGCGCGGGAGAAATGCTTCACTTCTACGAACCAGAGATTTAATGGGTACGGGGACTTGATTACACTAATAGACTAATTAGTGCCCTTTCGGTACCTAATCTTGTTCAATTCATCACCTAACATGTTCATACCAATCGGAGTCTCAAAATTCCGTTCCTAACTAGGCTAAGGGAAGCGACAATTAATATCTAAACCTAAACATGCATAATCAACTACATGCGAGGTTAATCTAAATGTGCAACTCAAAGTGTGTGAACCGAGCGACGTGGGACTAAATATAGCACTAAACATGCGAAAGGGGCGAAGGAAAAGCTAATTTCAAATTCCAAATAAAACTTCTGATTTTTTTTTATTTTCTTATATTTTTTTTAAAAAAAATTTTACTTTCTTTTTTTTTAAAAAATTTTTTAAAAATTTTTTTTAAATTTTTTTTCGGAATTTCTGGAAATTTTTTCAGAATTTTTTTTGCAATTTTTTTGAAACTTCTTGAAATTTTTTTGAAAATTTTTTTTTGAAAAATTTTTCTTTTCGAAAAAGGAAAATAATAATAATAAAATAAAAATAAAATTTGAACTTTTCTTTTTCTTTTTTTTTTAAAAAATTAAAATAAAATAAAACGGGTCCGAGTCGGATCTCCACATCCGACCCGGACCGAGGCCGACTCGGGCACGCCGGCCCGGGTCCGCGACGGAGCCGGGCTCATTTGTTGAGCCCGGTAAATTTTTTTTAAAAAAAGAAAAGGCCCAACCCCAAAACTATTTCATTTAAAAAAAGAAAGAAAAGCCCAAGTCCCCAAAGCTTCGGCCCAACCGCGAAAGCCCAGCGCCCGGTTAGACCCGCGAACCCGACCCGGACGTGCGTTGCCCCACCCGGTTCGCGACCCGAATCGCCGACCCGGTTACTCGCAGCCGACCCGAATCGCCAAAAACCTACCCGGCTAGGATCCGTTCGCCCGACCCAGCTAGCCGCCACGCCCTCTTCGTCTCCCTCGGTCGGCCCGAGCGCCGACGACCGACTTCCCCGAGCTCCGGCCTCCGCGGCCGACGCTCCGCCTCGGTTCGCACCGCCGTCCCGACGAGGGGCGGTGAGCGTCCTCCAGCCGAGTCGCCGGTCGGCGAGCGGCGACCGCCTGAGACCAACCGGCTGAGCCTCGGCGAGAGGCCGGTAGGCTGCTCGGCCGAGAGGCAGCCAGATCCCGACAGGGGATCGGCTGCTTCACCTCCCCGCGATCGCGCCCGGACCGCCGTCTGACCCACGGGCCTCCTCCGCCCGCGTCGATGATGCCACGACCAGCTCCCGGCGTTCCAACCCCCCAGAAAAAGAATGCAACAAAACAGAGACAGAGAAGGACCGGCTCGTGCACGATATCAAACACCTTGCGAGCGTCAACGAAAGCGAGGAATCTTAGCACAATCGAGGCTCAAACACGTCCGCAACTCACATGCAACCACACGCACAGCAATAGGACTAACCCCGGGGTGTCACAGGTCAGAACTCGCGCGAGCCGAACGGCCGCGAGCTCCAACCGGCGACACCCCCAGAAACGAAAGCGGGGGGAGGCGAACACGATCCCTACCCGACTCGGTGGTGGCGTATGGAAGGCGATCGTGGTAAATCGGGTTATACCCGCGCGCCTCGCACACCCACGAGCCGGGATCCTCGGGAAGACACCCCAAGTCAAAGCAAATAAAAACAAACCCGGCGAAGCTCGGGACCTACCATGAAAGGGGGAGGCTCGTCGACCTCGGCGGAGGAGCGATGGTCACCGACCGGGGACCGTTCGCCCTCGATCTCCCTCTGCTCGCCGACCCCTCTCGAACTCTCTGTTTCTCCCTCTCGGTCTCACCCACTCTCCTCCGGTCTCTCTCTCTCTGTCCGGTGCTCTCCCCTCTCTGTTTTTTCTCGGTCTCGCCCCCGAACTCCCTCTCCCTCGGCTCGAATCTCTCTCGCTCTGTTTCTCTGGATTTCTCTCGTCCTCAGAGCTCTGTCGACTCCCCCTTCTCTCTCGCTCGGTCTCCCTCTCTATCTCCCAATCTCTCTCTCTCTTCCCTCGGAACTCCCTCTCTCTGTCTCGGAACTCTCTTCTCCCCCTGCTGCCTGCTCCTCTTCTGTTCTTCTGTCCTCCCCGCTGTCTTCTTGCGTTCCCCAGGTAATGGGCCAGCGTTGACTAATTCAACGCTGGCCTCTCTCTTATTTTTATTTTTTTTACATTAACTAACCCTTTTTTTTAATTTAATTTTTGAAAATAAACATGGAAAATATGTTCTAATGGGTCCTATTAATGCAAATGTACCTAATAACTATATGCCATGCAGTTTTACTAAAAAATATTTTTGGTTTAGGGGTTAAAAAATTAAACCCTAATTTTCTATGCAATAAAACCCTAATTGATTTGGGCAAAATTTAGGTGTCAACAATGAGGACTACTCAAGTGAGCCCCTGGTGTTTTAGAGAGTAGAGCTGAACTGACGACTGATGGTGGCGGCGGCAAAGACAAACCCTGCGGAGGTAGCAAAGGTGAAGGTGACAACGGTGGAGGTGGTGGTGATGGAGAGGAAGAGGAAGGGAAGAAGAAGAAAAAAAAATTAAAGAAAAAGGAAAAAAGGAAAAAGAAAAGAAAAGAAATAAATAAATTGGAAAAATATTAAATATTATTAAAATTGTCCACATTAGCGCTGCCGCGCTACGTAGGACGGTCGATGTCTACATTAGCAATTTTTGGCCAAAATTTGTCGGATGAACTCAATTGGTAAAAAGTGAAAATGTTTATGATTCAATTGACAAAATTGATTAGTATATAACCGAATTGGGAAAAATGTAATATGTTTAGAACTTTTTGAACAATTTTTCCTCATCTATATGGCAACAAATTGTTATAAAACAAACCAGAATTTTGCAATTATATTGGGACACAAGGAGATGGTTTTATGAGACAAAATAAAAAGAGGAACAATAAATGACATGAGAGATTTAGCTGATTTGATTCGAGTTCCATAGAAAGAGCCAACCACCAATAATCTACTAATGAATTAGAGAATTTCATGATTATAATCGTTCACACACTCGCATGTTTCCCAACCCTAGATTATGCCCAAATCCCTGTACCATTTACCCTCGCGCAATTGCTCAATGAATAAATTACCGAGAATTACCTCACTACTCAAAATACTCAAGGATTTTCTAACAAAGCCACTATATTAACTAGACTATTCGACCAAAAAAAAAAAACTAGACTATGTACTCGATGTCAATCGAGTTGTTCTTGCTTGCATCCGAATGAAATGAGCACAATATATAATAGCAGCTGGATCATGTGGATTCAATTTATGTCGTATTGAAATGGTAAGATTTGTAAATCACGGATGGATATATTACCATTTTTTTCCTTCTTGGTGGCTAGCGCATCCATTAACCGCCATCCTCCTTGCCACATCACCACTGCTATGTACGCTACTCCTTGTTCTCCACTCGAAAGTTGCCATCTTTGGCCTAGTCATGACCTCGTTGATTTTATGTCAGCGATTTTTTGTCAAAATTGACAGGATAGACTACATTAGCAAATCGTCAAAAGGTTTAGGATTTAATCGATACAATTGAAAGATTTAGAACTGAATTGTCACAAATGCAATATATTTAAGACGTTTTTGGTTCTTTTCTCATCAATTGCACGAACAAATCAAGCGAAACGAAAGTTAACAAAGGTGATGAGCTGCTGCATTCGTGTTAATGTTGAACTTGGGAATCATCCTGTCAAGTAACGCCTGGCTTTTAGGGTTGATCTGCAACATGAAATCCGGGTTAAGGCATACTGGTTTATGACCTGGATTGGCCATCCGATGATTAAGCCAGTAATTGGAAGAGAACGAGGATGCAGGGTATTCAAATTCACTAGAGTCGAACTCCTCATTTGAAAGAGCCCTTTAACTTACACAAACATTTCTCCTTGTGGGTCGCGGCTGGCAAGTGGTGACTCTTATTGGCAATTGGCAATATGCAGGGACAAATGTCCGTCGTTAAGGACACTTGACAACCTTCACTACTGTAGTGCTCTGCCTATAGTAGTGAAACTGCTTTGATGATCAGTGCATGCATGGCTTTTGAATGAGCAGTGGCACCGTTGTGGTTGCCAATAAAATAATGGTTTAGTGGTGTCTAATCTAAATCCCATGCCGGTCGCAACGAATGACCTTCCCACGGTATTGTCTTCCGGCCCAATTTTGTAACTTTGCCACGTGAAGCGTCTAGTAGGTTACTTAAAATCTCATCTACTATTGCTAAAAGAAGGTTTAATAGACGGGAAACTTGGGGTATACATCTATTCTACTATATTTATATACATTTCATCTACAAAGAAATTCCTTTTCTCATCGTTCAACTTAAATTACCTCAAAATCAAATTGTCGTGTTAATCTCGAGTGAATCCACAGGCTATTTTCGTCATGGCCAGAGCGGTTTTCATTCAAATTTTAGGTCTCACACTGATTTTTGACTCATGGTTCCTCTTGTCTATTTAGTTCCCAACACTTCTGATAATTGATTTTGATCGGGTATCGTTGATTCGCCATATTATATGATAATTTTGCTGCTGCCTCAAAAGTACTAGGATCATCAAATTTTCAGTTTTAGAAATACCAATTCTAGATCAGTGCCATTACTCGATCAGGGAAGGAGCTGCTCAAGTAGAAACAGTGATCGTTGAGGCCAAGTTTTAGCTCTCGGCCGATCGTCTTAGGATGATTACTAGTCAACACATGTTCGCATTTTTCGTGTGTTCATTAACTAGACCGCATACTCGATGTTAATTTAGTTGTTCTTGCATGCATAAGAAATGAAACGACCACAATGTGCATATGTGCTGTTAGATCACCTGGATTCCAGTTGCGCGGTATTGAATTTAACTGTTCAACACAAGCAAGGGTACGCAAAAGTGAGACTCGTCAATCAAGTAAGGATATATTACCACATCTTTATCTTCTTGGTGGCTGACAAATTGTGGAGCCCATCCAGTAGCCGGCCTCGTCCATGCCACGTCACCACCATACATTGCTTCTCCTTCCTTGCTTGCTCTCCACTCAAAATTCGCCATCTTTGAGCCGGCCATGACCCCATCGATTCCATCGACTTTGACCTTGAATTCCCAACTTCTCCGCAGCTTCTTCTACCATCATCGCCATGGGTGTCGATGGATCTTGATATACAAGAAGAACGTCCTTCCTCTCATCTTTCACTCAAAGAAGTTTATCGTCGTCTCGTCGACGACATCAACGCCCACGCCCATTCACCACACTCCATCTTTCCATCTTTCCAATGGAGAAGCAGGAGCAGCACACCATCCCCGCCTCAGGCAGTGGCAGCGGCTGCGGCGGTGGAGTCTCCCTCCGTCCTTTGCAACTCTCCGACGTGGATGACTTCATGGTGTGGGCCTCCGACCCGGACGTGGCCCAGTTCTGCAGGTGGGAGCACTACACGAGCCGCAACGATGCCCTTGCCTACGTTGCTGGCACCGTTCTGCCCCACCCTTACTTCCGGGCCATCTGCGTCGATGGCAGGCCGGTTGGCCAGGTCTCGGTGACGCGGAACGAGGCCGGGTTGGAGGCTTGCCGAGGGGAGCTGGGCTACGCGCTGGCCTTGGGCTACTGGGGGAGGGGGATCATGACGGAGGCGGTGAGGATGGCGGTGGCGGAGGTGTTTGGGGGGAGGCCAGAGCTGGAGAGGGTGGAGGCGATCGTGGACGTGGAGAACAAGGCGTCGCAGAGGGTGTTGGAGAAGGCCGGGTTCACGAGGGAGGGGGTGCTGAGGAAGTATGCTGTGGTCAAAGGGAAGACAAGGGATGTGGTCGTCTTCAGTCGTCTCTCCACCGATGATCATTCTTGATACATTCAGCATGAATGTGGCTCGCATTTTATCGCAGAAGTTGACTTTCTAATCGCCATCCAATGCTCGGAAAACTTCGTACGTAATCCTAATTGATGCATGTGCTCTTTTTTTTTGGTTGAAAGTATGTGTGCTTTTGAGTTTGTAATAAATTGTCGGATTGGATCGATTGCATGATGCTTTCGTTAAATAGATTACGAGACATGATATGTTTCACCGTTTTCATGCATAAAAAACGCAGACAAGTTCACATCCCTCGTTGGCAACGTTTTTTGTATGAGAATGGATAAAGGGAGTTTTAACATGATTCCCAAGTATTTGGACTAAGATATGCCTGTCGGAGAGCTAATAGACCACAACACATTCAAACTCAGTTGAGAAAAATAACGATCGAATATAATAGTAAACATAATATGGAAATAAATCATATACTAGACTTTTGTGATAAATTGCTGGATTGGATCGATTGCATTTGAAAATTTGGCAGCTTGGTTCCTCTGTTTTCCAATATTATCATAGACTTTTACTTGGTGAACAACTAGATCGGCTCACCCACATGGTTTCCTGTCCAACTTTATCTGCCTGAACATCTAGCACACTGGTCATCGATCATGTCAAAATTTTGATTTCGACCATGTGGTGTTCATTGAGTTTATTAGAAGATATGCCATGTTTCTAACTATTTTATGTAATTCGAATGTCGTCAGGATGGATGAGCTCATTATGGTATAGTCCCACAGGCCAATTTTGTTACTTTGCCACGTGGATGGGTAACTTCAAAAACTTCTCTATCACTTGCCCCCCCGGATCTCAAGAGTTTGAGAGTAGATAAGCTTCATGCCACGTCTCACATTTTAATTTCGAAAACTGCGTGAAACATGGCAAGGAAGTTAAATCGTTTTCCATTCTCAATCATTGAATTTCTTATGTTTAATCGCGACTGTCAATTGCGGATGTAATTGACAGACGTGACACTCCTTTTTGGCTCTTCATCTCCACCGCCGTCCTAGGGGATTTTCATTCTTTCGAACTATTGCATCTCCATGAGTCCATCTCTACCTATGTTAAGGCTTGCTGAAGTTGGTCCCCATAAGCACTATTCAATGTTTCTGATCTTCCACAAGTTCAGTTTCGTCTCCTCAATCCTTTGCTTCCATCCATCTACATTTGGGGAGATTGATCAAAATGGCTGACTCAGACTCACAACCGAACCTTGAGCTTCCTCAGGGCTGGTGTTGTTTGAAAGAGTTGCATATCTTCATGCTCCTGAAAGGGAGGAATGGGCTTACCCGTCTAGGTCTGGTTGTATGCCATCCATGGGGAACAGTTGGTGGCTCGGCTTAGATCTCTTATTCCCTCCGAATCGACCAAAATTATGCGAGAGGTGGGTCTCCTGCCAGGCCAGTTTTTTTTTGTTGGTAACCCAGGAAACCCCCGCACGGCCGACAGCCGGGGAGTAAACCCTGGGGGCGACACGTGCTAGCCACCACACACGTGCCACCGGTTAAGTCACCCTGCAGCGCCCGGGATTCGAACACTCAACCTTTTGCGAGAGGAAGAGTGCGCGCTCTAGCAGCGCCACCCAGGCGGGTGGTCTCCTGCCAGGTCAGTTGGTAGGTCTTTCTTTCTTAAAAACGATCTCGATGCGCCTTAGCGTTAGGACACTGCGTACTCGAGTCAGCTAGAACACCATAATACACACCGCACAGTCCTTTGAACTGGACTAACAGCCCAGACCATGACACTTAGGGACACAGTACCGTACATTCTGGTCAATATACAAGCATAATATAGTGATACAAAAGGGCCATGGTCCTTGATATAGTTTTGCAGCTAAGGATGAAGCATGACAGAGGAACTGATAACGTTCCACTCTCCAATCACCACCGACTGTGATTCCGTCCACCCAGGTCAATGAAAGGAGCAAACCGATACGACTAAATGAAAGCTTTAAGTCTAAGAGAACTAAATGAATGAAAAATGCTTAGGAAATGGCAGTACCATTCACACCCTGGGATGTTGACGCGGCGTTCAGCGAATAACTCAAGTAAAATCTTGCTTAGAGAAAGAAATCTCGAAATTCAATATTGATGATTTAAAAAAGAACCCTAAAACAAGCTTATATATCCCTAAACCAAACCCTACTAGAATTAGAAAACATAAAACATCAAAATTACAAAACTTCCCTTAAAATTAAAACCCATAAAAATTATTAAAAAAATGAAAAATCCATGTAAACGACCCCGAATCGCTAAAATCCATCGTAATCACAGCCAAAAGCTGTGAGTTTTATTCATAACGCTATTTCGCTTAAAACGCCCGAATTTCAGCCCAATCCGATGTCGTCAACCAGGTCCGCCGGTTCTAGTCGCATCACCATTTCGCCTTCCGTTTGGACTTTTGCTTATCCAACCGGTCCAGAAACACTTTACTAATAGATTCTGCATCATTCTCCTCCACTTGAAAAGAATTCGTCCTCGAGTTGAAATCAGGATCTGGATATAATGGCTTTGCAGACTCATGAAACGGTGATAAATCAGCAACATTGAAAGTGTTAGATATGCCCATACTATGTGGAAGGTCTATAACATAAGCATTATTGTTGATCTTCTTGCTGACAGTATAAGGCCCATACTTCTTTTCCTACAATTTGCTATAAGATCAACTGGTAATCGCTCTTTACGAAGAAAAACCATGACCTGATCACCTACCATAAATACCTGCTTTTGCCTGTGCTTATGTGCTGCAGATTTATACTTCTGATTAGCTTCTTTCAGCTTCTATTTGACTTCATGATGCACTTCCACAATCTGTTTAGCCATATGATATGCTGCTACACTTTTATCCGCTTGCTTAGGCAACTGTACTAAATCCAGAGTATGCTGAGGCGCCTTTGTATAAACAACAGAAAAAGACGATCTGCCAATAGAACTATGAACTGCATTATTATAAGCAAACTCTACCTGTGATAAAGCAACATCCCACTGCTTCGGCTTATCTCCATAAATGCTTCGAATCAAGTTTCTCAGAGTTCTATCAACCACGTCTGTTTGCCCATCAGTCTGCGGGTGAGCAGTGCTACTGAAATTCAAAGATGAATCAAACAGTTTCCATAAAATCCGCCAAAAATGCCCTAGAAATTTGTTGTTCCTATCAGAGGTAATAGACTTAGGAACACCATGCAAACGAACCACCTCCTTAAAGAATAACCTGGCTACACTTACTACATCAGAAGTTTTCTACAAGGAATGAAGTGCACTATCTTGAAAAATCTGTCAACTACAACGAAAACAGAATCCACGCCTCTTTGTGTCCGTGATAAACCAAGCACAAAATCCATGGACAGATCTTCCCATATATTGTCAAGAATAGGTAATGGCATATACAGACCTGTATTCTTAGATTTCCCCTTAGCAGTCTGACAAATATAACACTTTTGTACGTATCTGCTAACATCTCTACGCAACTAGGGTCGGTAAAATCGCTCCCGAACTGCAGCAATAGTTTTATCACGATCCAGGTGTGCAGCTAATCCTCCATCATGTAAATCACGAATTACCTTATCTCGTAATGATGTTCGAGGAAGGCAAAGATGGTTGCTACGCATCAAATAGCCATCCCGCACATAAAATTCCTGCATAAGTTGACCAGAAGCACATGACTTCCAAATTTACCCAAAATCATCATCATCTGCATAACAATCTTTCAGCTATTCGAACCCCAAGATATCTTGGCTTAATGTAATCAACAAGCTAGCTCTCCTACTCAATGCATCTGCTACGATATTATGCACACCTAACTTGTGCTGTAATCTGAAAGGAAATTTTTGCAAAAATTAACACCATCGCGCATGTATATCTTTGCTAATCCTCTTCTGACTATTTAAATACTTCAAAGTTTCATGATCAGAATAAAGGACGAATTCTTTCCTAATCAGATAATGCTTCCGGGTCTTCAAAGCCCTTACGACAAAATAGAATTCTTTATCATAAGTGCTCCACTTCTATCTCGCCTCGCTAAGCTTCTCACTGAAATAGCAAATTGGTCTGCGCTCTTGAGACAAAATAGCTCCTATACCAACTCTACTAGCATCACAGTCCACTTCAAATAGTTTATCAAAATCAGGTAAGGCAAGAACAGGTGCAGTACATAACCTTTTCTTCAGAATAGCAAAACTATTCTCTGCTTCCTCTCCCCATGGAAATTTTCCTTTCTTCATACATTCAGTAATCGGGGTTGCGATAGTACTAAAATTCTTAATAAACTGCCGATAAAAAGTAGCCAACCCATGAAAACTCCTAACGTCAGAAACTGTTTTAGGAGTCAGACACTCTCTGATTGCTCTTGCCTTTGCCTCATCTATCTCTATTCCTTCAGCAGTAATAATAAACCCCAAGAATAACAGCTTATTAGTTAAAAAACTGCACTTCTTAAGATTAATATATAGCTTATTAATTTGCAAAGTTGTTAATACTTCCCTTAAGTGCATCAGATGATCCTCCTCAGTCTTACTATAAATCATGATATCATCAAAATAAACTACAATAAATTTGCCAATAAAAGATTTCAGAACCTGATTCATAAGTCTCATGAAAGTGCTTGGAGCATTAGAAAGTTCGAAAGGCATCACCAACCATTTGTACAATCTCTCTTTTGTTTTGAAAGCCGTCTTCCATTCTTCTCCGGCCCGAATCCGAATATGATGGTATCCATTCTTCAAATCCAGCTTCGAAAACCACTTAGCACCGTGTAACCTATCCAGCATGTGATCCAATCTCGGAATTGGAAACTTGTAACCCACGGCTATTTTATTAATAGCCCTGCTATCTACACACATCCGCCAACTCCCATATTTCTTAGTAGTCAACAAGGCCGAAACAGCACATGGGCTCATGCTATTCTGAATATGTCCCTTTTACAACAACTCCTCCACCTTCTCTTTTAGAATCTCGCTCTCTTTAGGACTCATCCTGTAGTGCGGTAAATTAGGCAGACTAGCACCAGGAATTAAGTCTATATGGTACTGAATATCGCGCATAGGCGGCAACCCATATGAAATCTCTTCAGGCATCAGTTCGCTAAATTCCTTCAATAGAGACCTGACTGCTTCAGGTTGCTCCTCCATTGGTAATTCAGCCTCAGTCTCAATTGCTTGTTTCATGACCAGCATGTGAATCTGTCAAGTCTCCTTAACCTTAGCTTCAAATTTCCTTGTAAGGGTAAGAAAATTATTTTCAGCAGCTTGTTTTCATTTGTTCTTCAGTCGTAGCAACGTATACTTCACTCTATCCTTCACAAGGTTATACTGATTGCTTCTTTCCGTATACTGAGCATCTACATCAAATTGCCACGGCCTCCCAAATAACACATGACATACATCCATGTTTACTACATCACAATACAGCACATTATGATACTTACCGATGGAGAATGGAATTTTGCATCATTCAGTCACCTGAATGTTTTCCGCTCCATATTTAATCTATCCTAACGTACAGGGATTAGAATGCTTCTCCATGGGTATTCCCAGCTTCTTTACTGCCTCTTTCCCAATAATATTCTCCATGCTTCCACTATCAATAACTACAGTAAAGATCTTTCCCAGAATGGTGCACCTAGTTCAGAATAACTGATAGCGCTGCGAATCATCTTTCTATTTTGGGGCCAACATCATCCTACGCACCACACAGTTTACTTGCTCCTCTTTTTCATCTTCAAAATCATCATTCTCACCATTCGGCACACAACAATATCCATCCTTCTCTTCTTCTCTCGCTGCTACATTTACGGTCTTTCTCTGAGGGCATTCATTAGATCGGTGACCAGGCTAATTGCACCTGTAACACTTTATCGCGGCTGGTTTAGCATAAGGGTTAGGGTTTGCAATTTTCTGTGCTTGCATTCCCTTATCCCTCGGCTCGTTTATAGGGTGCTTTTCTACCGCCTTATCTTTCTGATTTCGCCTTGCATTAAAGCGATTATTGAAACTACTCTTCTCTACCGAACTGCTACTTCGATAATTTTCGTAGCCTCTTCTTCCCTTGTCTTGTTGTATCAATTCTGACTTCATTGCCATATTCTTGGCTTCAGTTAAATTTCACAGAAAATGCACTCTAATTTTATCTCAAATGAAGGGTTTCAAACCATCAAGATATCTGGCCACCTACTGTTCCCTCCGTCTCTGATAAATTATTTCGCTCCGCCAATATCATAAATTCGGCCGTATACTCATGCACAGTCCAATTGCCCTGCTGGCAATGTTGGTACTGCTAGAACATAATCTGTTCATAGTCGAGTGGAAGGAATTCCTGCTTCAATAGCCTCCTCATTCTAGTCCAAGTTCGAATTCTATCTTTTCCTTCTCGTTCCCTCTTATTCTGTAATCTCTCCCACCATGTAGACACACCCCCTTTAATCTATAGGCCATTAATCGCACTATTTTCTCACCAGGGGTCTCCATATAGTCGAAAAATCTATCTATATCAGCAAGCCAATCCAGAAATTCTTCTATGCCTAGGCTTCCATTAAAATAAGGAATATCGACTTTCAATTTAAAGTCGTTACCTTCATGATTTCCATAATGTCGTCTTCCATCTCTCCTATCATATCCTCTTTGAAATCCTCCATGACGATGTCTGCCGCCATAATCAGCACGTTCCGCATCAAAATAATTGTTTTCTTTTTTCTTCCGAACTCTCTAAAAACAGAGGGTTATTCAATTTGCGGATAGGAACAAGCATATCAACAGGATCACCGCGAGCAAGATTTGCACCCGGCCTTCTGTCGTTCCGCCGATTTCAGTTCACATCAACGCTGAGACCTTTGAATCATTCTGTTAACTTATCAAATCGTTCTTCGAAACGACAAAGACTTTGATCGAATCGTTGATCCAAGCATTCCATTAAACGCTGCTCCAAACGTTGCAGCGCATCGTTCCCAAGGGTTGGGGCTCAAGTCTCATGAGCATCGTCACGAAGACCACCACCAGTCGCCATAGGCTCTAATATCACCTAACACAGCGTTCAGCGAATAATTTAAGTAAAGCCTTGCTTAAAGAAAGAAATATCGAAATTCAGTATTGATGATAATGTTCTGTTCTTCAAAAAGAACCCTAAAACAAGCTTACATATCCCTAAACCAAACCCTACTATGATTAGAAACATAAAACATCAAAATTACAAAACTGCCCTTAAAATTAAAACCCACAAAAATTATTAAAAAAATGAAAAACCCATGTAAACGACCCCAAATCGCTAAAATCTATCGTAGTCACGGCCAAAGGCCGTGAGTTTGTTCAGAACGCCGTTTCGCTTAGAACGCCCAAATTTGAGCCCGATCCGATGTCATCAACCGGGTCCGCCGGTTCTAGTCGCATCACTGTTTTGCCTTCCGTTTGGACTTCTACCTGTCCAACCGATCTAGAAACACTTTACTAATAGATTCTGCATCATATGTTAAAGGAGAAGGAGCACTAAGTGGGACACCCATTTTAAGATGGATCTTTCGCAATCAGGGCAAACTTTTTGCAGAATCGTTGCATTCGGGGCGATGCATTCAAGATTTTACTTCCTGTGCGGCATTTCCGGAGTGCAGACCACTTTGTGTCCAAAATTATATAGATTCTCTCTGATTTTCTTTTTCTGAAACGACAGCACTTCTCGCATGATGAAGTTAGGTGGATGGGGACATCAATGGATTGCAATTTTTCTCCCGTAAAAAGAACCTCCACAAGAGGCCTCAATCTATATGATCAATCTTGATGAAGACCATCTGTAGACTGAATTTTTCCACCTCCAACGATGTCTGTTATATGTATACTTGGATGATTCACGTTTTTTATCTGGTGCAACTTGCTCGGAGCTTGCATACCTCGTAATGTACCGGGATCGAAGGCCCTACGCTCCATGCAAGAGATAGGATCGAACTCTCTTTACCAACGTGACTTGCTTGAGACCAAGACATATAAGAATTGGCCCAAGTATTCAATTCATTCCCGACCACTTGGGACCCATTTAGTAACGTGCCAAATAGTAAAAATTTCTATTCTTTTGTTCCTAGAATCAATTGGGAACATAAATCCGTTTGTTAAAATTTTTCTGCCCGGGCACAATTTTGCAAAAAATTGATCTCAGAATCAGTTTTGGAACAGAATCAAGAAGCAAAAAAAAAGTAGCTCCTTAATTCTGGAACAATTTTTTCGGAACTGATTCTTCTTAGTTTTCTTCTTTCTTTTTTATTTGTTCTTCATCTTCTGCCCGACCCGCCGCCGGCCACCGGCGACCGGCCACCGACGGCCAGCCACCGATGATCGGCTAGGGCCAGTGAGGTCGGCCTTGCCCAGATCTGGCGAGGTTGACCTCGTCGTCGCCACCCCCGGCAACAGTGAGGTCGACCTCGCCACATCTAGACGAGGTCGAGCCTCGCCCGGCCATGGCGAGGCCAACCTCGCCGTCGCGATCGATGAGGCCGGTGGCGAGGGCCGCGACGCCCTCGCCGACCCTGGCCTGTTGCCGGTTGCTTGCGCCGGCACCGACGACCGTCCATGGCCAAGGAAAAATAAGAAAAAAAAGAAAGAAATATTAAAAAATTTAAAATATTATTAATAAAAAGAAATTTTGTAAACTTACCAAACGTATTTCTGTCTTTTTTCTATTTTAAGAATAAAAATTTTAGGCAGTTACCAAATATTTTTAAATGCTTAGAAATTATTTTCGGGCACAGAATAAAATTATTTCTGACTATAATTTGTTCCTGAGCATAAAATGATTGCAATGCGTGGCCCTACTGTACTGGAGTTTTCCCAAGTTATATTTCCTCGGAGCAACGTGCTCCTTGCTTCGCATTGTCCAAGATTCCTATTACACTGACTACTCTGATCTCCTCTGTATTCGCCCAAAATATTCCTTCATAACTTAATTTTAACCAAGCTTAGTTGACTCTGACCCTGAAACCAATTCACTACCTAAAATCCTTATTTTAAGAAAAATCAAATTACCCCTTCTTGCAAATCTCCAAACTACCAAACTTTCTCTCAAAACCCTAGCTTCCATCACCTAACACACCCCATCTCCCCTCCACTACTCCCCAATGTCCACTCACATCACCATATGCACAATGTACCACTCCTTGCTCTCCGCTGAAAAGTCCCATCTCTGGTGCGGTCCATGACCTCGTTGATTCCATCCCACTTTAACTTTACTTCCCAAGATTCTCCGCAACTTCCTCTACCATCATCACCATCGATCTCAATGCACCTGATATAACAACACCCTTCCTCTCTATCTTCCCCTAAAGAAGTTATCACCATCGTCTCATTGCCTGCATCAACCCCCGTTCACCACACTCGAGATCTTCCCATGGAGGAGCGGGTGCAACAAACCACCCAGATCTCGGGTGGCGGTGGTGGGGGCAGCGAAATCTCCCTCCGCCCTCTGCAACTCTCCGATGTCGACGACTTCATGGTGTGGGCCACTGACCCAGATGTCGCCCGCCTCTGCAGGTGGGAGCCCTACACGAGCCGCGACGACGCCTTGGCCTACATCGCCGGCACCGTCCTCCCCCACCCTTACTATCAGGCCATCTGCCTCGATGGCAGGCCGATCGGGGCCCTCTCGATCACCCGGAATGAGGACCCGATGGAGGCCTGCCGGGGGGAGCTGAGCTACGCGCTGGGCTCGGGCTACTGGGGGAGGGGGATCGCGACGGAGGCGGTGAGGATGGCGGTGGAGGAGGTGTTCAGGGAGAGGCCGGAGCTGGAGAGGGTGGAGGCGATCGTGTACGCGGAGAACAAGGCATCGCAGAGGGTGTTGGAGAAGGCCGGGTTCACGAGGGAAGGGGTACTGAGGAAGTATCTCGTGATCAAAGGGAGGACCAGGGATGCAGTGATGTTCAGTCGTCTCTCTACCGATGAAGATTCTTGATATATACAGCATGAACGTCGCTCCCACGGTAATGCACAAGTTGAATTCGCTATGGTCATGCATTTGCTTCGAAAACTAGGTAAGTAACTTGAAATGTAGTGTTGCGCTTTTGAACTTGTAATGAATTGCTCGATTGGATTTGAAATTTGGCAGCATAATTCCTCTTTTTCGGCCCATCATTGGAGATTTTAGTTCCTAAACAACTGGATCAGGTCACTTTCCTGTCCAACTTTATCTACCTGACCATCGTGCGCACCTTCTTCGCCGACCACAAGCGAGAGCCAGCGACACTCGTCGGCCACCGGGCGAGCATCCCGGCTGTCGTCCGTGACCAATGAGGGCTTTGCGGGGACCTTGGCAAGCCCTCGTGAGATCTAGGCAAGCTGGTGAGGGCTGTGACCTTTGCCCTCGGCCAGTGAGGGTTGGCAGGCCCTCGCTTGTGACCGGCGAGATTGTGCGAGTGACCCTAGCCGAGCTTGAAAGAAAAAAAAATTAATATAAAAATATAAAAATATTATTAAAAATTATCAACATCAGCGATTTCTTGTTAAAATGGGCCGGATAAACTCAATCGACAAAACATGAATATATTAAGTACTCAATTGACAAAATTAAAAGATTTATAATTAAATTGGCAAAAGTACAATATGATTATGACTTTTTGGATAATTTTCCCATATGTTTTGAGTTTTTCATCCATCCGAAAGCACAAACAAGTTCATATCCTTCGTTGGCTACTTTATTTGTATGCGAATGAATAAAGAAATTTTTTTTACATCTTTTTGGAGTATTTGGACTAAAATGTGCTCGTCATACAGCTAACAGACTACAAGAATCTTTATGTTTTGGACAGCAAGAATCTCCTCGACCCTTTTGAAAGTCACGAGACCACACGATTTAGGCATATAATCAAGGAAAATTAGAGCGTATTCCACCGTTATTTTTAAAGAAAATTTTACACAAACGATCTAATCTATATTTGGTTTGAGAATTTTAACTATCAACTCTCTCATTAACTACTGAATTGGCGGTGGATAAAATCGCTAGTCGAAAGTTCTTTTTTACACCGCCAGAATATGTGAGATTTACTCGGTAATCAAAGCTAGGATTTCAGAGAAAAAGATTTTCCGTGTTTTTTTTTTTTAAATTTGAAGAAGGAAAGGTATAGAATCTTGTCAAAGCAGCAAGCTCCCCATTTTATAGCTTTCTTAGATTATTATACTCTCTAGTCCCCATCTTTGGCTAGTAAGTGACCTCGTTGATGCCATTGACTTTGACCTCCATTTCCAACTACTACGCAACTTCACCTACCGTCATTGGCATCGATCTCCGTGAAATCTAACATGTAAGAACGCCCCTTCCGCTCATCTTCCCTTGAAGAAGTTATCGTCGTCGCATCAACAACGACGACGCTGGTTCACCACTCTCGATCTTCCGATGGAGGAGCAGGAGCAACAAACCCCCCACACCTCAGGCGGCGGCGGCGGCGGCGGCGGCGGCGGCTGCGGCGGCGGCGTAATCTCCCTCCGCCCTCTGCAGCTCTCCGACGTCGACGACTTCATGGTGTGGGCCAGCGACCCGGACGTCGCCCACTTCTGCAGGTTCGAGCCCTACACGAGCCGCGACGACGCCCTCGCCTACATCGCCGGCACCGTTCTCCCCCACCCTTACTTCCGGGCCATCTGCGTCGACGGCAGGGCGGTGGGGCAAGTATCGGTGACGCGGAACGAGGCCGGGTCGGAGGCTTGCCGGGGGGAGCTGGGCTACGCGCTGGCCTTGGGCTACTGGGGGAGGGGGATCACGACGGAGGCAGTGAGGATGGCGGTGGCGGAGGTGTTCGGCGGGGGGAGGCCGGAGCTGGAGAGGGTGGAGGCGGTGGTGGACGTGGAGAACAAGGCGTCGCAGAGGGTGCTGGAGAAGGCCGGGTTCAGGAGGGAGGGGGTGCTGAGGAAGTACTACGTGCTCAAGGGGAGGACCAGGGATGCGGTCATGTTCAGTCGTCTCTCTACTGATACTGATTGATGATTCTTGAAGTACATTCAGCATGAATGTTGCTCGCATTGTATTGCAGAAGTTGATTATAGAATTGCCATAAATTTGGTTGGAAAACTTCCTTCGTAAATTGTAAACCTTCCGGCCGAGCTGAACCAATTAATCGCTTCTCTGCGAAGTAAGGCGTCTACATGGTGCGCGCGCGCTTTTGAGTTTGCAATAAATTGAGAAAATGATATTAGAAATGTCATGATTTTGTATGGTGCTTATTTTGATGTCAAACTTTTGAGGAGGAAAAAACGATTACTTAAGTATCTTTGGAAGATAAAATCTAGCAAGAAAATCTTACGTGGCTTTTTAATGAAATGTTAATGCATCTGGAAAAGAAGTCCACATGGAAAAGAAGTCAAATTATTGGATACTTCCCTTCATCAAAATTGCAAGTGATCTCCTTGCCGCTTCCATGGACTCACGATCCCTCTCTACATTCCAGATCGAACATGGTCACTTTCTAACCTTTCTCACACGTCCAATTTTCACTGCCCTCTCGAACAGGCCACAAAAACTCCGTCAAAACAAAAACGGGTGCCCACCTGAAGCTGATCGACGCAATCCTCTTCCTCTTCTTCCCCTCGATGGCCCTCGTCGCACCTCTGTTTGATGCCCAGGCATGCCTTCCCGATTCCCTCTATCACGTCGTGCTCGACCTCAACAAGTGGTGCAACCACGAGGTCGGCTACCATCTCGTCGCCGAGAAGCCCCCTTTTCTTCGTTGGCCTCGTATGGCTCGAGTAGCTATCATGTGGCTGCTTTCGATCCTCAATCTATATGGGCTTCTTGCGGCCAAGCCCCTTGTGTTATTAGTTGGTTTCCCAAACGGCCTTTGTACGACGAGGAGCCATGGAACCAAAGCTCCGATACCCGATTTGAAACTATTGTTCGGCTTCCGAGGTTACATCTTTTCTGGGATCGGGTTGGAATTATGCGATGTGTCTCTTGAAATCTTCTTTTGCCTTGGATACTTTGAAGAGCGTGATGAGACTTGAGAACGAAAAACGAAGGGAAAACGATCCCAGGCCACGATTTAGGACACGGTTGGCCTGAGTCCTCTCTCCAAACCACGATCACAGTCACCATATCAGCACATGCACGCCAATCGATTTTCCAAAATAAAGTCACCACCGTTACCGATCCCCGCTCGACCACCGCGGCGATCACTGGCGTCAACTCTGGAGAGCTTGGTCGAGAGGCCCTGTTTTCACTTTTCAAGAGCTCGCTTGTCTCCTTTAAACCTTTGTTCACACAATTGAGTCGTCTAAGATATTTCATTTCAATAATCATAATGATATTCGGAGGATTTCTAATCTCAAGACGACCAAATGCATCTATTGGGTATAATTGGAGGTCGAAAACACCGAGAGTGTTTGATTAATTCGAGTGTAGTTGTAATTTCCATTATATCGCTTGTGGAGAGTGTTTGACTAACTTGAGTATGGTTCTCTTTGTAAAAGAAGTCATATCAACCGAACCACGTAAATTTAATATATGATTTATTTCCTTATTATGTTTATTATTATATTCAATCGTTGTATTCTCAACCAAAATTTTGAACGTGTTGTGATCTATTAGCTTTCCAACAAGCAGATCTTAGTCTAAATACTTGGGAATTATGTTGAAACTCCCTCTATCCATTCTCATACAAAAGAAGTAGCCAACGAGGGATGTGAACTTATTTGCGTTTTTTAATACATGGAAATGGGGAAACATATAATGTCTCGTAATCTATTTAACGAAAGCATCATGCAATGGATCCAATCCAACAATTTATTACAAACTCGAAAGCGCACATGCTGCGTTTATGATTGCGTACAAAGTTTTCCAAGCAAATGGATGACAATTAAAACGTGAACTTTTGCAATGAAATGCAAACCACATTCATGCTGAATATATCAAGAATCATCATCAGTGGAGAAACGACTGAACACGACCGCATCTCTTGTCCTCCCTTTGACCGCTGCATACTTCCTCAGCACACCCTCCCTCCTGAACCCGGCCTTCTCCAACACTATATGCGACGCCTTGTTCTCCATGTCCACCATCGCCTCCACCATCTCTAGCTCCAGCCTCTCCCCAAACACCTCCGCCACCGCCATCCTCACTGCCTCTGTTGCAATCCCCCTCCCCAAGTAGCCCGATCACAGCGCGTAGCTCAGCTCCCCCTGGCAAGCCTCCATCCCTGCCTCGTTCCGCATCACCGAGACAGCCCAACCGGCCTGCCATTGAGGCAGATGGCCTGGAGGTAAGGGTGAGTTAGGACAGTGCCACCGATGTAGGCCCGGGCGTCGTTGCGGCTCATGTAGGGCTCCCACTAGCAAAAGCGGGCGACATCCGGGTCAGCGGCCCACACCATGAAGTTGCCAATGTCAGAGAGTTGCAGAGGCTGGAGGGAGATTTCGTCTCCACCGCCACCGCCTGAGGTGTGGGTGGTTTGTTGCCCCTGCTCCTCCATTGGAAGATCGAGTGTGGTGAACCGGCATTGATTTAGGCGATGAGATGATGCTAATTTCTTTAGGGGAAGATAGAGAGGAAGGGTATTGTTATATTAGATGCATTGAGATCGATGGTGATGATGGTAGATAAGTTGCGGAGAATTTTGGGAATTAAGGTTATAGTGGATGGAATCAATGAGTTCATGGACTGACCAAAGATGGGACCTTTCAGTGGAGAGCAAGTAGTAGTACATTGTGTATATGGTTTGGTAGTTTGGAGATGGTGTCTAGCCATCTAGCTGATGGAACCTATTGTTTGAGTTAAAGTTTGGTAGCATGGAGATTTGCAAGAAGGGATAGTTTGCTTTATTTCAAAGTAGGGATATTATGAATAGGCGGAAGTAAATTGGTTTGAAGGTCAAAGTCAACAAGCTTGATTAAAATTAAGTTATGAAGAAATATTTTGGGCGAATACAGAGGAGATCACAGTAGTCAGTGCAATAGGAATCTTGGACATGCGATGCAAGAAGCACCTTGCTTTCAGGAAATCTAACTCGGGAAAACTCCAGTACAGTAGTTGGTTGGGAATGAATTAATACTTGGGCCAATTCTTGTATGTCTTGGTCTCAAGCAAGTCATGTTGGTAAAGAGAGCTCGATCCTATCTCTTGCCTGGAGCATAGGGCCTGCCTTCGATCACGGTACATTCGGTGGTGATTGCAGAGTGCGGAACGTTATCAGTTCTTCTGTCATGCTCCATTGTTAGCTGCAAAACCATATCAAGGACCACGGTCCTTGTATACCTCTATATTATGCTTTCATATTTACCAGAATGCACGGTTCCGTGTACCTAAGTGTCACGGTCCATTTGCGTGAAATTTGTATTATCCTCAACCAGAGGTAGTATACTAGCTGACTTGAGCACGCAATGTCCTGATGCTAAGGCGCATCGAAATCGTTTTTAAATAAGAAAGACCCTTCAACTGGCCCAGCAGGAGACCTACCTCTCGCATAATTTTGGTCGATTTGGAGGGAATAAGAAATCTAAGCCCGGTCACCAATTGTTCCCCGTGGATGGCATAAAACCAGACCTAGAGGGGTAAGCCCATTCCTCCCTTTCAGGAACATGAAGATATACAACTCTTTCAAACAGACCTGAGTCTGCCATTTTGATCAATCTCCCCAATTGTAGATCGATAAAAGCAAAGGATTGAAGAGATGAAAGGAAGTTGAGGAAGATCAGAAAAAAAGAATAGTGCTCATGTGAACGAACTTCAGCAGGCCTTAACATAGGTATAGATGGACTCATAGAGATGCAATAGTTTGAAAGGAAGTATGTTTCACGCAGTTTTCAAGATTAAAATGTGAGACATGGCATGAAGCTTATCTACTCTCAAACTCGAGAATTCCCATGGACTTGAGAGCCATGGCGAGTGTGGGGGTGGTGGGCAAGTGATTGAGAAGTTTTGGCCGGCGGGACTATACTATAATGAGCTCATCCATCCTGACGACATTCGAATTACATCAATTAGTTAGAAACATGGCATATCTTCTAATAAACTCAACGGACACATCATGGTCGAAATCAAAATTTTGACATGATCGATGACCAGTGTGCTAGATGTTCAGGCAGATAAAATTGGACAGGAAACCATGTGGGTGAGCCGATCTAGTTCTTCACGAAGTAAAAGTCTATGATAATGTTGGAAAACAGAGGAACCGAGCTGCCAAATTTTCAAATGCAATCGATCCAATCCAGCAATTTATTACAAAATCAACAGCGCAGACACTGCATTCAAGATTACGTAAGAAGTTTACCAACCAAATGGGAGCCACATTCGTGCTGAATATACTTCAAGAATCATCAATCAGTATCAGTAGAGAGACGACTGAACATGACCGCATCCCTGGTCCTCCCCTTGAGCACGTAGTACTTCCTCAGCACCCCCTCCCTCCTGAACCCGGCCTTCTCCAGCACCCTCTGCGACGCCTTGTTCTCCACGTCCACCACCGCCTCCACCCTCTCCAGCTCCGGCCTCCCCCCGCCGAACACCTCCGCCACCGCCATCCTCACTGCCTCCGTCGTGATCCCCCTCCCCCAGCAGGCGGAGCCCAGCACGTAGCCCAGCTCCCCCCGGCAAGCCTCGCTCGCGGCCTCGTTCCGCGTCACCGTGACGGCCCCGACCGGCCTGCCGTCGAGGCAGATAGCCCGGAAGTACGCAGAAGCAACACATGGTGGTGACGTGGCATGGAGGAGGGCGGCTACTGGATGGGCTCCACAATTTGTCAGCCACCTAAGAAGATAAAGATGTGGTAATATATCCTTGCTTGATTAACAAGTCTTACTAATGCATGCCCTTGCTCGTGTTGAACAGTCGGATTCGATAAGGCGCAACTGAAATCCACGTGATCTAACGGCGCATGTGTACATTGTGATCGTTTCATTCGGATGCATGCAAGAACAACCGGATTAACATTGAGTATGCAGTCTAGTTAACGAACGCACGAAAAATGCAAACATGTGTTGACTAGTACTCATCCTAAGGCGATCGGCCGAGAGCTAAAACTAGGCCTCAACGATCATGGTTTCTACTTGAGCAGCTGCTTCCCTAATCGAGTAATGGCACTGATCTAGGATTGGTATTTCCAAAACTGAAAATTTGATGATCCTAGCACTTTTGGGGCAGCAGCAAAATTATCATATAGTATGGCGAATCGACGATACGTGATCAAAATCAATTATCGGAAGTGTTGGGAACTAAATAGACAAGAGGAACCATGAGTCAAAAATCAGTGTGAGACCTAAAATTTGAATGAAGACCACTCTGGCCACAACGAAAATAGCCTGTGGATTCACTTGAGATTAACACGACAATTTGGTTTTGAGGTAATTTAAGTTGAACGGTCAGAAAAGGAATTTATTTGTAGATGAGTTGTATATAAATATAGTAGAATAGATGTATGCCCCAATTTTCCCGTCCATTAAACCTTCTTTTAGCAATAGTAGATGAGACATTAAGTAACCTACTAGACGCTTCACGTGGCAAAGTTACAAAATTGGGCCGGAGGACAATACCGTCGGAAGGTCATTCGTTGCGACCGGCATGGGATTTAAATTAGACACCACTAAACCAATATTTTATTGGCAACCACAACGGCGTCACCACTCATTCAAAAGCCATGCATGCGCTGATCATCAAAGCGGTTTCACTACTATAGGCAGAGCACTACAGTCGTGAAGGGTGTCAAGTGTCCTTAACGACGGACATTTGTCCCTGCATATTGCCAAATTACCAATAAGAGTCACCACTTGCCAGCCGCGACCCACGAGGAGAAATGTCTGTGTAAATTAAAGGGCTCTTTTCGAATGAGTTGTTCGATTCTAGTGAATTTGAACACCCTGCATCCCCATTCTCTTCCAATTATTGGCTTAATCATCGGAGGGCCAATCCAGGTCCTAAACCAGGATGCCTTAACCTGGATTTTGTGTTGCAGATCAACCCTAAAAGCCAGGCCTTACTTGACGGGATGATTCCCACGTTCAGCATTAACACGAATGTAGCAGCTCATGACCTTTGTTAACTTTCATTTCACTTGATTTGTTCGTGCAATTAATGGGAAAGGTACCAAAAAAGTCTTAAATTTATTGCATTTGTGACAATTCAGTCCTAAACCTTTTGACGATACGTAAATGTAGTCCATCCCGCCAATTTTAACTATTACCGACATTAAATCAATGAGATCATGGCCTGGCCAAAGATGGCAACTTTCGAGTGGAGAGCAAGGAGTAGCGTACATAGCAGTGGTGATGTGGCAGGGAGGACAGCGGCCAATGGATGTGCCAGGCACTAAGAAGGTAAAAATGGCAATATATCCCTACATGATTTACGAGTCTTACCATTTCAAGGCGACAAATTGAATGCACACAATCTAATTGATGATATATATTGGGCTCATTTCATTCGGATGCACGCAAGAACAACCCAATTAACATCAAGTATATAGTCTAGTTAATATGTGGCTTTGTCAGAAAATCCTTTAGCGTTTTGAGCAGTCAGGTAATTCCCGATAATTTATTCATTGAGCAATTGCGAGAGGCTAAATGCTGTGGGGATTTGGGCATAATTTAGGGTTAGGGAACACGCGAGTGTGTGAACAATTATAATCATGTAATTCTCTAATTCATTAGTGGATTATTAGTGGTTGGCTATCTTCGTGGAACTCCTACCAAATTAGATAAATCTCTCATGTCATTTATTGTTCCCCATTTTATTTTGTCTCATAAATGCATTTCCTTGTGTCCCAATATAATTGCAAAAATCTGGTCCGTTTTATAACAAATTGTTATCATACATACGAGGGAAAATTATCTAAAAAGTTCTAAACATATTGCACACAATTCGGTTATAAACCTTTCAATTTTGCCTATTGAGTTATAAACCCTTTTCACTTTTTACTAATCGAGTTCATTTGGCCAATTTTGACCGGAAATCGCTAATGTGGACGTCGACTGTCCTGCATGGCGCAAACGGCGCTGACATGGATAATTTTTAATAATATTTTAATATCTTTTTGAATATATTTATTTCTTTTCTTTTCTTTTTCTTTGATTTTTTTCTTCTTCTTCCCTTCCTCTTCCTCTCCATCACCACCACCTCCTCCGTTGTCGCCTCCACCTCCGCCACCTCCACAGGGTTTGTCTTCGCCGCCACCGCTATCAATTGTTGGTTCAGCTCTACTCTCTAAAACACCAAGGCTCACTTGAGTAGTCCTCATCGAGGCAGATTTTGAGTTCAAGCATCTAGCACCGTAGAAAGCCAATCTGTCTCCTGCCAAAGATTGGCATAACGACAATGCGCAGACTGCAGAGTTCTATAGCTAGGGTTCTTGATGGAGCATAGGATCCTCAATTCAAGCATTGCGCTATTGCTTTTGCTTGTTGAAGTCGAGAAATGAGATAGCTGCAAATTGAGTGAACTCGCGGACATGGTTTCTAATTGGTGATGTGGAGATGTGGAGGGTCGACGATGAGAATCACATACCATTTATAAATGGGTTAATACCACGAAAAACCCTAAACTGGTACACTTGTGACACATTTACCCCAAACTATTTTTTTGACCATAAAAAACCCCAAACTGGTACACCCGTGACAATTTTACCCTGAACATACCACAAAAAACCCCAAACTGGTACATCCGTGACAATTTTACCCTGAACATACCACAAAAAACCCCAAACTGGTACACATGTGACAATTTTACCCCGAACTAATTTTTAATATTATTTTTTTTATTTTTTTGAATTTTTTCTTTTTTCTTTTCTTTTCTTTTCTTTTCTTTTCTTTTTTTTTCATTTTCAAACTTTGGCCGGTCGCCGATCCGGCGACCGGCCAGAGGCGGAAGCCGGCAAGGGCCGTCCTCGCCTGCCCAGGGCAAGGGCGACCCTCGCCCGACTCAGGCGAGGGCGGCCCTCGCCTGCGTCGGGCGAGGGCCGCCCTCACCCGACGCGAGCGAGGGTCGCCCTCGCTGGCTCACCCTCGCCCAACGCGGGCGAGGGTCGCCCTCGCCGGCTCACCCTCACTCGAGCCGGTGAGGGTCGCCCTTGCCGACGCCGGCGAGGGCGGCCCTCGTCGGCTTCCGCCTCTAGCCGGTCGCCGGACCGGCGACCGGCCAAAGTTTGAAAATGAAAAAAAGAAAAGAAAAGAAAAGAAAAGAATAAAAATAAATAAAAATTCGAAAAAAATAAAAATAAAAATAAAAATATTAAAATTTTAATTCAGGATAAAATTGTCACATGTGTACCAGTTTGGGGTTTTTTGTGGTAAGTTCAGGGTAAAATTGTCACAGGTGTACCAGTTTGGGGTTTTTGGTGGTCAAAAAAATAGTTCGGGGTAAAATTGTCACGGATGTACTAGTTTGGAGTTTTTTATGGTCAAAAAAATAGTTTGGGGTAAATGTGTCACAAGTGTACCAGTTTAGGGTTTTTCGTGGTATTAACCCTTTATAAATTTTTTCTGCACGAAATTAATTTGAGATAATGTGCCGCAAGTGTACCAGATTAAGATTTTTTGTGATATCATCATCCCTAACAATAATGCTATATTTTGCATTTGTAATTATTATTTAAATAGTTGAAGAGAAAATTATCCACGACCGCTTTTCCATCTTAATACTTACACCTTTTTTTTTATGATAATTCCATAATGTAATCAAACTATGATATTGTCTTTGTTCAACAAATTAATAAAGGCCTTATAGAGTGGGAAAAATATGAAGTTCATAATATCATTTCACGCATGCTTTTCATTTTCACGCAAGAACATCTCTAATACATTTTCTTTTTTTCACTTTTTATTATTTTAGCAATAAAAGAATGAAATTGGCAACAACAACATAGTTTCAATGTCACTTGATTGAATTTATTTATTTTAAAAATTCTTAAAGTGGTAATCGATTATTGGATACTTCCCTTAAATGTCAATGCATCTGAAAAAGAAGTCCACATGGAAAAGAAGTCAAATTATTGGATACTTCCCTTCATCAAAATTGCAAGTGATCTCCTTGCCGCTTCCATGGACTCACGATCCCTCTCTAGATTCCAGATCGAACATAGTCACTTTCCAACCTTTCTCACACGTCCAATTTTCACTGCCCTCTCGAACAGGCCGCAAAAACTCCGTCAAAACAAAAACGGGTGCTCACCTGAAGCTGATCGACGCAATCCTCTTCCTCTTCTTCCCCTCGATGGCCCTCGTCGCACCTCCGTTTGATGCCCAGGCATGCCTTCCCGATTCCCTCTATCACGTCGTGCTCGACCTCAACAAGTGGTCCGACCACGAGGTCGGCTACCATCTCGTCGCCGAGAAGCCCCCTTTTCTTCGTTGGCCTCCCATGGCTCGAGTAGCTATCATGTGGCTGCTTTCAATCCTCTCAATCTATATGGGCTTCTTGCCGCCAAGCCCCTTGTGTTATTAGTTGGTTTCCCAAACGGCCTTTGTACGACGAGGAGCCATTGAACCAAAGCTCAGATACCCGATTTGAAACTATTGTTCGGCTTCCGAGGTTACATCTTTTCTGGGATCGGGTTGGAATTATGCGATGTGTCTCTTGAAATCTTCTTTTGCCTTGGATACTTTGAAGAGCATGATGAGACTTGAGAACGAAAAACGAAGGGGAAAACGATCCCAGGCCACGATTTAGGACACGGTTGGCCCGAGTCGTCTCTCCAAACCACGATCACGTCCACCATATCAGCACACGCACGCCAATCGATTTTCCAAAATAAAGTCACCTACGTTACCGATCCCCGCTCGACCACCGGCGATCGCTAGCGTCAACTCTGGAGAGCTTGGTCGAGAGGCCCTGTTTTCGCTTTTCAAGAGCTCGCTTGTCTCCTGTAAACCTTTGTTCACGCAATTCCTAAAGTTCCAAACACTCGTCCCGTGCCTTAGCGACGGCCATAGAAGTCCTGGTTTCCCCTAGAGCCCCCTGTTTTGGCAATTTTTTTTTTAATGATTTCGTGCATTTCGACGGTGACCCACTTCACGGCAGTGCTTTGTCCTCGTGCCCCTATCCCTGGCGACACTCGTACGCATAGCAAAGCCTCTCAGGATTGTCAAATCTATCTTGAATAGCCTCGACCTCATCTCGCTCTGTTCCGTTCTTTTTTTCGTATCACCACCATCGCTCGTCCTATAGTTGCGAGCATGGAGTGCCCGGCTTTACGTCATGACTTGTCATCGCCGCGCGTTTACAAATCGTCGTCGGAGTTGTCGTAGAATCAAAACGAAGATTGATTCGTGCTTTGGCATCGGCAAGTCTCGGTTCAAAACGACTTTGGCATCTCTGCGGCCACTGCAAAGTTAATAGTCCAAATTAGGGTTGAAAAAGGGCAAATGGCTTGATTTGTTTGAATCAGCGTTTAAATCTGGGGCAAACTTGTTGAACGACCTCGTTTTGGGCTATTTATGCTGACTCAGATCTCCCACAAGTCACGTTGATCTCGGAAAAACATAATAAAATATTGTCATGTCGGATTTCTATCATCCGACTTTGGAGCTGGCATTTAAGCGATCGATTTTTTACTAAGTGGCACTGAAGTGATCCGTCGAAAAGTTATGGTATTAAAATGGACGCCCTGTTCAACTAAAAAAAATTGAACGGTGTACGAAATTTATGACACTTTTGATCTCATTTTCTATAATAAATTTATTGGACTGAATAGAATTTTTTTGAATTTTAATAGCTTGGTTCCTTTTTTTTTTTTTTTCACTCGACATTATTAGAGATTTTAGTTATTAAATAATAAGATCGGGTCACTCACATGGTTTCGCATGCAACTTTTTAACATTGGGGGTCATAATTTTGATCTCGACCTTGATGCATTCGACACCTCCCCTCACCATGAGTCGTCGGATTTGGCCTATGGCCGCGACCTCGAAACTTCGATGGCTATATGGCCGTGAGCTCAGATTTGGCATGGCCATGGTGCGAGCTTGGAGAAGACGACGGGGAGCAAATAAATTGATCCGAACGAAAACAATGAAATTATTAAACTAAAGAAAAAATGCAAAGAAATATGCCTCCCTTTTCGGTTCATGACCAAAATAACACCTCTGCTTTTTATAATAAGATTTCCTCTGAACTTTGAAACGACCAAATTGCCTCTTCCTACAAATTCCCGAAACACCGACCAAACCCTCCTACAAACCCTAACCTCCACACCCCCCTCCTCCCCTCACCATGAGTTGCTAGATCCGGTCCATGGCCGCGAGCTCCAAGCTCCATAGGCCACGGCCGTGAGCTCAGGTCCGGTGCGCCCAGGGCGCAAGCTCAACCCGGAGGAGATCGAGAGACGAGGGAGCAGTGCCGATGTGGGAATGAGGGGCAAAGGTATTTTCGAAAAGCGAGACGACGAAATTGCAAATAGGCAAATAATTTTATTGAAGTGAGAGGTATATAAGTAGTTTTGAGAATAGAGATATGTTTTAGGATTCGACGCATAATCATAAGGAAATAGAGATAAAAGGCGAGAAAAGAAAACTGAGACATAAGGTTTTTATTCCGGTTCATCAAGGGTTATGTTCAGTAGATGATTTCATCATAATTTGCACCGGTACTTCTATAATACATCTCTCAATTACAAGAGAAAGAGAATAGATATATGGGTAATAGTAGCTATTCATGGGTTAAATCCCAAACTATCAATGAAGTACATGCTTAAAATATAAAAAGCCCTCTACTATCGTAGGGGCGCTATCTCCTATGACCCCCGGATCCCGTCCGCTCACTGGAGAGCTCTATAGCTTCCTGTCAGAGCGAAGTATGAATCACATCTCAATAATATGAATTGCTTATGGTTTAAAAGTGGGGATAGGATAATGATATAAAGAGTCATTGAATTTTGGCCCAATGTGCAATTTGATTCTTGAACTATTAATTTGTTTAATGTAATACTTGAACTTTAGGCTATTGTTCAACGTGGTCCATAAACTTTTAATTTGTTTAATGTGGTCCCAGAATATTTTGTACATGTTCAGTTTAGTTTCTAAACTATATGAAAACGTGCAATGCAGTCCCTAAACTTGAATTTATAGAAGGACTACATCGAATATTTTTACAAAGTTCGGGGATAATATTGAACGTGTACAAAAAAAGTTCATGGACCACATTGAACAGATTAAAAGTTCATATATCACATTGAATATTGGGTTAAAGTTCAGGAACTATATTAAACAAATTAAAAGTTTAAGGACCAAATTATACATCGAATCAAAATTCAACATCCGTTTGTGCCATTTTCTCTTTAAAAGTGAGCCATCTATATTATGCGTGTGTACGTACGTGTGTGCACACATATATAAGTTTCAGGAGCGTTTTATATTGGCGGGCCTTGGTTCTAAGAAGGAAACATTTCGAGCCCGCCCGGTATAAAAAATTTCCGCTCACTTTCTTCCGCCGTACCCATTAACTACAGACGCACCCCCCACCGCGCACGCCGCCGCCGCCGCCGATGGACCCGCTCTCCGCCCTCCGCGACTTCACCATGCGCGGCGACCTCGAGAAGGTGGTCCGCGCCGGCGAGGAGTTCCGGTTCGGCGCCGACTACTCCTTCCCGTGCGCCGCCGAGACGGCGTACCGGTCCAAGCAGGGCATCCTCTACACCCTGGAGACCCTCCTCTTCTTCGTCACCCACCACCACCTCAAGCACACCGACTACATCCAGTCCGCCCGCCTCCGCCACCTCCCCACCGTCACCTTCATCGACCGCAAGCCCCTCCTTGACTACCTCCAGGGCAAGATCTCCTCCTCCGACGCCATCCAGCTCTTCCCCTCCTCCTCCTCCTCCGCCTCCGCCTCCGCCGCCGCTGCCGCCGCTGCCATGCCCCCCGACGCCTCCATGCCCCCCGACGCCTTCGCCTTCGCCCCCGCCGCCGCCTCCGCCTTCGCCGCCGAGCCCGAGGGGGAGGCGGAGGAGGACGCGGCGGCGGTCGATGTGATGGCCCTGATCCGGGCGGTCGAGCGGCCGCTCAAGGACCGGGAGGCGATCCTGGAGTGCAAGAACCGGGACTTCTACTCCGTGCTCGTCGCCTCGACGCGGCGCGAGGAGGAGCGGCAGAGGATCGAGTCGCAGCAGCGGAAGGATGGGCTGGTGGCCAAGAGCCGCCTGATGGGCGCGGAGGACAGGGGGCTGGGGTTCGGCGAGGAGCTAGGGTTTGGGGATTCTGCAATTAAGCCGAAATTGAACCTCAAGGGGAGCAAGATCGGGGAGGGCGTGCCGATAATCCTCGTGCCGAGCGCGTTCCAGACGCTGATCACTATATACAATGTGAAGGAGTTCTTGGAAGATGGGGTTTTTATCCCCACGGATGTGAAGGTGAAGCAGATGAAGGGGCCGAAGCCGGATTGCGTCACGGTGCAGAAGAAGTTCAGTAGGGATAGGGTGGTGACGGCCTACGAGGTGAGGGATAAGCCGTCGGCATTGAAGTCGGAGGATTGGGACAGGGTCGTGGCGGTCTTCGTGTTGGGGAAGGAGTGGCAGTTCAAGGACTGGCCTTTCAAGGACCATGTGGAGATCTTCAATAAGAGTGGGTTTGGTTTGATTGGAATTGAATGTAGTTTTGTGGATTGATGTGTTGAGTTGGCTTTTTTGGCTTGCTAGGTTTGTTATATAGTTAGTGAGCTTGAGACCTTATCTGCTATTTTCTCTTATGGGGATGGAATGACCTGCTGATTGTGGATTTTTTTCTATTGTTAATGAGTTGCAGTAATTGGGTTCTTTATGAGGTTTGAAGATGACAGTGTGGAATCTGCGAAAATTGTAAAGCAGTGGAATGTAAAGATTATCTCGGTGGGTACTGAATTTACACTTTGTGCTGCCAGATCATTTTATCGCGAGTTCTACAAAGATTGCCTGTAAATGCGGTTGCTTTTTGTTAGTTGCTGTCAAGATTGCTGATATGTGAGCGAATTCAATTCAATGTGCAGATAAGTAAAAATAAGCGACATCAGGACCGGGCTGCTGCTCTTGAGGTGTGGGAAAAACTAGAAGAATTTGTTCGGTCACGATCGCATGCTTAATTGGCCAGGAGTTTGTCGAGAAAGCTTTGTGAGGTCTTCTGGACAGTCGTGAGCTCTTTGACCTTTGTAAATGCTGTCGATTTACTTTGGTACTGTCATTTAATGGACTTGGTTTGTCATGTTGGCATACTTATTGGTTGAGTTCTGGTTGATAGGTCGTTTTGTTAGTGCTTTAGCAGTGAGATAGTTGCAGTGTTTCGATGTAGTATCTCCTGACTGGAAATCACGTGTCAACATCCTCTTTAAAGGGAATTGTTTCCATGAGAACCAGTCACCTTATAATTACGTTGGTATTCTTGCTAAGTATTACTATTCTAGAATCAAAAGCTTAAACCAATGAGGTGTTGATGTCTGTACATTTGCAGAAGTAAACATGTTTTTTCTCTGTACTTTTTAAATCTTATTACTTGTAGTTGAGCAACTGTAGCGGACCATCTCTATATTCTGATAAACAAGTGTAATATCAAACTGAGGTCATACTGCTCGTACAAGCTCCAGAAACCCTGTTCATGAAAACACAATCGTTGGTTTTGTGCCTTTCTATTAAATGGATGAAGCGGTTGTCCTATTAGCCTTTTGAATTTCAGCTGGTTAAGATAGTCAGATGTGCTCATCCTGCTTCCATTTTTGCAATGGACAGTAAAGAGACAACTTCCTGACTTATCCAAAACTCGGGAACTGTCCAAGCGTACAACAATCAGAGCTTGCAACTGATCCCCATATGCTTGAACAGCAAAGAACAAGAACCAAGGTACAAGCTCTGTGTGGCATCGGGAACTGGAATGATCGAATCACTGCGTCCTGCTTCAAGATTTTTCTCCACAGGCAAACTCAAATTTGCATAGTGGTGGTTCAAATTTGCTGTTGTCATCTCTTAAATAAAGAAACGAGGGTGATTGTGAAGAAATGGTTTTATAATTTTGATGTTTCTAGGCATTGAAGCTTCATGGAGTTCTTTGTAGATGTATCCTTAAGCTCCGAATATTTCATGTGCTTTGCACTTCCTAGATTATCTCGTGTGAAACTCAAAAGCTTGATATTGATGGTCATTGTTTTTAAAAAAAATTTGAATCCACAAAATTCATCATAAAGCAATTGCGGCCTTGTAAATTTGCCATCGATAAGATAGACATAAATATAAAGGCATACAAAGGGTAGGCAGATGCCTGTTTTATTTAAAAGAAAGACAGCCAGTCTCTCTCCAGCAGTAGCAGATACACAAAACTCAAGGTGTAGTAAGAATTATAGAACTCACTCGCCCTGCCTATACTGGGGTCGAGCTAGAATACAAAACAATAAAGAATACCCCAATGCATTCGGACAGATATTGGGCAGAACTAAATGGTGGAGGAAGAGATGATTAGTGTGAGGACAGCATCGAGACATACGATCCTGTCAAGAGGAGGACAAGAAGCAGAGGAATCGACAGCTTGATGGAGCCTGCATCTGATGAGCCATCTTCTTGGGTCGATGGTATGGTTTTGGATCCGTTTCCTGCATATAGATTTTGTGATCAATTTCATTTCTTTTGACTCATTGCAAGCCATGTTATACGCTAGTCTGACAATCTTTCTTGTTGAAGAAACGAGTGTCAATATCAGAACTAAGCAGGATGGATGCTCCTGTACCTGAAGGAACTGCAGTTGGAGATTCTGGAGTCTCTGATGGAGATTCGGCCGGAGAAGCAGCTGCATCAAATCCAGTGTCAATGTGAGTACTATACATGTGATCCTTTTTGTATGGAAAAACTGAAAACCATCATCGTTTGGCCTATTTGCTTACCATTGCAGCTGCTAATGGGCGGGGTCTGAACATTGCAGGCACCCGGTAGAGCCAGAGCTTGAGTCTGATTGACGTTGATCCCTAGCGAAGAGCCGCCTCCAGTAAGCACCTGGCACAAGCACTGAGGCTGGGAGCGGACAACGCTGGCGAGCTGTGTGCAGCAATTCGAGGACGGGGTGGAGGAGTTCCCTGTGATGTAGTTGAGGCACGGGGAGAGGCTTATCAGCACGTTCGTGCAGCTCGACTGAGCCGCCACTCTGACCCAGAGCATGGCCACTGCGGCAAGAACCAGAGCCGCCTCCATCCTTCTATCCACCATCGATACAGTTAACGTCTCTCTCTCTCTCTCTCGCTCTCTACTCGCAAACCAATGTACCGAGAATGCTTGTCTAAGTGCTAAGAAAATGTGTTTGCTCGACTGTAGAGGAGATTAGGAAATGGGGGGTTTATGTAGGGGAAATTGGAGGGGGAGACAAGCGAGAGAGGAACTTTTGTGGGTGACCAAACAAACTAGTCCTAGAACTTGCCTGCCGATTTGTTTGAGGAAAAGGTAAATTTCAAACCTGGTGAGTGGTGCCAGGGCAATTTGGGCGCGTTTTTGTAGGTGACCAAACCTATTTCTAGCTGCGTTCATGCCGCTTATCTCATCCGGGTTGGTCTTTTTCTAGAGAGTGTTCAAAAGGGGAGACTTTTGCGAAGCCTGTCGATTGAAGAAAGCATAACGTGTCTCTGACTCCACCTTTCTTGCGACTCTGATGGTTGTGTTACAGCTTTTGCTTTTAGAATCCATGGATATTTAAGCAAAGAAAAAAGGTTAAATGGGACTTGTAATGGAAGAGGAATGTTGGGGGGGATGCATAAAAGAATTTTGTGAACGATGCGGACATTGTGACGTGCTCATAGCTTTAGCTAATATGAAATTCGTGGTTCTGAACAAAGCCGATCTTTTTTGAAATCATCAACTTAAAAGCTTGACAACTCATAAGTTCCTTTATAATGGATGGGAGTACATGCGATTTTTTTTTTTAATCCGTCGTGCTCTAACTCTCTTCTCTTTCTCTTAAATTTTTACTTTGCCTCTTAATAGAGCGTGGAAGTCGAATCCTATACCTGAAAATCAAGCGTCTCCACCTCACTCGGTTCACTTACCGTAGGACCGCATGCCCAGTGGTGGAGTACGTGGGATTTTGCAAATGAAGAATTTGAGCTTGTTAGCACCACTTAAGACCTAACAAATCGGTGGGTAGTATAGGTTTGGGTGAGTGGAAAATGGTTCTAACCCAAAATGATCTAGATAACCCTTATTGCTTTGATACTTAAGAATTGTTACTTTAAAATATGGGAAAAGCAAATTGACAACAAATCAAACATGAAAAAATTGGGAAATGAGATAATAATTAAAAAAACTTGACGAATCAAGCTATTAGAACCATTTGACCCCCCCCCCCCCAAAAAAAAAAAAAAGCCATCAGAGATTCAGAACCCATCTCTTGTTATTTTTCATGGGGCTAGAAATTTGATCTAATTTAACAGAAGAGACTACACGGAGGAAGATATACATGATGTAAATCGTTGGGATCTTGAACTAATAGCGATTCTTAAATCGACTGTCAAGGAAATAACATGGATTTGGAGATCCGACGTCGACCCAAGCCATACGGGTCAGATCTAAAACTCGAGTGCGTCAGCCGAGCTTAGGCTCAAAACGACACCGAGGACGAGCCGTGGCTGCGTGCATAGAGACCAGAGAGGACGGCGACAACCGTGAGCGTAGGTGTTGGTGGTGGAGACTAGTGGGGGAAAGCGAAAGCTTCTTCTTCTCCCTCTCTTTAACTTTTTTCAATCAGTAAGTTTTTGGGGGGCCTAAATTAAGTTAATTAATGGGTTAAAGATGGGTCTATCACACCACCCATTAAAAGCCCATTTTTTTAGTCGGGCTCTCGTGTGACAAATCTATTTCAACCTCTTATTAAAGTTTCAAACTAGTCCATTACATGAATTTTTTTTTTGGTCAGACATTAAATGTGTTAAAATATGGGTTCCTGACCCATTTTGCCGGCCCTTAGCACCTCTTGATAGGATCTCTTTTCTGGGTTAAGTTCGATTTTAGCCACGAGACCGCACCGCGGACAGTCCAATCTTAGTGCATCCAGAGCAATTTTAGAAGAAACAATAGGAACCGAACTTATAATTTAGTGGGGAAACGATGCTTTCGGTGTTATATACCGCCGTTTAGCAAATCGATATCTCAACGGATGAAACCATATAAGCTTACCGTAAAAAAAACGCTCGCCTTAGATCCGAGACAATGAAAATACTGCCGAAAACCATACTGAATTCTTGATTTAAATTTTTGCATCAGTTCTCTTCTTGCATATTCGGCACCCAAATGCATGAAATTCCCAGCTCATACTGCATTCTTACACGAGAGGAGTGTACTGAACAAAGCATCTCCTGGAATCCTTCCTTCAAGAATCAGTCTTTCTATTTCGATACTGTTTTTCCCCTCGGAAAAAAATAGGATCCTTTGACCGGCTCGCGGTAATAGAAGCGTCCGGCTTCTTAAGGTCAACCCCGATGCACGAACTACAGAACCATTTCGAGCATAAGGAGACGCTTAAGCACACTCGAGACTTTGGAAATCAAGCTTTTATGTGCTAGGTTGGACTTTCGAATTTCGATCGTCCTATCAAGTACCAGATGCGAGTACTGCAGTCTGCATCTTGAAAGCGTGTCCAAGAATAGAGGTTATTGACATGCCTCAGCTTTATTTCTTGACCCACTAAATTTAAAGATCGGAATTGGGGCCGAAACCATTGGAAATTAAGCAAGAGATCAAGTATTCCAATATTAGTATATTGATAGTGGCGAAATGACAATACCAACGAGGGGGAAATAGGTAAAGCGGGATACAATGCATATCAAGCACAAGCACACATACTTCGACAAAGGGAAATGCATATGGCGTAGCGCGCGCGGGCTACACGTAAATAATTATAGTTCGGCGTTATACATCGCCGGGGAATGTAGAAATTCAGATAGCCGTGGGGACGTATCCAAAGGTCGCCATGAAGACCGAGAGCACTGCGAGAGGAAGCGGCGGCAGCTTCGCGATTCCGTGGCTGGTGGAACTTCCTGCAGTTGATGGAACTTCTTTGGATCCCCCTGCATTTTCATGAAAAGCAGGAAGAGAGGAGAATTATTACGATCGAAAGGAGATGTCTGCAATTTTCGGTCTTCAAAAGATTGCCAGATGCATCTATGTGACATGACCACCTTATGAGCCAAAGGGACTACTAGTAGTATCACCTGTAACGTTGCTCGGCGAATTCCCTGGCGAGCCGGCTGCAGCAACCGTTCCGCCGGAAGCTGCCCACAAGTTGAAGCATCACAAACCCCAAGAAGCAACAAAATTCACACTCAGTTTGCGCTCGAACTCACCGTCGCACTTGCTGACGGGCGGGGTCTGGACATTGCAGGCGCCGGGGAGCGCGAGGGCCAGGGTCTGGTTTAGGGTCACGCCCAGGGAAGAGGCGCCGCCGTTGAGGACCATGCAAAGGCACCGCGGCTGCGACTGGACCACGCTGGTCAGCTGGGAGCAGCACGAGGAGGACGGGGCGGACGAGCTCCCCGTCACGAAGCTGAGGCACGGCGCGAGGCCTATGAGCACACTGGTGCACCCGGATTGAGCCGCGGCTCCTGCACAGAGCACGGCCAGGATCACCACAAGAGCCATAACCAGACCCAGACCCATCTTGTTGCCTTTCAAAGCCATGAGAGGCAGTTCCGAATGATAAGAAAGAAAGATTAAAAGAGAAAGGTATTTGTTCTCTTATAATGGTGTGGCAAACAATGTACATGAGAAGCCTTTATATAGGCTTAGAGGAGTAAAGGGGCCTAGCATTCTTCCTATGTGGGACCAAAGAGAAAGAGGAAATCCTACAAAACTATACAACATATTCTAACACCCCCCCTCAAACTCAAGGTGGATCAAATAATGAGAGTTTGGAAAGAAGAAAATTAAAACGTTGTGATGTAAGAGCCTTCGTAAAACAATCGGCAAGTTGATTCTCAGTTCCAACAAAAGGAAGTGAAATAGTGCGAACTTGGACATGATGACGAGTCAGATGACAATCGATCTCAATATGTTTTGTGCGCTCATGAAAGACTGGATTTGCACCGATATGAATGGCACTCTTGTTGTCACAATGCAGAGGAGTAGGATCCAGAAGTGAAACTCTCATATCAGCAAGTAAGCGGCGAAGCCAAACAATCTCAACAGTAGTGTCGGCCATAGCACGATATTCGGACTCCGTAGAGGAGCGTGAGACAATATGTTGTTTCTTGGAACGCCAAGAAATAAGTGAATCGCCAAGAAAAATCAATAACCAGTGATAGATTTACGATCAGTGACATTGGAAGCCCAATCATCATCAGAATAGGCACGCAACTTGAGAGCAGAAGAGGATGGTAGAAATAAGGAACGCGATAAAGTGCCTCGAAGATAGCGCAAAATCCTTAGAACAGTCGCATAATGAGTTGTTCGAGGAGCAGCAACAAACTGACTGACAACATGAACAGCATAGGCGATGTCGGGTCGGGAGATAGTAAGATAAATAAGACTGCCAACCAAGGTCCGATAGCGGGTGACATCAGAAAGAGGTTCTCCATCGTCTGGGCAAAACTTTTGATTTAGCTCAATAGGAGTGGCAGCAGTACGTGAATCTGATAGAGCAGCCCTGGACAGAATATCAGCGGTATATTTCTGCTGAGAAATGAGAATACCACGTGAACTGCGAGCAATCTCAAGCCCAAGAAAATAGCGTAGTGGTCCTAGATCCTTCATGGCAAAATGTTGCTGAAAGTACCGCTTGGTATGCTCAATATGGTCACGATCATCTCCGGTGATGACCATATCATCAACATAAAGAAGAAGAATAGTGCAGCCTGAAGAAGAGGTATGAACAAACATAGCATGATCAGCCTCACTTTGAATGAAACCAGCAGACTGAATAGCATTACTGAACTTCTCAAACCAAGCACGAGGAGCCTGTTTGAGACCATAAAGAGCTCGTCGCAAGTGGCAAACCTGTCCAGAGGTATGAGCAAGACCAGGCGGAGGTTGCATAAAGATATCTTCATGAAGATCACCGTGAAGAAAAGCATTCTTCACATCAAGCTGAAAGAGAGGCCAATTGCGAATTGAAGCAACAGCTAATAAAGCACGGACAGATGTCATCTTTGCTACGGGAGCAAAGGTCTCCTCATAGTCGATACCATACTCTTGCGAGAAACCTCGAGCAACCAGACGAGCTTTGTAACGCTCAATACTGCCCTCGGAACGAGTCTTAATCTTATATATCCATCGGCAAGATACGAGGGAGCGACCTGGAGGGAGAGCCACAAGCTCCCAAGTACCAGTACTCTCCAAAGCCGAGAGTTCCTCAGACATAGCCTGGCACCATTTTACATGCTGAACTGCCTCGCGATAACTAGTAGGTTCTTGTACAGCATGAACAGCAGCTAAAAAGGATCCAAACTCAGTAGAATAAGAAGTAGCAGCAACATACCGGGCAGGTGGACGCCGATCTCGAGGAGGATTACGGCGTGGCTCTAGTTGTGCAGAATCGTCGAGGGCAGATATAGCAGGAGGAGCAGCACAAGGGATAGGTGAAGATGGAGAAGATGGTAATATATCTAGATCCGATGTAGAAGAGGAACTAGAAGGATTAGGTAGAGGATCAACAGGAAAATCCATAAATGGAACAGGAGACGAAACATGAGGTGTAGTATTTGAAAAGAAAGAGATGTGTTCATGAAACGTAACATCACGAGAAATACGTACACGACGCGCATTTGGGTCATAACAACGGTAACCTTTGTGCTCAGTGCTGTAACCCAAGAATGCACATGAGATAGAGCGGGCGGTAAGCTTTGTACGTTCAGTGAGTGGAAGAATGACAAAACAAGTACATCCAAAAACTCGAAGATGATTATAGCTAGGAGGTCAAGAGTAGAGACGCTGAAACGGGGTGTCTTGATGGAGAACAGATGAGGGTAGGCGATTAATTAGATGAACAGCAGTGAGAAGAGCCTCAGCCCAGAACTCAGTGGGAACAGATGTGCCAAGTAAGAGAGCTCGAGTGGTCTCTAGAATATGACGGTGCTTGCGTTCAGCAACTCCATTTTGAGCTGGAACCCCAGGACAAGATAACTGAGGAAGTGTACCATCACTAGCTAAGAGAGAACGAAAGACACCAGAGATATATTCTCCCCCTGAATCTGAACGGAAAACTTTGATTTTTGTATTAAATTGTGTGGAAACCATGGAAGTAAAAGACTGATAGATGGTAAAGAAATCACTTCGTTGACGCATAAGATAGACCCATGTATAACGAGAATAATCATCAATAAAAGATACATAATATTTGAAACCACTCTTGGAAGAGAGCGGGGCAGGACCCCAAACATCAGAATGAACAAGATCGAAGATCGCACTAGTTCTAGAGTTACTAACAGGAAAAGGCTTAGCAGATTGCTTGGCCAAAGGGCAGATAGAACATGGAGGAAGACTACCAGAAGAAATAGGACCCAAAGCACCTTGTTGGTGAAGGACGGTGAGACGAGAAGACGGAATATGTCCAAGACGCTGATGCCACCGAGCAAGATCGAGGGTAGCCAACACAGGATGAGGAAGAGAGGAAGTTGGAAGATGGAGATGTTGCATAATATAAAGTCCATCCCGTCTACTGCCCCTGCCAATCATCTTGCCACTCAAACGATCCTGCACAAAGCAAGAGCTATTTGTAAAGCTTACAGTACATCCAGCATCGGTGAGTTGTCCAACAGATAATAAATTGAGAGCCAAAGAGGGAACATGTAACACATCAGGGACATTGAAATCTTCAGAGACGGTAAGAGTACCATGTCGGGTAGCTACTAGAGGAGAACCATTAGCAGTAAAGAAATGTGCTGGTTGCTTGAGCTCAGAGAGCTTAGTGAGAAAAACAGCGGAAGTAGACATATGTCTAGCAGCTCCTGAGTCAAGTATCCAAGTAGTAGAAATATCACCTGAAGGTGGAGCAGCTGCAGCGGTGCTTCCAGCAGATGAGAGAGTTGTAGAAGTACCAGAATCGGGAAAAGACCTGGGCAAAGAAGGACTCAAACGGGCAAGTTGTGCCTCAAGAGCAGCAATACGGTCCTCCGTAGAGGGAGAAACCAGAGTAATAGGTTGAGAGATTGGAGATGCGGTAGTGACTCGTGGTGATACAGAAAGACGTGAAGCATTCCTCTTCTTCCAACAATGTGACTCGTCATGACCAGGACGATGACAATACGTACATGAAAGGCGGCGAGGACCACGAGTAGGCGAAGGACGTGGTGGAGCAGCCAAAACTGTAGGCGGAATACGTGATGGAACAGCCAAAATAGCAGTTGAATCAGAAACTGCTGAGGAGGAAAGAAGACCAAGACGAGTTTCCTCAGACTGTAATTCTTTGACAGCGTCAAGCAGGGATGGTCTTGGAGAGCGGTGAAGAAGTTGGCTGCGAACACCTTCATAGGGAGAGCCGAGCTTCATAAGAAAAGAATGTAGACGGTGCCTATCTTAAGTTTGAAGTCGAGTAGATGGACATCGAGTACAGTTCAGGCATGATGGGCAGAGAATAGGAGCAAGAATATCCAGTTGACTCCAAAGTGAGTGCATGTAATTGTAGAAATCTCGAATAGAACGAGACCCTTGCGTAGCACTGTAAACTTCTTGCTCCAACTGATAAACTCGAATGTCCCCTGTCTGGGTGAACATCTCGGCAAGCTGATCCCATAAACTTTTCGCCTCAACAATATTAGAAAATTGTGGGCGAAGAGCAGGATCAATGGAACCAAAAATGATAGCCCATGCCTTTCGATCAGCAACATTCCATGCTCGAATTTCAGCGGCACGTTTTGCAACTTCATCAGATGATTCACTGTTAAGAGCACCAGGACAAGGACAAAGTCCCTCAACATGCTCAAACAAGTCGCGGTAAACAAGTGCTGCCATTGCCGATGGTTTCCAAAGAGAATAGTTTGAACCATCAAGTTTGACGTCAATACGATCACTAGAATCACCCATGATGACAGAAAAAGAAAACACTAGCAAAACTAGAAATATGGATTGAGGTGATCGAAAGGATCGAGAAAGAAGAAGTGCGGATTAGAACGAGCAAGGATGATGGCCCAAAAGCCCTAAACTCATTATCTTAATTTCTGATGCGGAAGATCCAATTTATGGCAGCCGCAGAGCATACTTTAAAAAATAATGAGCTCATTGTCTTAATTTTTTATGCGAAAGATCCAATTGATGGCAATCGCAGAGCATACTCTTCAAGACAATGATCTTAGCTCTGATACCATGATAAGAAAGAAAGATTAAAAGAGAAAGGTATTTGTTCTCTTATAATGGTGTGGCAAACAATGTACATGAGAAGCCTTTATATAGGCTTAGAGGAGTAAAGGGGCCTAGCATTCTTCCTATGTGGGACCAAAGAGAAAGAGGAAATCCTACAAAACTATACAACATATTCTAACACCGAACAATTTCTCTTCGTGGGTCTGATCAAGAAATCCGAGTGTGCTCGATTTGTTTGCATGCCCTGAGTTGACACTCGTGTGCTGCTTCCTTTATATACAAGATTAGGGTTTGCCATGGACTTCATCAGAGATGGGAATTATCTTAATATTTGGTACGTGATTCTTTGGTGAACTAAAAAGAGAGCAACATGATGAGGTAAGTCTCAAGAACAAATCAGGGTAACGCGGCATATCTGAGGACTAATAACGTTAATAATTTAGATATAATCTTACGAGAATTCTAGATCACGATGCTCGCCTTTTCTAATGTTAATTCGACGGAAGAAAATAGGCGGTCGGTGACGCGAAAAACGCGAACCTATACCTGAAAATCAAACGTCTCCACCTCACTCGGTTCACTTACCGTAGGACCGCATGCCCAGTGGTGGAGTACATGGGATTTTGCAAATGAAAAATTTGAGCTTGTTAGCACCACTTAAGACCTAACAAATCGGTGGGTAGTATAGGTTTGGGTGAGTGGAAAATGGGTCCAACTCAAAATGATCTAGATAACCCTTATTGCTTTGATACTTAAGAATTGTTACTTTAAAATATGGGAAAAGCAAATTGACAACAAATCAAACATGAATAAATTGGGAAATGAGATGATAATTAAAAAAACTTGACGAATCAAGCTATTAGAACCAATTGACCCCCCCCCCCCCCAAAAAAAAAAAAAGCCATCAGAGATTCAGAACCCATCTCTTCTTATTTTTCATGGGGCTAGAAATTTGATCTAATTTAACAGAAGAGACTACACGGAGGAAGATATACATGATGTAAATCGTTGGGATCTTGAACTAATAGTGATTCTTAAATCGACCGTCAAGGAAATAACATGGATTTGGAGATCCGACGTCGACCCGAGCCATACGAGTCAGATCTAAAACTCGAGTGCGTCGGCCGAGCTTAGGCTCAAAACGACACCGAGGACGAGCCGTGGCTGGGTGCATAGAGACCAGAGAGGACGGCGACAACCGTGAGCGTAGGTGTTGGTGGTGGAGACTAGTGGGGGAAAGCGAAAGCTTCTTCTTCTCCCTCTCTTTCACTTTTTTCAATCAGTAAGTTTTTGGGGGGCTTAAATTAAGTTAATTAATGGGTTAAAGATGGGTCTATCACACCACCCATTAAAAGCCCATTTTTTTAGTCGGGCTCTCGCGTGACAAATCTAGTTCAACCTCTTAATAAAGTTTCAAACTAGTCCATTACATGAATTATTTTTTGGTCAGACATTAAATGAGTTAAAATGTGGGCTCTTGACCCATTTTGCCGGCCTTAGCACCTCTTGATAGGATCTCTTTTCTGGGTTAAGTTCGATTTTAGCCATGAGACCGCACCGCGGACAGTCCAATCTTAGTGCATCCAGAGCAATTTTAGAAGAAACAATAGGAACCGAACTTATAATTCAGTGGCGAAACGATGCTTTCGGTGTTATATACCGCCGTTTAGCAAATCGATATCTCAACGGATGAAACCATATAAGCTTACCGTAAAAAAAACGCTCGCCTTAAATCCGAGACAATGAAAATACTGCCGAAAACCATACTGAATTCTTGATTTAAATTTTTGCATCGGTTCTCTTCTTGCATATTCGGCACCCAAATGCATGAAATTCCCAGCTCATGCTGCATTCTTATACGAGGGGAGTCTACTGAACAAAGCATCTCCTGGAATCCTTCCTTCAAGGAATCAATCTTTCTATTTCGATACTGTTTTTCCCCTCGGAAAAAAATAGGATCCTTTGACGGGCTCGCGGTAATAGAAGCGTCCGGCTTCTTAAGGTCGACCCCGATGCACGAACTACAGAACCATTTCGAGCATAAGGAGACGCTTAAGCACACTCGAGACTTTGGAAATCAAGCTTTTATGTGCTAGGTTGGACTTTCGAATTTCGATCGTCCTATCAAGTACCAGATGCGAGTACTGCAGTCTGCATCTTGAAAGCGTGTCCAAGAATAGAGGTTATTGACATGCCTCAGCTTTATTTCTTGACCCACTAAATTTAAAGATCGGAATTGGGGCCGAAACCATTGGAAATTAAGCAAGAGATCAAGTATTCCAATATTAGTATATTGATAGTGGCGAAATGACAATACCAACGAGGGGGAAATAGGTAAAGCGGGATACAATGCATATCAAGCACAAGCACACATACTTCGACAAAGGGAAATGCATATGGCGTAGCGCGCGCGGGCTACACGTACATAATTATAGTTCGGTGTTATACATCGCCGGGGAATGTAGAAATTCAGATAGCGGTGGGGACGTATCCAAAGGTCGCCATGAAGACCGAGAGCACTGCGAGAGGAAGCGGCGGCAGCTTCGCGATTCCGTGGCTGGTGGAACTTCCTGCAGTTGATGGAACTTCTTTGGATCCCCCTGCATTTTCATGAAAAGCAGGAAGAGAGGAGAATTATTACGATCGAAAGGAGATGTCTGCAATTTTCGGTCTTCAAAAGATTGCCAGATGCATCTATGTGACATGACCACCTTATGAGCCAAAGGGACTACTAGTAGTATCACCTGTAACGTTGCTCGGCGAATTCTCTGGCGAGCCGGCTGCAGCAACCGTTCCGCCGGAAGCTGCCCACAAGTTGAAGCATCAAAAACCCCAAGAAGCAACAAAATTCACACTCAGTTTGCGCTCGAGCTCACCGTCGCACTTGCCGACGGGCGGGGTGCGGACGTTGCAGGCGCCGGGGAGCGCGAGGGCCAGGGTCTGGTTCAGGGTCACGCCGAGGGAGGAGGCGCCGCCGTTGAGGACCATGCAAAGGCACCGCGGCTGCGACTGGACCACGCTGGCCAGCTGGGAGCAGCACGAGGAGGACGGGGTGGACGAGCTCCCCGTCACGAAGCTGAGGCACGGCGCGAGGCCTATGAGCACACTGGTGCACCCGGATTGAGCCGCGGCTCCTGCACAGAGCACGGCCAGGATCACCACAAGAGCCATAACTAGACCCAGACCCATCTTGTTGCCTTTCAAAGCCATGAGAGGCAGTTCCGAACAATTTCTCTGCGTGGGTCTGATCAAGAAATCCGAGTGTGCTCGATTTGTTTGCATGCCCTGAGTTTACGCTCGCGTGCTGCTTCCTTTATATACAAGATTAGGGTTTGCCATGGACTTCATCAGAGATGGGAATTATCTTAATATTTGGTACGTGATTCTTTGGTGAACTAAAAAGAGAGCAACATGACGAGGTAAGTCCCAAGAACAAATCAGGGTAACGCGGCATATCTGAGGACTAATAACGTTAATAATTTAGATATAATCTTACGAGAATTCTAGATCACGATGCTCGCCTTTTCTAATGTTAATTCGGCGGAAGAAAATAGGCGGTCGGCGACGCGAAAAACACGAACCGAAATCGATACGATCGAATTGTCGCCGAGAGTCGGGGCGCATTTTCTTTCCTTTTTCTCTAATTTCTACAGTGATGGATGTTATTTGTCCCTCCCACATCACATGTGTAAAGATCGAACTCGAGTGCATGAGAGAGCAAAGATGTAATTGGCCATAAGGGAAGGGAGCTATTCGTTCACCTAATCGTCACGCAATCAATGGGGGCGAGCTTTGCTTTTTCATTCGACTCGCTTCTAGCAATTATATATAGATGAGATTAGATTTGACTAAGCTATTGTGGGCGTATGAAATTAAAGTGGCGTGCATGATCGATAGGGAATATATAGTTAATTATGTAGGATAATAGAGAAAAAGCTCACTCTTGGTTCTACTAATTGCCAAGATCTTGAATTTTTTCGGGTTCGTACGTGGCCTTCGAAAAAGAAGTTTCACAGGAAATTTCGGCTCCGCTTGGTCCGCGAAAAATGAACGGCGTGAAAAATATTTTCCCTAAAAATGATCGCTCGTGTCGATTGAAATAGTCAGTTGGCCAGGCAAATGCTGCTATGGCAGGCGGCGATATACTTAATAGAAGGATTACACTAAACGGAATCGAGGTCACATTGAAAAGTTTGGGGACCACCCCCTAACATTATCCCTAAGGAACGAATATCCGGTACAATGTGATGAAAACTTTCTTTACGTAGAAACACACAAAAGGCAAAGAAAAAATTTACAGAATAGAAAAAGCAAATCATCTTTCATAAAAAAAAATACTGCCGCTATTTATGGCTTCTAGTGAATAAAATAAATCGCCAGGAAAAAAAAATCACACTAATCTTTTCTCATGATCAAGGTAAATCGAACCGTCGCGAAACACGTGCATCGCACGTGTCCATTGTTGGCGCGCGAGCGAGACACGTGTATATATTTCAAAGCGCAGGGGAACTCGTCCCGCCATTCCTCCTGCAAAGTCGTCATCTCTCCCTCTCTCTCTCTCTCTCTCTCTCTCTCTAGAACGAAGATGGCCGCCTCCGCCGCCGCCGCCGTAACCGCCTTCCTCCTCCTCCGAGCGGTCGCCGCCGCAGCGCCTCCACCGCCGCCTCCACCGCCGCCTCCGCCTCCGTCTCCTCCCGCGCCGGGCGGCTGCGCCGGCCAGATCGTGCTGCTGTCCCCGTGCCTCCCCTACGTCTCGTCGCCGCCGAACGACCTGGCGTCGACCGCGCCTCCTCCCTGCTGCGCCGCCCTCTCCTTCGCCCGCGACTCCGGCTTCGTCGGCTGCCTCTGTTACCTAGTGCGGGAGCCCGCCGTGCTCGGGTTCCCGCTCAACGGCACCAGGCTCCGCTCTCTGCCTTCCGATTGCTCTCTCGCGGCCGCCGACGACGGCGACTCCACGGCGAGGAACGCGACGGTCGAGCTGGATTCTCTCTGTTCATCAGGTTCGCGTCTCTGCTCCTGCGTCCGTATAGTGCAAGAATCTGCGCAGGCCTAGATTTGAGGTGATTGTATTCGGTTCTCTCGGGCAGAGTGTCGATCTCGATTGATTCTAGCGGCTTTAGAGCGTCGCGATCGCGAATCGAAAGAAGAGTTCGTTTTACTTTTGAAGCCTTGAATGCGGACAAATGCACAGCAGTATCCAGCTCTGCGTCGCCCTCCTGCCGTGCTGTTCGTGTTATCGAGTCCTTGCGACGCCTCGGGTTGAGATTATGCATCCATTGCTCTGGATCGTGTCGATCTGATAGTACATGCTTACGCATTGTCTCTGCGTTGAGTCCGGCCGCGCGCTTGTAAAGGCTCGACGATCATGTTTCGAGTTGCGATCGCATCGCTTTAGCGATGCTGAAATGGTACGAGAGGCTTTCTTCTAACCGTTTTCGAATTGCGTATGCATCAGGTTCGCCACCATTGCCTCCTCTGCGCGGCGCAAAGGGCTCGGACATTGAGACATTGCCCAAGAACAGTAAGTCGATTGCTCTACGTCGTCTTACCATTCACGTAGTGTCCCGGATTCCGTAGCTTAATTCGATCAAAAGAACCAGGATTAAACTGAAGCATCGTTCTATATGCTGATTGCTGAAATCCGTGGTTTCGTGGAAGAATGACTTCGATTATTTCCGCCCTTCATTCCCATTCACGTTCTAGCTGCACTTGGTGTTGAGGCTCGAAACTATATATGTTTGCCTCGTGATCATGCTACGGAAATGGCGCACGGAAGCTAAACCTCGAATGCATTACACACGCAGCATCCTGACCGCGAAGTATACGTCTTAAAATTGCAGGTCCCTTAAGCGCTCCTTCACCATCGCCTTCTCCGGATGGAACCGGCATTTCATCGTCAGCTGCTGCTGATATCGCACCCACGGTACCAGCCTCGCCGCTAACACCGGCCATGAGTTCATCATCAAAACTGCAGATCAATCAGCTGACGCTCCTCACGTGCTTGCCGCCAACGTGGGTTTTTCGTCGCGCTGCAATTCTTAAGCGCACGTCATTCATTTAGGTCTTTTAGACTACGTGCCCCACCAAGATTTCTCTTTCATTTTTCGTTGGGTATGAGACTAGACACGGATTTACCACGCAGCAGAAGTAGCAAATTTCAGTATATGAACCGAGTCGAATAGTAAAACCTGATGGAAATCAAAAGGGAATTGCTGCATTTCTTTCATTGACCTGGGTGCATGTTACCAGTTCTCCGTCACGCTCTATTCTATTCCCAGCTCCAAAACCATATCAAGGACCATGGCCCTTCCATATCACTATATTAGGCTTGCATTTTGACCAGAATAGGGCATTCCACTATTATTTACCCCTTCATCCATAGCCGAAACGCGAACTTAGAAAGTCGAGATGTTCATTTTAAACATAGTAACGTCTGCTTGAATGACAACATCGAGAATAAAGAATAAGGTCCATGACACAATGGAAAGAAATGCCAATCTAGAGTTTCTCCGTATAGACAACAACCACATTCTCACGTCGATAATCAAACCTTTTGAAGACATCTGCTTCATTGTTCATTCGAAACGAGGTCGGCAATGCAAAGCAGCTGACACGTTCCAAGTCGAAGGCCACGAAGGCAGACAACAAAAGCTAGAGCAATACGATAATCACGCCTAGCCCGGGTTCCTCCTTATGACTGGAAGGCCACATCCAACAGCCCATCACCTACAGCAAGTATGAAAGATGCGTCGTCAGCAAGTAGCACTGACCACTACTCCACAAGTAATATCAATGATCCAAACCATAATATCTCAAGCAGTAAATGGAATTAGTTATGTAATGCAGCATACAAATCTACAAACAAAGCATGTAACCAACGAACATTCTGGTGCTAAAATAAATCAACTTGGACAATGCAAGACTAGCATTTCAGTCCTAGGCTTAACATAGGGTAACTCAATCAATCTCAATCAAAACAGAAGAAAGCGCGGCAACAAACTGATGATAAGGCATTCCTATGCTACACATAACGCTTAAAGACGTAAATAAAAGTCGGCAAGTTTCCAAGATTAATGTGACTGGGGAGCCCTTCTTCAATTCTTTTTTGGATGGAGAGATTACAATAGGAAACAAATATCAGATAATTGCTCGGTGAAGCTTGTCTAAGAGATGAAAGTCTATTTGGGAAGTTTGAATACTAGATGTCATTTCCTTGTTTTCATTACACGTTTCATGTTTGTTCAATGACTACTGAGAGAGGTACAAGGCATCTTTACCTAATTTGTTATCCACTCGCATAGTTATATTGCATCGATGCCCTACCAAGAAACAAAAGCACATGTTAGCGAACGTCGCACGAATTGACAATAAAAATCCAACATGTTGCTGGACTAACACCCTTGACCATATCAACCAATTTGATATGTCATTTCTCATAGAGTACACAGCCCTACAAAGCAACTATACTTTCAAGTCCTGGCATTTATTTGCATGTTTTCTTGTGCCTTTTGGCTCACCGATCGCAGTAGTGAAATTGCGCAATGTATGGAAGAACTTACTAAAGTCAAGAGGTTCATTCACCTGCCTTCTGTCTATATTTGCAGACATTCCAACAACTTACTTCCAGCCATCTGACCATTCATCTTCATTTGTAACTGGCAGAGGAGTCTCTGTTTGATGGGGTTCTTCATAGTAATCGTTTTCTTCCCCTTGCTGGGGGATTTCTTCCTCATAACCTGCATAATCCTCAACAGATTCCTCGACCCTCTCGGGAAGAGCACAACCCTGATAAGAATTGTTGTCCACACAATACCACAAGAGCTTGTTCCAGTATGGATCCTGCCGAATACGAAAGACAGATACATTATAGATGTCACAAATCAACCATACAATAATAGGATGTTGGAAGCTACATCTTGTGTTTTCCGATCCATTTCAAATTTTCAATATATGAGATGTCCCTAAACTATGCATATCTTTAAGTCATTCCTCTTTCTTGCCCCATTTCCAACTCTCAGAATTTCCTTCATCAACAATTTCAAGACTATGAATTTCTGATTTTAAGGGTGTAGAACTAAAGAAACCATCTGAGATCACATAAGATGCATAAAGTTGTGCCAAGCCGCAATGAAAATAGTTGTAACCATTAGTGAATAGTAAGATAATATCCGCAAAACTTCCAAAACATGGGCAACAACATGGAAAGATGAGCACAAGTAGCTTCTTCAGGATTTTTTCCTCTTGTGTAAATAAGTTATTCCCCAAGGGAAATAATCCTTTCTGAATCTCAGTCATTTCTGTCTTTTTTAAATGACTCAGCTAGTTGTGCTCCTGCCAATTTTTTTTTTATACTCCACCACGAAGTGAGACTCTGAGAGAAGCTGACAACTGAACAAGGATACCAAGAAAAAGAGGGTGTCAGTCGTTGAGAAGTGACAAGCAATATCACGAGAAGGAAGCAGTACGATGACATAAGAACTGACAACCTCCTCTGGTCATACTGCTTCCTTCCCTTTCTATTGTTTCTGTGCACACAAGCTCTAAACATTACTTTCTCATACATATAAATCACAACCCATTTTCCCAGACAAAAGGAATTATAAAAACACAGTTAGTTTCTTGTAGAAGTTAGCAAGCTACCTTGGTTATAATATGAGGATTCCCAACAATGATAAGCAAGGATATAGCCCGTGTAATAGCCACGTTAAATCTTCTCGGATTGCTCAAGAATCCTAAACAGTGGACCCTGTCAAACTCATTGTGCTTTATGGTAGATCGAACTGTGGATACTATGATAACCTTGCTTTCCTGCCCTTGGAATTGCTCGACACTTCCAATCTTGATATTGGGCAAATCTAGACTTTCGAGAGATGTCTTTAATTTAAGTACTTGCTGGCGATAAGGTGTTATTACGCCAATGTCATTCTCGTTAATTTCCTCACATGCTATGATCCTCTCGATGACTTGTATTACCTTACTTGCCTCAATTCTATTAAACCATGAAGGATTATTTCCCTCCCTCTCATCGCATCCTTGAATACCAATAAAGAGAACAGGAAATTTGCAGTTAGGGATGAGGTTCACCTCTGTGCTAAGACACCTTGCATCATCCTTACATGCTATCAATTCTCCATTATAAAATAGCTCTGAAGGCAAGTGCAGAATTTCTGGGTGACTTCGGTAATTTCGGATTAGCTTTTTCACAAAATTCTCGTCACCATCAATGTAAAATTCACAATCAAACAACCTCTCCAGGTATGATTTTCCCAATCCATAATCTTCAGCTGTTTTTGAGTACACCACAGGACCTAATTGCATCGGGTCACCCGCAAGAACAACAACAGTATCACGCTGGCAGAGGTTAGAGAGAGGGATCATACTTTCTGGTTCTGAAGCTTGGCCAGCCTCATCCAAAAAGATATGAGAGAAGTGGCCTCGCTCCACACCCTCAGCAGAAAGAAGATAAGCACTCATATAAGTCGAGATGATAATCCGGTAGCGCACGAGAGCTCTGATTGGAGGACATTTGAAAACAAGCTCATCGAAAAAGCAAAACCGAATATGATCGGGTTTGACATCCTCATAAGCTCGATTAGTTGCATTAAGTCTGAATATCTCATTTTCCTTAATTTTCACAACCTCCTCCCCAAGAAGCTTCTCTAGAATGTGGTCAGCGGCACTATTTGATGGAGTGCAGATAAGGATTCGGGTATACGCACGATTTTCATAAAGCTGCATTATTCCTTCCACTATAGTCATGGTCTTACCCGTACCTGGAGGACCATAAACTACATATGGTGGCCCTCCTTTGCAGCCGAGGATCATCTCAACCGAACGTATTTGCTCCTCATTCAGAATATGATTAAAAGGAACCAGTGGCGTTGTTGAAATCCGCCTCTTCCGTCGCAAATTAGAGGGAAAAAGCATCTCTTCATCTAAATCTTTGGCAGCATCAACTGCCTGGTATAATCTTCTCATGTTGGTTCGGTTATAACTGAACTGAACATTGTATAAACTCTCATCCCTATGGCGCACATGGCCATCCTTGGCAAACTTTAAGTAAATTTCATCAGCTTCAACACGGTGTATATAGCCCTGCAGGGCATCCATTGAAGCATATAAGGGACGCTGATCGAGGCCTCTTTACAAAAAGTATATGCCATGAAAAAGAATTTTTGTGGATCAAATCTATACTAAAAAACAGGAAGCAGGTATCAGCCACCTACCAAGTAAATGATGCAATTTACGTTATCAACATTTATTTTTTTGCAAATGATTACAATTGGCAAGCAAAGAAGTTCTGGACAAAATCCTTACATGGACATCACTACAGCTTAAGAAAAAATTGCACATCGGATAATCTCACTGAAGTAAAAAAGTTTATGCTCAGCCCATCCAAATCACCATTCACCTCTGTTGCCTTTGTTCTAGAATGCACATTATCAGATTATGATACAGTTAACAGCAAAATATGATGATCACTGAGATCCACCATATAAACATTGTTCGAGCAGTGGTTAGACACATGTTAGAGAAAACTTACCAACCATTAAAAACAGAATTGGACCTCAAAAGGCTGATAACTTTGTACAGACCTGGTAAGGAGTGCCGTTAGCAGCTTCATCAGAAGCCAACTTGACAAAAATGAAATCTCCATGGACCAGTGAAGGTCGTCTCTCAGCAAGTCCAGGCACTTCAAGGGTCAGGTACTGAGTCCCTTTCCTTCTCATAGTAACATTTTCCATATCAAAAGATCTCATATCATCCTATAGAAACGGCTGGTTAATTTGAAAGACAATAAGAGGCCTTCATAGCATCAATTTTGTTTTCTTATCTAATGCCGAAAAGACCAGAAAGAAAATGAAGAAGAAAATCTTACCTCCAGTTTCAGTTCTTCCATGTTTACCAATGTTTTGAAGAAAGGAGCATAATTTTCTCTGGTTAGACCTCCTCTTATTGCAGCAGGAATCTGCTTGTTCTCTATCAATTCTCTCACTTCCTTTGGAATTGGATACTGAGGGAGCCTTTTCTTAAAGTGGGTTGTAATTCTTGCCGGACGCGAACCAACAACATATGTATCCACATCAAAATGTTTCTTTCTGGTGCCTTTTACATATGGTTTTTTCGAAACCAAGGACCTGGAAATCTTGTTATCTACCAAGAGAAAAACGACTCTTTCTATCTTATCCCCCACATCAATATGGACCACTGATGTGTACAACCCAATTTCCTTTGGTTTGCAAGACAACCAGACAGTTAGAGTCTCTCCTGGCTGCAGTACTCTGTCCTCCAAGGAAAATGACTCGAGGAAACCTTGAATGGCATTTACACCTGAATTTTCTGATACCGGTTCCATCAAAGAAAGCGTGAATGAATTCTCAGGAGTTGAGGCATATATTTTTATGGACCAGATGTCTATTTGGTCATCAGTGTTGTTTGTTATGGAGATCGAATCTGCAGCGGTTTCCCCAACAAATACTGACCGCGGCTTTCCATCAACAAAAGCAAATGGAACAGAAACCACGACTGGATCATCTTCATTGAGATCATAATTACACACAGACTGGTCTCTCTGATAATCGATGAATGAAATTTCTCCCTTATCACCAATGACAGAGTATTCATCATCCGATCTGTCATCGAGTGATCCCATCATAGTTTTATAGAAGGCACTGTGAAGCGAAGATTTAACTATCAGTTTCACCTAAAAGTAAAAAAATACTTCTAAATAGCCTGCATTTCCATGTCCAAATAAAACTAAGTAAACAAGAGCAGATGCCTTTTCTGGCGTACACAAAGCAAGAACGATCATCATGTATAGACTTACATTGGGGAGAGTGTCTGCAATCGAATGCACGAAACCTGCTTAAAGAAAAGAAATTCAAACAGCCTATATCTTTAATTTTGCCCTCGAGAAAATTTCCAATGAATTCATGGATCGGGAAGACTCCTTCCCAATTGCAAAAGTCCAAAAGGCATAAACTATAAGCATTTGTGCACAGGATCAACATAATTAGACCTACATTGCCTCTCATTCGTTCAGCAGAAATTATAATCCGAGCCCTGTCACTGCTAATACTCATCGTGCACATAAAAACAAGTAACCAAGATAGCCCACACTAAGAGAAAGAACCATAGTTATCCGACACCAGACTCTGAAAGCGACAAGGAATTAGACCGAACGAAAACATGGGGATGTTCATAAACAGACGACAAACTCGAGAAACCTTCACACAGCACAGAGAATCTGCACCATCATCGTTTCCTATTGTCAAAACCCTCACCCAATCGAGGGTCACTCTCCAAGCAAGCCCATATGCTCATCTACGCAAAAGCACGCGACACGGCTCACACAACCCACCGAATCCCCGTCAAATCTCGCATCAAATTCAGCCCAAGCAAGGGAAAACAACCAACACCCAGAAGCACGCGCGTGCCAAACGAGACAAAGGGCAATGCAATGAAGCGCAGGCACCAGCAATTAGCACGTTGCAAAGGGAAGTAAAGGAGAAACATGATCGCATTGAAGACGACCCGTCAGTCAAACTGCAGATTCGCCGAAAGGAAGAGCAAAAGCGAGCGAGCGAGCGAGAGAGAGAGAGAGAGAGAGAGAGAGCACGAGAGTAATCCGTACGTCGACGGCCGAAGCAGGAAACGGGAGAATTCGCAGAGAGAGAGAGAGAGAGAGGAAGGGAGACACGCGAGCCAATCTAGGACGGAAATTGGACGACGTACCTTCTATGTCGCCCATCCACAGCGCCAAAAAGGTGATGCTGAAAGAGCTCTCTACTATAGAGCTGGAGGTCACTGCAACCGTCAATCGCACATATTCAAGATACGAAGGTTCCAAATAGGGTTAATTAATACGATGAAAAATTTTAAATGGTACGTTACGATAAATTTATCGAAAATTAATTTTTTGATCAAAAAATATTAAACTGATATTATTTTCCGTTAAATATTATCTTTAATTTTTATTTTATTTTAATGACACAAGACAATTGAGGGGTGTACCGGTTTGGAAATTATTCTCCTTTTGTCATAAGTGTACAAATGTGATTTTTCGTAGTACTAATTCAATTTAACGGAGGGTAAATTTGTCACAAGTGTACTAATTTGAGATTTTTTTAAGGTAAAAAAATTAATTTGAGGTACATTTGTCACATGTGTACCAGTTTGGAGTTTTTGATGGTAAACAAATTAGTTTATGGTAAATATATCACATGTGTACTAGTTTAAGATTTTTTTGTGGTATTAACCCTTTAAAATATAAGCATTCATGTTTGGTTTGACGACAACAACGACAAGAATAATAATAGATTTAATTTAATAGTATAAAAAATATTATAATAAATGTTATTTATTACATAATTGATAGTGTGATTGGGATAATAATTATAGTTTGAGCTTTACTCGATATTAATTTGTAGTTGAGGTAATCATCGTATTATCAATAACATAATATGAAATGATGTAAAATTTAGACATTGTAACTAATAGCGAGCAACTAATATTATGATATCTACTACATTGTGAATAACATTTAATATGTAATATAGACATGGCAAAACCAATTAATATTTTATTTATTAATTGTCTAATATGTTTTTAAGACAAAATAATTAGGGATAAGCGCACTAGAAGTCCTAAAACTTTCAAAAAGTGGAATCAAGTCCTAAAACTTATCATGAAAGTACAATCAAGTCTTAAAACTTATCACAAAAGTTCAATTAAGTCCTAAAACTTTTAAAAAGTACAATCAATGGAAGGACTTGATTGAATTAATTTGACAAGTTTTAGGACTTATTTGCACTTTTTGAAAGTTTTAGGACTTATTTGCACTTTCCTAACAAGTTTTAGGACTTAATTGCACATTATGAAAGTTTTAGGATTTAGTTGCACTTTTGTGACAAGTTTTAGAACTTTGAATGCACTTATCCCAAATAATTATAATTCGTATTAACATTATATGGACAACATAAATAAACTTATTCATAATTGATATGAGTTACAATTATAATCAATAATCTAACGCTAGGGAAAATTTCCTCTGCACCCAAATGTGCTAAAAGAATTGAAGGGGTACAATGACGTGGCAAAACCCCACCTGAGGGGAAATTCCTATGCACCCAAATCACTAGCTCGAATCCAACAATAATCAAGTGGGCCCCACACAAGATCAATGGCTAAGATGAATCGATATAAAGGGTTCGAGTCAACCTCCTCCCCCACTTGAGAGTCGAGGGATGGGATATATGTTAAGAACCAGATAATATTATGAAATCACTGGATAACACAGTAAATGCTATTTGGTTGTAAATGTCAATCTTAATATGTCGCCTTCAATATATAGACCCAATGTGGTATACCCGACATCATTTCAATCTAAATACTAACAAGTTTAGTGGACCTTACATGTAAATTGCATAGATCAGTCATGCAAAGTGGGATGAGAAACAATACATGTAGATGTAGGTCTTATTCTCGAGGATAATCCTGTCGAGCAGAAGCATATATATGTGTGAACAAAATCAAATTACGTCCTCTTTAGCTGGACCATTTTAATCTTAACTGGAAATCTTTTGATGTGCACAATTTTGAATTTAGGAATACTTGGTAAGTATTATTGTGAACTTTATTAAATTACAAACTATGCTAATATACCTATAAGACTAATATACCATATCTAAAATATGTACTGACTACAAATACTAAATATGTATAGAGAAAAAAACATATACTATGGAATTGCAATTCAAATATATAAACGGAATTGCCATTACTGACAATTGAATTCATCTTATAAACGGAATTGCCATTACTGACAATTGAATTCATCTTCGTCGGCCTTATCCCATCCGTAACAAAAATAAAGTGCATTCAATTGCCAGGGGAACTCCAAAAAGAAGATGAATTTCATAGTTAGATTGACTTATTGCGTAAAAAAGATTATCTTTCGTGTAGCCTAAGTCTACTATCATCTTTTTTGCATGAAAATTATCTTTCGTGTAGCCTAAGTCTACTATTATCTTTTTTGCATGAAGGAATAAGGAAAAATGACAAAAATGGTCCTTGAACTTTGACCCAATATACAATGTGGTCCTTGAACTTTAGTTCAATGTGAAATGCGGTCCCTAAACTTTTAATTTATTTAATATGATACTTGAATTTTTGGTATATCTTCATAGACTATTGTTGCGTTAAGAAATTATTTATGCCATTATCTAGGAAGAAAATGAGCAGATAAAGGAATGCAGAGGAGAAAGTGTCAGGGGACATGCCTGTCAAAGTGGGTTCACCAGGCACGAAATTTTTCAGATGAGAAGCAAGTAGGTGAGCTCTCATTGAAGGGCAAGCGGCGATGCATGAAATCAACGGTGGATTGAATAACTGGGGCATTGGATGATACATTTGTACTCGAACATTCTTATTGGAAAAACAAGGGAAAAGAAGAAGAAAACAAAGAGCTAAAGGGGTTTCATGTGGATGGCAATCTTCGTAGCTCCATCGCGATCACATTCATTGCCTTATACAAAATCTCGCAACACACAAAAATTCGAAATATTTCCGATCGGTTAGATCTAAAAGCCCCCCAAATGAAACAGGGTTTCCGGTGTTTCAGATGTACTTCCCTGCATCATAAAATCCTTGTCATGAGGCGCTTGCTCATCCCAAGAAATGGAGGAATGGCTGCTTATATCAGGAAACTCTAGGGCTTTCCCTTTTCTTTTGTTTACGTTTATGTTTTTTTTGTTGTTTGAGGCATAGCTGACCTAACAAGCATAATACAGGTGAAAACCCCAAGCTGAACTCACCACTCAGATAGCAATCCCCCAGAAAAAGAAAAAACCGGGGTCCTACAGACAGGAAAGAAAACCACTTTCAGGATGCAAATATCATGGTTCCGGGCAGATTCATATCCATACAATTTGAAGTTGCATATGGAGCTTTTTTCTAATCAACAGAAAAAGGACTTAAAAACACTAGTCGATCTCAAGCAGAAACCACGGGGATGTCCTTGACAGACTCGCGCCAAGCATACTCTCGCGCACCATCCTTGTCGACAATCTTGATCACAAAGTTTGGAGGTGCCACGACCAACCGGGATCTGATCTCCACGATGCACTTGTCGACCAGATCTATGGCTTCTTCGAGTGACATGCCGCTGTGGTAAAGTCTGTCCATTATGGAAAGGGAGAAGAAGGATCCGTAACCAAATGCACCCTTATCTACCTTGTGGAGGGTGGCGATGTAATCAATGAAGTAGAGGGAAGGGCCTGTCTCCTTGTCATAACCAGCCATAAGGATGTTTACAGAATACGGATTCTGGAAGAAAGTACCAGTCAGAAAGGGAAACAGAAAACTATGAGCATTGATCAAGAATAGCATGCTTAAGAGATCTTTTAGGCAACAGGTCCTGTGGTGGTGAAACAAATCGGTAGAATCAGATAAGCAAGAGACAGTTATCAGCAATTAGGACAAGAGAGGCCCAGAAATTATTGTTACAACCAAAAATAAAATGCTGAATTTAGCACAGAAGAGAAGTTAATTCCAAAAGATTATACACTTTATAATTTTTACCGCAAACAGAGAAGTGGATAAGCTAAGATAGACTCCCATACAATCGAAATATTATCATGTATATGTTAATCATACCTCCATTAACAGATACTTTCAACATCAGAGCTAAACCAACATAGTGTAAATTGTATAAGCTCTTGATTGGAATCTTTTACAGCCCACAAGGCTTTACAGCCATAACAAGAGGAAACTAGTTATCAAAGTCAACAAAATTTACCTAAATTAGAGGAATTATCACCCCAAAAACAAAATTCATTCTACACCCGTTAAACCAGATGCTCAGTGTGGAGGCAAAATCATGAGTAGGCCACTTGCAATCCTCCAACAATAGTACTCCATCGAGTTTTAAAGAGTACAAGAACCATCACAGTCACAACCATCAATATGCATGTAGATGAACACAATCCCATATGAATATAATCGCCAATGATAAAACCACGTCAATCAGTAACCACATTGCTTTGAAGAATATATGACGTTACCACAATAGCCTGAAACTTATTCACAACAAGTTTTTCATGGTAACAAAATACAAACATCATCCACAGATTATTAAAACCTACATCCCATTCTCCCATTACAATAGTAGATACCAAACATTTACACAAATTCAATATCCTACAACAGTACAAGTAAGAGAAAGTTCTTCAAGCATCATAACAGAATGAAAATGACACATCACAGGTCTCTACTATGAAATAGCATGTCCATTGTCCTCATAGATACTAGTTACTACAAAGCACCTCCATCTGGAAGGACAGTTGCATCATTGATACAACCGCATTTTGAAGGCATTCAAAGCATCACCTCCCTATTACATAATTATAATACATCAAGATTCATTATCTCCAGCCGATCTAACTCCAGAGGATCCAACTTATTTTATGGACTAAGCTTCAACATCCTCTTACTTACTGAGAGATGATCTGGACAAGGAAACTTTAATGGCAGGGGAAAAAATTGGAAGCGGCTGTTGCTCACCCAACATGATCGTATGAGCAGGTATGAATAAAAGAAGGCTTAGAATAGCCAACCAAAATGGGTCAGAGGAAGTGGAAAAGCTAACCCTAACTTTTGATGTGATCAGCGAAGGCACAAGCAGTTTACTATTATGTATTATTAGGCTTGAGCAGTTACTCGAGCAAATAAAATGCTATCCCAGCCTTCCGCATGACTCTCTCCCCTGCTAAAAGAAGTACATCTTTCTGCTCTTCAAGTTGTAGGACTTACCATATGGTTACCGGCTTCGTGAGACCTTGTCATCCACACTGTGAGGATGACTTCTCTCCCAGGCTAGGTTTTATTGGGCAGAGGCTTCTAAAACTATAAAATTGCTAAGTGGTACTTGCTGGCTCTTATACTACCGAACTCTCACCAATAAACAGGTGTTTCACACTGTGAACATCTCTTAAGCCCTTTGTCTGAAGCGAGCAGAAGATAGGCAGTTCTTTTCTCACCGCATTACTAGGACGATAACTTTCCGTATATGAACTTTATACAACTATTCATGAATAAACTAAGCCTATATGTTCTCATCGACCATTTGTTTTCTAATAAATGTCTCCATAGATGTGCTTCGACAAAAGGAAGGAGTGGGCTGAACACCCTCAAATCCCACTTCATAAGAAAAGAACCGTGCCATGAATGACAAGCAATCCCGTTAAAACAGTTGTTGACCTAACAGGCTACAATTATCTTCAATATGATCAACACTCAAAAACTATCTGCTTTAGAATTTATTACGGATATTTAACTTTTGAAATGGATGGGAAAAAACCCAAAAGCGCTTAGCTGATCCCAGAAACTTCGCCGAGTGGCAGGTCCAAGACCCACTCAATCTACATACAGAAACAGGGTCGACATGACCTTTAAATGCGTTATGCAGGCCTATTGCTTTGGCAGTCAAGGCTTTCCAATGCATCCTAGCGACATGAACATCCCCGGGATCAACACTATATTACATTCCATATCACACAACCTTACCATTCCTCACCATTAAAAATTTCCCCCTTTTAAAAAGCACAGCCCAGTAATTTCAATCACCAAAACTCCTCAACACAAACGACTAGCTGTAAACCCATGCCACACCTCCATACTGAAAAAACCCTAATTCCCATTTCTCTATCAGAACCAACCAGACCAACCAAAGAAATCCCAACAATTTGAACCTCAGACTGGAAAAAAATAAACAAGAACAGTTCAATCCAAAATCACTCCTCAACAAAGAAGCTCGACGAAGACCCACCTTCCTCAGCGCAGTGGCGAGCTCGCCCCGCGTGAAGTTGGCGGCGGCAGCGGTCGTCAAAGGAATCCCGTTCCTGAACTGGTACAGCGCCACGTTCTTCTGTATGTACTCCGTGAACTGGACCCTGCGGAAGAAGATCCAATCGTCACATGACACTCGGGAAAGAAAAACCAGAACTTTCCCCCGGCATCGCCGCACCGCATCCAGAGACACGATCGGTCAAGAATAAAGAAAGATCGGGCGGGCGGGGATCGACCTGTCGCCGGGCTCGCCGCTGGCGGCGACGAGCTTGTGGGAGTCGAGGACCATGATCTTGTCCTCGTTGGACTTGTGGACCAGGATGCTGTGGACCGCCGAGGTGTCGGCGACCAGGATGGCGAACCCGTCGCCGACCAAGCCGAACACGCACTCCATTCTCCTTCCTACGACGATTGGTCGGAACCCGGATCTGCCGCGGTGGTTTCCGGTGCTGTTTTGGTCTGAGAACTTGAGGGAGATGGAGAGAGAAAGAGAGAGAGAGAGAGGCTGCTTGGTGGGTGATTTATACTACGGTCTGTGTGAGCTTGAGAAGCAAGTCAGGTTCCCTTCCGGATCGCAAATGGCCTCTTCAGGGGCGGAGGTGGAGAATTCGAGAAAAGGACGAGGGCAGGATGGTCATTTCCTCCCTAGGAGGGAGGAGGTTTTGGCGTGGGCTCGTTGGGCTTTTCTTAGGTCGGCCCATCTCGAATCAACCATTTGTCCAACGGGAAAATTGTCTAAAAAGTCGTAGACCTAATTCGATAATGTATATTTTAATTTTGCCAATTAAATCATAGACCTTTTCATATTTTGCTAATTTAATCTATTTGGTCAATTTTAGCTGGAAATTGATGACATGGATGCTGACGGTCTACGTGGTACAACTGGTGTTGACGTTGACCTTTTTTTAATAATATTTTAATAATTTTTTGAGAAATATGTATATCCTCACCTTATTTGGGCAAGGGTGTCATAGCCCTTGCTGACCAAGGGCAAGGGTCGATGCCCTCGCTTGATTTGGGTCGACAAGGTCGATGCTCTCGCTGGCTATAGGCAAGGGGCTCGCAGCCCTCGTCAGCCAATAGTTGAGGGCAGCCCTCGCCCATGGTTGCAAGGGTTGCTGGCCCACTATTGCTGGCCACAATAGAAGGTCAGAGAGTCGCCAGTCAGAGGTGTAAAAAAACAAACACAAGAAAAAGAAAAGAAAAAAATTAATAAAAAATTAAAAAAACATTGTTAAAAAAATGTTCACATTAGTGTTGACCGTGCTACATAGGGCGATAGTCTCCACATCATCAATTTCCGATCAAAATTGATCGGATGACTTAATTGGTTAAATGTGAAAAGATTTAGAATTCAATTTATAAAATTAGAAGATTTATGAATGAATCGGCAAAAGTATATTTTTGTTTTTATAATTTTCTCTATCATTCACCGCACGGTCAAAACATGGCCTTAAAAATAGGCAATAGAAAACGATGGAGAGACCACACCACAAGCTCAAGAACAATCCCTTCCTTCAAGGGTCATCGCTCAATCCATCTAATTCCATCGCTATAAATACTGATCTTTCCTCCCCTTGTTCGTCCACTAAGCAAGAATTCAAGAAGAAGAACATTAAGGGACATCAAAGCCGAAGCTCTTGACAAGCCAAACCAGAGAAAAAGGGAGAAAAAAATGGCAAGCAAAGTAGCCGGAGTTCTGATCGTGTGTGTCGTCCTGGCGGCGACGTTCGGGACGGGCGGAAGCATCGGGGACCTGATGGACGCATACAAGAATTGCTTCGTGGATTGTCACAAGACGTGCCAAGGCGAAGGCAACGGCAACACCTTCTGCGAAATGAAGTGCGATAGCGATTGCATGGCCCAAGAGACCGCTGGTAAAAGTCACAAACTGAAATTTCCCACCCTTTTCTTTGTCCCCTCGCAACTTGCTGTTCGACGGCACTTCACTGATCGCTGGCTCTTTGTTGCCCCCTCGGATGACAAAACGCGAATGTCGGGGTGCGTTAATCCCAACCGATGAATCTTGGGTGAGACCGAGCCGTCGCCTAGATGCTAGAAACAAGCCCCCCATGACTGATGAGCCATGGTCCATTCCCTGTAACGATCACAGCGTAAGATGAAATGCGTTTCTGGTCTTTGTGTGCAGCCAAACTGAACATGGTGCCATGACGGACCACGCCAAGATCAACGTTACCAGGAGCTCGCCCCCCACAGCAGCCCTGGAGGAGGAGGAGGCCATTTCAAGAATCGCACGATTAGTTTTTGCCTTTTCTTTGTTGTCATGCATCATTCCACGAGTTTTGCTTTGTTTTCTTCTTCGTTTTCCGGATCACGTGTCACCCGCGATGTGTAAAATGAAATGCACTCGAGGTGGTGATCCATCTTGTCATTTTGAATTTCTATGATTGACTAGTTTGAGTATAGCATTTGTGTGTCAGCGTGATCAATTTGAAGATTGTACCAAGTTTGTCTGGCTTTTATTTATGAACAATTTGGAAGCTACTAATGCTTCCTCCACATTGCTCAAGTTTCAACTCTCTCTCTCTCTACATACATTCACATCTTCTCCTCTCACCGATGAAAGAAAATGGCCAAAACCTCCCTCTAGTTCCCTGTACTTCCTCCTCAGGAAAGGCCCGCCACGTCCAGTACCGACGCCACCATAGTCGACAATGCCGATCCTTCCGACCCTTCAGTGTCGCCTTCGTCCATCCGCTCGCTCTGTCGGGGTCGTCCTGATCCTTCAGTTTCGCGGTGCTCTCCCTGCTCGCTCCGAGGTTGTTGCTGCAAGGACACGAAGTAGGACTCTTCCTGATTCCCGAAAATGCGATCCACCTCTCTCGCGGGGAGGTCAAAGGACAGCTCCTTGGTCTCTCTGTCCATCTGGTTGATTATGTTCTCTTTCCCTGCAAGAAATTTGGTTCCATTGCATAAGATCTCACGAAATGTGCCCTAAAAGCGAAACAAGTCCTGACGATGAGCAGTTATGCTAGAGTAAGACTTCACCTGCGAGGAAGATTCGCTGGTTGTCATGAGCATTGATTCCGAACCCAACCATTCTCAGATTCTCATTCTGCTCGGCAATGATGGCGATCGGGCGACCCGCCGGGATAACGAAAACGTCGCCAGGTGACAGTTCGGATGTTACCTGACAGATAACCAGAAAGAAACTTAAACTATTGGAAATCACGGCGCTTAATACAATTGGACTTTTAACCAAAAAAAAAAAAAAATCCAATTGGACTTAAGCCATTCGCATCACCCTCTTGTAGGAACCAAAAAAAAGGATATAGGCAAACTTTGATGATTTTGGTGAGAAGCACACAGATACACAAACGAGAGAGAATAATATTCAAAATGCTTTTTGCACAAGCTTTACACAGAGGAATACAAGCTTAGTTCTATAATCTTTTTCTCACAACTCTCTCTTTCTACGGCTTTCCACACATACTTACACAAATAGGGAGGAGACAACCTATTTATATTACTCCTAAGGAAATTTTCTTGAATACCAAGTTTATCAAACTTGAGGACCAAGTTTGTATCATCTTGAAGATCAAGTTTATCAAACTTGAAGACCAATTTTGTATAAAGACAAAAACAATTTTAATATTTCTAATAGCCTCCCTTAAAATTGATTTTGAAAATCAACAACACCAAGCATCGTCCTCAATTTCTCGAATAAATCCGCCTTCAATGGTTTTGTCAAAATATCTACAATCTGATCTTCGGATCCACAGAAATCAAGTTCAATCTCTCCATCTTTGACCAGCTCACGGATATAATGATACTTGATGTCTATGTATTTGCTCCTACCATGAAAAACAGGATTCTTGGCTAAAGCCATCGCCGACTTGTTATCACACATCAATTTTGTAGGACCGTTCTGTTCATGCATCAGTTCACAAAGCATCCTACGAAGCCATATCCCTTGATACGCTACTGAAGCTACTGCCATGTATTCTGGTTCAGTTGTTGAAAGCGCAATAACTTGTTGTTTTTTCGAGGACCAAGAAATTACTCCTGATCCGAGAAAGAATGCATATCCAGAAGTACTCTTCTGCGTTTCAGTATCTCCTACCCAATCACTATCTGTATACCCCACTAAATTGAAATTGTCAGTGTAAGAATATAAAATTCCATGATCACGAGTTCCACTGACATATCGTAGAATTCTTTTTGCTGCCTGCAAATGTGATTGGTATGGTTTTTTCATGAACCGACTAATAATTCCCACACCATAAGTAATATCTGGCCTAGTAGAAGTCAAATATCTTAAATTGCCAACAATACTTTTAAAATAAGTGGGATTTACTAGTTCACCGGTTCATTCTTTCTTTAGCTCAAATTGTTCTGCTACGGGGGTTCGAATTGATTTGAGCGATTCCATATCGAGTCGCTTCAAAATATCATGAGCGTATTTTTGCTGTGAAACAAATATGCCATTAATTGTCTGCTTCACTTCAAGACCTAGGAAATAGGACATCAATCCTAAATCTGTCATCTCGAATTTGCTAGTCATAGCCTTCCTTAATTTAGCAAACATTTTTTCACAGCTTCTTGTAAATATCAAGTCATCAACATAAAGGCATATAATTGTAATATCACCATTAGTATTTGACTTGATATATAATGTATGCTCATATGGGCACTTTTGAAAATGTGTCAGATCCTTGTGCACCAAGCTCAAGGTGCCTGTTTTAGCCCATATAATACTTTCTTCAGTTTGTAAACTTGATTTTCACGCCCTTTCTTCTCATAACCCTATGGTTGCTCCACATAGACTTCTTCTTCAAGGAATCCATTTAGAAATGCTGCTTTCACATCCATTTGATGGATCTTCCAACGGTTCTGAGCTGCGAGTGCTAAGACCATCCGAATGGTATCCATTCAAGCTACTGGTGCAAATACTTCAAAATAATCAATACTTGGCTTTTGCTTATAGCCTTTCACGACCAGTCTAGTTTTGTAACAGTCCACCTGACCATCAGGTTTGTACTTTGTCTTGTATACCCACTTGACACCAATGGGCTTCTTACCAGATGGTAAAGAAGTTAGCATCTATGTGTCATTCTTTTCAATAGAATAGATTTATTCATCCATTGCTTGGATCCATTTTTGATCTACAGCTGCTTCATCATAGGTATATAGGGTTACATTCAGCAAATAAACAAAAATTTACCATAGTTTCATCAGTGATTTCGTCACTATCACTGTCATTGTTTCTCGTGACCACATAATCCCTGAATTTTGCTGGAGTCTCTTGCAGTCGCTATGAACGACGTAATGGTGGTTCTGAAACTGCTGTTGGTGAAGAAAATGTACTGCTAGTTGAAGATGATGAAGAAGATGTACCACTGGTCGAAGATGATGGATGTTTTTCTGTATCTCCCTCCAATGGTTCATCTTCGATGGTAATGTTTTTCTGGTTAACTTTTTGGTTCTAATCCCAAGCTTCATCTTCTACAAACTGGACATCCCTGCTGATGATTACCTTTTCAGTGACTGGGTTATATAGCTTATAACCTTTAGTCGTGTCGCTGTAGCCAATGAAGATGCACTTCTCGCTTTTGTTATCTAACTTCTTCTTCCGTTCATTTGGTATATGGGGATATGCCACGAACCTAAATACTCGTAGGAATGAAACATCTGTCTTGTTGCCGCTCCAAGCCTCTTCTGGGGTTCTTCCAAGAACACTTTTTGTTGGACACCTGTTCGGCACAAATATAGCACAAGCAACGGCTTCCGCCTACAACTTCTTTGGTAAATCTTTAGCCTTTAGCATATTCCTTGCCATTTCAAAAATCATTTTATTCTTTCTTTTTCCTATACTATTTTGTTGAGGAGTATAGCTAGTAGTCAACTGACATTTTACTCCATGAATTTTACAGTATTTGTTAAATTCATTAGAAGTAAATTCTCCACCTTTATCCGATCTCAACGTCTTTAGATTAAAACCACCATGTTTCTTAACATTGACTTTAAATTCTTTAAATTTGCCAAAAACTTCTGATTTTTCTCTTAAAAAATTTACCCATGTTTTTTTGGTAAAATCATCGATAAAAATTAGCGTGTACCTTTTTTGTCCGACTAATTCCACCTTAACATGGCCACATATATCTGTATGTATCAACTTCAAAGGCTGCTTGGCTCTTCTAGCTTTTCCAACTGAAAAGGATTCTTGATGTTGTTTTCTAATGAGACATCCTTCACATGGGTGGTCTGGACTGTCGATCAAAGGCATGCCAGTCACCATCTTTTTCTGGACGAGTAATTTTAGTCCACGGAAATTTAGATGATCGAATCAAAGATGCCACAGTCACTTGCTATCTTTTGCCATCGCTTGAAAACTCGATAGAGTATTCGTCTAAAGGGACAGAGGGAACATTCGATTCTTCGTCATCTGCACCGTTGTGATCAACTTATTATTTACACCTCTGATAGCGCAAACTCCATTTTCAATATTAACTTTATGACCTTTTTCGGAAAGTTGGCCAACACTAAGAAAATTCTAGAAAAGTCCTTGCACAAAGTAAACGTCTACAATAGTAACATCGATACCATTTTTTGATTTGATATCAATGTTACCTTTGCCCAAAACAAGAATTTTTGATTTATTCCCAAAGTTGACTTCACCACGAACTGTCTCATCTAATTATGAGAATAGCTCCTTTCGGCCACACATGTGATTACTGTACCCCGTATCAAGATACCAGATATTGGCATCCATGGTACTTGAGTCATCCGTTTTGCATGCTAACACCACATTTTCATCAGCATCGACAACATGTACACGTTCTGGCTGCTCATGCCCCATGTTTGCTTGGCATTCGGATTTATAATGTCCAAATCTGCTACACTTAAAACACTTGACCCTTAAAACACTTGACCCTTGATTTATCACGTATTTTATACCTTCCCGTGGAATTCAAATTTCCACCTCTACCTCGAGCACCTCCACAACCTTGAGCACCATGATGGCTTCCTCAATTTGAGTGAGTGACCCGACTTTGCAATGCTTGCTCGGGATTCGAACCGATGGACTTCTAATTCATTCTTTGCTCATGCGAGCATAATGAACCCATCAACCGCTCCACTGTCATGGTTGATATATCTTGGCCTTCTTCGATTGCCGCAACAACACAGTCAAATCTCTCAGTCAAAGACCTTAAGATTTTTTCTACAACTCAAACATCTTGGATTTCTTCACCATTAACCTTTAATTGGTTAACGATGGTTTGCACATGATTAAAGTACGACGCGATAGATTCAGAGTCATTCATGCGTAAAGACTCGAAATCTCCTCGAAGTGTTTGGAGCCACACTCGCCTAACACGATCATCACCTTTGTAGGATTTTTGTAAAATATCCCACGCTTCTTTCGCGGTCTCCACACTCGATATTTTTTCAAATATCATTTCATCCACGGCTTGAAAGATCGCAAATAATGCTTTATGATCTTTCTTCCGAAATTTCATCAAAGAGTCTTTCTCCTCCTTTCTTAAAGCTTTGAATGCTTCAGCATCGGCTACTTCAGTGTAGCCATTCTCCACCATGTTCCACAAAATCTTGTGATTTGAAAAGAACCTTCATCTGGACAGACCAGTTATTGAAATTCTTTCCGTTTAACTTTGGAGTTGTAATTGAACGGAACTTGTGGATGCCATTGCTGGCTCTGATATCAATTGTAGGAACCAAAAAAAAAAGATATAGACAAACTTTGATCATTTTGGTGAGAAGCACGCAGATACACAAACGAGAGAGAATAATATTCAAAATACCTTTTGCACAGGCTTTACACAGAGGAATACAAGCTTAGTTCTATAAGCTTTTTCTTACAACTCTCTCTTTCTATGGCTTTCAACACACACTTACACAAATAGGGAGGGGACAACCTATTTATACTACCCCTAAGGAAATTTTCTTGAATACCAAGTTTATCAAACTTGAGGACCAAGTTTGTATCATCTTGAAGATCAAGTTTGTCAAACTTGAAGACCGAGTTTGTATTAAAGACAAAAACAATTTTAATATTTCTAACACCTCTAAGTGCAGCACATTCGACAGTCGAATGAGAATTCTACATCGTTCACTTCTTTTAATCAATCAATTCTAGGATCATTGCATATAATTGGATTCTCATTTAGGTTGGACAAAATGCAATATGACACACTGATCTTTCTGTAACGAAAGTCAAAGATATATCTTTAATTACTTGACCTCCAGAGCTACTCTTTACTTTGATTTGCCCCGTCTTTTTATCGCTGTAGTTGATTATTAGCTATCCAAAACTGTTTTATGGCCTTAGAGTATGCTGTGGAGTGAGGTCTCTCTCTTATTGGTTTGGAATCGCATTACTGAAGTTATGCTTACCTTTTGGTATCTTGCACATCCTCCTTGCGCTGTCTCTTGCTCCTCCTCCTCTTCTTGTTCACCGGAGCCCTACCTCTGCCTCGCTAGCGCTAGGTAAGGGCAAGCCATCTCAAACCATCCATTTCCTTCTACCATAAGCACCACTGTCGTCGACTTTGAATTGTAGTGCAGCACCATTATTGAACCCTGCCAAAGTTGGGCATAAACTGTAGCTACACCATATAAACAGTTAGGCTAAAATCAATGGAAGTACGACAATGACTATACTAATGTATGCCTTACTTGGTTAACTTTTGCAAAAGTTACAGAGACGCCCAAGTCCCGAAGTTGCTTGAACTTTTCGGGCGAGGCTTGAAAGAACAGGCCAAACTCATTGGAATAGATTGGCTTCTGGCCCAGCAGATTGAATGGAACTTTCGAGCCGTGGCCTTTCTTGTTCGACGTGCCACGATGTTCGCTCAGTGCCCGTAGTTGCTCTTCGCTAGCTCTTATGATCACGCCCTGCCTCTGTTGCCGAAATAGCCTTTCTATTATATCTCTTGATGTTTGATAAATGGGGAAATTAACCATGGAACTTGATGGAATCAGATAAAAATAGGCGTATATACTTTCTTGGCTCGGCTGATATAATACATCTATCAACTTACTGTCAAGAAAATGAACTTCCTTTCAAAGAACTCTCGAGAACTTTGCTACTAACGACCGTGTAGTATGATTCCGGGTTTTTGGTACAAGCGAGGTAATATTCCTGTGATAGAACAACCAGGTCGAAATACACCACTCCTATTAGCCTTCACAAATTCAAGAACTATACTATTTCATAATAGCTATTGCAGAGAGTTGGTTTAAGTGTTCAGCACCCAAGGTGCCCTTCATAATTTCATGTAAACTATGCGAGACAATCTTAATCTTTTGTAACTATGGTAGGAGAATAATATGATTCTTCATTTCTAGTTTCCCAAAAGCGAGGCTAATATAATGATCGAGAAGCGAAAATTACTCGAGCTACTACTAGTCCACTGAACTACCTCGAATGTGTCGGGAGTATTAATGGGCTGAATCAGCTTGGCGATTTGAACTTGTTCGTTAGATCCACCACTGCTAGCGAAGTAAACGGTAGTTTCGGCGGGAACTTTGATCACGTCCCCACGCTTCAGGTGGTGAGACTCTTTCTTTCCTTGCCACACCAAACTTATAGTCCCTTCTCTTGTAAGAAATGAACATGATTGATTTATATCGTTGCCTGACTAAATAATTTAAACATCGTAAGCCAAATTTCCAGTCAATGTCAAACTGCAACGGCCCTCTTGATCTCTATGGATCTCAACGAGCAAAGAACACAATGTCTGATAGCCACTAGAAACTAAATTGGTGAACGTCAAGTTACTAGTGACTTAACCCTTTAAGACAACGAGAATGCAATCGACATCGATGTGGTGAGGCAGCATAAAGGTACTGGGGTTCGCCTCGAAGATCTCTAGTCGATAGTTCTTAAGGCCTCTGAGGAGCTTGGACCTCTTGTCGAACTGCTCAAGCACTCTGATGCACCTTCTTCCACATAGAACCTGTAATGATCTGGGTCCCACTTGCAAGATATTGTCTGCTTTGAACACTAAGTCCTCACGGTTTTGTTCCTCCGAGGGCAGCCCATGCTACCCCCAGAAAAGGCATTTTGCAAGTTAAGGTTTCCTAAGCCTTTATAAGCAAGCCCAAGGCTCTCTCTCTAGGCGATGTGGGACAGAAGACATGCCTCCCCTGCCATCCTAAAAGCCTGCCGGAAGCCACTCTTTGTCCAAGCCCTTTTGGCCCCGGCGACCACTTCCCGCCCTCGTCCGATCGGGTCGTTACATTCTCCCCTCCTTTGAGCCCAGCATCCTCGCTGTGGCCCCACACATGGTCATGAGTCGACTCTGATACCACCTGTAATGATCTTGGTCCCACTCGCTCGCAAGATATTGTCCGCTTTGGACACTAAATCCTCACGGTTTTGTTCCTCCAAGGCATCCCATACTACCTCTAGAAAGGCCTCTTACAAGTTAAGGTTTCCCAAACCTTTATAAGCAAGCCCAAGGCTCCCTCCCTAGGTGATGTGGGACAGGAGATATGCCCCCCTTGCCATCCTAAAAGCCTGCTGGAAGCCACTCCTTGTCCAGGCCCTTTTGGCCCTGGCGACCACTCCCCGCCTTTGTCGGACCGGGTCGTTACAAAAACCATCATTTTCAGGGGAACCTTGTCCTTGTTTTGTTTCTTCCTTCTCCCATCACTTCATTGGCTGATGGAGGGGGTGACTAAGGGAGCTGATTATTATCAGTGATAGAACACTAGCACAAAAATCAAACAGGTAAATAGGTGGACCTAACACTTATCTCTACAACTTGACTAGTTGTCCTAGTGTTCCACTTTGATGTGATTTAGTTGACGCCAATTAGCATTAAGTCTACATGAGTTTGAGTCCACAGAGTAATATTCAAAAGTCACGAGAACCGCCCAACTTTACGCTTTACATCTCGAATTAATTTCTCACCAAAACAACCTCATGAGATCAAGTCACGCAAAACTAATTCCTTTGGAATTTTCTTGGTGAATGACCTGTACCATACCAAGACACATGAAAGTCAGCACAAAATGCTATCTAGCATGCCTTTTCTTAAGTGATATGGGTATCTGAACCTTCGGCTCGATTAATTGCACGAATGCCTGGAAATCGCTAAGTTCGCATGCATCGAGTATCGCTCCATCCAGAGGGTGATGTTTACGGCCAACAAGATTACTCTAAGAAGAAAATGCCTTAATTCAAACACAAAACTTAACGTATTTGAATTAAGTGCTTAAGCACTCACTCAATCTCTTGGACTATGCTATCACCTCTAAATGTCAAGGAAGCAAAACAATAGGAGAGAGAGGGACACTACTAAAAGAGATTATTTTGCTAGAAGCAATAGCCCCAGCCCACGCATCACATAAATGCGTGAAATGCTTTCAATAAAGAGACGTGACTTTGCCCCCTTCCATTGAGCACTTGACCCCTAAAACAAACAAAACGGAAGTGCCAAGTAAGTGCTTCAAGTCTTCCCATGAAAACGACTCTCTTCTTTTGCCTTCATTTTTCCAAACAGTGAAAAACTCTCTTTCAAGGCTTGTCCAAAAGCTATCATCTTCGATAACAGAGTCATGACCTTGTCCTTTCCAACGAGTATCTGACCCACAAAACAAACGCCAAGATGAACGCGCCAAGTAAATGCTTGGACTCTTCCATGAAAACGACTCTCTCGCATTTATTTTCCAAATGGTCAACATCTCCTTTCAGGGCTTGTTCAAAACTCTCGCTTGAACTGAAAATTCTTTGCCACTCCTCTATTCGGCTATGGTCCATCCCTTGCTCAATGGCTTTTCCTCGCAGAAAGCTTTTGCTTTCACCCAATCAAAGCCCAGACCCTAAGCCTCTCGAAATTGTCCTCCTCTTCAAATGCCACCACCATTGCTGCCACTTCCGCTACTGCAACCTCCTTTGAAGCACAAATCAAGCAAAAGTTTGCTCCAAGATAGCAAAAACATCATACATGCTCTTGGCTCTGTTCTCTTGACAGGGATCCTCTGTTTGATCCTAGTGAAGCACTATCTGAAGCAGAACAGCTCAAGGAGGAGAAGCGACGCGCAGTTCTTCGATGAAGACCACGGACTGCCCCTAGACCACCCGATAGGGTTCATTCGCACGATTGGCCTCGATTAATCCATCATCGATTCTGTTACGGCTTTTGAGTACAAGAAGGGCAAAGGGCTGGTCAAAGGGACAGAGTGCTCTGTCTGTCTCGGTGAGTTCGAAGATGGCGAGAATCTCCGGCTTTTGCCCAAGTGTAGCCATGCATTTCATGTCCCTTGTATTGATACTTGGTTGAGGTCTTATAACAATCGTCCACTATGTCGTATACCGATAGTCAAAGAGGCTAGGAATGGCCGTATAGGTCTGGATGTGGAAGAGTCTAGATAGAACAATTTAGGCTCTAGGGAAGTGAATTTGATGATTGAGAGTCATGGTAAGAGCGAAAACACTCAAGCAAGAGTTGAAAGCAGCGACAGTGTAAGTCAAGATGATGGAGTTAGCACTCACATATGGATGACAGAATAATTTGCAAAAATGTAAACAAGGTTCCGAGTGTTTGGAGTGGAGAGAGTTGTGAAGTCCTCGTTCCAAGTAATTTGGGTAGTGAAGGGTCACGGATATAGAGACTGAACTGGCAAGACGGTCATTATCTGCATATATTACCATATCCCCCGTCGAAGGCATCTTAAAAACTTGACCGAAACAAAAAAAGAGTTTGAATTTAAAGTCGCTTCCAGGCAAGATGGTGAATGTTCAAAAATGGGCAGAGCGGTGAAATTTTCTTCTTTCGAGCAGTCACAACAGAAGGGACCTATTCCGATGAACCGATCACTTTCTTCTGGGGGAAAAGTATGACCATCCAGACAAAGCAGAAACCAGAATTCGGCAAATTCATTCTAATCAGGAGGCTTCCCTCATAGCTGGTCTTTCGAAGCGTTGATGTATTTTTAGTGTTGCCTCCACATGCTGAAAATTTTACGCTCAAGTCTGCTATAATGGATGCATATTGGAGTTGACAGAATTAGCCGAGAACCAAGGCAACATTTAAAAAAACTAATAAACTCTAGTCAATATTAACAAACCCCGAAATAGAAGTCCACATGAGCTGTATTGCACCTGCGAAATCTAAAGAAACCAGAAAAAAAAAAGCAACAACCCAAGCCCTACGAAGGCGGTGGAAAATAAACTCAAATAATTGTCTTTAGCTAGGGGTTTGTTGAATTGTGAGATAGAATTTGTTGCCTAACACTACCTTCCATCCTGTCTGTCTCTACTCAGTCTATACTGACTACACTGTCTTCACTACTGCTGCTTTCTCCTTCCCCTTATTCCACAACCGGTGTAGGTGCAGGTGCCGGTGCCGGTGCCGATGCCGGTGCCGGTGCAGGTGCCGGTGCAGGTGCCGGTGCCGGTGCTGGTGCAGGATTCGTCATGAAGAAGGTGCTCTCGATGTGAAAATCCCCTTGCGGGATTATACGCAGCTAGAAGGTCTAAAAATTAAAAAAGATGAACAACTATGGGGTTAGTTGTTGACCAACGAAAACAGAGAAAGATGCATCCATCGTACTTGAGAAAACGATTGCCCTGGTTCTGTAACGACTCGGTCCGACGAGGGAGCGGAGTGGTCGCCAGGGCCAAAAGGGCCTAGACAAGGAGTGGCTTTCGACAAGCTTTTAGGATGGCAAGGGGGCATGTCTTCTATCCCACATCGCTTAGGAAGAGAGCCATGAGTTTGCTTATAAAGGCTTGGGAAACCTTAACCCGCAGGAGGTCTTTTATAAGGGTAGTATGGGCTACCCTTGGAGGAATAAAATCGTGAGGACTTAGTGTCCAAAGCGGATAATATCTTGCAAGTGGGACCTAGGTAGTTATAGGTGGAATTAGAGCTGACTCCCGACCACGTGTGGGCCCACAGCGAGGATACTATGCTTGAAGGAGGGGTGAACATAACAACTCGGACCGATGAGGGCGGGGAGTAGTCGCCTGGGCCAAAAGGGCCTGAACAAGGAGTAGCTTCCGGCAGGCTTCTAGAATAGTAAGGATGGACTTGGTGTTCAAAGCGGAAAATATTTTGTCAGTGAGATCAAGGTCGTTACAGGTGGTATTAGAGCCGACTTCCGATCGCTGTGGGGTTACAGCGAGGACGCTGTGCTCAAAGGAAGGGAGAATATAACGACTTGATCCGACGAGGGCAGGGAGTTGTCGTCAGGGCTAAAATTGCCTGGACAATGAGCAGCTTCCGGCAGGCTTATAGGATGGCAAGGGGGGGCATGTCTCCTGCTTCACATCGCCTAAGGAGGGAGCTTTGAGCTTGCTTATAGAGGCTTGAAAAATCTTAACTTGCAAAAGGCCTTTTCTGGGGATAGTATGAGCTCCCCTCGGAGGAACAAAATCGTGAGGACTTAGTGTCCAAAGCAGACAATATCTTGCGAGTGGGACCCAGGTCGTTACAAGTGGTATTAGAGCCGACTCCCGACTGCGTGTGATGCCACAGCGAGGACGCTGTGCTCGAAGGAAGGAAGAATGTAACAACCCGGTCTAACGAGGGCAGGGAGTGGTCGCCGGGGACCAAAAGGGCTTGGACAAGAAGCGGCTTCTCGCAGGCTTTTAGGTTGGCAAGGGAGGGCATGTCTCCTATCCTACATCGCTTAGAGAGAGAGCCTTGAACTTGCTTATAAAGGCTTGGGAAATCTTAACTTGCAAGAGACCTTTTCTAGGGGTAATATGTGTTGCCCTTGAAGGAACAAAACTGTGAGGACTTAGTGTTGAAAGCGGACAATATCTTACGAGTGGGACCTAGGTCGTTACAGGTGGTATTAGAGCCCACTACTGACCGCTTGTGGGGCCACAGTGAGGATGCTGTGCACGAAGGAGGGGAGAATGTAACGATCAGATCTGACGAGGGCGGGGAGTGGTCGTAGGGGCCAAAAGGGCCTGGTCAAGGAGCGGCTTCCGGCAGCCTTTATAAGCAAGCTCAAGGCTCCCTCCCTAGGCGATGTGGGACAAGAGACATTCCCCCCTCGCCATCCTAAAAGCGTGCCGGAAGAGCCTAAATAGAACAATTTAGGCTCTAGGGAAGTGAATTTGATGATTGAGAGTCATGGTAAGAGCGAAAACACTCAAGCAAGAGTTGAAAGCAGCGACAGTGTAAGTCAAGATGATGGAGTTAGCACTCACATATGGATGACAGAATAATTTGCGAAAATGTAAACAAGGTTCCGAGTGTTTGGAGTGGAGAGAGTTGTGAAGTCCACGTTCCAAGTAATTTGGGTAGTGAAGGGTCACGGATACAGAGACTGAACTGGCAAGACGGTCATTATCTGCATATATTACCGTATCCCCCGTCGAAGGCATGTTAAAAACTTGACCGAAATAAAAAAAGAGTTTGAATTTAAAGTCGCTTCCAGGCAAGATGGTGAATGTTCAAAAATGGGCAGAGCGGTGAAATTTTCTTCTTTCGAGCAGTCACAACAGAAGGGACCTATTCCGATGAACCGATCACTTTCTTCTGGGGGAAAAGTATGACCATCCAGACAAAGCAGAAACCAGAATTCGGCAAATTCATTCTAATCAGGAGGCTTCCCTCATAGATGGTCTTTCGAAACGTTGATGTATTTTTAGTGTTGCCTCCACATGCTGAAAATTTTACGCGCAAGTCTGCTATAATGGATGCATATTGGAGTTGACAAAATTAGCTGAGAACCAAGGCAACATTTAAAAAAACTAATAAACTCTAGTCAAAATTAACAAACCCCGAAACAGAAGTCCACATAAGCTGTATTGCACCTGCGAAATCTAAAGAAACCAGAAAAAAAAAAGCAACAAGCCCAAGCCCTACGAAGGCGGTGGAAAATAAACTGAAATAATTGTCTTTAGCTAGGGGTTTGTTGAATTGTGAGATAGAATTTGTTGCCTAACACTACCTTCCATCCTGTCTGTCTCCACTCAGTCTATACTGACTGCACTGTCTTCACTACTGCTGCTTTCTCCTTCCCCTTATTCCACAGCCGGTGTAGGTGCAGGTGCCGGTGCCGGTGCCGATGCCGGTGCGGGTGCCGGTGCCGGTGATGGTGCAGGGTTCGTCATGAAGAAGGTGCTCTCGATGTGAAAATCCACATGCGGGATTATACGCAGCTAGAAGGTCTAAAATTAAAAAAAGATGAACAACTATGGGGTTAGTTGTTGACCAACGAAAACAGAGAAAGATGCATCCATCGTACTTGAGAAAACGATTGCCCTGGTTCTGTAACGACTCGGTCCGACGAGGGAGGGGAGTGGTCGCCAGGGCCAAAAGGGCCTAGACAAGGAGTGGCTTCCGACAAGCTTTTAGGATGGCAAGGGGGCATGTCTTCTATCCCACATCGCCTAGGAAGAGAGCCATGGGTTTGCTTATAAAGGCTTGGGAAACCTTAACCCGCAAGAGGTCTTTTATAAGGGTAGTATGGGCTACCCTTGGAGGAATAAAATCGTGAGGACTTAGTGTCCAAAGCGGATAATATCTTGCAAGTGGGACCTAGGTAGTTATAGGTGGAATTAGAGCCGACTCCCGACCACGTGTGGGCCCACAGTGAGGACACTATGCTTGAAGGAGGGGTGAACGTAACAACTCGGACCGATGAGGGCGGGGAGTAGTCGCCTGGGCCAAAAGGGCCTGAACAAGGAGTAGCTTCCGGCAGGCTTCTAGGATAGTAAGGATGGACTTGGTGTTCAAAGCGGAAAATATTTTGTGAGTGAGATCCAGGTCGTTACAGGTGGTATTAGAGCTGACTTCCGATCGCTGTGGGGTTACAGCGAGGACGTTGTGCTCAAAGGAAGGGAGAATATAACGACTTGATCCGACGAGGGCAGGGAGTTTTCGCCAGGGCTAAAATTGCCTGGACAAGGAGCAGCTTCCGGAAGGCTTATAGGATGGCAAGGGGGGCCATGTCTCCTGCTTCACATCTCCTAAGGAGGGAGCTTTGAGCTTGCTCATAGAGGCTTGAAAAATCTTAACTTGCAAAAGGCCTTTTCTGGGGATAGTATGAGCTACCCTCTGAGGAACAAAATCGTGAGGACTTAGTGTCCAAAGCAGACAATATCTTGCGAGTGGGACCCAGGTCGTTACAAGTGGTATTAGAGCCGACTCCCGACTGCGTGTGATGCCACAGCGAGGACGCTGTGCTCGAAGGAAGGAAGAATGTAACAACCCGGTCTAACGAGGGCAGGGAGTGGTCGGCGAGGACCAAAAGGGCTTGGACAAGAAGCGGCTTCGCGCAGGCTTTTAGGTTGGCAAGGGAGGGCATGTCTCCTATCCCACATCGCTTAGAGAGAGAGCCTTGAGCTTGCTTATAAAGGCTTGGGAAATCTTAACTTGCAAGAGACCTTTTCTAGGGGTAGTATGTGTTGCCCTTGAAGGAACAAAACTGTGAGGACTTAGTGTCGAAAGCGGACAATATCTTACGAGTGGGACCTAGGTCGTTACAGGTGGTATTAGAGCCGACTACTGACCGCTTGTGGGGCCACAGTGAGGATGCTGTGCACGAAGGAGGGGAGAATGTAACGATCAGATCTGACGAGGGCGGGGAGTGGTCGTAGGGGCCAAAAGGGCCTGGTCAAGGAGCGGCTTCCGGCAGCCTTTATAAGCAAGCTCAAGGCTCCCTCCCTAGGCGATGTGGGACAGGAGACATGCCCCCCTCGCCATCCTAAAAGCGTGCCGGAAGAGCCTAGATAGAACAATTTAGGCTCTAGGGAAGTGAATTTGATGATTGAGAGTCATGGTAAGAGCGAAAACACTCAAGCAAGAGTTGAAAGCAGCGACAGTGTAAGTCAAGATGATGGAGTTAGCACTCACATATGGATGACAGAATAATTTGCGAAAATGTAAACAAGGTTCCGAGTGTTTGGAGTGGAGAGAGTTGTGAAGTCCTCGTTCCAAGTAATTTGGGTAGTGAAGGGTCACGGATACAGAGACTGAACTGGCAAGACGGTCATTATCTGCATATATTACCATATCCCCCCGTCGAAGGCATGTTAAAAACTTGACCGAAACAAAAAAAGAGTTTGAATTTAAAGTCGCTTCCAGGCAAGATGGTGAATGTTCAAAAATGGGCAGAGCGGTGAAATTTTCTTCTTTCGAGCAGTCACAACAGAAGGAACCTATTCCGATGAACCGATCACTTTCTTCTGGGGAAAAAGTATGACCATCCAGACAAAGCAGAAACCAGAATTCGGCAAATTCATTATAATCAGGAGGCTTCCCTCACAGCTGGTCTTTCGATGCGTTGATGTATTTTTAGTGTTGCCTCCACATGCTGAAAATTTTATGCACAAGTCTGCTATAATGGATGCATATTGGAGTTGACAGAATTAGCCGAGAACCAAAGCAACATTTAAAAAAACTAATAAACTCTAGTCAATATTAACAAACCCCGAAACAGAAGTCCACATGAGCTGTATTGCACCTGCGAAATCTAAAGAAAGTAGAAAAAAAAAGCAACAAGCCCAAGCCCTACGAAGGCGGTGAAAAATAAACTGAAATAATTGTCTTTAGCTAGGGGTTTGTTGAATTGTGCGATAGAATTTGTTGCCTGACACTACCTTCCATCATGTCTGTCTCCACTCAGTCTATACTGACTACACTGTCTTCACTACTGCTCCTTTCTCCTTCCCCTTATTCCACAGCCGGTGTAGGTGCAGGTGCCGGTGCCGGTGCGGATGCTGGTGCAGGGTTCGTCATGAAGAAGGTGCTCTCGATGTGAAAATCCCCTTGCGGGATTATACGCAGCTAGAAGGTCTAAAATTAAAAAAGATGAACAACTATGGGGTTGGTTGTTGATCAACGAAAACAGAGAAAGATGCATCCATCGTACTTGAGAAAACGATTGCCCTGGTTCTGTAACGACTCGGTCCGACGAGGGAGGGGAGTAGTCGCCAGGGCCAAAAGGGCCTAGACAAGGAGTGGCTTCCGACAAGCTTTTAGGATGGCAAGGGGGCATGTCTTCTGTCCCACATCGCCTAGGAAGAGAGCCATGGGCTTACTTATAAAGGCTTGGGAACCTTAACCGGCAAGAGGTCTTTTATAAGGGTAGTATGGGCTACCCTTGGAGGAATAAAATCGTGAGGACTTAGTGTCCAAAGCGGATAATATCTTGCAAGTGGGACCTAGGTAGTTATAGGTGGAATCAGAGCCGACTCCAGACCGCGTGTGGGCCCACAGCGAGGACACTGTGCTTGAAGGAGGGGTGAACGTAACAACCCAGACCGATGAGGGCGGGGAGTAGTCGCCTGAGCCAAAAGGGCCTGAACAAGGAGTAGCTTCCGGCAGGCTTCTAGGATAGTAAGGGTAGACTTGGTGTTCAAAGCGGAAAATATTTTGTGAGTGAGATCCAGGTCGTTACAGGTGGTATTAGAGCCGACTTCCGATCGCTGTGGGGTTACAGCGAGGACGCTGTACTCAAAGGAGGGGAGAATATAACGACTTGATCCGACGAGGGCAGGGAGTGGTCGCCCGGGCTAAGTCAATATGATGGAGTTAGCACTCACATATGGATGACAGAATAATTTGCGAAAATGTAAACAAGGTTCCGAGTGCTTGGAGTGGAGAGAGTTGTGAAGTTCTCCTTCCAAGTAATTTGGGAAGTGAAGGGTCACGGATACAGAGACTGAACTGGCAAGACGGTCATTATCTGCATATATTACCATATCCCCCGTCGAAGGCATCTTAAAAACTTGACCGAAACAAACAAAGAGTTTGAATTTAGAGTCGCTTCCAGGCAAGATGGTGAATGTTCAAAAATGGGCAGAGCGGTGAAATTTTCTTCTTTCGAGCAGTCACAACAGAAGGGACCTATTCCGATGAACCGATCACTTTCTTCTGGGGAAAAAGTATGACCATCCAGACAAAGCAGAAACCAGAATTCGGCAAATTCATTCTAATCAGGAGGCTTCCCTCATAGCTGGTCTTTCGATGCGTTGATGTATTTTTAGTGTTGCCTCCACATGCTGAAAATTTTACGCACAAGTCTGCTATAATGGATGCATATTGGAGTTGACAGAATTAGCCGAGAACCAAGGCAACATTTAAAAAAACTAATAAACTCTAGTCAATATTAACAAACCCCGAAACAGAAGTCCACATGAGCTGTATTGCACCTGCGAAATCTAAAGAAAGCAGAAAAAAAAAGCAACAAGCCCAAGCCCTACGAAGGCGGTGAAAAATAAACTGAAATAATTATCTTTAGCTAGGGGTTTGTTGAATTGTGCGATAGAATTTGTTGCCTAACACTACCTTCCATCATGTCTGTCTCCACTCAGTCTATTTTGACTACACTGTCTTCACTACGGCTCCTTTCTCCTTCCCCTTATTCCACAGCCGGTGTAGGTGCAGGTGCCGGTGCCGGTGCCGGTGCCGGTGCTGGTGCAGGGTTCGTCATGAAGAAGGTGCTCTCGATGTGAAAATCCCCTAGCGGGATTATACGCAGCTAGAAGGTCTAAAATTAAAAAAGATGAACAACTATGGGGTTGGTTGTTGACCAACGAAAACAGAGAAAGATGCATCCATCGTACTTGAGAAAACGATTGCCCTGGTTCTGTAACGACTCGGTCCGACGAGGGAGGGGAGTGGTCGCCAGGGCCAAAAGGGCCTAGACAAGGAGTGGCTTCCGACAAGCTTTTAGGATGGCAAGGGGGCATGTCTTCTGTCCCACATCGCCTAGGAAGAGAGCCATGGGCTTGCTTATAAAGGCTTGGGAACCTTAACCGGCAAGAGGTCTTTTATAAGGGTAGTATGGGCTACCCTTGGAGGAATAAAATCGTGAGGACTTAGTGTCCAAAGCGGATAATATCTTGCAAGTGGGACCTAGGTAGTTATAGGTGGAATCAGAGCCGACTCCAGACCGCGTGTGGGCCCACAGCGAGGACACTGTGCTTGAAGGAGGGGTGAACGTAACAACCCAGACCGATGAGGGCGGGGAGTAGTCGCCTGAGCCAAAAGGGCCTGAACAAGGAGTAGCTTCCGGCAGGCTTCTAGGATAGTAAGGGTAGACTTGGTGTTCAAAGCGGAAAATATTTTGTGAGTGAGATCCAGGTCGTTACAGGTGGTATTAGAGCCGACTTCCGATCGCTGTGGGGTTACAGCGAGGACGCTGTACTCAAAGGAGGGGAGAATATAACGACTTGATCCGACGAGGGCAGGGAGTGGTCGCCCGGGCTAAGTCAATATGATGGAGTTAGCACTCACATATGGATGACAGAATAATTTGCGAAAAAGTAAACAAGGTTCCGAGTGTTTGGAGTGGAGAGAGTTGTGAAGTTCTCCTTCCAAGTAATTTGGGTAGTGAAGGGTCACGGATACAGAGACTGAACTGGCAAGACGGTCATTATCTGCATATATTACCATATCCCCCGTCGAAGGCATCTTAAAAACTTGACCGAAACAAACAAAGAGTTTGAATTTAAAGTCGCTTCCAGGCAAGATGGTGAATGTTCAAAAATGGGCAGAGCGGTGAAATTTTCTTCTTTCGAGCAGTCACAACAGAAGGGACCTATTCCGATGAACCGATCACTTTCTTCTGGGGAAAAAGTATGACCATCCAGACAAAGCAGAAACTAGAATTCGGAAAATTCATTCTAATCAGGAGGCTTCCCTCATAGCTGGTCTTTCGATGCGTTGATGTATTTTTAGTGTTGCCTCCACATGCTGAAAATTTTACGCGCAAGTCTGCTATAATGGATGCATATTGGAGTTGACAAAATTAGCCGAGAACCAAGGCAACATTTAAAAAAACTAATAAACTCTAGTCAATATTAACAAACCCCGAAACAGAAGTCCACATGAGCTGTATTGCACCTGCGAAATCTAAAGAAAGCAGAAAAAAAAAGCAACAAGCCCAAGCCCTACGAAGGCGGTGGAAAATAAACTGAAATAATTGTCTTTAGCTAGGGGTTTGTTGAATTGTGAGATAGAATTTGTTGCCTAACACTACCTTCCATCCTGTCTGTCTCCACTCAGTCTATACTGACTACACTGTCTTCACTACTGCTGCTTTCTCCTTCCCCTTATTCCACAACCGGTGTAGGTGCAGGTGCCGGTGCCGGTGCCGGTGCCGATGCCGGTGCCGGTGCAGGTGCCGGTGCCGGTGCCGGTGCAGGATTCGTCATGAAGAAGGTGCTCTCGATGTGAAAATCCCCTTGCGGGATTATACGCAGCTAGAAGGTCTAAAATTTAAAAAAGATGAACAACTATGGGGTTAGTTGTTGACCAACGAAAACAGAGAAAGATGCATCCATCGTACTTGAGAAAACGATTGCCCTGGTTCTGTAACGACTCGGTACGACGAGGGAGGGGAGTGGTCGCCAGGGCCAAAAGGGCCTAGACAAGGAGTGGCTTCCGACAAGCTTTTAGGATGGCAAGGGGGCATGTCTTCTATCCCACATCGCCTAGGAAGAGAGCCATGGGTTTGCTTATAAAGGCTTGGGAAACCTTAACCCGCAAGAGGTCTTTTATAAGGGTAGTATGGGCTACCCTTGGAGGAATAAAATCGTGAGGACTTAGTGTCCAAAGCGGATAATATCTTGCAAGTGGGACCTAGGTAGTTATAGGTGGAATTAGAGCCGACTCCCGACCACGTGTGGGCCCACAGCGAGGACACTATGCTTGAAGGAGGGGTGAACGTAACAACTCGGACCGATGAGGGCGGGGAGTAGTCGCCTGGGCCAAAAGGGCCTGAACAAGGAGTAGCTTCCGGCAGGCTTCTAGGATAGTAAGGGTAGACTTGGTGTTCAAAGCGGAAAATATTTTGTGAGTGAGATCCAGGTCGTTACAGGTGGTATTAGAGCCGACTTCCGATCGCTGTGGGGTTACAGCGAGGACGTTGTGCTCAAAGGAAGGGAGAATATAACGACTTGATCCGACGAGGGCAGGGAGTTGTCGCCAGGGTTAAAATTGCCTGGACAAGGAGCAGCTTCCGGAAGGCTTATAGAATGGCAAGGGGGGCCATGTCTCCTGCTTCACATCTCCTAAGGAGGGAGCTTTGAGCTTGCTCATAGAGGCTTGAAAAATCTTAACTTGCAAAAGGCCTTTTCTGGGGATAGTATGAGCTACCCTCTGAGGAACAAAATCGTGAGGACTTAGTGTCCAAAGCAGACAATATCTTGCGAGTGGGACCCAGGTCGTTACAAGTGGTATTAGAGCCGACTCCCGACTGCGTGTGATGCCACAGCGAGGACGCTGTGCTCGAAGGAAGGAAGAATGTAACAACCCGGTCTAACGAGGGCAGGGAGTGGTCGGCGAGGACCAAAAGGGCTTGGACAAGAAGCGGCTTCCCGCAGGCTTTTAGGTTGGCAAGGGAGGGCATGTCTCCTATCCCACATCGCTTAGAGAGAGAGCCTTGAGCTTGCTTATAAAGGCTTGGGAAATCTTAACTTGCAAGAGACCTTTTCTAGGGGTAGTATGTGTTGCCCTTGAAGGAACAAAACTGTGAGGACTTAGTGTCGAAAGCGGACAATATCTTACGAGTGGGACCTAGGTCGTTACAGGTGGTATTAGAGCCGACTACTGACCGCTTGTGGGGCCACAGTGAGGATGCTGTGCACGAAGGAGGGGAGAATGTAACGATCAGATCTGACGAGGGCGGGGAGTGGTCGTAGGGGCCAAAAGGGCCTGGTCAAGGAGCGGCTTCCGGCAGCCTTTATAAGCAAGCTCAAGGCTCCCTCCCTAGGCGATGTGGGACAGGAGACATGCCCCCCTCGCCATCCTAAAAGCGTGCCGGAAGAGCCTAGATAGAATAATTTAGGCTCTAGGGAAGTGAATTTGATGATTGAGAGTTATGGTAAGAGCGAAAACACTCAAGCAAGAGTTGAAAGCAGCGACAGTGTAAGTCAAGATGATGGAGTTAGCACTCACATATGGATGACAGAATAATTTGCGAAAATGTAAACAAGGTTCCGAGTGTTTGGAGTGGAGAGAGTTGTGAAGTCCTCGTTCCAAGTAATTTGGGTAGTGAAGGGTCACGGATACAGAGACTGAACTGGCAAGACGGTCATTATCTGCATATATTACCATATCCCCCCGTCGAAGGCATGTTAAAAACTTGACCGAAACAAAAAAAGAGTTTGAATTTAAAGTCGCTTCCAGGCAAGATGGTGAATGTTCAAAAATGGGCAGAGCGGTGAAGTTTTCTTCTTTCGAGCAGTCACAACAGAAGGGACCTATTCCGATGAACCGATCACTTTCTTCTGGGGGAAAAGTATGACCATCCAGACAAAGCAGAAACCAGAATTCGGCAAATTCATTATAATCAGGAGGCTTCCCTCACAGCTGGTCTTTCGATGCGTTGATGTATTTTTAGTGTTGCCTCCACATGCTGAAAATTTTACGCGCAAGTCTGCTATAATGGATGCATATTGGAGTTGACAGAATTAGCCGAGAACCAAGGCAACATTTAAAAAAACTAATAAACTCTAGTCAATATTAACAAACCCCGAAACAGAAGTCCACATGAGCTGTATTGCACCTGCGAAATCTAAAGAAAGCAGAAAAAAAAAGCAACAAGCCCAAGCCCTACGAAGGCGGTGAAAAATAAACTGAAATAATTGTCTTTAGCTAGGGGTTTATTGAATTGTGCGATAGAATTTGTTGCCTAACACTACCTTCCATCCTGTCTGTCTCCACTCAGTCTATACTGACTACACTGTCTTCACTACTGCTCCTTTCTCCTTCCCCTTATTCCACAGCCGGTGTAGGTGCAGGTGCCGGTGCCGGTGCTGGTGCAGGGTTCGTCATGAAGAAGGTGCTCTCGATGTGAAAATCCCCTTGCGGGATTATACGCAGCTAGAAGGTCTAAAATTAAAAAAGATGAACAACTATGGGGTTGGTTGTTGACCAACGAAAATAGAGAAAGATGCATCCATCGTACTTGAGAAAACGATTGCCCTGGTTCTGTAACGACTCGGTCCGACGAGGGAGGGGAGTGGTCGCCAGGGCCAAAAGGGCCTAGACAAGGAGTGGCTTCCGACAAGCTTTTAGGATGGCAAGGGGGCATGTCTTCTGTCCCACATCGCCTAGGAAGAGAGCCATGGGCTTGCTTATAAAGGCTTGGGAACCTTAACCGGCAAGAGGTCTTTTATAAGGGTAGTATGGGCTACCCTTGGAGGAATAAAATCGTGAGGACTTTGTGTCCAAAGCGGATAATATCTTGCAAGTGGGACCTAGGTAGTTATAGGTGGAATCAGAGCCGACTCGAGACCGCGTGTGGGCCCACAGCGAGGACACTGTGCTTGAAGGAGGGGTGAACGTAACAACCCAGACCGATGAGGGCGGGGAGTAGTCGCCTGAGCCAAAAGGGCCTGAACAAGGAGTAGCTTCCGGCAGGCTTCTAGGATAGTAAGGGTAGACTTGGTGTTCAAAGCGGAAACTATTTTGTGAGTGAGATCCAGGTCGTTACAGGTGGTATTAGAGCCGACTTCCGATCGCTGTGGGGTTACAGCGAGGACGCTGTACTCAAAGGAGGGGAGAATATAACGACTTGATCCGACGAGGGCAGGGAGTGGTCGCCCGGGCTAAGTCAAGATGATGGAGTTAGCACTCACATATGGATGACAGAATAATTTGCGAAAATGTAAAGAAGGTTCCGAGTGCTTGGAGTGGAGAGAGTTGTGAAGTTCTCCTTCCAAGTAATTTGGGTAGTGAAGGGTCACGGATACAGAGACTGAACTGGCAAGACGGTCATTATCTGCATATATTACCATATCCCCCGTCGAAGGCATCTTAAAAACTTGACCGAAATAAACAAAGAGTTTGAATTTAAAGTCGCTTCCAGGCAAGATGGTGAATGTTCAAAAATGGGCAGAGCGGTGAAATTTTCTTCTTTCGAGCAGTCACAACAGAAGGGACCTATTCCGATGAACCGATCACTTTCTTCTGGGGTAAAAGTATGACCATCCAGACAAAGCAGAAACCAGAATTCGGCAAATTCATTATAATCAGGAGGCTTCCCTCACAGCTGGTCTTTCGATGCGTTGATGTATTTTTAGTGTTGCCTCCACATGCTGAAAATTTTACGCACAAGTCTGCTATAATGGATGCATATTGGAGTTGACAGAATTAGCCGAGAACCAAGGCAACATTTAAAAAAACTAATAAACTCTAGTCAATATTAACAAACCCCGAAACAGAAGTCCACATGAGCTGTATTGCACCTGCGAAATCTAAAGAAAGCAGAAAAAAAAAGCAACAAGCCCAAGCCCTACGAAGGCGGTGAAAAATAAACTGAAATAATTGTCTTTAGCTAGGGGTTTATTGAATTGTGCGATAGAATTTGTTGCCTAACACTACCTTCCATCCTGTCTGTCTCCACTCAGTCTATACTGACTACACTGTCTTCACTACTGCTCCTTTCTCCTTCCCCTTATTCCACAGCCGGTGTAGGTGCAGGTGCCGGTGCCGGTGCCGGTGCTGGTGCAGGGTTCGTCATGAAGAAGGTGCTCTCGATGTGAAAATCCCCTTGCGGGATTATACGCAGCTAGAAGGTCTAAAATTAAAAAAGATGAACAACTATGGGGTTGGTTGTTGACCAACGAAAACAGAGAAAGATGCATCCATCGTACTTGAGAAAACGATTGCCCTGGTTCTGTAACGACTCGGTCCGACGAGGGAGGGGAGTGGTCGCCAGGGCCAAAAGGGCCTAGACAAGGAGTGGCTTCCGACAAGCTTTTAGGATGGCAAGGGGGCATGTCTTCTGTCCCACATCGCCTAGGAAGAGAGCCATGGGCTTGCTTATAAAGGCTTGGGAACCTTAACCGGCAAGAGGTCTTTTATAAGGGTAGTATGGGCTACCCTTGGAGGAATAAAATCGTGAGGACTTTGTGTCCAAAGCGGATAATATCTTGCAAGTGGGACCTAGGTAGTTATAGGTGGAATCAGAGCCGACTCGAGACCGCGTGTGGGCCCACAGCGAGGACACTGTGCTTGAAGGAGGGGTGAACGTAACAACCCAGACCGATGAGGGCGGGGAGTAGTCGCCTGAGCCAAAAGGGCCTGAACAAGGAGTAGCTTCCGGCAGGCTTCTAGGATAGTAAGGGTAGACTTGGTGTTCAAAGCGGAAACTATTTTGTGAGTGAGATCCAGGTCGTTACAGGTGGTATTAGAGCCGACTTCCGATCGCTGTGGGGTTACAGCGAGGACGCTGTACTCAAAGGAGGGGAGAATATAACGACTTGATCCGACGAGGGCAGGGAGTGGTCGCCCGGGCTAAGTCAAGATGATGGAGTTAGCACTCACATATGGATGACAGAATAATTTGCGAAAATGTAAAGAAGGTTCCGAGTGCTTGGAGTGGAGAGAGTTGTGAAGTTCTCCTTCCAAGTAATTTGGGTAGTGAAGGGTCACGGATACAGAGACTGAACTGGCAAGACGGTCATTATCTGCATATATTACCATATCCCCCGTCGAAGGCATCTTAAAAACTTGACCGAAATAAACAAAGAGTTTGAATTTAAAGTCGCTTCCAGGCAAGATGGTGAATGTTCAAAAATGGGCAGAGCGGTGAAATTTTCTTCTTTCGAGCAGTCACAACAGAAGGGACCTATTCCGATGAACCGATCACTTTCTTCTGGGGTAAAAGTATGACCATCCAGACAAAGCAGAAACCAGAATTCGGCAAATTCATTATAATCAGGAGGCTTCCCTCACAGCTGGTCTTTCGATGCGTTGATGTATTTTTAGTGTTGCCTCCACATGCTGAAAATTTTACGCACAAGTCTGCTATAATGGATGCATATTGGAGTTGACAGAATTAGCCGAGAACCAAGGCAACATTTAAAAAAACTAATAAACTCTAGTCAATATTAACAAACCCCGAAACAGAAGTCCACATGAGCTGTATTGCACCTGCGAAATCTAAAGAAAGCAGAAAAAAAAAGCAACAAGCCCAAGCCCTACGAAGGCGGTGAAAAATAAACTGAAATAATTGTCTTTAGCTAGGGGTTTATTGAATTGTGCGATAGAATTTGTTGCCTAACACTACCTTCCATCCTGTCTGTCTCCACTCAGTCTATACTGACTACACTGTCTTCACTACTGCTCCTTTCTCCTTCCCCTTATTCCACAGCCGGTGTAGGTGCAGGTGCCGGTGCCGGTGCCGGTGCTGGTGCAGGGTTCGTCATGAAGAAGGTGCTCTCGATGTGAAAATCCCCTTGCGGGATTATACGCAGCTAGAAGGTCTAAAATTAAAAAAGATGAACAACTATGGGGTTGGTTGTTGACCAACGAAAACAGAGAAAGATGCATCCATCGTACTTGAGAAAACGATTGCCCTGGTTCTGTAACGACTCGGTCCGACGAGGGAGGGGAGTGGTCGCCAGGGCCAAAAGGGCCTAGACAAGGAGTGGCTTCCGACAAGCTTTTAGGATGGCAAGGGGGCATGTCTTCTGTCCCACATCGCCTAGGAAGAGAGCCATGGGCTTGCTTATAAAGGCTTGGGAACCTTAACCGGCAATAGGTCTTTTATAAGGGTAGTATGGGCTACTCTTGGAGGAATAAAATCGTGAGGACTTAGTGTCCAAAGCGGATAATATCTTGCAAGTGGGACCTAGGTAGTTATAGGTGGAATCAGAGCCGACTCCAGACCGCGTGTGGGCCCACAGCGAGGACACTGTGCTTGAAGGAGGGGTGAACGTAACAACCCAGACCGATGAGGGCGGGGAGTAGTCGCCTGAGCCAAAAGGGCCTGAACAAGGAGTAGCTTCCGGCAGGCTTCTAGGATAGTAAGGGTAGACTTGGTGTTCAAAGCGGAAAATATTTTGTGAGTGAGATCCAGGTCGTTACAGGTGGTATTAGAGCAGACTTCCGATCGCTGTGGGGTTACAGCGAGGACGCTGTACTCAAAGGAGGGGAGAATATAACGACTTGATCCGACGAGGGCAGGGAGTGGTCGCCCGGGGTAAGTCAATATGATGGAGTTAGCACTCACATATGGATGACAGAATAATTTGCGAAAATGTAAACAAGGTTCCGAGTGTTTGGAGTGGAGAGAGTTGTGAAGTTCTCCTTCCAAGTAATTTGGGTAGTGAAGGGTCACGGATACAGAGACTGAACTGGCAAGACGGTCATTATCTGCATATATTACCATATCCCCCGTCGAAGGCATCTTAAAAACTTGACCGAAACAAACAAAGAGTTTGAATTTAGAGTCGCTTCCAGGCAAGATGGTGAATGTTCAAAAATGGGCAGAGCGGTGAAATTTTCTTCTTTCGAGCAGTCACAACAGAAGGGACCTATTCCGATGAACCGATCACTTTCTTCTGGGGGAAAAGTATGACCATCCAGACAAAGCAGAAACTAGAATTCGGAAAATTCATTCTAATCAGGAGGCTTCCCTCATAGCTGGTCTTTCGATGCGTTGATGTATTTTTAGTGTTGCCTCCACATGCTGAAAATTTTACGCGCAAGTCTGCTATAATGGATGCATATTGGAGTTGACAAAATTAGCCGAGAACCAAGGCAACATTTAAAAAAACTAATAAACTCTAGTCAATATTAACAAACCCCGAAACAGAAGTCCACATGAGCTGTATTGCACCTGCGAAATCTAAAGAAACCAGAAAAAAAAAAGCAACAAGCCCAAGCCCTACGAAGGCGGTGGAAAATAAACTGAAATAATTGTCTTTAGCTAGGGGTTTGTTGAATCGTGAGATAGAATTTGTTGCCTAACACTACCTTCCATCCTGTCTGTCTCCACTCAGTCTATACTGACTACACTGTCTTCACTACTGCTGCTTTCTCCTTCCCCTTATTCCACAACCGGTGTAGGTGCAGGTGCCGGTGCCGATATCGGTGCCGGTGCAGGTGCCGGTGCCGGTGCTGGTGCAGGATTCGTCATGAAGAAGGTGCTCTCGATGTGAAAATCCCCTTGCGGGATTATACGCAGCTAGAAGGTCTAAAATTTAAAAAAGATGAACAACTATGGGGTTGGTTGTTGACCAACGAAAACAGAGAAAGATGCATCCATCGTACTTGAGAAAACGATTGCCCTGGTTCTGTAACGACTCGGTCCGACGAGGGAGGGGAGTGGTCGCCAGGGCCAAAAGGGCCTAGACAAGGAGTGGCTTCCGACAAGCTTTTAGGATGGCAAGGGGGCATGTCTTCTGTCCCACATCGCCTAGGAAGAGAGCCATGGGCTTGCTTATAAAGGCTTGGGAACCTTAACCGGCAAGAGGTCTTTTATAAGGGTAGTATGGGCTACCCTTGGAGGAATAAAATCGTGAGGACTTAGTGTCCAAAGCGGATAATATCTTGCAAGTGGGACCTAGGTAGTTATAGGTGGAATCAGAGCCGACTCCAGACCGCGTGTGGGCCCACAGCGAGGACACTGTGCTTGAAGGAGGGGTGAACGTAACAACCCAGACCGATGAGGGCGGGGAGTAGTCGCCTGAGCCAAAAGGGCCTGAACAAGGAGTAGCTTCCGGCAGGCTTCTAGGATAGTAAGGGTAGACTTGGTGTTCAAAGCGGAAAATATTTTGTGAGTGAGATCCAGGTCGTTACAGGTGGTATTAGAGCAGACTTCCGATCGCTGTGGGGTTATAGCGAGGACGCTGTACTCAAAGGAGGGGAGAATATAACGACTTGATCCGACGAGGGCAGGGAGTGGTCGCCCGGGGTAAGTCAATATGATGGAGTTAGCACTCACATATGGATGACAGAATAATTTGCGAAAATGTAAACAAGGTTCCGAGTGTTTGGAGTGGAGAGAGTTGTGAAGTTCTCCTTCCAAGTAATTTGGGTAGTGAAGGGTCACGGATACAGAGACTGAACTGGCAAGACGGTCATTATCTGCATATATTACCATATCCCCCGTCGAAGGCATCTTAAAAACTTGACCCAAACAAACAAAGAGTTTGAATTTAGAGTCGCTTCCAGGCAAGATGGTGAATGTTCAAAAATGGGCAGAGCGGTGAAATTTTCTTCTTTCGAGCAGTCACAACAGAAGGGACCTATTCCGATGAACCGATCACTTTCTTCTGGGGGAAAAGTATGACCATCCAGACAAAGCAGAAACTAGAATTCGGAAAATTCATTCTAATCAGGAGGCTTCCCTCATAGCTGGTCTTTCGATGCGTTGATGTATTTTTAGTGTTGCCTCCACATGCTGAAAATTTTACGCGCAAGTCTGCTATAATGGATGCATATTGGAGTTGACAAAATTAGCCGAGAACCAAGGCAACATTTAAAAAAACTAATAAACTCTAGTCAATATTAACAAACCCCGAAACAGAAGTCCACATGAGCTGTATTGCACCTGCGAAATCTAAAGAAACCAGAAAAAAAAAAGCAACAAGCCCAAGCCCTACGAAGGCGGTGGAAAATAAACTGAAATAATTGTCTTTAGCTAGGGGTTTGTTGAATCGTGAGATAGAATTTGTTGCCTAACACTACCTTCCATCCTGTCTGTCTCCACTCAGTCTATACTGACTACACTGTCTTCACTACTGCTGCTTTCTCCTTCCCCTTATTCCACAACCGGTGTAGGTGCAGGTGCCGGTGCCGATACCGGTGCCGGTGCAGGTGCCGGTGCCGGTGCTGGTGCAGGATTCGTCATGAAGAAGGTGCTCTCGATGTGAAAATCCCCTTGCGGGATTATACGCAGCTAGAAGGTCTAAAATTTAAAAAAGATGAACAACTATGGGGTTGGTTGTTGACCAACGAAAACAGAGAAAGATGCATCCATCGTACTTGAGAAAACGATTGCCCTGGTTCTGTAACGACTCGGTCCGACGAGGGAGGGGAGTGGTCGCCAGGGCCAAAAGGGCCTAGACAAGGAGTGGCTTCCGACAAGCTTTTAGGATGGCAAGGGGGCATGTCTTCTGTCCCACATCGCCTAGGAAGAGAGCCATGGGCTTGCTTATAAAGGCTTGGGAACCTTAACAGGCAAGAGGTCTTTTATAAGGGTAGTATGGTCTACCCTTGGAGGAATAAAATCGTGAGGACTTAGTGTCCAAAGCGGATAATATCTTGCAAGTGGGACCTAGGTAGTTATAGGTGGAATCAGAGCCGACTCCAGACCGCGTGTGGGCCCACAGCGAGGACACTGTGCTTGAAGGAGGGGTGAACGTAACAACCCGGACCAATGAGGGCGGGGAGTAGTCGCCTGAGCCAAAAGGGCCTGAACAAGGAGTAGCTTCCGGCAGGCTTCTAGGATAGTAAGGGTAGACTTGGTGTTCAAAGCGGAAAATATTTTGTGAGTGAGATCCAGGTCGTTACAGGTGGTATTAGAGCCGACTTCCGATCGCTGTGGGGTTACAGCGAGGACGCTGTGCTCAAAGGATGGGAGAATATAACGACTTGATCCGACGAGGGCAGGGAGTGGTCGCCCGGGCTAAAATTGCCTGGACAAGGAGCAGCTTCCGGCAGGCTTATAAGATGGCAAGGGGGGGCATGTCTCCTGCTTCACATCGCCTAAGGAGGGAGCTTTGAGCTTGCTTATAGAGGCTTGAAAAATCTTAACTTGCAAAAGGCCTTTTCTGGGGATAGTATGAGCTGCCCTCGGAGGAACAAAATCGTGAGGAGTTAGTGTCCAAAGCAGACAATATCTTGCGAGTGGGACCCAGGTCATTACAAGTGGTATTAGAGTCGACTCCCGACTGCGTTTGATGCCACAGCGAGGACGCTGTGCTCGAAGGAGGGAAGAATGTAACAACCCGATCTAACGAGGGCGGGGAGTGGTCGCCGGGGACCAAAAGGGCTTGGACAAGAAGCGACTTCTGGCAGGCTTTTAGGGTGGCAAGGGAGGGCATGTCTCCTATCCCACATCGCTTAGAGAGAGAGCCTTGAGCTTGCTTATAAAGGCTTGGGAAATCGTAACTTGCAAGAGATCTTTTCTAGGGGTAGTATGTGCTGCCCTTGAAGGAACAAAACTGTGAGGACTTAGTGTCGAAAGCGGACAATATCTTACGAGAGGGACCTAGGTCGTTACAGGTGGTATCAGAGCCGACTCCTGACCACTTGTGGGGCCACAGTGAGGATGATGTGCACGAAGGAGGGGAGAATGTAACGATCAGATCTGACGAGGGCGGGGAGTGGTCGTAGGAGCCAAAAGGGCCTCGACAAGGAGCGGCTTCCGGCAGCCTTTATAAGCAAGCTCAAGGCTCCCTCCCTAGGCGATGTGGGACAGGAGACATGCCCCCCTCGCCATCCTAAAAGCGTGCCGGAAGAGCCTAGATAGAACAATTTAGGCTCTAGGGAAGTGAATTTGATGATTGAGAGTCATTGTAAGAGCGAAAACACTCAAGCAAGAGTTGAAAGCAGTGACAGTGTAAGTCAAGATGATGGAGTTAGCACTCACATATGGATGACAGAATAATTTGCGAAAATGTAAACAAGGTTCCGAGTGTTTGGAGTGGCGAGAGTTGTGAAGTCCTCGTTCCAAGTAATTTGGTTAGTAAAGGGTCACGGATACAGAGACTGAACTGGCAAGACGGTCATTATCTGCATATATTACCATATCTCCCGTCGAAGGCATCTTAAAAACTTGACCCAAACAAACAAAGAGTTTGAATTTAAAGTCGTTTCCAGGCAAGATGGTGAATGTTCAAAAGTGCGCAGAGCGGTGAAGTTTTCTTCTTTCGAGCAGTCACAACAGAAGGGACCTATTCCGATGAACCGATCACTTTCTTCTGGGGGAAAAGTATGACCATCCAGACAAAGCAGAAACCAGAATTCGGCAAATTCATTCTAATCAGGAGGCTTCCCTCATAGCTGGTCTTTCGATGCGTTGATGTATTTTTAGTGTTGCCTCCACATGCTGAAAATTTTACGCGCAAGTCTGCTATAATGGATGCATATTGGAGTTGACAGAATTAGCCGAGAACCAAGGCAACATTTAAAAAAACTAATAAACTCTAGTCAATATTAACAAACCCCAAAATACAAGTCCACATGAGCTGTATTGCACCCGCGAAATCTAAAGAAACTAAAAAAAAAAAAAGCAACAAGCCCAAGCCCTACGAAGGTGGTGGAAAATAAACTGAAATAATTGTCTTTAGCTAGGGGTTTGTTGAATTGTGAGATAGAATTTGTTGCCTAACACTACCTTCCATCCTGTCTGTCTCCACTCAGTCTATACTGTCTACACTGTCTTCACTACTGCTGCTTTCTCCTTCCCCTTGTTCTACAGCCGGTGTAGATGCAGGTGCCGATGCCGGTGCCGGTGCCGGTGCCGGTGCAGGTGCCTGTGCCGGTGCCGGTGCAGGTGCCGGTGCCGGTGCAGGTGCCGGTGCCGGTGCCGGTGCTGGTGCAGGATTCGTCATGAAGAAGGTGCTCTCGATGTGAAAATCCCCTTGCAGGATTATACGCAGCTAGACGGTCTAAAATTAAAAAAGATGAACAACTATGGGGTTGGTTGTTGACCAACGAAAACAGAGAAAGATGCATCCATTGTAGTTGAGAAAACGATTGCCCTGGTTCTGTAACGACTCTGTCTGACGAGGGAGGGGAGTGGTCGCCGGGGCCAAAAGGGCCTAGACAAGGAGTGGCTTCCGTCAAGCTTTTAGGATGGCAAGGGGGCATGTCTTCTGTCCCACATCGCCTAGGAAGAGAGCCATGGGCTTGCTTATAAAGGCTTGGGAAACCTTAACCGGCAAGAGGTCTTTTATAAGGGTAGTATGGGCTACCCTTGGAGGAATAAAATCGTGAGGACTTAGTGTCCAAAGCAGACAATATCTTGCAAGTGGGACCTAGGTAGTTATAGGTGGAATCAGAGCCAACTCCCGACCGCGTGTGGGCCCACAGCGAGGACACTGTGCTTGAAGGAGGGGTGAACGTAACAACCCGGACCGATGATGGCGGGGAGTAGTCGCCTGGGCCAAAAGGGCCTGAACAAGGAGTAGCTTCCGGTAGGCTTCTAGGATAGTAAGGGTGGACTTGGTGTTCAAAGCGGAAAATATTTTGTGAGTGAGATCCAGGTCGTTACAAGTGGTATTAGAGCCGATTTCCGATCGCTGTGGGGTTACAGCGAGGACGCTGTGCTCAAAGGAGGGGAGACTATAACGACTTGATCCGATGAGGGCAAGGAGTGGTCGCCAGAGCTAAAATTGCCTGGACAAGGAGCAGCTTCCGGCAGGCTTATAGGATGGCAAGGGGGGGCATGTCTCCTGCTTCACATCGCCTAAGGAGGGAGCGTTGAGCTTGCTTATAGAGGCTTGAAAAATCTTAACTTGCAAAAGGCCTTTTCTGGGGATAGTATGAGCTGCCCTCGGAGGAACAAAATCGTGAGGACTTAGTGTCCAAAGCAGACAATATCTTGCGAGTGGACCCAGGTCGTTACAAGTGGTATTAGAGCCGACTCCCGACTGCGTGTGATGCCACAGTGAGGACGCTGTGCTCGAAGGAGGGAAGAATGTAACAACCCGGTCTAACGAGGGCGGAGAGTGGTCGCCGTGGACCAAAAGGGCTTGGACAAGAAGTGGCTTCTGGCAGGTTTTTAGGATGGCAAGGGAGGGCATGTCTCCTATCCCACATCGCTTAGAGAGAGAGCCTTGAGCTTGTTTATAAAGGCTTGGGAAATCTTAACTTGCAAGAGACCTTTTCTAGGGGTAGTATGTGCTGCCCTTGAAGGAACAAAACTGTGAGGACTTAGTGTCGAAAGCGGACAATATCTTACGAGTGGGACCTAGGTCGTTACAGGTGGTATCAGAGCCGACTCCTGACCGCTTGTGGGGCCACAGTGAGGATGCTGTGCACGAAGGAGGGGAGAATGTAACGACCCGATCTGACAAGGGCGGGGAGTGGTCGCAAGGGCCAAAAGGGCCTGGACAAGGAGTGGCTTCCGGCAGGCTTCTAGGATGGCAAGAGGGGGAATGTCTTCTGTCCCACATCGCCTAGGGAGGGAGCTTTTGGCTTGCTTATAAAGGCTTGAGAAACCTTAACTTGCAAGAGGCCTTTTCTGTGGGTAGTATGGGCTGCCCTTAGAGGAATAAAACCATGAGGACTTAGTGTCCAAAGCGGACAATATCTTGCGAGTAGGACCCAGGTCGTTAAGGATGGTATCAGAGCCGACTCCCGACCGCGTAAGGGGCCACAGTGAGGATGCTGTGCTCGAAGGAGGAGAGAATGTAGCGACTCGGTTCGACGAGGGCGAGAAGTGGTCGCCAGGGCCAAAAGGATCTAGCCAAGAAGCGGCTTTCGGCAGGCTTCTAGGATGGCAAGGGGGCATGTCTTCTGTCCTACATCGCCTAGGGAGGGAGCCTTGGGCTTGCTTATAAAGGCTTGGGAAACCTTAATTTGCAAGAGGCCTTTTCTGGGGGTAGTATGGGCTGCCTTCATAGGAATAAAACCGTGAGGACTTAGTGTCTAAAGCGAAAAATATCTTACGAGTGGGACCTAGGTCGTTACAGGTGGTATTAGAGCCGACTCCCGACCGCGTGTGGGGCCACAGCGAGGACGCTGTGCTTGTAGGAGGGGAGAATGTAACGACATGGTCCGACGAGGGTGGGGAGTGATCACCGGGGCCAAAAGGGCCTGGACAAGGAGTGGCTTCGGACACGCTTGTAGGATGGCAAGGGGGGCATGTCTCCTGTCCCACATCGCCTAGGGAGGGAGCTTTGAGCTTGCTTATAAAAGCTTAGAAAACCTTAACTTGCAAGAAGCCTTTTCTAGGGGTACTTTGGGTTGCCCTTGGAGGAACAAAACTGTGAGGATTTAGTGTTCAAAGCGGACAATATCTTGAGAGTGGGACCCAGGTCGTTACAGAATCGGCTCCTGAGCATCCGCGAATGGAAGTAGTACGGATTGTCCCCGCTCTCTCCTATTTCCCACTCCTCCTTCTCTTCTTGTTCTTGAGGGTTCCTCGACCTTTGCTTACCTCCTTGTTGCTCTTGGAACTGCCGTTCGCATTCTTGTAGACACTGCCGGTGTTGCGGTTCGCTGCCCTGCTGTTGATTGCATCATTGTTGGCAGCGACGAAACTGTTGCTGCGGATCTTCGGTCGTTGTAGCTGTAACATGAAAAGTAGCCGAAATTAGTCCGAGGCTTGAATTCATTGAATGAACTTTACAGATCTTAGTAAAAGTAGTTATCGCCCCTAAAGGTCACCTTATGATTATTACAAGACATGCTTGACATTCAAGTGTCCGCTTCAAAAGGAATCATGTATCGTTTAATCATAGGCGGCCTGCCCTCTCGGCCCTCCAGAAGCAAATTGATCACCACTAATATTACTAAATTCTTGGTATATAAAAAACTTAACTGACGCCATATACTGTTAAATGTTGATATGGGTAATTTAAAAATGTCAAAATTTATACCAATTTTGTATGCCCAATTTGATATGACAAGATCTTTTCTGGACTTATTTTGCACAAACATATAACAATACCTAACAAGAGATTAACATCTCCTTCTCCAGGTCTCTCCCTCTCCTCCCGCTCTCTTTGCTGCCGACACCTAAATTTGCACAGCTGCCTCTACGGGCCTTTGGCCTGCCTCTTGCAAGCGCGCTCGCACCCCTCGTACCTCTCTAACTAAGAGGGATCCCGAACTCCGTCATTAACCTCGCGCTTTCTCTCTCTATCCTGCCGCCGCTCCCTCGTTGTCTCCCATTCCTCACATTGCTCCCAGCACCGCTCCCGCTCCCGCTCCCGCTCCCGCTCCCGCTGCTTCTACGGCTCGCACAGCCTCCGGCACTGGTCGTACTCGCCCCTGGGGCCCCTCGCTGGTTCTCGCTCAGCACGGGGGTCCTCTCGGTTCCCACTTGCCTCCACCCTTTCCACCATGACCACGATGCTCCCTCTCTCTGTCCTCGGGAAAATTGTCAAAAAAGTCCTAAACCTATTGTACGACGGCCAATTCAGTCTTAAACTTTTTAAGTTTGCCAATTCAGTCCTAAACCTTTTTAATTCTTGCCAATTCAGTCCTTCCGGCCAATTTTGGCCGGTTGACATTGACGTGGCAATTTTCTTATTAGTTTTTCAATCTTTTTTTTCTTTTTTTTTTCTGCTTTCTTCCCTTTGGCTGGTCCGGCAAGGGCAAGCCTCGCCGGCCCCTGGCTGGGCGAGGCAAGGTCGACCTCGCCTCGCCATCGCGACCCAGGCGACAGCGAAGCGAGGCCGACCTCGCCTCTGCCGAGCGAGGCGAGGTCAAGCCTCGCCGTTGCACGACGGCAAGGCTCGACCTCGCCTCACCCGGTAGAGGCGAGGTCGGCCTCGCCCAGCATAGGTGAGGTCGAGCCTTGCCCAGCGGTCGCCTGGGTTGCGACGGCGAGGCCGACCTCGCCTCGCCTAGCAGAGGCGAGGTCGAGCCTCGTTATTGCCTGGGTCGCGACGGCGAGGCTCGACCTCGCCTTGCCTCGCTCGCCCAGCCAGGGGTCGGCGAGGTTGACATTGCTGGTCCTCCCCTTTGGTCGGCCACCGGTCGTCGGATCGGCCAGAAGGAAGAAAGCAGAAAAAAAAGATTAAAAAAATAATAAAAAATTAACACCTCTGTGTTGGCCGAACAGCTGGCGTTGGCCGGCCAAAATTGGCCGGAAGGACTAAATTGGCAAGAATTAAAAAGGTTTAGGATTGAATTGGTCGCCGTACAATAGGTTTATGATTTTTTTGACAATTTTCCCCTCTGTCCCCTACTGACCCCACGCCATCTCTGGCTCCTCGCACTGCTCCCAGCACCACTCCCGCTCCTGCCGCTTGTACGGCTCGCACAGCTGCCGGCATTGGTCGTACTCACCCCAGGGGTCCCTTGCCGGTTTCCACTCACCACGGGGGCCCTCCAGTTCCCACTCATATCCACCCCCTCCACCGCGTCCACGGCGGCGGCGCCTCCACCGGGGGTCGAGCTCTTGGCTTCCGGGTCTCTCCCTCTCTTCTTGCCTCTCTTCTCGTTCCCGGTATCAGAGCTCGCATTCCTTGTGGCACGCGATGTACTCCTGCACGTCCTCGCCGATGCAGTCGTCCAGGCACCGCACGACCTCGGTCTCCGGGTCTCGACGGAGGGCGAGAGACGTAAGGCAAAGAGAGAGGAAGAGGATGAGCAGAGAGAGAAGGCGCGGGACCTTGAAAGTCATCTTGTTCATAGCTTTGCTGAGCGCTTTTGGTGATGCGAATTACAGAAGAAAATTTCGCGTTCTTTAAGGAGATGTAACGATAGGGATCGATGCAGTGGGACGTGTGCATGGCATTGACATTTGGGGGGCCTGAATGACCATGCAACGTGACACGTGCTGCGTTGGTGCGACAAATAGGTTAAGTTTCGATTGCTTCGTGTGTTCTATTTATCGCGCGAAATTTTTAGCACACGTCGGGACATGCCCTATTCACGTGGCGAATTGTACAATAATAAGTTCGGACAAAAAAAACTATAAAGTGAGTAAAATACGCACGGTTATATCTTTACGTCTAGATGTATATATACAAGAATACAATCTTATGTATATGAGCGATGAATTTAATTATGGGTTTGTGGCGTGGCATGTGTGAACTCTTTTTAGGGTTGATAAAGACACTTGAGGTGCCTAGCGCTAGTATGGTTTCTAAGAAAAAAATTATACTAACCGAAATCCTAATCTCAAAGCTGCTTTTAGTCTGATAGACATCTTCGCCGCACATGACAAGATAGAGTAGAATAAAAATAGGAAAGGATTCGAAGCATCCTATGCATTGTTTGATAAGTGTTTGGATATATATAATGTGGACATAAATATATCGTCCGAATGAGTATTTGACAAATTGAATTAATCAAAAGATATGAAAAATATGGAAGCATACATGTACTGTATCTTTCCTTTCAATTCTCTATCTCTTAGAAAGCTCTCAGTCTAGACCAACACAATTTTGGGCCAATAATAGGAGCGATCGAATTCAAGTGACACTAAACAAGAGGAACTCAAGAATTGACTAGGACTCACCCGTGCAACTCGACATTTGTCTTTTCTATCATGTAGGTAGCTTGAAAGCAGCCAGGCATGGAGTTTCCTTTCTTTTCTTTCTTTTTCCTTTTTGGTTGTTGGAATGGAAATCGACCAGTTCGACGGGTAAAATAAATTAAGAGGAGATGTTGGATATTGAACAGTTCAAGGGGGGAAAAATTAAGAGGAGATATTCAATTAATCTCTATCGGTTGAACTGTCAGAATGATTATCGCTCTCTGCTTCTTCTTTTCTATTAGGGAAGACAATGCGGTGCATTGCGACATGTTGCTCGTCAATAGAAGAAAGATTAATCCCAATGCATGTATTACATGGCAAATTTAGGTATGAAGAAGAAATTTCGGCACACATTGCAAGAGAATATGCTATACACAAAAGAAGTTTACAAAAATTTGTTTTGGATATAATGTTAACATTTACGATTTAACGTTAACTAAACATTACTCTCACCTAGAGAAACCTTTGGATAAAGTAAAGGAAATATGAATTCAAACGGCGCCTAAGAATCCAAAGTCCAAAAAAAAGAAATTAATTATTTAAACGATATATATATATATATACACACACACACATATATATATATATACACACACTACAACTCCTTTTACAGGTCCACATTTAAAAAGGCGATCATTATCAATATAGAAAGTTAATGCAAGTTCTACTGCACTTTCTCATATCCAGCAGTATATTATATTTTCTAGTGATAAATCAAAAGAAGTCCGTAATCACAATACGCAATGATTATGGAAATAAAAATGTTTAATACCATGTCAGGTTATTTCGATGAATTGTTCTGACTTTGCTTTGGAAAAATTTAATTTGAAATTAGATAAGATTAATTAAGTCTCGACAGATTTAAGAGATTAACAGATAAACCGAGCAACAGGGAATTTTAGGTAATTAGTTATCGTAATTCGGGTTCGATATTTTTCTTGGAAACCTTGGCATTGTTCTCTTACTTTGGTCTACTAATTCTCTATATATTTCATTCTTTCACATTCACCCTCGTTGCTCTCCGAACCTTAAACACATCCCTCCGTTTCCTACGAACCAAAACATCCTCAGAATCTGTTCATCCTTCGTTCGAACGAAAACCTTGCAAGTTCAGTTACATCTTTTAGCGGATTCAGGCCCTGTTAAAGATGCACTCGTTGAGAAGCTATCGCCTCCACCTCGAACGTTCGATGAGCGTCAGCGACATTGGGTCATCGTGTGACCCCGCACCGTGCGTTGATGACGATTATACTCCGACGACAATGAAGAAGAAGCTCCAACTGCAACCCGCCATAGTGAGGCCCTCTCAAATGATGAGCATGGAGCCGAAAGACTCAAAACCAGCTGAGCGATCGAACGCCACAAGACCCTCTCAAGAGCCTAGTGAGCCCTCTCAAAATTCCGGCAACCTCTTGAAACAAGCCGTGCCCACCATGGCAGGATTGCTATCCTGTGTTTCGGCGGCCAATTCTGCATCTAAGGACGAGGAGCAACACTTGACACAGCCGCGACGACGGGCGATTGAGGGGATTTTTTTTATCAGGTTGCCCGAGCGAGAGCTGTCAGCGGCGAAGAAGATTGACGAGGATGATGACTAGGGGTTTTTTGGGGAGTTGATCAAGAAGTGTACATTGTGCAAGAAGGAATTCAAGCTAGAGAAGGATGTCTACATGTACAACGATCGTCCGTTTTGCTCGTCGGATTGCCGTGACGATCAGATTGCTTTGGACAGGTTCAGCACAAAAGATTTCGGGCTTGGCAAGGAGGATCAAAAGACGATGAAGTCTTTGAGGAAAGATTTGAATCAGTTGCAGATTTATCTGTAGAGAGGACTCATTAGGGATTTTTTTTTTTTGGCCAGAATTAGGGATTTATTGTAGAGATTGAGGCAGGAAGTAAACTCTTTAGTCTTCACCATCAGCCGATATAGCCATCTACGTAATGATCTTCTTACGTATGTACACAGCAGGATTACTAATATGTGATGATAAATATTTCTCTTCTGATAAGTTGCTAATCATACCTATTGGTGCAGTTTTTCAGTTCCCACTAATGCTTCCAATTACAAATTATTCTTTACGTACGTACATACATGCATACAGGATTATAAGTATGTTTGTGCTTATTCATTGGTTGCTGTTGGTCGGGCTCAAAGTCGAAGAAACACTCCTTTGGCCCATTGAATAGCCCAACTACTGGAGTTGCATGAAGATTGAAGAATAGATCACTACCTTCTTTTGCAATTCTATGGCTGATTATTTGGGACTTGTGGTTGATGCTACGGATGCCAGAGGAGAAAAGGTTCACGGAATCTTTTTGTTTGATGAATCAAATTGTATGATTTAAACGGCAGTTTAGAGAACTGGGTTCGGAAAAAAAAACGAATAGATGCACTCGTTGATATAACCAACATATGTGTATCACATCATTTAGTAAATTAAATTGTGTGAACGTTTCCTTCTTGGATATCTAATGCTGCTACCCTTTTCTTAGTCTTTTAACGAGATGCTAATAATAAATTTAGAGACAAAGAACGCAAATGCAATTTAATGAGGTTTGGCTAATTAAGCCTACGTCCTTGGGAATCCTCTCTCAAAGTTTTTTTTGTTATGAATTCTTTGAGAGAGGGATTGACTTTTTATTAATAGAGGTACATAATTGTTTTCAGAATTACAGGGAATATACAAAGTAACAATTAAACAAGGAAAGAACACAAAATTAGGAAAATATCCTATAATTTTCTCCTACCAAAATAGGAGGATCCTGTCGATTTGGTCAACACTCCCCCTCAAGTTGGATCGAAGATATCAACAGAGGTCAACTTGTTCACCATGTCCTAAAATGGTCCTTTAGCAAGGGCTTTGATGAAAATATCGACCAACTGATCTTCCCTTCGAACATAAGGAGTTTCAATGGTGTTATCCTGAACCTTTTCCTGTACAAAATGGCAGTCCACCTCAATGTGTTTTGTTCTTTCATGGAACATGGGATTTGAGGCGATATGAGCAGCAACTTGATTATCAATAAATAGCTTTGTAGGTGACGTTCTTGGTTTGCACCATAATTCCTGGAGGAGAAGCTACAGCCAAACTAATCTCACTAGTAGTAGTAGCCATTGCTCGATATTCTGCTTCAGCACTTGAACGGGCAATAGCATTTTGCTTCTTACTTTTCCAAGTAACAATATTACCTCCTACGAAGGTGCAAAAGCTAGTAGTAGACTTCCTGTCATTGGGGCTTCTTGTCCAATCCGCGTCTGCATACCCGACATTATCTATATGCCCGTTGTTTTTCCTTAAAATACCCCTTCCTGGTGTAGCTTTCAAGTACCTCAGCAATCGATCAACCAAATACATGTGCCCTTGAGTCGGATTTTGCATGAACTGACTTACATAGCTGAATGCGTAAGTAATATCTATTCGAATAGTAGTCAAGTAAATCAACTTGCCTATGAGACGTTGAAATGCTCCAATGTGTTGCACGGGAGTATTATCAGCGGCAAACTTACTATTGTAATCCATAGGAACATTTGCCGGTTTTGCCCCCATTTTCCCTGTTTCTTTTAACAAGCCCAAAATGTACTTTCTTTGTGACAAAAACAAACCTTTGTGAGAGCTGGCCACTTCAATTCCTAAGAAATACCTCAGTTTTTCAAGATCTTTGATATCAAATTCTCAATGAAGATATTGTTTGAGAGCCTTAATTCCAGATTTATTGCTTTCAGTGATAACAATATCATCAACATAGACGAGTAGTATTACAATACCACCCTCATCAGATTTGGTAAACATTGATGAGTCGGCCATACTTCGTACAAACCCAAACTTTGTAAGTGCACCACTAAGCTTGCCGTACCATGCTCGAGGAGACTGCTTAAGTCCGTAGATGGACTTCCTTAATTTGCAAACCATCCTTTCTTCATTTTGCAAGGCATGACCCGGGGGAAGATCCATAGACACTTCTTCTTCAAGGTCTCCATGAAGAAATGCGTTTTTCACATCCATTTGACAAAGCGACCACTCATGATTGACTGCTACGAACATAAGAACATGAGCCGTATTCATCTTCACAACTGGAGCAAATGTCTCATTGTAGCCAATGCCGTAGGTTTGGGTGTAGCCTTTAGCTACAAGGCGGGCTTTATACCTTTTGACTAATGTCGCGACCTCCCCGAACCGGCCCCGCCGCCTAAGGGGTGGCGAATGGATTACTAAGTTAAACCTAGCTCGAGCTCTCCCAAGCCCATACCAATTCGCGACTTAAGTTTAAGTTGTTAACATGCAAATCGATTTCATCTAGGAGTCGCCACTAATCAGTTTACGGTAGGTCGATTAGACACCTAAGTAAAGCACGGGAGAAAAGCTTCACTTCTACGAACCAGAGATTCAATGGATTCGGGGACTTGATTACACTAATTGACAAACTAGTGCCCTTTCGGTACCTGATCTTGTTCAATTCATCACCTAACGTGTTCTCGATAACCGGGGGGTCTCAAAATTCTATTCCTAACTAGGCTAAGGGAAGCAACAATTAATATCTAAACCTAAACATGCATAATCAACTATATGCAAGGTTAGTTTAAATGCACAATTCAAAGTGTGAACCAGGTGACGTGCAATATGACATTAATCACACAATAGGGCAAGAAAACCCAATTCCGAGACCCGAATGAAAATTCTGATTTTTGATTTTTTGAATTTTTTTTTTTTTTTTTTAAAAAAAAATTAATTTAGATTTTTTACTTAATTTTTTTTTTAAATTTTTTTTTTTTAAAAATTTCTTTTTAATTTTTCGAAACTTTCTTGAAATTTTCTTGAAAATTTTTTTGGAATTTTTGGAATTTTTTCGGAAATTTTTTTAAGATTTTTGAAATTTCTTTTTGAAATTTTTTTGGGATTTTTGAAATTTTATTCCTTTTTTTTTTTCGAAAAAAGAAAAAAAAATAAATAAAATAAATAAATAAAAATAAAATGAAATTCGGGTTTTTCTTTTTTTTTAAAATTTTTTTTACACAATTTTTTAAAATATCAAAATATTAAAATATTTTAAAAAAAAAGAAAACGGATCCGGGTCGGATCTCCACATCCGACCCGGACCGGGACTGACCCGGGCGCGCCAGCCCGGGTCCGCGAGCGAACCGGGCTCATTTGTTGAGCCCGGTCTAAAAAATTTTAAAACAACAAGGGCCCAAAACCTAAAAAGAAATAAAAAGAAAAGCCCGAAACTTAATAAACCTAATGGGCCTAAAACCGAGCCCAACACCAAATTGAAAACCCTAGCCGACCGTGACCCACTCGCCCGACCCGGTCACTAGCCGCCGACCCGACTCATCGGAACCCTACCCGGTCAGATCCGCGACCCGACCCGAATCTCCAGCAACCCTACCCGGATCGCCCGCGCCCGACCCGGTTCACGACCCGACTCGCGGCCGCCACCACGCCCAGGGGGCTTGCCTGGCCCGATTCGCCTCCGCGCCGCGCCTGAGGCCTCCCCCCCACGCCGGCCGGCCGGAACGCCGGTCCCTCAGCGCCCCCAGCCTCCGTGGCTGGGGGTTTCCGGTCCCGGCGGCCGAGCCCTTGCTCGGCCGTCGGGCGACACACCCCGACCTCCGCGGTCGGGGCTTGATCGAACACGAGCCAGCCCAGATCCCGCCCCGGGACGGGCTGCTCGTTTCCCCTATGGGCACGCCCGGACCTTGACGACACCTGACGGTGCACCGGGACCGACCGGCGCCCCCCAAAATCACAGCCAGAACAGAGACAAACAAGGAAATGGTTCGGGCAAATCGACGAACAGTTGGCGTGCGCTATGAAAACGGGGGATTTTAGGCGCGATCGGAGTTCAAACGTGTCCGGGATTCACACAGAAAAATGCATCAAGGAGGTAGGATCGGACACGCAGTATCACGGGCCGGAACTCGCGCGAGCCGGACGGCCGCGAGCTCCGGCCAGTGAACTCGAAGAAACAGAGGACGCCCAAACAGCAAACCAAAACAGGGGAAGGAGGGGCGGCCTTTTGTGGCGCTCCCTATCCGGTTCGGGGGCAGCGAACTGGGACGGCCACAGATCGGACTTCGTCCGGTCGTCCCGCACGTCCCCGACCCGAAATCCTCGGGAAATCAACCCCGAATCAAACCGAACAAACCCGGCGAGAGCTCGGGGCCGGGACTTACCACGAAAAACGTCGGAGCTCCGCCGGCCGCGATTGAGGCGCGACGGTCGCCGATGGGAGTCCGGTTGACGTCGGATCTCTCTCGGTTCTCTCTCTCGCTCTATGGAACTCCCTCTCTCCCTCTCCCCGATCTCCCTTTTTCTCTTGCCTCCCCTCTGTCTCTCTGTCTTGTTGCTTTCTTCACGCAAAAAAGGGGGGGGCCGATAGGTCAGCCAGGCGGTGGGTCAGCGTTGAATTTCAACGCTGGCCCCCCCTTCTCTTTTTTTTTTTTTTTTTTTTAACTAATTGAAATTTTTAAATTTTAACGAATTTGTTTTTTTGATTTAATTTTTGAAAATAAACATGGAAAATATGTTCTAATAGGTCCTATTAATGCAAATGCACCTAATAACTATATGCCATGCAGTTTTAATGAAAATATTTTTGGTTTAGGGGTTAAAAATTAAACCCTAATTTTTATGCGATAAAACCCTAAATGATTTGGGCAAAATTTAGGTGTCAACAGCTGCCCCTCTTTGAAGGGGAGCTCGGAGAGGTTCCTTTCAAAGATAAAAGACACCTAAATTTGTCAGCGGAAGGCAAGCGAAAGTTGGATTTACGCAAGAGAAAAACAAATAAAATAAAATAGAACAAAATAAGATGAGAATAACATAAAATGAATAAAGTGTGGTTTAAAGTTGGACCACAAACCTTTGATGCGCGGTTTAAGGTTGGACCACAAACCTTTGAAGCGTGGTTTAAGGTTGGACCACAAACCTTTGATGCGTGGTTTAAGGTTGGACCACAAACCTTTTGAAAAACGTGGTTTAAGGTTGGACCACAAACCTTTTGAAAAACGTGGTTTAAGGTTGGACCACAAACCTTTGATGCGTGGTTTAAGGTTGGACCACAAACCTTTGAAGCGTGGTTTAAGGTTGGACCACAAACCTTTGATGCGCGGTTTAAGGTTGGACCACAAACCTTTGAAGCGTGGTTTAAGGTTGGACCACAAACCTTTTGAAAAACGTGGTTTAAGGTTGGACCACAAACCTTTTGAAGCGTGGTTTAAGGTTGGACCACAAACCTTTGATGCGTGGTTTAAGGTTGGACCACAAACCTTTGAAGCGTGGTTTAAGGTTGGACCACAAACCTTTGATGCGTGGTTTAAGGTTGGACCACAAACCTTTTGAAAAACGTGGTTTAAGGTTGGACCACAAACCTTTTGAAAAGCGTGGTTTAAGGTTGGACCACAAACCTTTTGAAGCGTGGTTTAAGGTTGGACCACAAACCTTTGAAGCGTGGTTTAAGGTTGGACCACAAACCTTTGATGCGTGGTTTAAGGTTGGACCACAAACCTTTTGGAAGAGTGGTTTAAGGTTGGACCACAAACCTTTGATGCGTGGTTTAAGGTTGGACCACAAACCTTTTGAAATCGGGGTTTAAGGATTGACCCGGAACCTTTGAAATCGGGGTTTAAGGATTGACCCGGAACCTTTGAAATCGGGGTTTAAGGATTGACCCGGAACCTTTTGAAATCGGGGTTTAAGGATTGACCCGGAACCTTTTGAAATCGGGGTTTAAGGATTGACCCGGAACCTTTGAAATCGGGGTTTAAGGATTGACCCGGAACCTTTGAAATCGGGGTTTAAGGATTGACCCGGAACCTTTTGAAATCGGGGTTTAAGGATTGACCCGGAACCTTTGAAATCGGGGTTTAAGGATTGACCCGGAACCTTTTGAAAGAGTATCTGGGTGTACATACATGTAGGTCAGATCGGATTGCTTAAAAGCCTTCTGTCAGCGAGGCTTAAAAGACCTGGACACTTAGGGGCTTTTGTCCGAGGGTTCGATAGATCGCCTATCGTGTCCTTCCCAGCAGGGTCTTGGGAATTCATGAATGCTTGGACGTATCTTAACATTTCCGAGATCAGCTTGAAGGTTGGTGTATGAGGAAACGTCACCTGTCTTACAAGATTAATAATAACAGGTACGTGTTATAACAAGTGCTCTGGTAGCGAGTGCGCACCAGGCAAGATAACAACACAAGAGGCCATATCAAAATGGTATAATCAATGAAAAAACATTGATTGCACGGGCAATTTAGGATAGGCTCAATTGTTTGGAAAGCATTTAACATCCTTCAATATTGCAAAATCGTCTTCATGCGTGAAAGACGTCATTAATCATCAAATTCCCTTAGGAGAAAGCCTTTTATCAAAATGATGTTAACTTATGAAGAGAGCCCATTAAGCATGCCAAACAAGAATTCCTTAGTCTGAAAGGACTTCTCACATACTCTCAAAAAGGCTGTTCGATCCCATCCATTAATGTGGGAAGTAAATCTAATCTCTCTGTATACCTCACACTACCAGCGTCGGAGGCTTCGAGAATCATTCGCAATAAGTATACATTGACCGATCTAAGAGGTCTTTTAAAGGACCGCAATGTAGGTTTGGTCATGGTTTCAACAACAAATAAGCATTATCGGCTAATGAATGAAATAATCTTCAATCAGCATCTCCATCAGGTTTACAAGTCAAGAAACCTTAAGATGAGATAAGACAACTTTGCCCCAACTTCTTCCAGCGATAACTTGTTTGGGAATCCAAATTTCTGCTTAGACCATCTCAATTCGAAGAGACTTTGGAGAAGGTTATAGCATTGGTTTGAGTAAAGGCTCGAAAGGCTCAGAAATTTTCAAAAGGGGTTCAAAAGTTGGTGATCACCGTGGCATCATTACCATATCAGTCAATCTTTTGAAGGCACTCGACTTTTGAGGTCCAACTTGTCTCGAAAGCCCATTGACTAATCACTTTAATGTAAGAGCTTTGCTCTTTTCTCTAATGACTTTTGCAATTGCAATGATTTTTTCGTCGCAAGTATTTTGCTTCTGACATTCCCTTTTTTTTCATGAGAATTTTTCTCTTGATGCAACTTTTTTTGCTCTTTTTTTATAATGGGCATTGGCCTTGCTTTTACCAGGCACACTGCTTTTTCATGCCCCCTAGCTTTCATTTGCCTTTTGCTCTTTTCATTTTTTTTTTTGAGCTTCTAGGGCTTTCGAGATTTTTCCGCACGTTGTCCCACAAGCACCAGTTGCTTTGGTAAACCATGTGCCTTGCCCCAGTGTAGGGAGACAATCACCACTTGGGTTTTAGAAATGAATGTTCAGGCTCAACTTGGCTGAATAAAGGGTATGAGTGTTTGGGTAGAGAAATGAATGCTCTTCTTTATTTTGGGATGTTTCAAGCTTCCATAAGGACTCACCTGAAGTTACCATAAAAGATCAATGCAAGTAAGGGCAAAGAAGTCTTTCTCATCTTTTCCTCCAAAGAATGTCAACCAAAACCTCCAGATTTGCCCCGTTGTGGGGTGGTTCTTGACAGGGGTATTTTGTAGAAGTTCTCCACATGTAAAGGCTCAAAGGGGCTTGACTATGGTCACCTGTAGTGTGTAGGATATATGAAAGAAATGCCTCTTTTCATTTTGGTCTGTATACTACTCGCGAATGAATCTCTTGTCCTTGAATAACACAGGTTTTCTTTTTCGCTCAACTCTCAAAGTATTTACGGGACGTGTTTGGAAATGGCTTGCCTTTTCTCATCCTAAGTGCTTCTCGCTTGGCATAATTAACATCTCCTCTCATTTTGTTGTGATCATTTGAGTAAATTAATCTCCATGGGGAATTTTGATTCAAAATGAATGATCCGTCAAGCACAAAGACAATTTTTTAATAGGGATGATATTCAAAATTTTTGTGAAGAGCTTGCCTTTTCAGTCTCCACTTTAGTGCTTGTTTTTTTCTCAAAACCATCAAAGACTTTTTCTTTGTGATGAAAATTATCCATTTGATTTCCATTTGAATTTTGGGAGAAGGGTACTTACCTGCATCATGGCGACTTGGTAAACCTATAAAGAATAACAAAGAATGTGTTAGTCAAGGACCCTTTAAGGATTGAAAAATTGAGAACGATACAACATTACCCCTCGTTTGTATTTGTCCTTCAAGTCTTTGATGCTTCCTATCAAAGGAAAAAAGAATCATGTCAAAACTTATATTAAAATGGACAATTGGAAACGATACGATTTACCCTTCACTTGAATTCGCCTTCTTGGGTATTTGACAACGCCCCTTCATTTGAATTTGCTTTCTTGTATGTTTGACAACTCGCTTCATCTGCCTTCTTCGCCTTGACTCTTCGGCATTATTTCGATATTTAAGGGCATTGTCCTGTGGATGCTTCGCCCCATCTATCGCATGTTTCTTTGGTAGGAGGTGTCGCCTCCACGATCAATGTGTGCCTTTGTCTATAAGAGAGGAGACATATTAGTTCAATCCAAAAACTGAATTGGACTAATTCAGGAACGATACACCCTTTTTGTGCTGAATCGAATGACTCCTCTTTATCATGCATCATGGGTGAGGATTATTGCCCTTTGAGTGACCCGTCCTGTTTATCACCCCCTTCAATGTGTGTTGCCTCATCATGCTTTCCTGGAAGAAGTTGTCACCATGGTCAAACACATTATTTCACCTGCAAAACGAGAGATGGCACCAGTCATTTCCACTCTCTGTTGAACTAACTTAGGAACGATACAACTCCTTTTATGCCAACGTGGATGGTTTCGCCTCATTGTATCTTCTTAGTCGGAGGTTTTGTCGTTGCGGTCCAACACATTTCTTGATTTCGTGTTGAGCCCATAGACTCCATTTCATCATGCTTCCTTGTCGGTGGCTGCTACCCCTTAGGTGATTTGCTCCAATCATCCCTCCCATTATGCCTGCTTGGTGGAGAAGAAAGAGATTTGTCCCAGTAATTAGGTGCTCCACATTGCATCAAATGACTTAGCTATATGCAATTTCATCCTATTTGGTTAGCGAGTCCTCAATCGCTCTCCAAACTCCTTTTGTGCTGAAGTGAACGCTTCGATCATGTTCTCTTGGTAGGGGACGCTGGTCTTATGCCGAATCAAGTTTCCTCGACGCATGCTACTTTTGCCATGCTTGCTTGTGGGCTCTTATTTGGGGTCCATCTTTTTCAAAGTCGAGCGATTTGGCAATCCTATCATATCTTCGTGAAGGAAAGGGAGAATGTGCGCCTTTGTCTTGTTGTGATTTGTTGGCAAGAGGTGTTGCCCCGTGACGCACTCAATTGGTGATCAGGCCATGTTGCATTTGACTCGAGTTCTAAGTGCTTGTACTTCTGCCTTTTAGAGGATGTGAATGTCGAACAAGTCATTCATTTTACCTATTTGACAAAAATGGATGGACGAGTCAATTGTCGCACGAGAAATTCTTATTGGAACGATTACAACCTTACCATCTCAAAGTATCTTTTTGCAGACCAACCTGAGAAATGGTCAAGCAGAGTGATAAAATCTTATGCAAAACTTTTTTGAAACTTTTTTTTTCAAAACATTTTGAAGGTAAAGCATAAAAGCTTAACTCGGGGGTTCAATTTGAAATATTCCAAGTATTTTCAAAGAACAATGCTGTAAATTAAAATCTCACTACTCGAAGCTGTGAGTCGCATGATTGTCAAAAACATCGATTGGGTTCACATTAAAACCCCAAAATGGAAAATGCAGTTCCCAATGATAATAGAGGGATGAAGTTGAGAAACTTTTGAATAGATGCGTGTAAGCAAGCAATTCACATTTTAACTCTAAACTCCGATTCCTTGCATGACTAAGCAAGAGAATTCTAAGGAATGACTGTCACGCATAACCTGCAAAAGGAAGATAACGTTAGTATGTGAATGAAAAAGGTGATCTTTCACTGATGCCGTCTCTTATGACGAAAGCGAGGCAACAATACATGCCCCCATGGTTCCTATTTGTGGGCATTTGGTATTTCACCAAGATTTCGTAGCAAGAGGAGACATCATTAAAAGATCAAATTGTGGCTATCAATCGAATGCCCATTCTATTTCAAAAATTTTATACACACAACGCGGCATCAACTTTGAAAAACTGATTTGTGATTTTACTTTTGCAAAAATGAGGTGATTCCTATTTTTTTTTTTAAAAAAAAAAATTAATACACAAAAAGTGATTTGAATTTTGATTCCAAAACGTGAACAAAAAGGAATTTTATTGAAAATGATTTCGATTTTATGCCCCAAGATGTAATCTTGACTTGAAAGAATTTCTGCACAAAAGATGCGATTTTAAGCCTACAACTGAAAGTTTAGACAAAACCATTTGTTTTGGTAGGGCTAAATCTAAGGTTTTTGAAATTTATGCTCAGGGTTCACTGTCAAAAGTGATTGCCAAGAAATTTTCAATTATAAGCTTAGATCACCTAGGGCATTCGATTGATTTCCACGAATTTAAAAAATGAAAGCTTCAACTAAAAGTAAACAAGTAAAGAGAGGAACCATACTTACAGTGGATGACAAACTTTTATCACACAAACATGCAAATGTAACGTGCGGCTAGACTTCTACTCTAGACGGCTTAACAAATTGGAATTACGAGAGTGGGATGACTAGTCGCAGCCTCGCGCACTAAGCCAAGTCCTCGTAACTCCGGCTCGGTCAAGAATGATACCTCGATGCGACGCGGCCTCGCGGGCAAAGGTAAGCATTTTTGACACCAAGAAAGAAACTTTCGGGATTGAATTGGGCAACCTCTACTACGCGGCCTCGCGGTCGAAGTCGTATCCAACTCAATACCATCCTAAATATTCCTAGCGCAGCCCAGGTCCGGCAGCATGGTTGTGTGTGCAACAGTGTAGTGCTAAAACATTTAAAACATGCATAACAGTTTATAAGCAAACAATGCCTCAAGCATTCGGAAAAATAAACACTTATTTCCCAAATCCCAAACCTGCAAAATAGAGGGTCAATGGCAAAAACATTCACGTTAGGGGCGTATTCGAACAAGATAAACGGCCTAAGTCCACAGAATTCCCCAGCGGAGTCGCCAAGCTGTCGCGACCTCCCCGAACCGGCCCCGAGGCCTGAAGGGGTTTGGCTAATGGATTACTAGGTTAAACCTAGCTCGAGCTCTCCCAAGCCCATACCAATTCGCGACTTAAATTAGAGTTGTTAACATGCAAATCGATTTCATCTAGGAGTCGCCACTAATCAGTTTACGGTAGGTCGATTAGACACCTAAGTAAAGCACGGGAGAAAAGCTTCACTTCTACGAACCAGAGATTCAATGGATTCGGGGACTTGATTACACTAATTGACAAACTAGTGCCCTTTCGGTACCTGATCTTGTTCAATTCATCACCTAACGTGTTCTCGATAACCGGGGGGTCTCAAAATTCTATTCCTAACTAGGCTAAGGGAAGCAACAATTAATATCTAAACCTAAACATGCATAATCAACTATATGCAAGGTTAGTTTAAATGCACAATTCAAAGTGTGAACCAGGTGACGTGCAATATGACATTAATCACACAATAGGGCAAGAAAACCCAATTCCGAGACCCGAATGAAAATTCTGATTTTTGATTTTTTGAATTTTTTTTTTTTTTTTTTAAAAAAAAATTAATTTAGATTTTTTACTTAATTTTTTTTTTAAATTTTTTTTTTTTAAAAATTTCTTTTTAATTTTTCGAAACTTTCTTGAAATTTTCTTGAAAATTTTTTTGGAATTTTTGGAATTTTTTCGGAAATTTTTTTAAGATTTTTGAAATTTCTTTTTGAAATTTTTTTGGGATTTTTGAAATTTTATTCCTTTTTTTTTTTCGAAAAAAGAAAAAAAAATAAATAAAATAAATAAATAAAAATAAAATGAAATTCGGGTTTTTCTTTTTTTTTAAAATTTTTTTTACACAATTTTTTAAAATATCAAAATATTAAAATATTTTAAAAAAAAAGAAAACGGATCCGGGTCGGATCTCCACATCCGACCCGGACCGGGACTGACCCGGGCGCGCCAGCCCGGGTCCGCGAGCGAACCGGGCTCATTTGTTGAGCCCGGTCTAAAAAATTTTAAAACAACAAGGGCCCAAAACCTAAAAAGAAATAAAAAGAAAAGCCCGAAACTTAATAAACCTAATGGGCCTAAAACCGAGCCCAACACCAAATTGAAAACCCTAGCCGACCGTGACCCACTCGCCCGACCCGGTCACTAGCCGCCGACCCGACTCATCGGAACCCTACCCGGTCAGATCCGCGACCCGACCCGAATCTCCAGCAACCCTACCCGGATCGCCCGCGCCCGACCCGGTTCACGACCCGACTCGCGGCCGCCACCACGCCCAGGGGGCTTGCCTGGCCCGATTCGCCTCCGCGCCGCGCCTGAGGCCTCCCCCCCACGCCGGCCGGCCGGAACGCCGGTCCCTCAGCGCCCCCAGCCTCCGTGGCTGGGGGTTTCCGGTCCCGGCGGCCGAGCCCTTGCTCGGCCGTCGGGCGACACACCCCGACCTCCGCGGTCGGGGCTTGATCGAACACGAGCCAGCCCAGATCCCGCCCCGGGACGGGCTGCTCGTTTCCCCTATGGGCACGCCCGGACCTTGACGACACCTGACGGTGCACCGGGACCGACCGGCGCCCCCCAAAATCACAGCCAGAACAGAGACAAACAAGGAAATGGTTCGGGCAAATCGACGAACAGTTGGCGTGCGCTATGAAAACGGGGGATTTTAGGCGCGATCGGAGTTCAAACGTGTCCGGGATTCACACAGAAAAATGCATCAAGGAGGTAGGATCGGACACGCAGTATCACGGGCCGGAACTCGCGCGAGCCGGACGGCCGCGAGCTCCGGCCAGTGAACTCGAAGAAACAGAGGACGCCCAAACAGCAAACCAAAACAGGGGAAGGAGGGGCGGCCTTTTGTGGCGCTCCCTATCCGGTTCGGGGGCAGCGAACTGGGACGGCCACAGATCGGACTTCGTCCGGTCGTCCCGCACGTCCCCGACCCGAAATCCTCGGGAAATCAACCCCGAATCAAACCGAACAAACCCGGCGAGAGCTCGGGGCCGGGACTTACCACGAAAAACGTCGGAGCTCCGCCGGCCGCGATTGAGGCGCGACGGTCGCCGATGGGAGTCCGGTTGACGTCGGATCTCTCTCGGTTCTCTCTCTCGCTCTATGGAACTCCCTCTCTCCCTCTCCCCGATCTCCCTTTTTCTCTTGCCTCCCCTCTGTCTCTCTGTCTTGTTGCTTTCTTCACGCAAAAAAGGGGGGGGCCGATAGGTCAGCCAGGCGGTGGGTCAGCGTTGAATTTCAACGCTGGCCCCCCCTTCTCTTTTTTTTTTTTTTTTTTTTAACTAATTGAAATTTTTAAATTTTAACGAATTTGTTTTTTTGATTTAATTTTTGAAAATAAACATGGAAAATATGTTCTAATAGGTCCTATTAATGCAAATGCACCTAATAACTATATGCCATGCAGTTTTAATGAAAATATTTTTGGTTTAGGGGTTAAAAATTAAACCCTAATTTTTATGCGATAAAACCCTAAATGATTTGGGCAAAATTTAGGTGTCAACAACTAAGCCATCACTATTGTATTTAATCTTGTCAATCCAACGACAACCAACAGAGCGCTATCCATTAGGTAATCGTACCGCATCCCAAGTGTGATTTTTATCAAGCGCCGGAGTTCCTCCTTCATAGCTACAATCCACATTGATTGATGTTTGGCTTCTTCATAACTGTTGGGTTCTTTTGAACTTTCAAGAGCAGATAAGAACACCAAAATTGATGAGAAATTTTGTCATAATTGACACAATCTTGGATGGGATACTGTACTGTGTGATATGTGGTAAAATGCTGGAGTCCAACAGAGGGCCTAGAAATCCTCATAGATCAGTGAACTGGTGGTGAAGATGCTCCAGAAAATTCTTCTGTCATGATTTCTTCCCTAGAGTGAGTTTCAGCCATTGACTCTAGATTTTGCTGTAGCAAAATCAATTTATCCACTTAGCCCCTTCATCTGGTATTGACCAGGTTTTAGCAAATACATCATAAAGGTCAAGTCGGAAAGCTGTTCGTAAGAATAAGAAACATCAATCTCTCTTGAACATATCATCATTCTCATGGTGGATGAAGAACTGTCATTTCACTATTTCTCATACGAAAGTTGTTCCTATCCTGTGTTTGGTGTCTGTCTAAGACAGGATAAAGTTAGATATAGGAGGGATATAATTTGGATAAAATTATCCCATGGGGGATATTGGATAAATGTGGATATGATTTTTAATATTCATAATATAAAAGTTATTTTCTCGAATAACAAACTTGTTAAATTAATCAAATTAAAATAATATTTAGCTGTAAATAATATTTGAACTTTAATATAAAAAATTCAAAATAACAATAAATTCATTTTTATGTATACTTATTTTTATTTATATATATTTAGTATTTATATTTATTACATAATTTAGGTATATTTGGATATTTTACTATTTAATAAAATTTTATTAGAGAATGATGGAAGGCGAAACAAGAAAAAAATGAAAAAAGAGAGGGAAAAATAATAAAAATATAAGCAAATAAAAATGAAGTAGGTAAGAGTGTTGTGAGAAATTTTTATTATCTCCGTTTGTACAATCTTCAGGTTCATTTACTCTGATATGACGTTCATAGCAAATAATGGACATGGTAATATGCGAAAATATCCGACTTTATTACTGCGATTCGCCAAACAATAGGTAGGATATAACAAGTTCCTTGAATTTCATATCCTATCCAATTCAATCCTATCTTTGCTAAAAATTGAAATGACCAAACGCAGCCTAAGTGACCTGATATATCATCGACTGTTGATATGATTCATTAAAAATGTCCAATCTATACCAATTTTGCATGCTGAATTCAATATAACAAGATTTTCTCTGGATTAAGTTTGCACAACATATGATACCACCCAACAAGAGATTAACATTTCCTCCGCTAGGTCTCTCCCTCTCCTCCCGCTCTCTCTACTCCTAACACCTAAATTTGCACAGTTGCCCCTGCTGGCCTCCAGCCTGCTTTTCACACGTGCACTTGCACAGCTCATACCACTTCGACCGAGAGTTATTCCTTGGGGGATACCAGACTCCGTTGTTGACTTCCCACTCCCTCTCTCTATTTTGCTGCCAGTGCCGCCGCTACTCCCACTCCTGCCGCTGCTTCCTCTCTCGCCGCTTGTATGGCTCACAGAGCCGCCGATAATGGTCAAACCCACCCCCAGAGCCCCTTGCCGATTCTCTCACCACGGGGGCCCTCCGGTTCACACCTGCGTCCACCTTTACTTCAAATATGGAATGGCTAGATCAGGTTGTCTCTTTTTAAAAGGGCAAAATAGAATAAGCCAAATATATTTAGTTGCTGTTGATTGAATTCTTAGAGAATATTTTCTTTCTTTTTTGAGCGTCTATATGTGGTAAACTGATAATACCTATTACATATGAATCAGATGGAATGGATAGTTCGCATGAGGAAAAAGACACTACAAAGTACCAAAACTTTTTGAGTGATTGAGCGATCATTTAAGTGCCACATTTGTGACATTCCGAATTTCGACCCATATTTAGGATTATAAAATGTGTATTTCGTTAGTGTGCTTATAACAAAATCTCGCCCGGAACTAATCACTCTTGGGTTACTATTTTTAAATTAGAGATTTCGTTAGAATCGTACTCGATCGAATTTGGCCGTTATTTAGAGCCCAAACTTTGGTCTTGAATTTTTCGGAGTTCCGATACGAATTTAATTGGTCAATGTCGATATTATTGTGGCTAGTCTCGATATTGCCCGGGATATGTGAAAAGTGAAATTTTGACCGGGTGTGAATTTGGACTAGTAGACCTCTCTTGTAGTGTATTTTATTTGATTTCTTTTGGCCCTTTTTCCTAATTATTAATTAGGATTTTCGTGGATCGTTAGATCGTTTTCAGATTTGAATCGTGACCATTGGATCGCACTTGAGGACAAAAATTGACTTTTCTCCTTTCTCTCTCTCTCTCTCCTCTTCCTTCTGCCACACCACCTCGCACACATTTTCCCCCTGCGCATATCCTTCCTCTCTCTCTCTCTCTCTCTCTCTCCTCTCTCTTCCACATCCCATCCCCTCGCACACGTCTACCCACTCCCCCCTGCGTCTCAAACTCCCTTTACCCCCATGCAAACTCTCTCTCTCTCTCTCTCTCTCTCTTCCTTTTTCTTTCCTTTTCTTCTCTTCTTTTCTTCTTCTTGTCTTCTGTTTTCTTCTTCCTCCTCCCCCGACCGTTGCTCTCACTTCCCGCTTGACCAGCCCTCAGCCCAGCTACTCGCCATGCTCGATTGCCCCTCGCCGTCCGCCTCGTGCCACCGTCGCCCTGACCGAGCTGTGCCGCCGCTTGCCAGCTGCCGCACCGTCCGACTATTCTCTCACTCTCCTCCGCGCGAGCAGCAGCTCGCCGTCACACCTGTTGTGGCTCGGGGCTACCCAACTGGCTCGTCCTACTCCGCTCCGCTGCCTGTGACATCGCCGTGCCACCCCCGACCGTCGTCGGCCCTTTCGTTCCCGACGCCGACCCTCCTTCCTCGAGTTCCTTTCCCCTCTGTCCAACACGCCAGTCACTGACGCACGCCGCCGTGCTAGCCACCGCTGCTCCCACTACCACCACCTAGCTCCCCTTGCCACCAACCGCCGTCGTAGCTCGTCGCCACCACCCAGATTTCCCCCGAGCCGCTATCGCTGCTACTTTGGCCGGACTGCTCATGCCTTGGTCGAGCTAGTCGCTAGGACTAGCTCGCTGCCGTTCGCCGTCTCCTGTCGCCACCACCAGCCAATCAGCCAGTTGGCCAACTAGCTCGCCGGCCGACCAACCAGCTAGCCCACCAGCCAGCCAGCTAGCCCGACCGTGGTCGAGCCTGTTGCTGAGCATCCCGAGCCGTGCCCGTCGTTGCCCAGGCTATGGCCGAGCACCAGGCCGCTGCCCTTGCCCGTGGTCCAGTCGCTGGGCCGTGTGCCCAGTTGTGGCCGAGCGCCACGCCGAGTCGCTGGGCCGTGTGTCGAGCCGTGGCCAAGCCCCGCGCCCTCGCCTACGCCGAGTCGTTACTGTTCATCTGGGCCATTTTGAGCCCGTATGGATTTTTTCCTGGCCAAATTTAGGTAAGTGACTTCTTAAACCCTACTTAGTATAATGGGTATTTTTAGACTTATTTAGGATGTGATTAGTACCGGTTTAGTGGTTAAACTTGGGTTAGGGCTAATTTATAAATGTAGTTAATTGGTGGATTGAATTGTGGTGATTTGTGACATGTTTAGTGGCTAATTTATGTGGGTGCAATGATCAAATTGTCGTGGCGTTTATGGGTGAAATTGACGTGTGATTAGGCCGACTTAAGTGTTGAATTGGTGGGCTAGTGTGATGAGTTTGTGATTGGAATTGAATTAGTACTATGTGTGAGAATGGCGAATCGTGATGTGGTGTATGTGCATGCGAATTGTCCAGTGAGGGACGGAGCCCGGCTTGATCTAAGGGTTGACCTAAGGTGTGTTGACGCGGGTCGTGTGAAAGTGTGAAATGTCCAGTGAGGGACGGAGCCCGGCTTGATCTGAGGGCTGACTTGAGGTGTATTGACGCGGGTCGTGTGAAAATGTGAAAGGTCCAGTGAGGGACGGAGCTCGGCTTGATCGGAGGGCTGACCTGTGGGGTGTTGACCCAGATCGTTGAGAATTGCTCGGCCACACATGCGAATTGAGTGTGATTGAATTGATTGAATATACGTGTGAGAATGTTGAATTGTGATGCGGTGTATGTACATGTGAACTGTCCAGTGAGAGACGGAGCCTGGATTTATCGGAGGGCTGATCTGAGGTGTGTTGACGCCTGTCGTATGAAAGTATGAAATGTCTAGTGAGGGACGGAGCCCGGCTTAATATGAGAGTTGACCTGAGGCGTGATGACGTGGGTCGTGAGAAAGTGTGAAAGGTCCAGTGAGGGACGGAGCCCAGCTTGATCGGAGGGCTGACATGTAGAGTATTGACCCGGGTCGTGGAAAGTTGCTCGACCATGCGTGCGAATTGAGTGTGATTGAATTGAGTGAATGTACGTGTGTATATGGCGCCCAAATGATAGCGATGTGTTCATAAGTTATTATGATATTCATGTGATTTGACTAATGTGCAGAGTTGACATGTGAATTGTGGCGAGGTAAGTTTATTGTGTGAAAATTGATTGTGTTGGCTGGTGAATTACACGTTAGACTCGTCTGGGTACGCATTGGCCTAGGTAGGGTATAGGTTGTTTACTTATTGAGATTTGTCTCATCCCCGTTGTTAAATATTTTCAGGTTTGGAGTGACGAACAGTCGTCACGTGCAAGTCGAAGACCAGGAGTAGTGTTGGATATTGATGCTTTATCCCTTTTGTGGATATCCCCTTTTTGTATAATGAAGTAGGCTATCCAACCACTGCCCTTTTTGGATGAACGTGATTTAAAATTATGTTTATGGATATTTTAAGCAACTGTTTGATTTATGCAAGTGCTATCCCATCGTCATTGTTTATTGTCTAGGTTGTTTCTATTTCGCTTCTGCTTAATTTTATCATTGAGTGTTTCGTTTGGGTCGGCGATGCGTCCTAGGACGTTGCGTTCATACGGCCTTCGAAGGGGTGTCGCAAGCCCATCGGGGTTCGGGGCATGACAACATTGGTGGAATATTCACTTAAATGTCTCCATCGTCAAATTCTAGCAATTCACCCTACGTGGTTTTTTCTAAATGAAATTTTAATTGCAAGTGGCTCTCTTGACGTAAATTGAAGTCCAACGTGGACGAAGGACAAGACGATGTGGCAAATGGTCTAATTAACTCACCGATTTCCCATCTCTTTTCCTTTATCTTCTTCTTCTTCGTCTTCATTTTCATCATCAGCTAACAATTTTCACTTTCATACTCGTTTTTCTTTTCTAACCATGCTTTTAACCACCTCTATGTCCTAACGCGACCAGTAAAACCGAAACAAAATTGTAACCAGAAATGCTCTTTCAGTGATGCATTTTTCGTGAATTGCAATCGAGAACGATGGAGTTTCGGTGAGTCTGGTTGCATGATCTCTGTGGTTGCCGTTATTTCGATGGTGGATGGTCCTCATTCCGCAAGGGCCAGAGACATGTACACTACGAGGATTCGACCATGAAGAATAACCGATTCGTTGTGGTAACTATGTTGCTCCTTCTCCTTTGCTGCTCTTGTTCGTCCAATTCTGATTGGATCATGCTTAATTTAGAGATGTTCGTCCTACTACTGCTTTCTATTAGGAATTTCAACACCTGATTTTGCCTTAATTCCTCGATTGAAGAACAGAACGAATCTAGGGTTTGAAGAAGAAAACAAATTAGCTCTAAATGGTCCCGATTAGTTAATTTGGGGCAAATAACACACATAGATGACGTCGTTTAGCACTAAAATTGCTGACTTCACTTTGCTGGCGAGTCCAATCAGGCTATTTATATTAAAAAATTGTCACGTCAAATTTTCTGACAATTCAAATTGACAATACTACCAACATATCTTTTCTTTTAGCAAAAGTCGCTTTTAAGTGATCGCTTGAAAAGTTCTGTCACTTTATAACACTTCTAGTGTCATTTTCCCATTGGTAGGAGAAATAGTTGTTAAACTTACCGAAGTGAAGAACAAGGTTGATACTCAAGTCAAATTTGAGACTATCGATACGTTAGGAATTATATTGAGTCTAAGAATTATGGATTCATTCTTTTAAAGTTGCATTCTTTATGTAAGAAATTTTTATTGGGCTCATTGACGTTTAATTGGTCTGATAATTTGAAAATGGAAACACTTATAATCAATCAATGGCTTCTCCTATTTTAACAACATCAACATGGCACCAGGTGAGCAGTGTTCAGGTAGATATAAAGAAGTGGAAAACCAACAAACAGATCAACCTAATAGCGAACTGGTAGCTTTAAGCTGTATTAAATTACTTTAATCGAAGATAAAATATTTTTGATCGTCCTCGTCTTTGGCTGTGCGCACAGCGATGGAACAGACAATGTAACAGGTGAACAAGATCGTACAGAAGTTTGAAGGAAAGTCTTACGAGGATCTCTCACACTGCAGTTCTTTCTAGATCCTCCCAGATTCTCGGATCTCCCTCTCTCCTTATTATGGTTCTTGGAATATACAATGAATGGAGTTTATTCTTTTTATATATCCAATTAAAGAAAGATTTCGAAATTGGGATTACTGATTCTTCCTATGAAGGATAAGATGGCTACGTATTCTGTACTATCCTAATTTGATAGATATGGAATGTAGGCTCACTTACCTTCTACTTACTTGGCAAAATATAGTAGTGGTCGGGTGGTTGACATATGAAAAAATTAATTTACACGATCAACTTCAAGCACACATGTTGCTCATCACATAGTAAATGTGTAAGAATACTTTTACATTAGCAATGGAACTAACGGTAATATATCCATAGTAGTAATTGGTTTTGTTTAGGAAGCCAAGAAGCGTATTGCTTTATTTGTGTTGGCTTTGATGGAGACCGTAATCAAATATCAAGATACGATTTTGTATGCTTAAAGACAACAAGGTTTTCAGGTGGTTTTGGGTTGGAGAATTTGGCACAAGATCTATGCACGTTTTTTGTACTTCATCCTGGGTGTAAGTTTATTAAAGTTAAACGGGTCCGTTGCCTCTTCAAAATAGAACTACCAAGCATAATTTTTCAAAATAATAATTGGATGAAGGAGAGATGACTTGATGAAGTCTGCAGCTGTAGTAAATTCATTACTTGGTAATCACGTGGAATCTGGTAAAAGAAATAAAAAAGGCACAACGTCACGAGAGTTATTATTGATTTATCAAAAACCACAAGCACCTCATATGATTACAACAAGGGTTTTCTCGTCAAGGATTGGTCCGGACGACTCCACTGATCACAAAAATCATACTTCTTGGTTTGTTGGTTGAACAAACATGGACCATCGGGCAGTATGTTCCAGAAGCAATCGTCACAACCTGGGCGACGATGATCTATTTTATTGATATCGTAGTAGTGAAAATTTCCTGGCCATGCAAAGCTACAGAAGAACAATGTTGTTCCCCAAAAGTTGGGTCGGAATTGAAATCCCCAGTATTCTGCTGTGGCAAGCACATGGAAGCCTAGATCGTCATCTTTTGATTTGCAGTGAATTGTGAGGCTCACTTGTCCTGGTAAAGCATTGGTCATCTGAATATAAATTAGCTCTCCACAACCACATTGGAACGAAACGATCATGATGGCAAAAAATACGAGGTAGCTAGTTGATAAATAAATCATTTTGATTTGCTTTTGCTTTGAAAACGAACCAACTCCTTTTCATATTTAAAGCAGACAGAAGTGTGATTTATTTGGTATAAAACACGAATTAGGAACTTCTATCTTTTCTTGCCAAACATCTTGCCAAACAGCAGGGATTTCTAAATGAATGTTTTGTCATTACCTTACTTCAAATATGGAAAGGCTGGAATAGGTTGTCTTTTTTAAATGGGTAAGCGAAATATTTTTTTTCTTTTGGTCTTGAGGTAAGCGAAATATATATAGTTGTCATCGACTTTACATGACAATTATTTTTAAAAGGGTAAAAACAGAAGTCTATAGCTGTCTTTTTATTTTGGATCATCTCTATTTAGTAAATTAAAAATAACGATCACATATTACTTGGATGGAAGTGATAGTTGGTAGGAGGATGATTACTACGCTTACCTTAAGTAAACAATTAAGGCCAAGACAATTCACTTACCCAAGACTATTTATATTTAGAAATTGACGCGTCAGGTTTTATGACAATTCAAATCGACAATGGTACTAAACATATATATGTATATATTTTTTAAACAAAAGTTTCTTTACTGCATTTGATCATCCGGACATTTTTACCGGATAGGATAATGTTGGATAAAATAAGGATATGATAGAATTTTAAGTATCCCATCCAATATTTGTTAATGTCCGGATATAGTATGAATTCAAATAAATATTATCCAAATAAGTATTTGATTTGCAGGATTAAAATTAAAAATAAATCATCTTAAAAATTGTTCATTCTTTTACGATTCCCATCCATGTCGGATACCCCTCTTTCTCGTAACTTCGAGGACGCCAACGAGATTCACGACATCCCTTTTGCCGCCCTCGACCAATCCACATTCTGCTTCGCTCTTCCTCTGACTTCGCTGCTTCAAGATGCCCCCGAGTTAGATTTCTCCGCCGGTCCCGCCTTCTCCGCCATTGATGCCTTCCTCTTCTGCGGCGAATCCATCCCCTTCGACAAGCTCGAATTTCGCGACGATTCCATACTGCTGCGCTCCGACTCATTTGGCCAATAATGTCATCGGAGTAGCGAGGCTCCTCGTTGGGATCGCTACTTCCTTTTGGCCACGCCTCAAGTCACCGCGAATGCCACTCGCTGCTTACTGTCCAGAAGGTGTTAGCCTTTTTGCCCATTGTTCAGAAGCCAGCGGCATCTTTTGCTAACTCACCCAGATGACGTCGTTCACTACTAGACCTGCAACACTTCTTGCTGATCTAGTCCAACCCCAGTAGTCCCCGACGAGCCAATTAGCAGCTTCGACATTATCGGACGGAGCCTTGCTGCTCCGACAATTTTCATGGTGAAGTGGAAGAGCGATCAGCAAGCGTAGAAGTGGGGAAAAAAATGCGTGACCTTTATTTTGCAGTTTCCAAATTTCACATATCCTATCTGGGTCTAACTCACCCCTATGTGGGATTTTTTTATCTGGACTATATCCGGATTATATTCGGTCAAATCCAAATGTCACATCACTCCGAACACTAGATGGGATAAAAGTTATTTCATCAGGAGTTTTATTCGGCCCACTAAATGCAGCCAAGTGATTCTTTTAAAAGTTTTGTAATTGAAGTGAACGTAGTCATGACACTTCTAGTATCTTTTTTTGTTGGTAGGATGATGATTGCTACACTTACCAATGTGAAGAATAAGGTGGATACTTAAGTCAAATTCGATACTATTGCTTTAGTAACAATATTGAGTCTTAAGAAGGTGTGTGTGCATATTATGTTAACAACAAAAATCCGACTGATGTATTCGTTCTTTTAAAAGTTGCATTCGTTATGTAAATTTTTTTTATTGGGCTCATTGACGTTTAAGTAGTTCGATAATTAGAAAAATGGAAATGCATATAATCAATCAATGGCTCCTCCTAACTTAACAAGATCAACATAGCACCAAGTGAACAGTGTCTAAATAAATACAGAGAAGTGATAAACCAATAAACAGATCAAACCTAATGATGGAACTGTTAACTTAAGCTATATTGAATCATTTTAATTGCATTATTTTCGATTAAGACCAAAATGTTCTTCACTTGAATACTGTTGTAAACAGACACGAAAAACAAATACAGAATACAGAGATTTACGTGGTTCGATCACAAGGTAATCTACGTTCACGGGCGAGGCAAGACAAGATTCCACTATAATCAAAGAGAGTACAGTTTTCAGAAATTGAAATAGCGACAAAAGCTCACGGTTCACAAAACTCTTCGAAAATAAAATTCTCTCATATCAATTAAAAAGCCATAGCTGCAGTATAAATAGTGCTCCCCAAAAATTTTCTCGGGAGTTACGCCCCCCGAACCCCCCGAGACATTTGTTTGCTTTCTCTAGCTCGAGCGGACCACCATAGAGATTTGTTCGCTTGCTACGAGTTAGGCCTATTAGCTCAACCCTCCGCGTCGCGAACTAAATCTCAATTTTTCCTCCACTTTCGAGTCGCACAAAAATTATGTCGGGTCGGGTGATAAACCGAACCGAGTACATAAAATTCAAGACATATTTTACAAATACTATTGCCGAAAAAATAGCACTCCATGATGATAATTCATGCCGTTGGCTAATTGCTGATGAAGGAACGTAATGGAGCAGCATACAACTCCTTGTCGGGCAGCCATTAATACTCGACAAACCTTCTTTAACCTATGACTGAGTGTACATCCTTTCCAAAGTTCAATTCCAGTGTTTTCTTTGCCTTTTTAAGTTGAAGAATTCATCTACAATCGCCATGGTATGTCTAATATGAAGTGCTCCCCACTCATAAAAAGAGTAAACCTGAATCTTGTGCTTCTAGATTGTTTCCAAAGAGCATCAACTGTTACTTCCATAATTTATGTCGGAGTAAGGTCGTCAAAGCGCAATCGGCGAGAGCAAGATAAAATATTCTCGATCGTCCTCTTCTTTGGCTGTGCGCAGAGCGACGGAGCGGACAACATAACATGTGAACAAGATCGTACAGAGGTTTGAAGGAAAGGCTCACGAGGATCTCTCTCTCTGCAGTTCTTCCAAGAGATCACCAAAAACTTCAGATGTACAGAACTAGATTATTATGGTTCTTGGAATACACAATGATGATGGAGTTTATTCTTTCTATATGTTCAGAAAAGAAAGATTTCAAAATTCATATTAGTGATTTCTTCCTATGAAGGATAAGATAGTTATGTATTCTAAAATATCCTGATTTTGTGGATATGGATTGTAGTATCACTTACTTTTTCTTGCTCGGTTTACTTTGAATATCAAGATTCGCTATCTGTATAAAAAATATATTATGCATTCATCGTTTGGTGGTTGACATATAAAAGAATTGACTTACACAATCAACTTCGAGCACACGTCATTCATCACATAGTAGATGTGTATATATATTCTTTTCATTCATCACATAGTAGATGTTCATCTTTAAGATTCTTTCTTTTCTTTATATATATATACGCCTCTAGGTCATTATAAAAACTGATGAAGAAGAAATACAGAAAAAAGAGGAATGTGGTTTTCTTCCTCGAAATATCTTTGTGTAAACAGAAATAAATCATTACACAGACGGGATTCAAATATTATTATGTATACAATTTTACATTTTGCTAAATTAATTCGATCCAATCAGTAGATGAAAATTTATATTTCAAAACTGCAGGTGTAAAAGATATTTTATACAGAAGATATATTTTGTATAAATCCATTTATTTGTAAAACTTATTTTATGAGCGGATATTCCTTCCTCCGTTGTTTTTCCTCGACAAAGAGAAAATGATAAAGAAAGAAACTAAATTTAACTGGAATTTGAATGAGAGAGTGATCTGTCATTAGAAAAATAAATTCTCTACACCAGTGATGTATGCACTGTTTTTTTCAAAAAGAAAGAGTAATTATAGCATGCACAGCCATCGTGAGGAAAAACCTACCCAAACAATCTTTTTTTTTTTGGTAAAAGTGTAAATATCATTTATGAGTTATGAGATGACGTACATAAGCTTAGGGGCATTTCTCAGCATTATAAATAGAACTAAGATCACGAAAAAATAAATTATCCACCCTTTATTTGAGACCTTTAGCCGCTCACTCTCTTGAACAAAACCTAACAATAATCAAAGGCGGATCGAATAAGCTCGCTTATGGAAAAGCACAATTTACTCTATAGGTGTATATTATAATTACTTTTGCTTTTCTCTTTAACCTTTTTTTATGAGTGTGGTTGTACTGAAAATTATTCCGGTAAAAATACTTAATTCAAAATGGTTGGTTGAGTGGACGGTTAAGAGGCGGTTTTTAGTGGGGCTTTTAAAATCACGTTTGTTTAACGTCTCCTTCAAGAAGAGAGTTCCCAAGTAAAAGGCCCGGCTAAAACCCTAATCAGATCATCTCCTCTCAAACCCACAAATTCATTTCGTTTCTTGATCTTTCTTCTCCAGCATCCATCTTTGATCTTCACCTTAGCGTTTCCCTTTAATTTTTTTTCCCCATCTTCCCGAGTATTCGTGGGACCTCCATCTTCTTTTTCATCTCCTGACCGACCAGCTAAACACGCCGAGACTAGCGAGCATTCGTAATGTCGTCCCTGGGACATCACGCCATCGACGTCGAGCATTCCGAGAGCGTTGCAGAAGCTGGCACGCAGCCCGCCACTGAGTCCACATTGGCTGAGAATCTCCAGGATCGGCTCACCATCACTGGAGGCGAGCAAGATCCCAATGGTCGGGAGTCAGTCATCGAGAATAACACCGAACCGATTCGGGATGGAGGCTGCCGGCCTAGGTTGGCCCCCATGTTCTTTATTGGGACACCTGATGATAACCCAAAAGGTGACACGGACATTCGACAAAACTCAACTATCGACGACGCTCATTTTCGTCGAGTCGGATATTCTGGGGAGATTCTTAAGAACTGTTCGTGGTGCAAGGTTAAGCTCCCGGAGAAGGCCGATGTCTACATGTACGGGTGAGCCTTCTCTACCTAGAGTTTAGTTGTTGCCCTTGTGAAATCGTGATTTGCTGTTGATCATATCTTTCGATTAATTAACTTGCATGTTATTTTTCTTTTTTCTTTTCCTTTCGTTTCTTGCTTAAACCACATGCATGAAAGCGGTGAATTTTCATTGATTCCAAGTCTAAAAAGAAACTGAAACTGAATTTGAGAGTAAGGTGTGATAAAAATAAGACGAATAGCTTTCTGTTTTCTTGAATCTTTTGGAAATGCTTGATTTGGAGAGCGCAGGTACGACCTTCGCTCATACTGCTCCATTGACTGCCGTAGAAAGCAGATGGCGTTGGACGGGTATCACATCGAAGTTACGAAAACATCGGACGGTGGGGATCGTAAAGAAGACCAGCAAAGTAGCCGGTGTCACCTACTGTAATATGCCTATTCGTGTATCGATACATAATTAGGGGTCATATATACATACATGTACATGTCGTGACGTATCGAATCGACGCTATCGAATCCACTTGTAAATAGACACAGATCAACTGATCCTTCAAACTTTTGATCAATAACTCTTTATAAGGGAACTCCTTTTGGTGTATTAGACATATTAGGTAGGAACCGACTGAACAATTATGTACACGAATGGAATAATTACTAATGATGAATGACTTTCATGTATGGATTTTAGAGAACTCCTGTTAGAGAAAATATTATTAGATATTAGGTATATTGTTTGATGTTTGGCTATTTTCTAAAATAGCCAGTTTTCTTGTTTTGATTAAGGTAGCTAATTTCATTGTTATATATTTATATAATTTTCGGAATTAAATTCTCATTGATTGTAACATATTAAAAAGGTCAAGTTATGTCCACTTCTCTCTAATTCACCCCTTTATGCTTAATTTTTGCATATGTAGAAAAGACTTACTTATGGCTCCCAACATAAGTTTAAACACCGTCCTCATTGTCATAACTCACAATATAGATACATAGTTTTCCTAGGTTCCACTACATACATGTCGGATATTTTTTTTTTTTTGATGACCGAGGTGTCCGCGCGGCCGGCGAGCTTGCGCTCAAACTAGCGGTGAAGCCCGACTAGTCCTCGGGGGGGCTAGCGCAGCATCCCACCGCCACGACCCTCCACTTAAATCACCGGCACCTACGAGTTTTGAATTGGTTTGGCTTTGCTAAGGAAGAATGATGTAGTTATTTTTTAATCGATTTAAACTGACAAATCAACTGAAAGGAAATTTTTGCCCAACTTAATTTGCAGCTAAATTTAAAATTCTAATTAAAGGTCTTGATACAGCTATCGGTCTCGGAATCCTTAGCCTGCTGGATCTGTTACTTTGATCCGCTAATTCTCTATATAACACTCTTTCACATCCACCCTCCTTACTCTCAAGCCCTAAACACATCCCTTGTTTCCTACGAACCAAAACATCCTCAATAACTGCTCATCCTTCGTGGAGACGACAACCTCGAAATTTTAGTTACATCTTTTAGCGGAATCCGCCATTAAAGATGTCCACCTCCAGACGCTGTAGCCTCCACCTTGAACGTTCAACAACTGTCGGTGACATCGGATCTTCGTCCAACCGGGGACTGTACACTGGTGATGACTATATCCCGATGATCACGAAGAAGAAGTTCCAACGCAACCCGCCATCACGAAACCCTCTCAAAAGACGAACGATTCCACAGCCTCGAACCCAGCCGAGCGATCAAACGCCACAAGACCCTCTCAAGACCCTAGCGAACCCTCTCAAAATCCTAGTAACCTCTTGAAACAAGCAGCACCCGCCACGGCAAAATTACTATCCCAAGTTTTAGAAGCTAATCCAGCGTCGAAGGACGCGGAGCAACAATCGAGACGGCCACAACCGCTAGTGATTGAGGAGATATATTTTATCAAGTCGCCCGAGTGAGAGCTATCAGCAACGAAGAAGATTGACGAGAGTGATGAATTGGGGTTATCTGGGGAGTTTATCAAGAAGTGTACATTGTGCAAGAAGCAATTCAAGCCGGACAAGAATGTCTACATGTACAATGATCGCCCATTTTGCTCTTGGGATTGCCGCGACGATCAAACGCTTTGGATGGGTTTAGTAAAAAAGATTTCGGGCATGACAAGAAGGATCGGAAGACAATGAAATCCTTGAGGAAAGATTTGAATCTGTTGCAGATGTATCTGTAGAGGGGACTTGTTTTAGGGCTTTATTTTAAAGATTGATGCTAGAAGGGACCTCTTTACCATCAGTCAATTTAACTATGAGCTTCAACTTGTCATGAAACATACCCACTAAAACCCATATTTTTTAGGCTTTTCTCTATGAAACTCATTATGACTTATAATCACATTTCAAGTGACTCATTTGAAATATCGGCTTGTGGCCCACTTTGATAGCAAGGGTCCTTCTTATCGTGAAGGGTTTCCGGGGGAAGATTCTTGAGATATGTTCATGGTGCAAGAAGAAGCTTCCGGAGAATGCCGATTTGTATATATACGGGTGCGAGTCTTTTTATCTAAGAATTTATTTTCTTGCCCTTCCTTGTAAGTTGTAATTATGGATTATGATCGTTTCTATCGTTTAATTAACTTCCATTTTGTTTTTCTCCTTTCTATTCATTTCTTACTTGTAAAATTTTGTTGGTAAACCTCTAAGATGCGTTGGACGTATATTTTGAGAAAATTTTGATAAGCCGGAAAGTTATATCCTTTTGTATGATGAAGCTCGGAAAAATATAGTTGACGATTCTTGCTACAGAGGTTATGTACGTATTTAAGTAGTCAAATCATAACTGCTTGTGCGAGATGTTCTTTATATCGTTTAATTCATTTATTGTTCATGGTATATTTTTCTAAGTTGAAATTTTTTTGAAACCTTCTTAACAAGAGCAATTAAAAGGTAAATTTGCATTATCTACCAGAGTTTTACTTTTGAAGTATTTTGGAATACCACAAAGATAACCTTTAGAGTGTAATTAAGTATTCCATAACCTATACTCTTTAAGATAATGACAAGCGTTGCTCTGACTCATTAAACCCAGTTTTGGTAATCTAATATACGTATAGTACCTAGGTGTATAAGGTGCGTTCTGAATCTTTGGAAATGCTTGAATAATCGAGGCAGTTATGGCCTCAGCGTATGTTGTTAGGTCGAATGTCGAGAAAAGGAAACGGCACTACACGGGTGTCGAAGATTATGTTTGTCGACGCTGCTGTCACCTGCAGTGATTCTAGTTATGCTCATGCATATGCATCACAAGAGATACTGTATTCTTTTATGTCATGAATTGAAAACGATGCTACGGACACTTGATAAGTAGACGGATCAACTTATCCTTAGCATCTGATTGAGTCCTCTATCACCATTTTTGCAGATTTTGCTAGCTCTTGCGATAGCTGCAAAATTTTGCCTCTAAATTTTTTTGCTCTTGTCTTTGAGGGTCTCAGTTTTTAGTAGGGGCAGAGAGCAATGGCATGCATTTTAACAATGTCAGTTGAAATTTTTGCTGGTGTACAACTACTTTTCTCCTATGTAAATCTTTTTCTTATACCTTAAATTGGTTCTTTTTTGCCCCCTCATGATCTATTACTTGTGTTGTTATCTTGAGGAAAGCCCACCCTTCAATCTTTTATTTTTCCCAACCGGTGATAATAGACCTAATTAAAATCCTTAATAACGATGTGTTAAATGAATTTATACAACATGGATATAATATAACTCCTTTTGGTATTAATTTTAAAAAAATTGGACAAGTAACAAGTGGATAAATTTGGTTACATGAGTATCTTTAAGTTTACATGTCCCCCATCCAACGATGAATGCGTGAAAAATATTTTTCACCAACGATAGACCTAATTAAAATCCTTATTTGTGGTTATTTGTGACTCATGATTGATGTTAACGATGCAAAATGAAGAAAAAAAAGATTCACAGGGTCATGTTTGATTAATCAAATTGCATGATTAAACGGTAGTCTTGAGAATTGGGTTAGAAAAAAAATTGAGGAGATAGATTCGTTTAAATAATCAATATATCATATCATTTAGTAAATCAAATTATGCGAAACTTTTCTTCGCGGATACCCAATCTAAATAAGCTCAGTATTTCGTGAAAACCATACGTTTTTCTCACACCCCACGCCAGCTCAATCGGCAAAAAAAAATACCTTTCCTAACAAGTTTCCTTTTTCGTCTAACCTACTCTATAGCAAACTTCAAAATTTTAATAGAAAGTCCTAACAATTATCGGTCTCAGAATCCTTCTCCTATTCGTTCTCTTACTTTTATCCGCGAATTCTCTATATATCACTTTCGCATTCGCCCTCCTTGCTCTCAGACCTTAAACACAACATTCTCAGAAACTGTTCATCCTTTGTTCGAACTAAAACCTCGAACGTTTAGTTACGTCTTGTAGCTGATTCCCCCATTGAAGATGCACTCGTCGAGACGCTATCGCCTCCACCTCGAACGTTTAACGAGTTTCGGCGACATTGGATCACCGTGCAACCCTGGACCGTCCATTGATGATGACTATATTCCGACAATCACGAAGAAGAAGTTCCAACCTCACCCGCCATCGTGAAACCCTCTCAAACGACGAGCACAGAGTCCAAAGATTCAAAACCAGCCAAGAGGTCGAACGCCACAAGACCCTCTCGAGAGCCTAGTGAGCCCTCTCAAAATTGTGGCAACCTCTTGAAACAAGCCGCGCCTGCCTTGGCAGGATTGTTATCCCATGTTTCGGCGGCCAATTCTGCGTCTAAGGACGAGGAGCAATACTCGACAAGGCCGCGACCGCAGGTGATCAAGGGGATATTTTTTATCAGGTCGCCTGAGCGAGAGCTGGCAGCAGCGAAGAAGATTGACGAGGACGACGAATTGGGGTAATTTGGGGAGTTTATCAAGAAGCGTACATTGTGCAAGAAGGAATTCAAGCCGGAACAAGGATGTCTACATGTACAACGATCGCCCATTTTGCTCATCGAATTGCCGCGATGATCCGATTGCTTTGGACGGGTTCAGAAGAAAAGATTTCGGGCTTGGGAAGGAGGATCAGAAGAAATCCTTAAGGAAAGATTTAAATAAGTTGCAGATGAATCTGTAAAGAGGACTTGTTGGGGCTCTATTGTAGAGACTGATGCAAGAAGTGATTAGCAGTATAAGAATACTAGAAGTGTCAAAAAATTCTTAATGACGCTCACTTTAGTGACGAAAGTGTTTTTTTTTTATCAATTAAGGCCACTTAAAAAAACGATCACTTAAGTGCCAACTCCGATTTGGGTCGCCAAAAATCCAGTATGGCCATATTTTATTAATTTCTCATACCAATGTGGCTCAACGGTACAACTTTTTTTAATTTTTAAAATTTTTCTTAATCTTTTAATAATTTCTTTTCTTTTTTTTCTTTTTTTAATTGCTACGGGCCGACAGGGGCTGCCGACCATTAACTGAGGCTCAGTGACCCCCGCTAGCCACTGGGTGAGAGCTACAAGTCCTCGCCGGGCCTTCGTCGGTCACTTGGTGATGGACTTGGGCCCTTTGCCAATTGCAAGTGAGGGCAATGAGCCCTCGCCCAGCTCTGAGCAAGGGCCGTGACCTTTGGCAGCGGCCAGTGGCTGGTGGCTCTCAACTAACCCTTTAAAAAAATAAAAAATTCACAAAAAATATTTCAAATTTTCCACGTTAGCGCTGGCCGTGCCACATGAGATGGCTAATTTCCACATCATCAATTTCTAGCCAAAATTTTGCCGAATGGACTGAATTGACTAATTGTTAGAAGGTTTGGACTCAATTGGCTAAATTTTAAGGTTTATGATTGAATTGACACAAATACAATTTGGATAAGACTTTTTTGGTAATTTCTCTTGATTTCTTTCTATGAAGGATAAGAGGATATGTATTCAGTATCAACCTAATTTTGTGGAAATGGAATGTTGTCTCACTTACCTTTTCTTGCTTGGTTTACTCTAGATATCAAGTTTCACAAATTGCGTAAAAAATATACCACACATTCATTATTGGGCGATTGACATATGAAAGAATTGATTTACACAATCAACTTCAAGCACACAGGTCACTCATCACACAATAGATGTGTAATAATACTTTTAACTAGAAATGGAATGACAATAATCCATAGTAGTAATTGGTGTTATTTAGTAAGCCAACAAGTGTATGTCTTCATTTGCGTTGGCTTATATGGAGGTAGTCAATCAAATATCAAAATACGATTTTGTAGGCTTGGAGATAACAAGGCTTTCCGGGGGCATTTTGGCACGAGATCTAGATATGTATTTTGTGCTTCATCCTGTGTTTAATTTTATTATAGTTAAAGGGGTCCGCTGCCTCTTCAAAATAGAACTACCAAGCATAATTTTTCAAAATAATAATTGGATGCAGGGGAGATGATTTGATGAAGTTTGTAGCTGTAGTAAATTCATTGCTCAGTAATTATGCTGAATCTGGTAAAAGAAATAAAAAGGCACAACGTCATGAGAGTTACTATTGATTTATCAAAAACCACAAGCATCTCATATGATTACACCACATGTTTTCTCATCAGTGATGAATTCGGAATATTCCAATGACCACAAAAAGCATACTCCTTGGTATCGGTGTTGAGCAAACACGGACCATCGGGCAGTACGCTCCAGAAGCACTTGTGACAATTGGGGCGTGGATCATTTTCTGTATATATATCGTAGTAGTGAAAATTTCCTGGCCATGCAAAGCTACAGAAATATAGTGTTGTTCCCCAAAAGTTGGTTCGGAATTGAAATTCCCAGTGGCCTCCTGGGGCAAGCTCATGGAAGCCTAGATCGTCTTTTTTTGTTTTGCAATGAATTGTGAGGGTCACATCTCCTGGTAAATTGTTCGTCAGCTGAATATGCACTGGTTTCAATTTGATTGACGATTCACAGCCACAAAGGAGCGAAACGAGCATGATTGTTAAAAATACAAGTGATCTAGTTGATGAACAAGTCATTTTGATATGCTTTTGCTTTGCAAATGACTCAATTGCTTTTTCTATTTAAAGCAAACGGAAGTGTGACTTATATGGTAGAAAACGTGAATGAAGAACTTGCACTGTTTGTTACAAACACATGGGATTTCTAAATGAATGTTTTGCCATCATATCACATGACAATTGTTTTTAAAAGGGTAAAAAATCAGAAAATTGTTGTTTTTTTCTTTTTTGAGCATCTCTATTTGGTAAACTAATTATAAAGATAACGTGCTAATTAGATGGAATGGATAGTTGGTAAGAGGATGATTGCTACACTTACCTAAATAAACAATAAGCCCTGGACAATTTACTTACTCAAATCAAATTTGAGACTATTGACAACTTAATAGCTATATTAATTCTATGAAGGGTGAATTATTTAAACGAGGAAATTGTCCAATCGAAAACCTTAGACCAATCAATCGAATATTAATCAATGTGTAATCAATCGGGCTATATCATTTCATGGTAGATAAGTGAATTCTTGGGCCCAATTATGATAGGAAATCCCAATTCACCTCATTTATTCATTCTTTAAAAGTAGCATTCATTTGGCGAAAAAACTTTATTTGGCGCATTAACTTGAAGTAGTTCGGATTGCCACGACGATCGGATCGCTTTGGACGGGTTCAGACGAAAAGATTTCGGGCTTGGCAAGGAGGATCATAAGACGATGAAATCCTTAAGGAAAGATTTAAATAAGTTGCAGATGTATCTGTAAAGAGGACTTATTGGGGCTCTATTGTAGAGATTGATGCAAGAAGTGAACTCTTAGTCTTTTTCAGTTTCCAACTATTGGTGGTTGCTTTTTGTTATTAGAGTTTCTCCTAAAAAAATAGACTAATAACCTGTTTGTTGTTTGGTGTTTGGTTCAAAAGAATGGGCACTTCAACATTCCTTTTGCTCGACCAAAAAACCAAATTCCTCGAACTTTATTTTGGCTGGGTCTTTTTGAAGTGGAGCGGCATTCCAATGTGAAGGAATTATAATTCCGCTCTAAATGTACACCAACATAAATTAAGCAATTTGCTTAGCAATCAATAAAGATTATAATTGATATAAAACCAATATCTAAATTTGAATCGTAAAATTCATTTATCATGGTCGATTATTATATTTCTAATATTATATCATTTTCTCATTAGAAAGTAATAAATTATATTAATTTAGTAAATTATCAGAAAATAATTACTTAATAAATTAATTATGAAACAATGAATCTGAATAAAAGAATATATGCTGATTATCATGATTGATGATTGTATTGATAAAATTTAACTAATTTTATATTAAGAAGAACGAATATCATATATAACTTATAAGTTAACTTAGAGTGGTAGTATTGGATATTGGAGCGATTCATCAAGTAGATTTTTTATTTAAAATTATTGTGTTATTCTTATTTATTAGCAATAAGAAAAATCAATTATAATGATATATTCTAAATTTAACTAAAAATTTAATAAATAATTAATATCAATGGTTACACAATAAATCAATGAATTGCGATTTTAGCACATTATTGGGGAAATCTTTAGGGAAATCACATTTCTTGTCCTTTTAGCACTGGAGGGAATATTTCCCTTTAAATTCTTATACTTTGCTGGATTACAACACTTTAGTCGTTACGCTACTCAGCAACGACAAGTTGAGTCCTTCTGTTCAAAATTCACTAGAAAATATATATTGACATGCGACGCCTACTTGTACAAACATCTCGAATAAATTACACTGTTCGTCTCCGTAGATTTAGGAGTGATCAATTTTAGTCCGTGTAATGTTTTTGTAGTGACAAAATTAGTCCCCACATTTATCTTTCAGCAAAAACTTAACTGCTCTCATCAAGTTCCATCTAAAATCTTCAAAATGTGTCGACACCTAAATTTGGCCTAGCCATTTAGGGTTTAATTTCATAGAAAATTAGGGATTAATTTTTAACCCCTAAATCAAAAATATTTTCACGGCATATAGACATTAGGTGAATTTACGTTAATAAGGCTTATTAGAGTACATTTTCCTTGCTTATTTTCAAAAATATTTTAAAAAATCAATTTAAAAAAATATTTTAAAAAAAAGGGCCGGCCCACCGGAAAGTCGCAGGCAACCAGAAGCGACAAGAGGCAGAGCAGACAACCAGAAGCGACAAGAGGCAGAGAGCAGACAACCAGAAGCGACAAAGCAAAAGAAAGGGGGTGCATCAGAGAAGGTATAACAGCGATTACAGAAAAAGGAAAGTGATGGCTCATAGCCGCATTCTATGCTGGACAAAACCCCAAGAAGGATTGCAGCCGTTTTAGCCGAAAACGGACCTGATTCGGTCCCAAGAAGAGGACTGGCTGCTGGCGTATCGAGAAGATGGGGAAGGTGCGCTGATCAACTGCAGTTTTGAGCTGGGGAAGGAAGGGAAAAAGCGATGTTAGACCATCGTGAGCCCTTCTGGAGGGATGCCCAAAAAGAAACCTGCAAGAGCCAAGAGGTTCTTTAAAAAAGGTGGGGGAAGAGAACAACGGAAGGGGAGCCGAGACCGGAGAGAATCGCCAAGAAGAAAAAAAAAGGGATCGGGGGGAAAAAGAAGAAACAGAGAAGGGCAAGGCTTGAGGGGGGAACTCTCTGTCAGAAGAAGGACCGAGAGAGCGAGGGTCGAGAGAAATTGCTTCTTCTTATGCTGGAATCACCGTCGTCCTCGTCAAGGTGCATCCGCCAGCCACCGGTCGTCGCCACTGCAACGAACCATGAAAAACTTCTTCTCGGATATTCCCCCGCTTCTTTTTTTTTTCTTCCGTATTTTGGCCGAGAGTGGAGTGCGAGATCCGTGATGAAATCGTGGGAAAGCTGGATAGAACAGGACCGGTTTGTCTCTTAATAGTGTGATTCAAACGCCTGTATATCATGTCCTGCTCAAGAAACACGCACAGGAGTTGAATCTGAAGCTTGTTTCTGGAATTGCATAGCATCTGTTCGACAAAATGTCCAAGTGAAGCTCCGAATCTGTTTCTGTGAAATCGACGCTCTAGAACTTTGCCATGTGCTCGATTTATTCTAGTCTTGCCGTTGACTTCAAGCTATCTATGTTTCTGTGTGATTTCGTGGCATACTTGTCGATCCCTGTCGTCGGCCGTGGACAAGCACCTTCCGGAGACTCACTCCTCTCGCCGGAGCGATACCCGCGGTTAGAGGCCGCCGTGGTCAGTTTCCTATCCTTGTTTTGTGTGTTTTATGTGTGTATAGATTTAGGGTTTTAGATGTGGTTGAGATATCGAGATATGAAAAATGGAAGTCGATATTGGTGTTTGGTCGCCGGTGTCCTTTTTCGTGGCCGGAGTTAGCCGATGGTTCGGTGGGTGTGGCGGTCAGCGGTGAGAGTGAAAACCCGATGTCGGTCATTGGCGTTCGCGGCGCGCGCCGCCAGTCGGAGGCCGAGAAGTGGTCATGGCGTGGTCTCGGCAGAAGAAGAAGTCTCGTTGGTGAACTGTATGAAGAAGTTCACGTGCATGGAAAAAGCACGTAGGGGAGGAAAGAATAATAATAAAAAAAAACATAAGAAATAGAAAAAAAAAATCAAAAGAAAAGAATAAAAAAATAGAAAGGAACGGGGAATGGGGACCCCGGGTCATGTGTCGGGCAGATCGGGTCAGGGGACCCGGTCCGGAATTATTTATTATTAAAAATATTAAAACAGTTAAAAATATTTAACAATGAAAAATTTTAAAAATAATATTAAAATATTAAAAATTCCAAAAAAAATTCGAAAATATATGAAAAATCCAAAAAATATTAAAAGTCTGAAAAACATTAAAAAAAATTAAAAAAATTAAAAAAATTCAGAAAATTTCAAAAAATTTAAAAAATTATTAAAAAATCCAAAATTTCTCAATAAGATCAGTATTTCGTGAAAATCATACGTTTCTCTCACATCCCACGCGAGCTCAATCAGCAAGAAAACCCATGCCTAACAAGTGTCCTTTTTGGTCTAACCTAATCTGTAGCAAACTTTAAAATTTTAATAGAAAGTCCTAATAATTGTCGGTCTCAGAATCCTTCTCCTATTCGTTCTCTTAATTACTTTTATCCGCTAATTCTCTGTATAACACTCTCGACATTCGCCCTCCTTGCTCTCAAATCTTAAACACACCCCTTCGTTTCCTACGAACCAAAACATTCTCAGGAACTGTTCAGCCTCTGTTCGAACTAAAACCTCGAACGTTTAGTTACGTCTTTTAGCCGATTCCCCCGTCGAAGATGCACTCATCGAGACGCTATCGCCTCCACCTCGAACGTTCAACGAGTGTCGGCGACATTGGATCACCGTGCAACCCTGGACCGTCCATTGATGATGATTATATTCCGACGATCACAAAGAAGAAGTTCCAACCACAACCCGCCATCGTGAAACCCTCTCAAACGACAAGCACGGAGTCCAAAGATTCAAAACCAACCAAGAGGCCGAACGCCACAAGACCCTCTGGAGAGCCTAGTGAGCCCTCTCAAAATTGTGGCAACCTCTTGAAACAAGCCGCGCCTGCCATGGCAGGATTGTTATCCCATGTTTCGGCAGCCAATTCTGCATCAAAGGACGAGGAGCAACACTCGACGCGGCAGCGACCACGGGTGATCGAGGGGATATTTTTTATCAGGTCTCCTGAGCGAGAGCTGGCAGCAGCTAAGAAGATTGACGAGGACGACGAATTGGGGTTATTCGGGGAGTTTATCAGGAAGTGTACAGTGTGCAAGAAGGAATTCAAGCCGGACAAGGATGTCTACATGTACAACGATCACCCATTTTGCTCGTCGCATTGCCGCGACGATCGGATCGCTTTGGATGGGTTTAGCAGAAAAGATTTCGGGCTTGGCAAGGAGGATCAGAAGACGATGAAATCCTTAAGGAAAGATTTGAATCAGTTGCAGATGTATCTGTAGAGAGGGCTTACTAGGACTTTATTGTAGAGATTGATGCAAGAAGTGAACTCTTTAGTCTTTTCAGTTTCCAACTATTTGTGGTTGCTTTTCACCACTCGTTATTAGAGTTTCTCGTTCTTAACAAGAGCAATTATGAGGTATATTCTGCACGATCTACTAGAGTTTTCCTTTGAAGTAATTAAAGCATTACATTCGACCTTGTTGGATAACCAAAAAGAACCAGTTTGTCATTGACATAAAAATCGCTCCAAATCTGAATGTAAATAAGGATTTTTATATCTATAATTAGTTGCTACCAAGGGGTAATTCGACTAGCTCTCTGAGTCCGAAATAACGAGCGGTAAATGGCAACTTTTACCGTTAATTAACTAGTCCATAAGTTTCAGTGTGTAAAGATAATGACAAGCACAGCTTCTGACTCATTAACCCCAGCAAAGCTCGTCTATTATTCGGGGTGTGCTGTTCGGTCGAATGTCGGAAAAAGCAAATGGCATCGGATGGGTACCACGTCGAAGATCATGCGCGTCGACGCAACCTTCACATGCAGCAATTCTAATTTTGCTCATCCATACGTGTTCACAAGGGATGGTGTGTTCTTATACGTCGTAAATTAGAACCGATGCTTCGGACACTTGTTAAGTAGACAGATCGATTGATCCTTAGTATCTGATTCAGTCCTTCAGCACCATCTTTTGCAGATTTTGACAGCTCTCGGGGCATTTGCAAAGTTTTGCGTCTATTGATTCTTCTTCTTTTTCCCTTTCTTTGAGGGTCTCAATTTTAAGTAGAGGGAGGATAGAGCAATGGTGTACATTTTAACAATGTCAATTGAAATTGTTGCTGGTGTAACATTTCTGTTCTCCGATGTACATCTTTTTCTTGTATCTTGCATTGCTTCATTCTTTTTATGATATGCTATTTGTGTTGTTATGTTGAGGAAAGCCTACACTTCAAATTTCTTTTCTAATTGGTGATAATATTAGGAATAAAGCCCGGAGTTATAAGTGAGAATCCCTACTTCATTTAGTTTGGATCTGAAAACTCAACATGACATGATGGCGAAGTGATTCTTATGCATATATATAATCCAATGGTCTAAATAATGGGTTTGAGGCTTTAACAACCCGTAACTTATGTCAAACGAACTATACAAAATGGATATTATATAACTCCTTTTTGCATTAGATATACTAGCTAGGGCTAGATTAAACATTGTTACGTAAAAAGCCTTTTACACATGCACTATTCGATGAGTGACTTGTAGGTAAATTTAGTTGTATATTTATATTTAAATTATAAATTTCACCCACCCAAAGATAAATGTGTAAAAAATCTTTTACACTGAGAATAGACATAAAAAAAAATCCTTGTTAATAATAGGTGATTCTTTTCTTCTGTTTCATCTGTATTTATAATCCCAAGTCAGAGATCCACAAGTGAACCGCCTCCATACGTATATTTACAAATGGGTCATTTCAAGATTTACATAAATGAGCAAAACTCGCACTTTCTTGATGTGCAAGAGTTCACTGCATATCGACCGTTAGATCATATAGCTCGTGTAAGGTCATATGGACCGAGCTCATGCAATAATGAGGCCAGTTGATTTTTTTTATTTTTTTGCCCACATTAGATTGGGAAAGAGCTTGTTAAGTGATGATTAAATCAAAGACTCACAATCACCACATAAGTAATTCTGTAGTCCCCATTTTCATTGGTAGCTGTTGGGCGGGCTCAAAGTTGAAGAAACACTCCTTTGGCCCATTGAAATAGCCCAACTACTGGGTTGCAAGAGGATTGAAGAATAGATGACCACCTTTTGCAATTCCATGGCTGATTATTTGTGACTTGCGATTAATGCGCACAAAAAGAAAAAGGTTCACGGAGTCTTTTTGTTTGATTAATCAGATTGCATGATTTAAACAGTCGTCTGGAGAATCGGGTTCGGAAAAAAAAAACGAGGAAATTTTCGTTTAAGTAACTAATATAAGTATTATCACATTGTGAACCTTTCTTCCGTGGATACCCGATATCTAATACTTCTACTATTTCCTTAGTATTTTAACTAATTCCTAATCTATCAGGCAAGGACAGAAGCTTAATATTATCAGGCGCAGAGATGAGCTAATATAATTTAGTGAGAGTATTCTTGTAAAGTTTTTAGTTGTTGACTCGATCTTTTTCCCTCTTTTTGCTCATCTTTTCCATCAAAAGGACTTGCTTGAGTTGTTTCTCCAGCTACAAACATGAACGCACTACTCATTCCGATAATTAAACAACCCTGGTTTTTCTATGGCATCTGCAGCATGAAATATGATTTGTCCAGCAAAAGCACCAAAGTGTGTGTGGAAGTACATAGCAATCCAAAGGAAATTTTTTAAAAGAACCCCAGGTTGTGACTCCCCAATTTTAACTGTCAGATCAGCACAATGGTCCAGCTCTTTTCAAGGTAGGTGTTCATTTCATAGTCACAGCAAAAGAAGAGCCAAGAAATCATGTTTTTTCTTCTCCCCAGTAAAAGGAAAAAACAGAAAATTACTTGTCCAAGAAAAAGGATTAAAAGAAAGAGGAAAGCTTGAACAGCTCTCAGAAAAGCTACAATGACATGTGTGCGTGCTCATACTTGAGTCAAATACCCTAAGGATTTTACCCTTCTTTCCCATGTCCAGTGAAAGGGAAAAGGCTCACATCATGTAGCTTACCATCTCTTAATTTTCCTTTATTTGTTTCATTAAGTTTGTCTGATTTTGATCTCTTCATTTTCCCAGCTGCGGACAACAACATTCTGCTGCCAGGGCATACTTACTCCTGTATGATTTTAATGTATCAGTGATGTGATCAACGAAATCAATCACCGTATATAAATCATATCAGAGAATGTCCTGTTTGCAATACTTATACAGTTCATCAGTCATAATGAGATTGGTCTAGGTCTTGTGCTATTAGGAAGACATGTTTCGCTTGGGCTAGTAATGCATAATCACAAAGAATCACTCGCGTGAAGACATACAAGTTCTGTCTTTTCCCCCTTATTTCTAATAACAAGAGAAGAAACCCAGATAAGTTGTTTGATCAGATAGCTGATTGATGCCCCAAACTGAGCTTGTAGGCTTGTGGTGCATGCTTAGTGGAGTTCAATAAGGTATTCTTTTCTGCAACAAATGAGTGAATTATGTGCAGCAGAGTCTAGGACATATGCTAACATTGGACTGGAAAATTGAGGAATAAAGTGACTGCCGTACTCTTTCAACATTCGCTGCAGAAACACTCCAAAAAAGAGTCAAAAAAGAGGACCGGCCTTTGACAGGCATGTACATGATGCAATGTCTCCATCGTCCTCTTCTTGAGGAAAATTGAATCTCACCCAAAGCCATGTTTTTGCCACCACAGGGGACCAATTGATCCTAAAAATTGGATGTTTCTTACTTTGTCTAGCTGAATTAAATATTTACTTGATAAGGCCTAAAGCTATTGAACAAACATGGGTTTTCACTTGGATTTGGACCAGAGCAGTGAGAGTTTATCTTGACCTGAAACTACGGGGAAGAAGGCAAAAATAATCGCAAATTTTATCAGGGTACACGGCAAAACAGAGTAGAGCTTGAGTGAGCTGATTAAAAATTTAAGGAAAAAAGCCAAGCTGGTTGATATATGCAAATAACTGACATTTCAAGCTGCTTTTGTCATCAAGGCTTTCTCAATGCTCAGCAATTATGCACACAAAGTGGAGGACACAACAAACACACTGATAAAATTAGGCTCTGTTTATAACAACCAATCTCTGGGGCTTTTGTTTAAATGTCTATAGTGTCAGATCCAAAGCATGATCAAGTGACAGAATAATTACCACACAACTTACTTCATCATCTCTGTGCTCTGTTACTGCAAGTATGATTAAAGCACTCTGAAAAAGTAATTTTTGGGGTCAGAATAGGCAGCAGAAGCATCTTTCAGCAACTCATAAATAAACTTTGTTCTTTGCTTGTGCATGTCAATAACTTGGTTGGGCCTTTTGACTTCATTCATACTCGGAAAGTCATCAAAAACCAGCTGATAAAAGAGTTTTTCTTGCTGGTCCTGGCCCTTTCTGTCCATTAGAAAAAGTTCTGGTATGAGAATGCAGGACCTACCAAAATAAGGTTCTTTCATTTTAAATTCATTCAGTTCAGCATGCCTCTTTGCCATGCGCATGGCAAGAATAAGCCTTTAGTTTTTTTCAATTTGAAACATTGCATCTTTACATAACCTCATTTTCCATGCACATCAGCTTATTGGCATGATTGAGCAAAGCCAAAATGTTCCAATCCAAGTTGGAACACAATCGAGCCGAACTGAATTGCCTTTTCAAAGAAAAGACAGAATATGCCATCAATTAAGGTAACTGTTCTATCATAGACCATCTCCCGACCCTATTCTTTTCATGACATAACTTTACTTAAGTAATTCAAATCGAAATTCCCATATTCTTTGTCAAGTAGCGTGAGATCTCGGGTTAAATTCTCATCGGTGCAACCACTTGAACTCAGGCTACAAAAAAGTAATTTTTAAAGAATTCCATAACCACAACATGGATAAAATATCTTAAACAAGCTGGATAGACAAACTTAGTCCGAAACGTGAAAGCTAACTCTAGATATCATCTAGCCATTGTACAAGGAAAACAACTCAGCCTCGTGAAATACCCCTCGCTCATCTAATCGGCCCGGTAAAATGAAAGGCCCAAAGACGAAATTGTTTGAACTTAAGAGGGTTTGTCATCGATCTTATGTTAACGCATCTAATTCACACACACATGTGAATTCTTTCCTGTCCTTTCCTAGACTTGCATAAAACTTAATGAAAGTAGAGTACCCACAGTGAATTACTACAGAAAGATCAGTAAAATACTATTCGCCTAATGCTCTGGTTCAGCATATTACTGTGTAACAGTGCAGGCATGCCATAATTTCTCCTCATAACAGGAACATCTCCTTGCAAATTCAGGCGTGCCAAATCCAAAGTTTTCATTCTTCTGTCCTCGTCTTCTTTTGAAGTACTGGAAAATACTATTTAAGCAAAACTTGCACTTCTTTTGAGACATCCTCAAACGGGTACAAAGCCACGCACATACCCCCTCCAAATAAAGTAAATATAGAACCCACCATTGGGGAGCTCATCAATCATGACCTCCATTATATCTGCCAAAGCTGCGAGGATTGTCCTCTTGCTGCTTTTAGGAGTTTGTTATTTCACATTCACAGGGTACCATAAAATTAAAGGAGAAATAAAATAAGAACAAAAAAAAAGATGAGTGTGAGAAGAGAGATGATCAAGAACACTGCCTTTTCAGTATAATCATCAGCAACAAGACAAGCCTAAGAACAAGAGGGTTTCAGCTTTTTCTTTCCAATTTCCTTCTTTTCTCTATGATCCTTCATCACTTTTAATAATGAAGAACCTTACAAAAATCATCAAATGCCTCACTTCTATGTGCATTTAAAACAAAAGGGGGAGTACCCAAATGATTGTGTTTGCCCGTTCTTCCTTCTCTTTTTTAAATTCACGAAAGGGTCGGAAAAAAAATTAATCTCCTGAAGAAATTAGAATAAAGAATCAAATAATCTTTGGTCTGGAACTTGCAACTCTAGCCTGGTGAAGTCTCATCCTGCATAAAGGTGATGCAAATCACTGTTACTTCTTAAGTGGCAAAGTTCAGGAAATTAGTTCTAAGAATAAAAATATACCAAAAGATGATTAATACCTAGCCATTGTGGAGTTCCAAAACTGCTGTCGCGGAAGATTATGCAACCAGTCATTTGGCTTGTTAATTGCATCTCTTGTTTTGATATGTACTGAAGCCGTAAACTCCGTAGCTAAGACTATGTAGTTTTTTATGGTCGAGAGTAGTTTAGGGGAAGTTAGCAGTATTTACGCCTGGTCAATAAAAGGAAAAAAGGGATTAATCGAGGTGAGGAAAAAGATAAAGATCTACAGCAAAATCGATAAAGATAAAACAAGTGAGAGCTGAACCTTTTTCAGTTAGTGGGTAAGGCAATGTCACCATCATCCTTCCAAGGAGACTCTTCGAAGTGATTTCTGGCTGCAAATGGGGACCAGAAGTCCTAATTATGAATAAGAACGCGCAAGAAAACTCAGAGAATTTCGCTTGGAAGAGTGTCCAAACACAAAAGTCTAGAATAGTTGGTCAACCAGTCGTACCTCTTTTGAAGGAGTGATTTCAGGTGACTTTGCCATAGACGCTCCAAATGCTCAAGTCTCCAAAAGATGAGCAAAATTCAGATCCTCTTTAGAACAGTATTTCCTTCATGTTTGTGAAACAGTTGCCCTACCCGTTTTAACTTTAAGCCACCAACAAGACGAGGAATGTGATAAAGCTCCAGTATTGTGCCTGGGTTACATAATGCAAGTGATACTTAAGAATCGAAATGTCTGAAGAGGAATGGAGTTCCCAATTAAGGTCTATCTCCAATAGAAACCTGTAGAAAAGGACAAGTAATCTTAATGACTAACAAGAGTTGCTCATTTTAGAGTGGTCATTATGTGCAGGACGAAGGTTAATGCCTGCCAAAGCATTCTTGACCTCCAGAGGGAGGGGAGATAGAGAGAGAGAGCACCTGGGTATTAGTAGGGCTGTTCCATCGTCATTCAGAAGAAGCTTAATTCAGTGTATCCATGCGAATATGGAAGTAGTTCCTCGACCTGAATTCTCGAACTAGAATAGCTTGTGCTTTTTCTTAACCGTGTATGGCTCGATTCAACCTCAGCACAGAAAATGCCATAAACAGGTCTGTGGTCAGAGAACCTTGACTCACCACGGTCATAGGATAGCTGATGAAGGCCTTCCCCATGCCACAAAATTCGATCGCACCTTGACAAACAAGGATGACTCAGATCAGCAAGCAAAATCACCCAGAAGGGAAACCTTTGATATTTCCATACTTTTTTTGCCAATTTAGACAAAATAGGTCCATGCAATCTCCATAAACCCCGCTTACCAAGCAGGTGTACGACGCTTTTCCCTCGGATGCATATCGCCCCCTGCATATCTGTCTGAATTGGTAGAGTACTTGTATGTCGGTGGAAAATAAATTTTCGATTCATTCCACCCCACAAAGACCCGGCCTCGCCTCTGCTCGATTCGTAACTGCAACAATTAAATAGAGATGATTTAGATCAATAATCTACTTTAAATAAATGAAGAGTGATCATAACATAGGACGAGGAAATAGAAATGGACAGTAGATCTTGGGAAGAGTTTATGCTAACATGCCTGATCATTCTCCAAAAGCGCCCTCCAATTCCGCATCTCCACAAGTGCCTTGGCAGATCGATATGAGAGGGCAATACGATAGTTTAAATCCCCAAGCCAAATAATCCGGCTGAAACAAAACATAGTCGGATGATGAAGCCACATAAGGCAAAGAACACACTTGGAACAGTATGCGCTAGCTTATGCAAATTAAGATGTAGCCAATTAAAGTCGGAGGCAACAGCTGGTGATCATAAAAACAAGTCAATTTAACTTAAACATGATGGTCCAATGTTTCAACAGAGCAGTGAAAACTTCACAAACTCTCATTTTCTCCTTTTTAAATCCCATTTTCTGTTTTTGTTTTAGTTACTGAAGTAACTTAAGCTCAGTTTGGAATGAGCCTTACTCATGCTCAAGAATGGTTTCCGGGGACTTCTCAGCCCCGGCACTGTTAACTTTGGGAAACCTCGTCTTCTTAAGAATTTCCATAACATCAGAGTTCCTTCTCAGCTCATCGCCCACTTTCTGGCCCGAGGTTAGATGACTACATATGAAACAAAAGCTTGTTTGGTGCAACAACATGCTTATTGAAATAGATCCCTGCAAAGCCACAGCCAATGCTTCACGTTATGTTTCTGTGTGTGATTCCAATAATGCAAACCTGAGTCTAAGAGCAGGTAAAGTAAAGCAAGTGCTGTATTTCTCAACCAACCTTATTTCCAAGGTAGCCCATCAATCCTCTCCCGACGCAAGAGACCTTCATGTTCTGGACATGGTCCCTCAGTTCACTCCTCACCCACACCGTCAGGAAGATGCCCACCATTTGCTTGCTCGCAACTAAGCAATATCTTGAATTCCCTCTTGTTCTATAACCATTTTCATTCGATGGGAAACCCCCGTAAGACGTCGGTGAATATAACACCGTGCTTGGGGAATCTTCAGGTCCAAGCCCATTGTCATCATCCGACGAACCCCATCTCGAATAATCGCTTGGGCGGGAAAAATCACTCCTCCGAGAATAATCACTCCGCCGAGAATAATCGCTCCGTCGGGAGTCGCTCCGTCTGGAATAATCGCTTGGCCGGGAATAATCACTTGGCCGGTAATAATCGCTTGGCCGGTGGCCCCATCTAAAACTGGGGTCAAAATCACTGGCTCTGTGACCAAAAATCACCCTGTCACAAACACTATACCGTCGATCAAGCCGCGGTTGGCCAATCGAAGGGTCAGTATCTCTCCAACTGGGGGTTGTTTGGAATGATCGGCGAGGGAAGAGAGCTGAGGCCTTGCGCCTCACCGATGCCTCGAAGTCTGCGTTTATTTCTGCAACTGGTTGAGGTATTGGAGACGGGGTGTAGCAAATGTTGCCTCCACTGGTTCCTGGGAGATTGTTTAGAGATTTACGAATAAGAGCCAGCCACTTCTTGGCCGGACCGCTGTCTTCTGCTCCCAGAATGTTACCGGCATTCAAAGGAACTATTTCTTGGAATCTGAATAACAATTCTCTTATTAATGATATGGGATGATAGAGTTATAGAAGCGTTCTTTTTCTTTGTGATGAATTACAAGATCATACCCGAGTACATAAATGTCGGCTGGAGGAGATGCATGAAGCCAATCATCTAGGTTCAGATTCTGATGTGGGGATCTTCCTCCTACGTTCCATGTGGCCACAAAAATGCTGCTCCAGAAATTACAAAAACAATTCAAGAAGCTTAGTGCAGATAAAAGCACAAGAGTGCGGTAATAATTCAAATTACTCGGAGGGGCAAAAGTACCTGTAGTTGTGCACATCTATAATTCTTGGATTATCAAGATTCATTCTTCTTCTCCGATGCTGCTCCGCATTCTTGTTGAACTTTTCTGCATCAGATAACGGACAAAGAGTTTCAGGAAATGTCCGCATTTTGACTGAGCAACACATGAGCTTGTTTGACAGGTTCTCCGGTTAAAAAAGAAAAGCCGCAGTTTGCGAGTGTCATCCAAAAGATACAATTTCAGCAATACTTGACCTGTTCTGCTTTTCTTGATTGTGCCCGGTTCTCTCCCCGATATGCTGGTTCGGATTTCAACATCACCTCCTGGAAAGAAACCCCGCGGGTGAATGCACCGTCCGCATTTAACAAGAAGGGAAAGGTGGTAGTAAAATGACCCAAATTGAACAAGAATTGAGCTTCAATGAGCACGTATCAAAGAAATTTGATCGGTTTAGGCAAGCAAAAAACAATTTTTTGGGTTTAGGCAAGCAAAAAACAACTCTAAAGTCTCCCATGTTCTGGCGGTTGTGAACTTCAGAGTTTTATGTACTGTAGCAATTGAACATCTTTTCTGGGCTGAACCTAAAATCCAAAAACATGCTCAACAGTAAACAAACTAATAACAGATTCCTTTTCTTGCTGAGAGCAAGACTAATGCTTCAGACTTGAAAGAACCATTTCATGGGGAGAAGAAATGATAGATGCCCAAAGAAAATTTTAACACCATGAAAGGAATCGAGAGACCCACCTGCACAAACCATTTCGTCTGCCTGAAAGTCCTCAGGCTTGCACTTGATGTTGCACAGCTTCCTGACCAACCTCTTTGACCATGAGAGCTTCATCATTGAGATGCATACGTAAAAGTCAGTAGTCATTTCAAAGGAACCTGATGGCACAACTTCAACCAAGGCATACAACAATCAAATCTATCTATTGACAGAGGACTGTGATCTCAAACAAATGACTATCAAAGACACACCTTGCTTTTCTTGGAGTTGCCATCTGTCATTGTATCACAACAGTTCATGCAGCTGTGGAGTGTGCTCTGCTCTCCCTCCTCCTCTGGCTTTTGCTTGGAATCATCAAAGTTAATCAGAAACACAAGTGCCAAAAGCTCCTTCAGATGCTTTCTCGCTCCACAAAACTTCTCAATGCACAGCTCCCAAACCAGGGGGGAAAAAACTTGGATTTGTGTCCCCTCCTTTTTTGAGGTAATTTTTGGGACAAATACCAAAATAAGCCCAGAAACAGCAGCAAAGAGAGGCTAAACACCAGATGGGTCTTCCAGGTTTTCCCTCTTCTGGGACTGTGTTGGCTTGTGTAAGACAATGAATACAGGGGACAAAAGGAGGAAAGATCAGCAAATGAGTGAGTGAGAGAAAGAAAGTGTGTGCGCGGGGGGGGTGTGTCTGCGAGGATGAACACTCTATCGCAATGGTAAGTGAAGAGAGAGAGAGAGAGGGAGTCTTAAGAGTGGAACAAGCAAGACAATGCGGCAGACACAGAGGCAGGCAAAAAAAGAAAGAAAGAAAGAAACGAAGAATGCTCAAGCTGCTTTTTTTCCCCCTTTGCCTTTGTTTCTCTCTCTCTCCCCAAGAAACAAACAGCCTCGTTCTCAGCAACAGCAAAGTAACAAATTTTGAACAGAATAAAGTGCAGGGAGAAGTGAGAGACAGAGGAAGAGAGAGAGAAGGCATTGGTCATAGGGGCGTTCTTCGGTTCTTCATTTCTTTTTCTTTCTTCCCCCCAACATCCAAAATGCGATTTACCGATTCAGCCCCAGATGTTCCTTTTTCTAAAGAAGAGGACAATAATGGGGCAAAGACAGAGACCAACGGGCAGGTCCGGTCCTTCCTTGGAGTGCCATCGATGGCGAAACGACACCCCCTCTGCTCGAAAACGACCTGCCCATCTGGTCTTAGGGCAGCTAGCAAGATCTGGTCATTCTCTCTCTCTAGTCTCTCACTGTGATGTACCTTGTGGCTGTGACTGTCCTACACATTCATCTTCTCGGTCTTCCCTTCAAAGTGAAAAAGCAGTTATTGAGGGAGAGAAAATCACAAGAATAATAAAAAAAAGATAAAAATATAAAGGTGAGGCATGAACAGTGGATAGTTTCCACACTGTTTCTCTCTCTCTCATATAATATGGAATGAATGTCTTGTGTTTATGTGTGTAATGCATCCTATCTTGGCTTTCCTTTTTTTTCTTTCTTTCTTTCTTGGGTATCTTTAGAAACGTTACTCTACTCCATTAGAACATTCATTTTCTGCAAATTCATTTCAAAACCCATTGTGCAGGATGCATTTTGAATCTCTTGGAATCATTCTACGATTTGATGCATTCGAATTTTAAATTATCGAAACCTTCGAATCACGGTTCATAACGAAAAAAGATTTGTTCTTGATCTTTTGTGGGAAATTACCAAATATAGGAAAAATCGAAAGGATGAGCAAGCTTCTAAAATTTGTACTCGGTGACTAACATGTCTCACTCGATCATTGTTTGCATTAAAATTGATTTAAATATTTCACTAAAGTGGCAAGTTTGGTTGTTCACTTTATTTGCGCATTCTCTTGAGGTAATTCCAAGAAGCACGAACTTATATGTTTTTAATAATTAAACAATGTATGTAGTACAAGCAGCTGCCACATCCAATAGGAATTACTCGGGCACTCAAAGAGTCTTGGATAATATATGAAATATAAATCGATCAGAAGATTCAGAAATCGATCACGAAATGAAGCAGGCAATTTTTTTCGCGACTTTTGTACAACTAAAATTACGGAAATGCCCATTAGCTTAGCTACATTGCCTCGTCTAGTTTCACATGAAACATACAAAAGAATCAACTACTCTATGATAAAGTAGCAAACAAATTTTTTTTTCATATGGCATGAACCAAGCCATTTGTTTGATTCAACTTGAAATTGTGCCGTTTACTCCTTTGACAACCTTTGGATTAGATTGATTTTTTTTTCCTCAATGTGTTGAATTTGATGGAATTGCATGAATCTATATAGAGGAGGCATTCAAAGCCCCTACTCTCTTGTGTCCTTCAAAACAAGAGCACTATTCCCAATTTTAGGGGGATGGGTTCCTTCTCCCTAATTTAATTTTAATCCTCTCCTTTGTCTTACTGATTGATTGATGACCCCTAAAATTGTCCAAACTCCTAGAATTGTCCTTTTTGCCCTACCCTGTGGCACAGACACAGTGATTGCATGAATTGGTGAAAATGGAGTTTTCATGTAGCTTGACTGCCTTCCTTTGAAGGGGAAGGGTCGAAACTTGTGCACCCACGAAATGATTGACCAAGTTACCGTTTGGGGGATGCATTGGAGTTATTGCGTAGTAATTCGTTCGGTAACAGATTAAAAACACAACGTCTTGAAATTGGGTGGTAAAATAGCTATGAGATTCGGTTCCTAAATATTTGTGTAATATGAGATTGATATCGCTTATTGTTACCGTATTTAGAGTCAAATTTAGAATTTCGGTGTGTCCACATCCTAAAATTACTATTTGTATCATACTTGTTCTTTCATTTAAGGGCATTTGCTTCTATACTTCACTCAAAACTTTACCAAAACATACGGTCAATCGCACTAAATTTGAAAATGCTGCATGCGCAAAGTGCGCGTATGGAGTCTAGTTGAATCTGGATAATTTCTTTCAAAGCCTACAGCAGAAATCCGAAAGGTTACAACAAACAAGTGAGAATAATGTGAAATTTTACTTTATCTTCTCGATCTCTCTCACTCTCTTAAACGTTAAATCCTAAATTTTAATTTCTTTACTTTACTCTCCCGAACTTATACATGATTCCGATCATTAGAGCCATCAAATTTGCTCAATTGAAATGTGTCAAACATGTGATTCTTAAGCTAAAAATACCACCGCAAACATTGTGGCCCATATCCAAACCTTTGTATTTCGAAATGGAAGCAAATTGTGGGGTGATTTTTGTTAGAATATTCGAATATTATAACGCGCCGTTATCAAACAAAACAAACTTTTAGAACAGTTGACAGTGATCCAATAAAATCTCATAATTTCGTCCCTGAGATTCACGCTCTTTGCTAAATGAAGAGTGGGAGAGGGCGGACGCTTAATGCATTGCAAGTTATATTTTCAGCTTACGAATAGCAGTTTTGCGAGGGGAAGAAAAATATAGGGATAAGAACATAAATAATCATTGAACTTTGACCCAATATGTAATATAGCTCTTGAACTTTTAATTTGTTCAATGTAATCCCTGAATTTTAGCTTAATGTTCAATATGGTCCCTGAATTTTTACTTTATTTTATGTAGTCCCTGCACTATGTAGTCCTTTCATTAATTTAAGTTAAGGGACTAAATTAAACATGTACCAAAAATTCATGGACAATATTGAACAAATTTAAAAGTTCATGGACCACATTATACATTGAGTTATAGTTCAAGGGCCACACTGAACAGATTAAAAAGTTCACGAACCATATCGCACATTAGGCTAAAGTTTATGACTATTTGTGTCATTTTTCCAAAAATATATTGACGATATTAGCGGATAAAATAATTTGTAAGTCTATGTGAGCGATGTGTATAGAGTAAAAAATTAGGGTTCCAAGTGTTAGAGGCGAGGGCTTTGAGGGTAAACCGAGAGGACTTACAATTTAGATTCAACATATATAAGAACGAGAGCAATGGGGTGACTAAATGGACTCAAAATTTAGGGTTACCACTACAAAAGAGCAATAGTTCAAGGTAGGTTAAAGTGAAATATCTCCTAAAAATGATTAGGATGATTTGATGACCTCTTGGGATTAGACTGAATGGAAAAAAACTGCTCTTGAATTGATGAGTGTCTACGTAAATAACCTGCTTCTGATTCGAAAGCGACAGCATGCTCGAGAAAACTGATTATAGACACTAACCTAATATACAATGCTGGAAGATTAAAAATTAAAGAAAGAATAGCTTGTTCTTTTGTTAACCCTAAGCCTACCGTTACTTGACCATAAAGAATACCAAAGCACTACTGGTCACACTAGAATATGCCCCCTGCCGCCCACGCTGCTGCCGCCTCCTCGAGGTAGCGTCGCCACGGGCATTCGGCGACAAATGGCCTACTGACCTTCGGCCTAAAGTATATGAACACGAGAATTTCTTTTAACACACACTTTCAGTTCTCGACTCCGTAAACCACAGTGACGCATACGCTCTCCAAGCACGTCTTTTTTTTTTTTTTTATTATGGAGCATGTTGGAAACCCTCATGATTGCCTGGCCTCGGGCATTGATTAGCGACTAATAATATTTTTATGCGTTTAAGGAAGCCAATCTTTCTTTAGTTAAAAGCTGACGGCGGACCAATTCCCATATTGGGGTACCAAAACGATTATACTAATTACAATATATTGAAGTAGTCCTACAATCTTTGTTTTTCTTCCAAATGGATCTAACTTTATAACCTCACTAACACCAAGTGTAGATTGATTTTCACTGGTTTTAAGGCCGATTGGGTCCCGATCATGGGTGGATCAACAAGCTCCTCCTCTAAAGTTGTCTTATGGTGCTTCGTTATCGAGATGATGGTCCAAGTGTTTGTCCCATAATGTGGTGTTTCATTTTGTTTCTTTTTCATTTTTTTAAATTTTCATTGTCGCTTAGAGTTTGCTCGAAAAGAAAAGGAGAGCGAAAATGGTGTGGCTTTGAGGAAATTTTTGCTAACAATGGGAACCACACAAGTATTTAGTTTCACCACTAAGTAGTTGGGAAAGATGCGCATATTGCATAGTCTTTGATTTGTTGGAATGCACTGTGTGAATGAATGTGTATGTTCCATCTCCAACAGGACTAAGGATAGGAGGAACTGTGTGCCTCATGATTTTGAGGGTGAATTTGTCTAAAACAATTGGGATCATTCTCACTTTTGTTAGAAGGTAAATTTGAGAGAACGACACATCAACATCCGCTTCGAACCCTAATATGTAGAACAAGTGCCACAATGGTAGGGCAGACCCTCCACCTCCAGCCACAACTATCGCCATCGGGCCTCCCCGGTGAAGACCACAATGTTCGTCTACGATAGGCTTATTGAGCTTCGTGGGTAGTGGCATTGGCAGGCAACTGCTTAGCGTGTGTGATGGATGAGGGTAATTCGGTAATTTTTTTCAAATTTTAACATTCGATCGTACTTTTATTTACGTGACATTCTTTTAGGGGAATGAAATTTCAGTTGGCCGGCCTGCATGAACTATATGCCCATTCAATCCCTAAATTTAGAGGGTCCCAAAACCTTAATCGAAAATTGTTCAACACCCCAAAATGAGAAGATGTGATCTATTCAAGCCATGTCTATTTTCTCCGTCAAAGGATCGGTCAAACAAATCCCCTTGCATCACGACACATTATGAAACCATGTTCCAAATTTCGACATCATTCAAGTGGCGTATCCTTCTAGTTCTCGAACCTTTTCCTACTCCGGTTTAACTACTTCAAGACTTTTGAAGTAGAAAAGAGCATCGTTAGTTGAACGGCAGATGGGGCAATGGAAAATATCTCGCAAAACATCGAGTGACTGGTTTTTGACTTGATTTGCCTATCAAGTTTTTCGTGATAGGGAAATGCTTGGCTAACGGCACCGTCCCTCTTAAAAAAGGGACGGTGCCTTCCCAGCCTTTCAATTTCTCAAGGAAACCGATTAAATTGTTGAGCCGGTTTCCTTAAAAATTTTGGAAGGAAATTATCTCTCAATGGGATGACCGTGAGATTCCTTATATGATAAAAATAAAATAAAGAAAGTGATTAACATGAAGAAAATCAACAAAATACCTATGACAATACAAAAATTATGATTCGTAACTATTAGCACGATCACCAATCGAGTGAACATGATCAAGAGCTCAAATTGAGCAACCATGGTCTCGAGTTTCGTGGCTTGAAAAGATCTAGAGGACATGATCGCTGTGAACTTCACAACTTGAGTCCATGGCCATTCCAAGCTCTTACGAGTTCAAGTGGCTATGGAGTTCATAAACTTGAGCTTGAACATTTAGGGTTGACAAAGCCTGGAGCTTGAGCCCGCGCTATGGTAGTTGTGATGGAACCCCTGTCTCTATCTCTTAATTTTGTTTCATTTATGTTGTTTAATGTGGCGCGTTTATCTTAATATTACATGCCAACCATATCAAGGTAATGAAGTGGTGCCGATGGAAAATCAGGTCTATGGCTAACTGTTTGGTTAAACAAATAAACTTTAAAAAAATTGAAAGTCCAATATATCTATATTATGTGCGCATTGGGTATTTAGTATTCTTCATTTATGAATTCTTAAATATGATTGATATTATTGCGGAACAATATTCCACCATCTAAAATTTGTAGTCAATTACCTCTTGGATTTCCTTTTCTTGAATAATGTCATCAGATTTGTTTCTTTAAATATTGGGAAAAAGCCACCAAAAACCCCAAACTTTACCCATTGTGACACATTTACCCCGAACTTTTTTTTTGTGACGCCCAAAACTCCAAACTTTCTTATTTGTGACACATTTACCCCAATGTACATTATCTATGGGCATTTTCGTCTTTTCCTCTTTTTCTTTTTTTTTTACTTTTTTTTTCAGATCCGGCGAGGGGGGCATTGCCGGCGTCCGACGGCCCTCGCCGGCGGCCTCCCGACGCCAGCGAGGCTCGCCCTCGCCGGCGTCGGGCGAGGCTCGCCCAGGCGAGGGCGAGCTCGCCCGACCAGGCGAGGGCGAGCCTCGCCGGCGTCGGGCGAGGCTCGCCCAGGCGAGGGCGAGCTCGCCCGACCAGGCGAGGGCGAGCCTCGCCGGCGTCGGGCGAGGCTCGCCCAGGCGAGGGCGAGCTCGCCCGACGCCGGCGAGGCACGCCCTCGCCAGATCCAGGCGAGGGCGAGGGCGAGGCTCGCCCAGGCGAGGGCGAGCTCGCCCGACGCCGGCGAGGCTCGCCCGAGCCAGATCCAGGCGAGGGCGAACGAGTGCGAGCCTCGCCGGCGAGGGCCGCCGGACGCCGGCAAGGCCCCCCTCGCCGGATCTGAAAAAAAAAGTAAAAAAAAAAAGAAAAAGCGGAAAAGACGAAAATGTCCATAGATAATGTACATTGGGGTAAATGTGTCACAAATAAAAAAGTTTGGGGTTTTTGGGGTCACAAAAAAAAGTCGAGGTAAATGTGTCACAATGGGTAAAATTTGGGGTTTTTGGTGGTTTTTTCCCTTAAATATTTACACAAATGCAAGACCATGATTTTCCACTCCGATTGCCCATAGTAGACAAGGTAAAATGAATGGCTCAAGTTGCACCATTACTTATCAAATGTAACAGTGCCGTCATGCAAGCACGATCCTTCATGATAATGATCCCCAGTCGACGTACATCAGGATAAAAACAATAGGAGTTCTTTAACTTTTATACAGCTCACACTTAAATATCATAACTTTTTTTTTCGCTCACTTAAGTGCCACAAATTAGAAAAACCAATCACTTAAATACCACAATTTTAAAAAATCAATCACTTAAGTGTCATCGACAATTTACCTAGCTGGAAAATCCCTTGACAGCCTTGCCCAGATCTGGCGAGGGCCTTCGCGTCGGCGAGGGTGAGAAGGCCCTGGGCAAGGCCATTGAGGCCTTGCCACCACAGGTGAGGACCTTCGCGGCCCTACTAGCCACAACCAAGGTGGCTTCGCCCAGATCTGGCAATGGCCTTGCCACAAAGGCCCTCACCTGCACCAGGTGACTTAGCCCGGATCTGGTGAGGGTTTTCGCGCCCTCGCCTGCGGCCGGCAAGGGCCTTCGCGGTCCCGCTGGCCGCAGTCGAGACGGCCTCGCCTAGATCTGGCAATGGCCTCACGCATGGCATTAGGCTAGGCCAATGCAGCCTCGCTGCAAAGGCCCTCGCCCATGGTCACAATGGCCTCACCCAGGGTGTTCGCGGCCCCACCGGCAGAGGGCGAGGCCTTTTCGGCCGGCACATAGAAAAAAAAATAATGAAAAATAATGAAAAAAATAATAAATAATTCAAAAAATCAATTTAAAAATCAATTTAAAGAAAATCAAAAATATATTAAATGATCGATTTTACTCCGATGTGGTACTTAAGTGAGCAAAAAAAAAAGTTATAGTATTCAAGTAAGTGTCATACTAAATTTATGGTACTCCAATTATTCTTATCCCGACGTACACCAATTAAGTTTGTACCAATAATTAGCAAAGAATGATGCCCGCTTGACTGCTCTACGTATGCCGATCACATACACTGTATAGCACATCCATCTAGGGACCTCACGGGCAATGAATGCGGCAGCATCATTCGCACATTACAATGATTATCATTGCCCAATGCAATGTCCCAGTACATACGGAATTTATGGCTTATGATTCTACTCTTTTCTAATCATGTCTCATGAGTGGACTTCCATTTGGCTCGATCAAGGTTATCTAATCAGAAAGAAAAAAACAAGAGTGTGTACCCCATTGAGCTTCACTAAGGCAGTAGGTGATGTGCCTTTCCCTCCTTATTAATCTCAAAACAAAATTCCCTTTTTTTCCCTCTCTTCCTTCGCGTTTCCCTCACTTTAATGCTTGATTTTCCTCAAGTGGGTCACGGGATGTTATCTCGAGGAATATGAGAGAAGGAGAGAGAGAGAGAGAGAGAAAAAGCGAACACTTAGTCATGATAATCCGAGAGGGAGCTTTAAAGTGAACCATTTTTTGTGTCAAAGGGTAAACCCTAATGGGCCACATTAGGCAAAGAATATTAGAGAGAGAGGGGTCGTGGCCCGACAATGCGTCACATATTCCGTTTGAAAAGCTTGAGACTGTTTTTTCACGAAATTGTATGGTCCATTATCGACAATCGAAGTGAGATTAATGTTTACGAGTCAAAGGGAACATGATGGAGGAGGAGTATATTTGGGTGCGCATTTCCTCGGTATGTCATCTCAAGGACCATAATAGAGAAGAAGAGCAGCACACAATCGTCGCGTGCACGAGTAGCTCTCTCTTGATTAATTCCTTTTGGTGCATGTCCATAAATAGCCGGAGGAGGGTTTTTTTTGGAACTTCGAAATGTCGGTACGCTCATATGATTGACTCGATGTACTAAATCAAAGGTATTGTACATTCGAAGTAGGGTTTGCATTTTCATAGGATTGACTTGAAGTTTATGTTGCGCGTAATCCTGTGAGTTACATTTCTCTATGTCTGTTCGTCAAATGAGAAGATTGACTTGAATGAAAATGTAATTAAAAGGAGGAGAAAAAATAACGATGCCATCAACTTAACTATAAGAAAAGCAACTTTCATCAACCAAGTATTCTCTATATGACCTTATTTTGGCATTTTATGTGGAAATTTCTTTGATTTGAGATGGTAGAATTTTTTATGATTCACTTGCTAACAAACACCGACATTGAATCTACGTACAAATCTAGACACCCATCTCTATTGGATGGTGGTTCGATTTGTCACTTCATCTTTAAAGTGAAGAGTACGAATCTCGCACCCTCTATCATTTTTCCTAAATATTTGCTTTCACGCGGCCATCGGCCCCTCTAAACCATTTTGTTCGACCCATGGACCCATACGAATTATGGGTTTTTCCATATGTCTAAAGAAAAAGCAAATAAATGAATAGTAATATTCTTTTGTGTCTATTTTTAATCTAATAGAATCTATTGATTGAGATTGTCACTTCCCAAAGAAAATAAGCTGAGACTCCTAATTTGCTAGATTGTGGGGGATTTGGGCATGAGTAGGCGATGACAAAACACATATTTTGTTCCCCTCGAAAAGGCAAAGAATATTACTTGCTTTCCTTATCGTAACTCTCGATCCTTTAATTCGTTCAAACGTAATATGCATCTTTTAATTATTATACCGCACTTTGACGGTGGATTCTTGGCTCCTGAGTCCGATCAGCTTTAGATTCCTGCCACACAAGACGCAATGCCAAGAATAGAAAGCGATGCAAATCCAAGAATCTTTCCCTTATATTTCAATTTCTCATATGCAATAGAGGAGAGACATGTGATCTTCGAACGTTTTAGCAAATTGCATCGTGCGTGCTTGGATTCAACGAAGACATGATGAGCTTGTGTGATTCTTTTTTGGCGTCGCTCGCGCACATAGGTCGGGCTGCGATACTTGACACTGGTATCTCGAAGTCAAGAATGGGGTCAAATATTGAAATCAAATGGGCCATCCCAAGCCGTCCTTCCACAGATGATTCTCCAATTAAAGGTCTCCACGTGTTGCGTGCGGAAAATCTAGCTTTCATTCTTTTCTTTTGGGAGTTGAAGTAATGTATCTTTTTCCTCTTAGAAAATATATTACACGAAGCGAGATTCTCTATAATTAGATTGCGTCGTATATAGTTAACCTCTTGAGATGCACATCATCCACTAGGTATATTGAACGACACTATCCTCAGTGACGTAGCCTTGATCTAATGCCGTTGGCCCGATCTGACCCCCAAATGTAGGATTGGGTAGGCAGGGCCACACTTTTATTCGCAATGGTCACAACCTTGTAGCCTCCTCTGTATTTGCTGATGGAGGAAGAGAGAGAGACAAACAGTGAGAGTGGCATCACGACGATGTGACCATATGCCTACAATTGATTGTGATCATGGGGATGCATTAACAATGGGGACATCACGTCGATGAAGGCACGACGTTAGGTGCTTGCAAATGACAAAGGCGAGAGAGAGAGAGAGAGAGAGAGAGAGAGAGAGAGAGAGAGAGAGAGAGAGAGAGAGAGAGAGAGAGAGAGAGAGAGAGAGAGAGAGAGAGAGAGAGAGAGAGAGAGAGAGAGAGAGAGAGAGAGATGTGACCATATCGTGATGACTGATGGTGATCATGGGGATGCATTGGCTTATGGAGATACACGTGTCAGTTATATTAGAAAAGTCCCACATTAGAGAATTAACGTTGTATAGAACAGTTAATATATCTTAGTTGGCATGTAACTCATTGACTTAAAACTTTTGAGTGAATGTAAGTCCAACTTGACATATTGACGAGCTCGAACTTGGGTTTCCTCTTAGCAATTTCTTGAGATGAAGGTATTGGGTTTCTGCTACGCATTTTCACAACAAATGATATCAGAGCCAATGGTTGATTAGTGCCCCATCCCAATTTGTTCTGATATTTGGTGAATATCTCAAGAAAGAATCTCATGATCAACGTTTATTTTAGGTGGAAATTGATATCAAGATTGATCTTTTGGTTAATATCTCAAGAAAGAATCTCATGATCAACGCTTATTTCGGGTAGAAATTGACATCAAAGTTGATCTGGCAAGAAAAGACCATGAACAGTTATTTGAGAGAGAGAGATTCTTGTTGATATATACATGTGAGAGTTGTATTAGGAAAGTCTCACATCAACGAATTGATGTGATAAGAAGCAATTCATATTGTCCTAGTTGACCCATAACTTATTGACTTAAGTTTTTGAATAAATATGAGTCCAACTTAATATATTGATGGGCTCGGACTTAAGCTCTCTCTTGGCGATCTCCCAAGTGAAGGTATTGGGCTTTCACTGTACGTCATGTCAATGAAGGCACAAAGCAAGCTGCTTGCAATGATGGCAAAGGCGGACGGAAGCGAGGGAAAGAGAGAGCATGACATGGCAGACACATCATTCACCCTTAGCAACTGGCATCCTAACTTAGTCGGGGGGAGGTATCCTAGAGCTTTTTTGGGGCTAACTTTTTCCAAGATGAGGATAACTACATATGGTGCAATAAACCTTTAACTTTCGTGAATTCTAAAAGTTTGCTCAAATGATAAGCATGTTCGTCCTCCTTATTCAAGGTCAGGGTTCAAATCACTACACTTACGTATCCTTTTGGGAACACACATAGGTGCACTGACCTATGTATCTCCAGTAATTAATTTTGTTTGTGTGGGCGAAGCACTACCACATTTAAAGAAGATTAGTAAAGTTTTCCAAAGAGCACAGACTAATCCTCATTGGATGTTGGTGCACGTGTATACACCCTTAACTTTAGAGGATCTACATCCCATATTACGCCACACTTAAGGCATTATCAAGTAACTAAAACTCTTGTTTACACTGTTGATAATAAGGTGAGAATCTTTTCTAATAATCAGGGTACGAGAGCAGAGGACCGGCCACCTAATGATTAGTGGAACACCAAGTACATACATTTTGCTTATGCATGTGATCATGATTTAGAGCAGTTAATGAAATTTGAGCAAGTGATTTTAATTTTTGAGCTGGAAATCCCCGATACCTCAATCAATTACACCAATTATAGAGATTAAGAGATGAGCAGTATGCTGTGTACTTTCTTTTTCCTTTCAATCCTCTCTCTCTCTCTCTCTCTCTCTCTCTCTCTCTCTCTCTCTCTCTCTCTCTCTCTCTCTCTCTAACAGTAAGGCAAGAAGCCAATTTTTTAGTAAATATCCAACATGGATGCAAAAATCGCAAAGCTCGCATAGCCTTTCTCACAGTTTAAAAAGGCTGGTATCTTCAGTCGTATCACTTAACTAGAGCAGAACCATGCAAAAACAGAAAGATTAATCCTATTTTAAGCCGAAAAGGAAAATAGAAAGAGGAAGAAAGCACAACAAGAACGTTCCAAAATTAACCCTCTAGCTCTGATTTCTTTGGGTAGACTTGCCCAAAACAAATAAATCCAGCATAACACTAGTATCTTTAGGAGATGTGACATGGGACTAATGCGTTCCTCGTTTTTCCAGCGATAAAGACGAGGATAATCATTGCATCATTGAACCATCATGGTTCATGCTAGAGCAGCCGTTGGAAAAAGCCAAGTTCACAAGTGGCTGACCTAAAAGGATTACACACAGCCTCGGACCCATCTGGGTCGTCACTCACACAGAGAGATGCATAAGATATCGTGAAAAACTAGGTCAAAAAAACACGAACACATGGAATTCTAAGAAGATTTGGATGGCTTATCGTGCCGCTTTTGCTTTTTCTCTTTCTCTTTTTGCCTTCCTAAACTGCCCTCTGCACAGTTCCTGCTCCTGTCGAATTTGATCTAAAGGACAAAATCTTGATTTACGAGGCGGTCAAAGGAGGAGGAGTCCCACATTTTGGTTCTTGATTTCCACTCAGATTCTCCATCGCTTTGCCTTTTGCGGCTTTTGATTACTACTCACCCCATAATTCTTCTTCTCCTTGCTTTTTCTTTTGTCTTGCCAGGGTTTCACTTTTTTCTCGGATTTGAGCAATGTTTTGGCGGTCTCCTTTTGCTCTTGTTGTTTATTTTTCTAGGGTTTTGGCTCATGACCTGCCAAAACTTCCATTCACATGTCATTATCTTGAGCATCTAGTGTTTGGTGGAATCAAGCTATCTTTATTCCGCAGTTTCATTCTTTTGATGAGGACACACATCTCTCTTTTCTGCGGATTGTTCATTTGCATACTTGTGAGTGGCTAGGGATAATTCTGTTTTTGGTTCCTGAAAACGGAACTGCGATTGATGAAAAATTTATGGCGTAACACATGAACAAAGAAAGAAATTACGGCTCGTAAATTTTAAGAATTTTCAATTTTATCTCATGTAAAGGATGTCCTAAGAGCACAATTTTTTGGGCTAATAAGTGATATACATACAAAAGAGAATGACAAGAAGTATGCATCGTGAGGAAGAAGGGCAAAGCAATTCCAAAGATAATAATTACCAAAAAAATATTAAATTTATTATAATTATATCAATTCGGTTTTAAACCATTTTTTTACCAATTGAGTTATAAATTTTTTGTATTTGTGCCAATTCAGTCCATCCGGCCAATTTTGAACAAAAATCGTTGACATTGACGTCAATCGTCTTACGTGGTGTGGCCAACACTAACGTTGATATTTTTTAAAATATTTTAATAATTTTCGAATTTTCCATTTTATTTTTTCCCTTTTTTTCTTTTCTTTCTCTTTCTTTTATTTCTTCTCTTTCTTCCTCTAGCTAGTCGTTGGACTTGGTCAACTAGCTAGAGGTGAGGGCCGGCAAGGAGCTCAACCTCACTAGCCACTAGAGAGGCTCGACCTTGCAAGCATGGCTATAGCAAGCCTCACCCAGCCACTAACAATGCTCACCTTCACTAACTCTCGCCTTTGGCCGGTTGCCTAGATCCGGCAACCTGCTAGAAGAAGGAGGGACGAAATAAAAAGGAAAGAGAAAGAAAAGGAAAAAGAAAAAGAAAAAAAGGAAAAAATATGAAAATTATAAAAATATTATATAAAAATGCCAATGTCAGCGCCACCCGTGTCACATAGAACAACTGGCATCAATATCAGCGATTTTTAGTCAAAATTAGTCGGATTGACTAGATTAGCATAGATGCAAAAGATTTAGGACTCAACTAGCAAAAAAAAATTTAGGATTGAATTAACATAATTGTTGTAGTTTTATGACTTTTTTAGTAATATTCCCAATCCCCAAAAGGACTTCTTAGATATAAAAATAAAATTCTTTTTTTTCTCAAAACATATATAAGTATGTACATTATTTTAAGTACCATTAAGAACATCCGTTTCACACAAAAATGAACATGTGACATAAGGTTCGAAAGATCCATCAATCACCAAATATTATGATCTTCCATAGTCCTAAGCAATTTCTGCGGACACCATGACGCAAAGAACAGCACACATTTTTGCATAACCTCCTCATCAAATATTACTCATTTGCAAAAGTTACTTATAAAGTACATTGATTAGAATCATGCCCTGGGCACCAATATAGATGCAATGTGTTTTCATGCTAAAATAATTGCAAAACCAAAAACGTCGCGAGAAATAAGGCGACATGATGGACCGGTCAGGTGAGGTGAAAAAGTTGGCAATAATGAGTAAAACGCATGATTTTCCGGGTTTGAAAGTTGTAGACTGCTACCAAACCTTTGCTTTATATGGGGAAAAGAAGACCAAATCTTACTTGAGTTCCAAATAATTTGTGTTGCTAGATTAATATAGTTATTGGTCGGTCAACAGAGATTATGTTCCTAGGTTGCTTACCTTAATTATCTATTCGGACATTTTTTTTTGTGTCTCTAATAGTTGGTTCCATTCTTTTCTCTAAAATGGAGCCAAAATTCCATGAATGGCCAAAAGAGAGTGTTGGGTTCGTTGGTCGTTGGAGTTTGGACCGCTCTTCTAAATTTGACAAGAGAATTGGCAACCTTTGAAGGGGAGATGGTAATGTGAAAAATGAAAGCTTAGATACGAGAGAGATACTATACAAGTTATGGAAAATAAATTTTGTGAGGTAATATGCTAAAACTTTCATTCACGATACGTTTTGACACCCCAAGTGTAAAAGCATATGGAAATTTGCTTGTGATGTTGTTTATAAGTAAAGACCACCTTCAAGTGGTCCACGTGGATCCAGTCGGGATGATTACACATTAATCCAATGAAGGTGGGAAGTGATCGCCTAAGCCAGACTGAGGCTAAATAAGGGTCTGGCTTTGAGCACCCTTTTAGGATTATAGAGGGGCGAGGATGGACCGAATGACACGTGGAATAGAGCAAGTATCGGCTAGGTGAAATGACCGATGCTAACAAAGACACCAATCTTAAGTAAGGAGTTTGCAACACCCCAAATCTCACATCAATTCTTTTGAAGTGTTTGGCCCACGTGGATAAATGATCTAACTTTTACTTCTCACAATATTAAATTTTTTTCTTTTTGCACTCTGATATCAGAGCATTTCACTTAACTATTTGATAATCAAAAGAAATCACTTTTGAATTCACATTGGAATTTACAATCAAGATAAAGCTATTCTTACAAAGAGCGAATAATTTGCACATCTAGAATCTCGTCATATCAAATATAATCCGAAATAAGCTCGATCAATGTACCTATGCACCCCATTTGATCAACTCAATTAGGTGACTCTCTTGTTGCGCATGTGTACAAATACATATCTTTCGGCCGAGGAGGCTTAAAGTGAAGGTCACTTGTTCAATTTGATGGACCAAACTTTAGGGCATGAAGGGATAGACCAATGGAGAGAATGTTTGTCCATCTACCTTAGCCGGTGCCCCCACATTGACAGTTGATGAAATTTAAGACATGGATGTGGACATGAAAGGCTAGTTGAGGGCATGTCAACACAAGAAGAAAGAAGAAGATGGTCAAGAGGAGCCACTCACTCACGCTCTCTCCAATCCCCTCTCTTGACAATCTTGTGGTGGCCATTCAATCTTTTCCCATGTGCGTATCTCGAGCATTATACTACGCTCACCTTCCAATTTGGCCACCAAGATCATCATGAGGTGGTCGTTCATTTCTCTGTCTCGTCTTCCCCTGTGAAGAGTCCCACACTTCGCATTTAATTTCTTATGGGGACATGGTGCCATGAAAGATATGCCCTCATTTGGATTGGCTGCATGCATTTAATATGATGTAAAGATGTGGAGAAGTTGATGGCCTAATGTTTAGACGTGTGGGCTTTAGGAGTGAGGGCTTAATAATTTGATCAGAGGTCGTTTTCCATGTCTAGAGCTCCTTCTCTAAAGTTAATTGAGTCATGACTTCTCACAATACCACTAACCGAGCCACATGATTCACAACACCCTTTTTGGATGTTGCAGTTAGGGAATGTGCACAGAAATTGTAGTTTGATTCATGCATCTCGCTAGCACAAGTTATCAAATATACAGAACTTTTGGAAAGTAGACGACAATCTCGTGACAAAAGTCAAGTGGTCTGACGATCACGCATCATTAAATGTATCCACCACTCAAAGTTTGTCACGTAACAAATTACATGATTAAGACATATTGTTAATTGCGTCTAAATATCTTATGTGGCAATTCATGAAGGGTCAGCGTACTTAACATGGATGGTCAAGATAGACCATCTTTTGGCCCAACGCTTCAAAACACATGTATCGCATTGTCCGAGTGACAATATCGGAGTACACCCAGCTTAGGACTCCCAAATATTTCTTGAGATCTGGACCAAACAATGTTTGGAAAAAAGGAGAATATTTCCATTCGCCCAACACTTCACCTCATAATTATCCAAAGATTGTTTTATATAGAGAGAATATGAATTAGAAGAGGATATTTGCTATGACAATGTGCTGACCAAGTCCTTTGCCTGTCTATGAAAACGATACTCCTCCCTCAGTGGCACCATCCGAATAGTTAACTAGGCCCGGCCCATCAATGCCTTCCGAGCCCCTATCTTGTGTACAATGTTTAGTGTTTGGGCCTGTGGCAATGGGCCAGAAGATTTTCTAGGCCTTTTTAAAGGAAAAATAATTATTTAAGTATTTTTGCTATCATTCTCATTTTTGCTTTTGGCAATCAGATAGAGATATAACTAAGATACATGTTATGCAATTTTGCAAGTGTATAGATTCTAATGAAGTTTATAATATAATTCGAGTTAACATTTTTTTTTTCAATCATGCAGCTGGATTTTATTTTGTAGCTTTTGTTAATCTTTGTTTTTACGTCAAAAAAAAATAGCACAAATTCATGTATGTGCAAAGATCCACAGCCATAAAGCCAAATTGTTGCTTAAATTATTTGGAAAAAAACAAGATTTAAGTCTATTGGGAATTTACAAAAGATTCATGCGATTATATAATTGTCACTGATGCGTTGTAAGATCATCATTTTATTTAGTACGTTGCGATTCTCTTCTCCTATATGACTAAATCCATCCTATTTATAATTTAAAAAAAAATTTCCCTCAATTATTCAATTGCAATTTAAAGTTGCCCCATTTCTTCTTCTTTTTCTATTTTTTATAATTCTGTTTAGGATCTATTTGTCATAATTAAGCATTTTACATGTTCCTTTTTATGAATTAAAGAATTTCTTTAGTGTATTCTTAGATATTCTTGTAATGCTTTATATGCTCCATATAAAAGTATCTTACCTATCGTAAAGAAAAAAAGACAAATTCTTTGATATAGTAAAAACTCAAAAGTCTCTTCTTTATCATTGCTCTTATAAGAGCTTATCTATTTTTTGTCCCTCTTATCTAAAAAATGTCACTTTCTTGGTGAATTTTTTGTGTTATAAATTCATTAGTCTACAGTATATATCTAGTCTCTTTTTTTTGTATAAAAATATCTAAGAATACACTAAAAACATATGCACAATGAGGAATCTTAATTCTTTTTTGTGAACACTCCATGGATGATATCATTTTCCTTTTGTCAATCAATGTGATTTCACTGGCGTTTTAAAGAAAATTGTATTTTATGTGAATTTTTTGTTTAATTTAAGTTTTAAATCGAAGAATGTAACTGTGATTTTATTTTAGAAAATCATCAAAGAAGGTTTTTTTGGTTTTTGGTTTTGCTTTTTGCTTCATCTGATCATCCTATTATATAAAAAACAGAAAACTAATAAGAAGAGATTTGATGGTAATGTGCATAGCAAAAGTGAAAATTTTGTAAACAAGCAATTGTGTTAAAATTTTGTCTATGTTAATTTTTTTCCTAAATTCTATTTGAAAATGTATCCATAAATTTGCTCGGCAACGTAATAATGAACTAGATTTATTGGAAATTTCTCTATCCATCAAAACCAAATCTGATGGAAGTAAAATCTAACAATAAATAGTGCCTTCAATACACATGAGTTTCCTGTAATAAATAATTTTTTTTAATTATGGTAAGTAAATCCTACATAGAAATACAAAACTAAATAAAGAGGAAAGTAATTAACTATGGGGCCACCACTTCAAATTTGGGAAATTAAGCAGTTGAATGACTGATTGCAAATTTGTCTTTTCGATGAAAATTGGGTGAATTTAGGCCCCGTTTGGTTCAATATTTGGAATGCTCATTTGGGCTTTAAAGTTCCTTAGCAAAATGTAAATGGTGTTTGACAACTTTTTTACCAACTTTGGGAGGGATGCAATTGCATTTGGAATTTTCTCCAAAGGACTTTTGGCCAATGCAAAGGTGGAGGTGTATTGAGAAGTTGCATTTTCGAAATACAACTTACACTGTCCATCGCGACCGTTCATCTTCCCCAAAGACAGGTCTGGCAACCGGCGACTGCCGCTTGAGTGCTAGCCCGACCTCGGCGACCACTGTCTAGGGATCGTATGACCCCGTTGACTGTCGCCTGGGATCACCGGACCTCGGGCGTCGCCTGGGTCGGGCGACCCAGGCGACGCTCGAGGTCCGACAACCACCATGACCCAAGCGACGCTTGAGGTTGTGTGACCTTAGGCCGCCTTGCCTAAGGTCAGGTGGTGGTGGCCGGCAACTAGATCTGGCCGTCGGTGGTTGGCCGGCGACTAGATCTAGCTAACAGCAATGGTCGGTGGTTAAGCTCCACTGGAACCTTTTTTTTAAAAAAATATTAGTAAAAGTCCTTTTAGTCCAAATTGATTTTAAAAAACACTTACCAAACACTACTTTTATTTCGGAAAACCCTTTTAGCCCAAAAGTATTTGTATTCTCTTAAAGGCATTCCCCCAAAGTCGAATCAAACGGGCCCTTAGTCATGTCAAGCCAAAAACAACGTCACCCTTTATATTTTTAGAAAATTATTTTAGCTATTATCAATATGTTGATGTATTATCATTAAAAGGAAAATTGGCTCAAAGTTGAGTTTGAGTTTTCACTGGCATTAAAAAAAATGTCTTATATATGGTAACTAAAATAAACAAAAATGTCTTATATATGGTAACTAAATCCTAGAAAAACTAAATAAAGAGGAAAGTAAAAAACTGTGGGATTTATTTAGGAAATTATTTTGGCAAAGAGAAATTGATTTATTGGAATTTTCCCCTTTCCACAAAACCAAATTTTAAGGAAGTAAAAATCTATCAAAAAATAGTGCCTCTAACATACATGAGATACCTAAAATGAACAAATGTTTTTTATTTATGGTAACTAAATCCTAGAAAAAACTAAATAAAGAGGAAGGCAAATAACCATGGGGGTTTATTTAGGAAATTATTTTGGCCATTTTCAGTATGTTGATGTAATTATTATTAAAAGGAAAGTTGGCCCAAAGCTGGGGTTGAGTTTCACCGCCCCTGTTTTCACCCGTTTAACTCCCCCGCCCACAGTTCACAGAGCCGCCCCATCTCCGCCCGCCGCTCGCCACCGCCCTCCGCCTCCTCGAGTGGCCCGCCGACGTCGCTCGCCGCCGGGGGCTCGAAGTCGGGTCGCCTTCAGCTGTCCTTCCTTCGCTTCCCTTGCTGCTCTGGTACTCTCTCTCTCTCTGTCTCTCTGTCTTGCTCTCTGTGTCTCTGCGTGTGGGTAGATTGCTCTTCTCGGACAGGTTACCAGGTGCTCGGAGCAGGTTCTTTTCTGGGTCGTACTTCGATCTTTTCATTGTTCCTTCACCGGTTTGTGGGCAGCTGTAATTGCTGGAAAAGAACACGCTTCGAGTTGTGAAAATGATTCTTGCTTGGTTACCCGCGCTGTCTAAGATTCAAATTGTGTTTATTATGTTCGTTTTCGGGGTGGTCGTTTCTCAAACGGAAAAGAAATGGTGAAATTTTGATGTACGGCGGGGTGACGGGGCGAAGCGGGGCAACCTGTTCGCCTTGCGGCGATTGGGGATGCGAATCTTCGCCTGCATGGGCGAGAATGTGGGCATCCGTGTTTGCTGATAGCTAATTGTATTGTTCGCATTTTTTTGTATTGTGCGGCCTCAGAACACTCCCAAATTGCCTTTATAAAAGCAGAGCATGCCGAGGTTTTAGCCTGAAGAGGATTGTCGTGGACGAAGCAGTGCTTGCATAGCTCCGATGCTTATAATTCCATCAGTTTTAGCTGAAAAAATTGGAGTTGATTTCGGTGGGGCTTGTATGTTGTCTAGAACAAATGGTTACTCTGAATGGTTTCGTTAGTCAAGGGGGGAAAGACCTTTTGTTTGCATGAGCAAGCGGCAATTTTTGTAGTTTCTGAGCAATCTCTGTCTTATCCAGGTCTGGCCATCTAAAATGCTTTCAAAGTCCCAAATTGCAAAGCTTTTATCCTGTTCGGTTTCTCAAAGAAAGACTGAATTGTATGTTGCTTCAAGTTGCTACTTGTGCAACTCCTTTTGTTCTGTCACTAAGCCGCCTGAGAGAAATGAGTCACCGGAGATCCCAAGTTGGGTGAAGTCCCTTGATGACAAGAGCCATGGAAGTCCTGATGCAGAGGATAATTTTGTGATCCCTTCCCTCTCTTCTTGGGTTAAGAGTTATGGGCCATATGGCCGTACTGAAGTTGCCAAGGTTACATCAAGTGACATAGGAGAAATTAATGTTGAGAAAGTCTGCAAACTTTTGAGGAATCGTTATTCATCACCAGATTGTGTTGTTGCAGCTTTGAATGCTAGTGGTGTTGGTTCTTCAAGCAGTATGATTGAGCGAATTTTGAAGAAGTTTAGCAATGATTGGATCCCAGCTTTTGGTGTTTTCACTTGGGCAAAACTACAAATGGGTCACCATCATCCATCTGTGTTATGTGATCTAATGGTTGACATATTAGGGAAATCAAGTAAGTTCCATTTGATGTGGAAATTGGTGGAGGAAATGAAGACATTAGAAGGATATGTTACACTGGTAACTATGAGTAAGGTGATGAGACGGCTTGCTAGAGCAGGTAAGTATCAAGATGCGACAGAGGTCTTTAGAGAAATTGAGCAATTTGGTGTTAAGAGGGATATTACTGCAATGAATGTGCTAATGGATGCATTGGCTAAGGAAAATAGCGTTGAGCATGCCCATGAAGTGTTTTTGCAGTTTAAGGCAAGTATCCCATGTGATATCAATAGTTACAATATTTTGATACATGGATACTGTAAATGTAAACAATTCGATAATGCAAGAAAAATTTTGGAAGAGATGGAGCAACAAGGGTTTGAACCTAATGTAATTTCTTATACTTGTTTTGTCGAATGGTATTGTCGTGAACAGGATTTTCATAATGTAAATGCCATTCTGGATGAAATGAAGAAAAAGGGTTGTTCGCCGAATACGGTGACTTATACTATTTTAATGCAAGGTTTGGGGAAAGCAAAACAAATAAATGATGCACTGGAGGTCTATGAAAATATGAAGAGCATTGGTTGTGCTCCGGATCCCTCCTTCTATAGCTCATTGATTTATATCTTGAATAAAGCTGGTAGATCTCAGGATGCATGGGATGTATATGAAGACATGGGAAAACAAGGAGTTAAACCAGACTTGTTGACATATAACACAGTAATTGCTGCTGCTTGTGTACGTTCACGAGAAGAGACTGCTTTGAAGATTCTTAAGAAAATGGAAGAAGATTCTTGTAAGCCAGATCTCAAGACATATGCATCTCTAATAAAGATGTGTTGCAGAAAGAAGAGAATGAAGGTTCTTCAATTTTTGTTGAACCACATGTTTAAAAACGATGTCAGTATCGAAGTCTCAACTTACTCTCTCTTGGTACGTGGTCTTTGCAAATCTGGGAAACTTGAGGAGGCTTGTTTGTTCTTTGAAGAAATGGTGTTGAGAGGAATAGTCCCATGGGAAACCACATACAAATTGCTGGTACAGAAGCTTGATGGAATGAGCATGGTAAAACAAAAGGAGCACATTGAGAAGATAATGTCAGAGGCAAAAGAGTGGGGGAAGATTTGATTGTGTTTGAGAGGAAAAAAGCTATTCAGATTTGTACTATTTGTTATCTAAAGGATTTTGCAGTTTCAATGTCTCTTAAATGGTTCCTCTATTCTATTATTGGCTACAGAAGTTGACCTGTGCTGTGAATAGAGTGTGGCATTAGTATGACTATACTAGGTGTTAAAGGTATAGGAAGGTAGTCCATTTCAGATCTAGGCTCCTCTTTGTTTGGAATTTAATTAAATGGCTGCATGTTTTTTGGCATGTGATGCTTGCAACTGTCATGTTAGAGAATGAGTAGCCTCTGGCATTATTCCTTCTGCCATTTCTTCCTTTGAATGCTTTATGATTTCGGCGGGGAATTATATTTTGGCTACTCTTCTAATGTAATAGGTGTTAAAGCTAAAAAAAAGAAACTCCTTTTTTATCCAATTATATTTTGGCTACTCTTCTAATGTAATAGGTGTTAAAGCTAAAAAAAGACGCTCCTTTTTTATCCAATTATATTTTGGCTACTCTTCTAATGTAATGTAATTCCAAGGCTGCATATGTTGTATTGCATGTGAGGATTTCTTTGTAGTGTGCTTGAAGAATAAATGGCCACTTGCATCACTGTTTCGTCGTTTCACTGTTTCTACTACTCATGTAGATCTTATTGTTTTTCTGCATTCATTTAGTTTTCATCATAAGTAAAGCTTTTTGTACAGGGTAGATGATCTTTTTATTCGCTAATAAAGGCAATGCTTTTGTTTTCACGTCACCTCATAGTCAGTATTGTCAAAAGCGCTAGCCAAAGCAAGGTCTCCTTGCCTGCTCTAAGGTGAATCACCTTCACGTAGGCGCCGCTTAGTCGAGTGCCTGTACCAAGGCAACACTTTGCTCAAGTAGTTTGCAGCTAAGACCGAGGCTTGTGGTGGCAGCTGATAGCTAATTAACTCTCGTGGCTTTTTCTGTGCAGATAAAATGAAAAGGGCTTTGCCATGGAGTGACCAGGTTGATGTGATATCATCTGACGGATCTTCTTCCTCAGATGCTGAGAGGGAGACTACTGATGCATCTTGTGGCAAGTTCCCTGCAATTGCCATTCCAATAGGACGTAATTTCCAAGACTCGACATCTGAAGGTACTTATATACAGAATAGAGTTTATTTACAACGATAATCATTGTAGCCTTGCAATCTAAGGCACGGGCGCCTGATGATAAATGTTCTTATGTAGGGGATTCATGAAGTTTAACTGAACCACTAGGTCAAAACTTTCTAATGCAGGTGACTTGCTCAAAAGGGCAAAAATGTACCAGCAGTACATGAACCAGATCACAGTACCCACTTGCCGTGGCTCCGTGATTCCATTTACTTCCTGGATGGGATTAGGCAAATCGATCAAGCAATTGTACGGACAACCATTGCATTACCTGACAAATGTCCAACTTAAGCAGTGGGACCAAGAGAGAATTGGCTCGCAGGCTGAAGATGAGCCACTTGACACAATCATCCATCCCTCTAAAGCCGAAGTCATGATTTGGCTTGTTGAAGAAGTCCACCGGCGCACATCATCTCACTATTACATTGCTAAGCTCTGGAAGTCAGATCCACTGTACCACACCTGTGTTGATTCTGTCTTCCCAGAACTATGAATCTCATTCTCAGAGACCCATTGTCCTGCCCTTTTGCCTACCCAATAGTCCTAGACTGTTGCATTCCTTTCCTTTCTCTATAGCTTTATCGCTGAACTGCACCCGTCTTTAGGCTTTAAAAAGTCTGGTGTACCGATATTTTTGGCGGATGCTCCTTTTCGGTATAAGATGGATGTAAACAAATAAGTCCTCGTCTTTTCTGTTCATCTCTATCCTCTTTTTGAGGGGGTTTTGGTTGACGTTTAGGTTCCTGAAGGCCCTGATCTTGGTAGCGGTGGCTGTGAATTTCTTCAATGCCAAACTATTAGCAGGCATATCTGTTTTTGTTGCAATCGTTTCTGCAAGAACCTTGAATTTTTGCTTTGGGAAATAATGATCGTAATTACGGCTGCTGCCGAACATGTGTAGCAAACATGTTTTTCTATTTGTCTCATTTCCTTTTCTCTTGATGCATCTGACTGAGTGTTCTAAAAGGGAGGACAAACATTGATGGATCATGCCCGTGCCTGCATATATTGATGGTCCCTCAGGCTTTGGCAAGCCACAAATCAGAGAAAAATTCCTCTTCTTATCAAAGGCATTTGTAGCATATCATTCCAAGCATCGACATGTTCTTATAAAAATGCTAATGATCGAAATGTTCAGCATTTAGGAAGGCCTAAGTTCTCACCGTATCTTGTCATGATCTCATGGGTGATAGTGTCATGATGAGTCAAATTCTTGCAAAAGGATTTCACCTTTTCTAGTGAATCCTTCTGCCCAACATCTTTTAATAAAGCGCTCTGCAGTCGAGCAACGAAAAGCATTTGAAGTTGTGATATGCTCATTTTTACTGTCTTGTATACAAATTATAGTTGCTTTGTGTCTGATGCATCATATAACTATAATTTTTACATCTCCGTGTTACTGCATTCGAAGCCCGTTATTTGGAATTTTGTTTTTGGTCGAAAAATCCTTAATAATAAAGACTTTCGTCTTGTTGCATCAATCTTAGGCCCAAAGTAAAAGTGTTTTCTCAAAAGAGGGCCTAAAATAAATCTTATCTCTAATAAAAACCTGAAGTGACAAATTAATCTCAAATAATGAGCCGAGCTCGCCAACCAAATCTTAATAAGCACATTATTTGGAATTCAGAAACTATAGAAACCAACTCCTAGACAAGTTCAATGGGACTACATAGACCCTTTATTGCATGGTCGATGGATTCTGAGACCGAGTACATGTGCAATTATCTTACTCCACAAAGCCGACTGACGCGTGCACGAGAAGAAGAGAACTTGGATACCTTACGCTTGATTGCTCTTATTTTCCATGTCTTAACACCGCAGAAGAAAAGGCTAAGAAAACAGCATTTGAAGAAAAACAGGGAAAAAGCTCTCGGGAACTAACTACTTGTTATTTACATTGGAGCTTAGAGTGGAACAAGCATAAGATTTGTTGGAGAGAGCTCGAGATATAGCTCTTATGGTATTTGGTGTAGTTCTGCAGCAACCACCGAAAAGTAAAGCACCAGCCTCACGCCACTTGCCTACATACGACACAAAATCCTCGTCCACCACCCCTGTCGACGGCTGCCAACAAATGAAACATCTCGTATCACTTTTATCATCTCCAGTGAGATATGTGAAAACGAAATAATTAAACCAAGTTTCGATCCCTAACAAAACTTCATTGACTTTTGAACAGCACATTAGGAACAGGATCAATTCAATTCATTCTTCTTTCAGAGCATTCAGAATATTCTGATTTTACAGCTACAACAGGAGGTGTTTCTTTTTTTCGTAAGCTGCTTTACAAATACTAGTGGCACACAAAAATAATTGTTCTAGAATTAATTCGCAAAAATGTAAAACCAAGACATATCACAAACGAAAAACTGTAGAGAAACGGTCACCAAGACACAGCAATGAAAGTATAGATACAGAGAAGTATATCGACCAAAAACTTACCACCCACTCCTTGCAATCTGCATCATACGTCTCCCCACTGTTTGGGTAGACAAGCACAGGTTTTTCGGTTACCTACCAAATTTATTGATGCCAAATCAGAAAACTAAAGGAATTTGTAAGTTCAATAGAACGAGTCCTTGAGAAAAGAGTAGCAGAGAGCACCGAGCATAATGAAGAGAAATAAGCTAAAAAGGAAAGAACACAGAATCAGATATAAAGCTTATACCTTCTTAATAGAAGTTATAAGCCCATGAATGTATCTAGGAGGGGTACAGTTGATCCCAACAGCAACAACTTGCTTGCATGAATCTGCAACGGATGCACAATCTACCATAGGATCACCACTGACCACATTAATTCCATCCTTAGAATTAAAAGAGAACCATGCTGGGGTTGTTATATTCTCTTCCTGAAGAAGCTCGGCATAAGCCTGCAATTAAAAAAGAAACATAAGTACATCTACCCAATATATACATCAAAGCTGCATGAGACATGACCACATGACGTCCACAAGTACAATGTAATCAAATCCACCAATTCTAGAAAGCACTTCTAGCTATGCATCAAGAAGGCAAATCATCAGACCAAATCATGATAGTCGATAAAAGGATACCCTGCTTATCAAAATTGGACAAGCAACTTAATGACTTAGTTTTGCATCAGTGACTCAGTTGGACATATTGTATTGGCCTGAGGATCCAGCACAGAAAGTGATGCCTCACGAAAAAATATCAAGGCATCCTATCAGAAGTGGTTGGTTTATGGACTGAACAAATATATAAAGCTGACTTTACTCAATTCTTCTATTGCATTGTCCAACGACTGTAAGCTTCAGACAAGCAAAATAAGGAAGATCTCAAGGAACTGCGAGGGTCAAACAGCAGCATATTAACAAAAATGTATAGCTTTTCTTAAATGAAGAGTAGTATATTTTACATATAGCAAAAACTGAGAAGCCTAAGGAATAGGCTGGATGTCGTGGTTTTACCAATATAAACAATTGTATAGAGCACAACACCATGAAGTTTAATGATGAATGAGCTCCATAGTCAGTATGGCTTGAATACTTTATAATACTATACAACATACACAGAAAGAGAGTCATGCCAACAATGCAGAAGTACTGTAAGTCATACCTTTGCTTCCAGCTTATTTGGAATAGTTTCAAATGCAATTATGTCGGCTCCTGAGTTGGCTAGAATTTGTACCCTTCTCCGGTGAAATTCCTTCAATTTTTCAAGAGTAACTGCATCCCCATAGTCACCACTACAGAATGGAGCAGAAATAACAGTTGTTATTGTAGGCCCTATCTTGTAGCATTTATTATGCTTGCTCATAATATGTACTCTTTTGAAGATACATAAATCATCAGCAGCCAATGCATGCAAGCCAGATGTTCAGACCTCTACATCCTCTGCGAATGCAGGTCTATTGGGATGGTTAAGTTTGAGATACAAGATCATTCAGATAAAAAACAACAACGTAGAAACTTTACCTATATTCAGACCCATCAGCCAAGTAAGCTCCATAGCTTCCAACAGAAGCTGCGACCAGAACAGGACGTGTTGCGATTCTTCCATTTTCCGTGAAGTTTAATGAATCCTTCGTGCATTTTTCCTCATATATCTCCCTTGCCTCACATGCAATTTCAACACTTCTTTTGAGTAAATTTTCAGCTTCTTCTCTCGACAACCCTTTAGCCTCAAAACCCTGAATTGTGGCCTGTCGTTTTTACACAACTCATGCAGCATCAATATCCAGTAATCCATATTTTGGCTAATGTTTTGCATGAGTATTGAGAAGATAAAAGTCATACCTGATAAGATGCCGTCAATATGACATTTGCTCCAGCCTCAAGGTAGTCCAAGTGAACCTGTAATGTTTGAGCATAATAAACACATTAGTATGAGAAAGGATAAATTTCTTCGCTGTGCTCCTTATGGCTACACATGGGCTCAAACCCGCATATTATATCAGGACAACTATGTTCTGATTTTGGACAGGAGATGTGAGATTAACAGTACTAGTGCATTTCACATTTCTGTCCATAGCATGACAAAGTCCAGAATATTGTCTATTCTGCCAGAGAGTTCACCCTTTTCTCAAAAGATCCTGGAACATTATTAAATTCACATACAACCAGACTAGCAGTACCTTTCCAGAACCCTTTCCTTTTTTTTAATCCTGTACAACACCTTCCCTAGATCTTTATAGCATCAGAGATAGCACAACCCAGTGGGCGGAATCAATCCTTTCTCCTTCTCCTACTTCTCGTTGTATCATTAAAGTATGTTGCAGAAAAAGACAGCACAATGAAGAATCCCGTGGTGATTTATATCACATTCAACTGTCAAACCTGGTAGGTTCATCAAAACAACAACGAAAAAATTCAGCAGGAAAAGACAACTGTCCCACAAATTTCGAAAGATACCATGATTACACATTTAGATGGGCAGAACATCCTTATCCAAGTCATTGTCAGAACGAATAAATTCTCGTGCAGAGAACATAACACGGTAAAATAATGGTACCCACTTGGTCTAATGACATAATAGCTCGTTCTCAAGTTTCAAAGTCAGATGCCAAATAGGAAAAATTTATGAACACATCATTTTCAAGGTGCAATCTTTAAGAGTCTCCCAGGAAAAGAAGGAAAAAAAAGCTAAAACAGGAAATCATAGTTCGCATGATCTCGCTCTAAACTAAACCCAGTAGATCACGTTTTTCCTTCAATCTCTAAACCAAAACCCACCTTCACAGGCCTAAAACAAACATCGCCCCCGCTCACTTCCAAACTCCCCAAATCTCACCATTTCACTCGACCCGCGAATCCCCGAGCGAACCACGATGAAGAAACGAAACGACAGACACACGCGAACGACAAAGTCCAATTTTTCCGACAAAAGAAGACGGATGTCGCGACGGAAAGCACGACCGAAAAGGAAACGATTTTTTTTCTTCTTTTCTCACCCTTCGGACGAGCTGGGGCGAAGTGATGAGGCACTTGGCGCTCCAGAGGGGGTCGTTGAGGTTGGCGCCGTGGCGCTCGAGCTCCGTGGCGAACCCGCCGTCGATCAGGGCGTGGCCGCCGCACCGCTTGAGGAAGTCCAGCATGAACGGCGGCGCGTCCTCGTCGGCGAGCCCCATGTCCGCACGCCGCACGAAAGGGAGGAAGAGGAAGGAGGAGGGGAAGAGGGTCGGTGGGATATCGTGCACGGAAGAGAACCCAGAAACGTCGTCGCTCCACGTCTCCTTCTTCTTCTTCTCCTTCTCCGTGCGCACGGAAGAGAGAGTACGCGCGCGAGAGAAGCTGACAGCTATGCCGGATTCAGAGCAACTTGGGCAGCGACGTACAATTTATAGGGGACGATGGGGGGCGGTGAAGGCGGAATGACTATTTTGCCCCTGGCTTGGGCTTTCCCGTTACCGCAGCCACAGAGTGACGCTCGATTTATATATTATTATTATTATCATAGAAGGAGACGGCACTTAAGTTACTTTTGATCGCCTAGATTTGAATTGATATATGAGAGGATAAGATAAGATTAAAAATCTTTCAAATATCCTATTCGGACTACCAAACGTAACCTTAAGATAGACGCTCAAAAAGGCGGAGAAAAAATGATATGTGAGGATGGCAAGACAACTGATGGCCTAATTCCATTATAATAAAATATTACGATATTCGACCCAAAAAAAATTCCATTATAACAAAGCACCAATTTTAAGTCGAGTTTCAATTTTGACCCAAATTTTTCGCTATCTCGTAAAAAAAGGCACTAACTTTTAGTCGGTACCCAAATTTGGCCACCGTCAAGCTTTCGTCGCATAGCGCCGTTACATGTTCGACGTAATATTCCATATCTATTCGGTGGAAATTTAACAGAAAGTTGATGGGGATCAAATTCAGATATCAACTGTAAGTTTATGCTTTTTCATGAAACAAAAGAAAATCTGGGCCAGAATTGGGTCACAAGCTAAACTTGGTATTTTTTTTTTACGAGACGAAAACATGGTTGGGGCCAGAAATGGGACTCGAGATAAAGTTGGTACATTTTTGTGAGACCAAAAAAAATTGAAACTCGAGTTAAAGTTGCTTCTTTAAGGAATTTAGCCGAAACATAATATAATGGGAATGTCCCAATTTAAGTTATATATATATCACACGCGTCTATGAGTGGCCTTATCTTCACCAGCTCATACACCTATCTCCACAACATTTCAAACACGTCATTACTTTCTATTTAAGTTACATGTGACTTGTCCCAATTTCTAAGGTTAATTTTCCATCCCCGAGATTTTTTTTTCTTTATTAGTTAGTTGTTTATTGTGCAATCGCTTGTTCCATAGCCTAATAGCGTGTCACAAGAATCCAACCCGAAATTTCTCTCATATGGTGTAACTTTACAAAAAAAAAAGGTTAATATTTAATACTATAAAAAATCGCAAACCGGTACTCCAAAAAAAATTCAACCCAAGCTCATTTTCGCCTCACGAAAAATCTCAAATAGGCAAATTGATCCAAATCTACCTTTGGTTAGGATTACGTCCGAAATCTGATCAAAATGCATATACGTCAGCACACGTGACATACGACTGCAAGACAGATCAGATGTGGAGGATGACAAATCTGACGCTGAAAATCATCGTATGCCGAAATGTGTGCGTTGAAGCGGAGGGTAGATTTGGGTCAGCAATATCAATTTGGGCATTTTTTTTGTGAGGCGGAAATGAGCTTGGAGTAAACCGTGTGATGGAGATTTTTTGGTGAGACGAAAATTGATTTTATATAAATGTGTCAATGGATATCGGTTTAGACTCCTTTCAAGAGGAGAAATTAATATAGAATAAACGTGTCGCGAACGAGTCATCAATTTGAAATTTTTAACGTACTAACTATTTTTCAAAATCAATGCTTTTCACCCCATATATATGCTAGATTTTTTTAAATTTATGGAAAGATCATGCTAAGACATGTGGCGCGGGTATGCACTACTTTGATAGTTGATATGACAATGAGAAAGGTGTGGAAATTTGGGAATATGGTCCCTCATGTCCACTAAAGTCACTTGTCTTGGAATAATTTTGGCTATTATTATTATATATATTTTTCGATTTAAGTATTTTTCTAATAAATTTTGGACTTATCTGACGGCTACTATTCTCGCTTCCCCCCCCCCCTTTTTTTTTATCCGGGGGCGTTCCTTTTTCTCTTTTGCAATTATTTTTACCTTTTTTTTCCTTTTTCGCATATTGACTTGGTTTTTTTAGGGCGGACTCTAATCACCGGTTTAACATTATTAGCAAATAAGTGAGAAATTTCTGTTTGGGATTTTTCGACGAAAACATGCATGGGTAAAGTTAATTTAAAATCGCAGCGGAAGTAAAAACCATGCATTTCTCGTAGCAAAATATTGATTTGGCCGTTAAATGTGAAATCGTTTCAGAACATTAATTTAGCCGTAGATTCTGAAACCGTTTCATATCATTAAACTGATAATTGATTCCGAAACTATTTCAAATCGTAAATTTAGTCATTGACTCTGAAACCGTTTTAGATCATTAAACTAACCATTTATTATGAAACCGTTCCAGAATATTAATTTGGCCATTAATTCTAAACTTGTTTCAGAACCTTAATTTGGCCATTGATTCTGAAACAGTTTTAGAACCTTAATCTTGCCCGACTCAATCTAATTGCCAAAACTTACAAACACATTTGCAATATGTCTCTCCCGTTCAAACTTTATTTTGAATTGGTTGTGGTATGTAATATCCCTATGTTCATCACTAAGCTGACAGTGAGACTTGTACTAACACATTAGTACAACCAAGAGAACTGATTGTTCCAATCAATTTCTAGGTCCTACAAATCATGAGTGACATTTAGCAATATGCCATGGTTACCCAAATAGTATAAATACTTTAAGAACGTAATAAACATGTTAGCTTTGGCCACCATGTAATTCAATCCTTTTGTCTTACCATATCCCGATCAAACAAAGGCCATGGAATTGTTTGTCAAGCCACTAATTTGATCATATGCTCAAACCTAATTGACATGTATTTCAACGAGACATGAACTATTTATTCTCAATTACAACCACGATCAAGGATTTCAATACAATGTCACAATTAGGTCGCATAGAACGTCATTATTGTATCCTGTATATAACAAGAAGATAGATTCCATATTGCGCACGCATGTGCCTTTGTATATGGGCAAACTATGACCATTAAGTACAAAGATGGTTCAACGAAGCGTCAATATGCACATTTATTAACCATAGCCATCCAAAATACAAGTCAACACCATACCTCAGGTCTAAGGATTTTACGCAAGACTAGAGCCTAAACAATTAGTTATTGATCCGCTGAAAGCTTCCATGTTGCTAATCGTTTTGAGTATGTCATGTTTAGTGAACTTGTCCAATATAAGCACCTATGTTCTAACTCAAGTATCACAATACTCAATGATTTGTGACTCATCATTCCCTTAAGTATCTGATACTCAATGGTAAAGCTTAAGGACACACCGGTCTCAACATGATCATCAATATCCTCTCAACAATCCATCGACCGAAAATTGTTTAAAGATTTAGTTTAATTTTGAACATGTCACACATATTCTTAATATTTTAAGAATAGATCCAGTCGCAACCGATCTTCATTCATATAAATGGCACATTACATGAATATGTCTTTGCCATTAAATAAACAATACAACCGAAATCCCCAATATGCAAGGATTATATAGTTACTTTAGGGCATATAGCTAACGATTTCTACCTTTGTTCTTCGAACCCGTGAGCTAATCTTGAACTCATTTTTCATTTCTCACTTATCAAGAAAAAGAAAGTATTTATCTCTAAACAATCTTATGTTATCATAAAATTCATATCGTTGAACAACCAATTTTTGCTACATAAATATGTATTTTCCGTTTAAAAGCTTTGTCTTCATATGTACATTAGATGTATTACATTGATCTTGTGCTCCAAAGTCTAATATAATTTTAGGTTACAGTTATATTACAATATTATATATATAATCAATTCTCTATAGTGATGTCTAGGAATGTTTGTCCTTGACGAAATAGACATCAATGAATGAACCCCATCGCTAATGCGTCCATCTTCTTCACTGGTTTCGAAAGAGAAGTCCTTTCCCAGTACTTTGAAACTCCTCTGTGAATCTGGCCTAAATGTCATGTAGATTCGACCTATCAATCGCCATCAACCCCACTCAAAAATCGCACTATGGCAATGCGCGAATTCAATCGATAAGAGTGCAAGGAATAATTCTAGAGTTTTCATTTGATTCGAATAATATTTATATTGACTTACCCCTTTTCGATCAATTTAAGTTCATCGATCGAGGAAACTATTCATGAATTGCATCCTAATTGATTGTAGTGATTGAAAAAAATACATGTCACACATGTAAAATACATACCCAATTTGTAAGGGTGTGCAACCAAACCGGATTTACCTAAGAACCGGACTGAACCACCAGAAAAATAAGTCTAGGAACCGGTTCCTGTTTGAGCTGGTCCGGTAACCGGTTCCATTTTTTGGGAACCGGTTGGAACGGGTTCCCCATTTCAAGTGAAGACCTACCTGAACCAGTTTTGGAATCGGTTTAGCTAGTGTTAAAAAAAAAGCCGTAGATTATACTATTACTATATTTTGGATTGTTGCTTTTGGTGGATAGTAATTTTTATTGTTCATCTTAAAGATTGTTGCTTTTAGCGAATGGTGATTTTTATTATTTATATTTTATTTTGAATTATTTCATTACTACTCATATTATTTTGCTTGAAAAAATGAAACTAGAAAAAAGAACAAAAGAAAACAAGTTCTCGAGTAGACTTTGAAATCAGAGCGGAAAAACAGGGTAGGTTAAAAAATAAATAGGGTAAGTTTCAGATTCCAAAAATTAGGAACCGGTTATAACATGGTAGGTTTCAGGTTTTAAGTCTTAAACCTATGTATCCCGAAATCGATTACCCCTATCAATTTGATAAAGACCTATATAAATATACATTAAAAAATCCTTACTAAAAATTGGGCAAAGGTTAGAGGAAAAACAAAGGGAAAGAAGACAAGAAATAGAGAATAGAGAATTATTTCCCACAAGTAAAAAAAATAATTTTGCTTAATATAAACAATGACAAGAATGGGCAGATAGAAGAGCAACGTGGGATGTAGCTGCGCATGCGAGGAGAGTTTTTAATGACGATAAAGAATGAGAGATAAGGTCTAGTAAGTGACGAAACTGACATTAGTGGAAGACAAAGTGCTCTCGACTCGAAATCGTCGTACATGTGGATGCATCCGGTGCATGAGTGTGACTTGGTGATGATGATCCAACAAGGAAGTTTGATCCATCCAAACACTACGCAACAGCGCCACTTAACGGCATTGTCTAGAACGCCCGAACCTCTTGTATCGTTCGAATAATCTAATCAAATCACGATAATTTCTATACTTATTCATAGTTAGGTAATCACGGAACAAAAACATGAACTAGTATACTCATACAGAACGTGCTGGCATTAGCTTTCTCTCTATTTTGGGAATGCGAGCGCTATACCAGCACAAATTCACGGGTCATTAGAAAAACTTTTGAGATGCGAGGGATTAGGAGAGATGCAATGACTTGGAGCATGCAGATTCAAGAGCGGGTAGCGAATTTGATTCGCCTTAACACTTGTAGCGAATTCGACCCACCTTGACACTTGTAACGATTCCAAACTTTTTGAACCTAGACCCCGACTTTACAAATTTCTAGAACTACTTTCAAATCTGTACTTAGTCAGTTTCACGATTTAACCTACCCTGTGCTTTTTTTTTTTTATTATCAAGAACTTGCAATTCATTGCAACATAGTATGGGGATGTGTATTTTAGGTGTTCGATGTGACGTATTATAAGGTTTGTGATTTGTGATTATAGGGATGGCACATGGCAGGGGAATCAAAGTAATAAGGTCCCCATAATAAATATAATTCTTTTCTACGAAATATTAAAAAACATCCGTATGAAGATTCCAAATCGTTAGGGTTCCATCCTAGCACAAACGAAAGTGAGAAGGAAAGCAACATATTTGGCCAAAAGCTAGGTAATAAAAATAAATTATCTTGTGAATTATCACTAAAGAAAAAGCACATCAATCTATTGTCCTTATCTCAGGTGAATAATTTGTCGATAGCCATAAAAAAAAATTGTAGCATTCTTTTGTCTTCTATTCAAAGATGCACCCCACCCTTTGCATTATTAGGCCCCTCGTGTCCATTCAATGTGGACTTTTGTGGAAGTGGTGGGAAAAGGACTAGAAAGAGATTAATTTCCTTTTAAAATTTTGTAAATCAGGTACTAATAGGATATTAGAATGCAATGAATTATTGCAATGAACATATGGTGGCTTAGAAAAACTATTGCTAATGTAGTTGATATAATTAAAATAATGAATAAGTGCACTAAAAGTCCTAAAATTTGCAATAAGTACAATCAAGTTCTTAAACTTGTTAAATTGATGCAATCGAGTAATTACATTAACTCCGTCCAACTTAATTGACAGAAAATGCTTATGTGACTTTTTTCTAATATCTTATCTATCCCACATGGCATTAAGGTTAACTAAAGTATTAAAACAACGTCATTTTGATCAAACTCTCAAATTTTTTAACCTAAGTTTTAGTTAAATTAGATTAAAAAATAAGAAAAAAGAAAGAAATATAGGCATAGGGCCTAGCCCTCCTTCCATTGGTGGTTTTTATTTTTCTCTTTTCTATGTTTTTTTTTTACTTTTTAGCCTTTTTTGACATTTTAATTTTTTGGGAAAAAATTTGAATTTTTTTACCTAATTTAATTAAGATTCGTTGTAAAAATTAGGATTCACATTAAAACAATGTTGTTTAAGTAATTAACCTAACCATAACGCCACGTAGAGCGCCACGTGAAAGAAAGAAAATAATAAAGAAAGCCATGTTGGAATGATTTGATTGCACCAATTTGACAAATTTTTAAAATTCAATTACACTTTTTGAAAGTTTTAGGATTTAATCGCACTTTTACGATAAGTTTTAGGACTTCTACTGCATTTGTTCCTTAGAATAATAATTACATTTATTGGTTTTGTTCCCAAAAATATGAATTTGTTGGTTTTAAAATTGTCATAAACATAATTAGTGCAAATAGCCAAAAAATAAGCAATTATGCCGCACGATAGCTTCATAAGTAAGAGCACTACGTAAATTATTTGCATTACTCTAAGACAGAAATGGCATGAAAAAAGTAGCATGCATGTACAACATAAGATTTCTTTTTCTACGTGTCTAAAAATTGATATAATGAAACAGAACAGGAAATGTTAAGAGATAAACTTTTGCATGGAAGGAAAAATAAACTTAAGATTTGACATTGTTAAGATAGAAAAGAATCGATATGGGCAAAAAAATTACAATTAGATTTGTTAATATCATTAAATAAATAGAAGAATAATTTTTTTATGATCAAATTAAGAATAACGTTTATTAATAATTAACATTTATGGCAGCTATATATAAAGGCGTAAATTTAAACTAAAATGTTACCTTCCCGTGTTCTTATCCTTTTGAAATTGACGAGAGCAAATAAATTTAGATCAAAAGCTAATTTATCAAAATTTTGATTGTTTTACAAATTCAAATGAGTTTTCAAAAGCTAAATTTAGAACATATTTTAAGAGATTTTAGCCGGTTCAAAACGAAATTCAAGTTTTCTTTTCCAAGAAAAAGAAAAATCCGCTCTCGCTCCGCTTTGTACATTATTATAAGTGCACTCCTACTTTTATAAATTATTATTTTTCAAATATTCCATTATATTACTAATATCGAACATGCAATCACTAATTTTACCTATATTTCCCTGCAAAAATTAATAGCAACGCGGTGCAATAATAAGGGTAGGAAGGAGATTGGGATGGAATATCAGCTAAAGACTTTTGTAAATTGGTATTAATCAATTAAAGATTCGTAATGTGCAAAGAAAAAGTGATATTGTTTTCCTTTACCAAAGAAAAACTACACAAAAATATTGAAATTTAGCGTTTTTAACACTGTGATTTTGGAACCAAAAGATTAAAGAAAATCATGCTTCCAAGGGGGAGGATGGGAAGATGTATGTGTTATACATATAAATATGAATTTTTCAACTTAAGCCAAGAAACTATTAATTAAAAACTTATGTACATATTACAAAATATTGGAGGGTACCTATTTTTAATGAAGACTTATAGGAGTTCCCAGTCACGACCGATGCAACCCTGCATCTGCATTGTCCGATAATGCTCCTTAAGTTTTTAGATGGTAGATATCCAAATGAGAAGTAAGTCTCTAAACTGTTGATATATGTTAAATTTAGTTTCTGAATCATATGAAACTATTCAATGTAATCCCTTAACTTGTATTGATGGAAGGACTACATTGAATATACACCAAAAGTTCAAACGATTATATTGAATATGTGCCAAAAATTCATAAATCATATCGAACAAATTAAAAGTCTATGGACTACATTGAAACATTAGGCTAAAATTCCGAGACTACATTGAACAAATTAAAAGATCAAGGATCACGTTACATAGGGATGTCAAAATCGAACCGAAAATCCGAGCTGAAATCGGAACCGAATAAAAAATTTCATACATTTCAGTTTGGTTTCAGTTTCGGTTCGGATAATGACAAATCAACTGATCTTTTTTTTTCGGTTTGGATTATTTACTGAAAACCAACTTAAAATCCCTCTCATCAGTCTCACGATCTCACCCGTCTCAAACCTTAATATCTGAAAATGTCGACTGAAGCTTTGGAGAGTCCATCTTCCTCAGGTCCAGACCTCCTCTGTAGCTGCCGCCGTGAGCCGCTCCGCCTCCTCTCTTGCTGCGCGGCTCCTCAATCCCATGAGAGTTCACCATGGTCCCCAAGTAGAGGAACTCGGAGCTGGTCCCGGAGGTTGTCCTTTGCTTGCAAGTGTGAGCATTCGCCTCGGCATTGCCCAGCAAAGCACCGTTCATGGCACGGATCTTTGGGTCTTGGCATTGTCGGCGAAGTCTCGGCTCTGGCAATGTCGACGTAGGATGAGAAGGGCGGCCACTAAGAGGACAAGGGCAGAGAGAGAGTGACGGCGATGGCGATGGGGGGGAGCATGCGAGTGAAGGCCTTGGGCTTGGAGGAGCGAGCAAGAATGTGGCAGGAAATGTTGGCAGGGAAGGAGGCGTAGGGGACGAAGAAGCGTATGGGTGCGCTAGTCAAGAGAAGGAGGAAGGAGAAGCAGAAGGAGGAGATGGGCATTAGGAACTAAGAAAGCGAATGATAATCATTCCGTTTCTGTCCAGAACTAATTTTCTATTTCCGGAAATAGATTTGAAACAGAAATCCGTTTGGTAATATAATTTCATTTTTCTATTTCTGAAATAACCTTTTGTTCCAGAACTGGTTTTGGACAAAAAATTAGAACAAAAAAAAAGTAGATTTTCTATTTCTAGACGAGAAATGAAAACAATTTCTAAAAAAACCTATTTTTTCTCTTCAAAACACATCTCTTCCTAAATTTGGCCCCGGTCTGACCTGGTCAGACTGGTCCAAACCGGTTCGGTTCGGTTCGGTTCATTCCCGGTGGGAAAATAAAAAAAATTCTAAAAAAATTACAAAAAATCATTAAAAAAATCAAAAAATCAAAAAAATCAAAAATTTTATTTAAAAAATTTAGAAAATCTGGAAAATTCCTAAAAAACTCAAAAAAATTTCAGAAAAATCCGTACAAATTGAAAAATTCCAGAAAAATTCATAAAAATTCAGAAAATAAAAAAAGTCAGATTTCGGGAACACAGGAAATTTGGTGAATTTTTTTCAAAAAAAATCAAAAAATCAAAATTTTCAAAACTTCATAAAATGGCTTAGAATACCTATGGCCACCTACTTTGAGTGAAATTTAAATTTTTTGAAGTGCTCAAATGATGTTTTTGAAGACTCCTTAATTTAGGGATTTAAAAGGGGTTTTAAACCCTAAAAGGGGTTTAACCCCAAAAAGGGGTCTTTTTTTTTTGGTAAAGCCCATGGGCTTTACCTCTAAAAAATCCTAAAACCCTAAAAAATAACACAATCCTTTGAATGAATAAGCCTTTAGGGCTTTACTAGTATTTGGGTATTTTGAATGATTTTCATTTTAGAGACCATTTCTAAAAAAATGGATTTATGTTCCGGGAAATAGAAATTTGCGTTGTTATCAAACGAGTTTCTATTCCAGGAAATATAAATTTTATGCTGTTATCAAACGAGTTTCTGTTCGAAAAATAGAAATTTTTTGTTATTATCAAATGGGTTTCTTTCTTCAAAAATTCATTCTGGGAACAGAAATAGAGATAGAAAACTCTATTTCTGTTTCAAGAATTATTTTTTAAACAGAATGGTTATCATTTACGCTTTAAAAGAGCGAGCTCTCTCAGTAGGAGAGAGAGAGAGAGAGAGAAAGTGCAATAATGACGGTGGTGCTTTGTGGGGACTAGAGAGAGAGAGAGAGAGAGAGAGAGAGAGAGAGAGAGAGAGAGAGAGAGAGAGAGGGTGAGATCAGATCAGAGAGGAGGAGCAGCTAAGATTTTGCTACCTTTGATGTTTCTTATGATGGAGGATCGATTGTACTTTTCATATTTATATATGAATAAAAAGAAAAAAAAAGAATAAAGAAGAAGAAACCGAAAACCGAATCGAACCGATTTTTTTTATTCTGTAATTTTCGATTCTAGCGAGATTCGGTTCAGTTTAAAGGCACATCCCTAACAGTTCGGTTCGTTTTTTCAAGAAAACCGAATCAAACCAAACCATTTACACCCCTAACATTATATATTGGATCAAAGTTTAGAAACTGTTTGTGTCATTATCACAAAATAAATCAAATAAATTATTTGAGGGAAGGAATGTGATACTCAATGAAAAATTGGTGGACAATGAAACATTTTTTGAGCTTTTTCCTATCTCAATGAATTACTTCTATCTTGGACATCTTCCATTGAAAAGCTTAAGAAACATCGATGAAGTATGCACGGTCACTTTGGCTCGTGACTTCAATTTTCTCGACTGATGTGTAGTTTGTGAAGCTAGGGGGGCTTCGTCCTAAAGTGAGTAAAAGATTATGAAAATGATGAAATCATATCTGAATTTTGGTCAAACATGCAATGACGTTTTTGGACTTTTAATTTGTGTAATATAGTCCCTAAACTTTAACACATAGCACAATATCGTTCCTCAACTTTTAATTTATTAAATGTGATCTCAAAACTATTAATAAATATTCAATGTAAATGTTCAATCATTTAGAGACCATATTGAACATTTACCAATCGTTTATGGATCACATTTAACAAATTAAAAATTAAAAAATGACATTGCTCATTAAGCCAAAATTCGGTGATAACACTGCACAAATTAAAAGTCAAAGGATAATATCGCACATTAAATCAAAGTTCATGAACTATTTAGTTGATAAAGGGCACGACTTTTGTAGTTTGTGTTCATCTTCCATCTCTTGATTCCATTTGCTAATCTTTTGCGTGAAGGTGTTTCTCCACTTTTTTTTGAATTCCAAAACAACCCTTTTTTCTCAATACGGCAAAACTTTGCTTGCACTTTTTGCTCTTGTAGGATTGAACAACATATATTGAAAGGTTACAATTTTCACTTGTACCATTTGTTCATGAGGTCCTCGGCCTCGTAGATTTGGTGTGCCTCCCCACAACAGAGCAAGAAGAATGTACTGGACCGCCTCTTGTGAGGTTTGAGAGCATGATTATGGTGAAAAGCCCTAAATTGGCCCCCTGGGACGGCCTAGTGTCGATGGACTGACCCGGGAGGCCAACATCTCCGTCGACCCAAGGGTGGGTAGTTAAAACTTCCGCACTGGAGGTAAGGTCGAGTATCTCGCGCTCCTTTTAAACTCCGAACCAGGTCGGCCAGGCGGGGACAGGTTCGGATGAAAGAGCAAGATGCTTAAGGAAAAAAATTGGTGAGCGCATCCAATGCTTGCTGATAGATTATTGAACAGAAATGAAATGAATTAGCGTGTATTGTGGGTAGACGTGGCCACGGGCCGGTTTTGGCCCGGAACCGGACCGGAACCGGCCCGGTCAAACCGGGGCCTGGCCCGCAGTTCTGAACCAAACCGGCCCATGGCCTACGGGCCCGGTTCCGGTTCCAGAAAATTTAGAACCAGCCTGGAACCGCCAGTTCCGAGCTCGGTTCCACAGAAAAAAAAAAAGCTGCAGCTGTGCAGCAGACCGGCGAGGGCTCGACCTCGCCGGCAACTGGCGAGGCCGGCCTCGCCCGACGCCGGCGAGGTCGAGTCCTCGCCTGATGCCGGCGAGGCCGGCCTCGCCCAGCCTAGGCGAGGGCGGCCTCACCTGAGGCCTGGCTGGCGACCTCCGCAACGGGCAAATTTAAAAAAAAAAAAAATTTGCCCCCGCAGCGGCCAACGCCCCAAACGGGCAAAAAATAATAAATAATAATAAAAAAAAGATAACCGTTGCAATTGCAACGGTTATCTTTTCTTTTTTTTAATTCTAAATTTTCTTCTCAATTTTTTCTTATAAATTCTCTCAAGTTCTCTCAATACTCACAATTCTCTCAAATTCTCTTCTCTCAAGTCTCAAATTTTCTCAATACTCGAAATTCTCTCAAATTCTCTTAAATTCTCTCAATTCTCTCAATTCACGCAATTCTTTCTTAATTCTCCCAATTAATCCGCTCAATTCTCTCAATCCATTTGAAAAATGGCAAGTGGAAGTCGAGTGCCAACTGGCAAAGGTAAGAATATCGCGACGGAATCCCATCATTCTTTTGATCCTCGTGAATATGCAGATTTTCAAGATGATGAAATCAACATTTTTCTCGATATGGAGCGCGTCCCGATTCAAGAAAGTTTTCATCCTCCTGCCGAAATATCTACAACAAAGGAAGCGGAACGGGAATTTACATCTGACATTTGAAATCACTTCACGAAAATTGAAAGGTTTGATATTGTTCAAAAAAGGTATGATATAATTTGTAAATATTGTGGGAAAATATATAAATATACATGTGGACAAGGATATGGAACATTTAAACGACATCTTAGGAGCAAACATCCAACCGAAATGGGAATCGATATCGGGCAACAACAAATTTCCGGGTACGTCAATCCTAACACTTTCCCTTTATTTCGTTTTAATGACAAAACTTATAAGGAAGAATTAGGCAAATTTATTTCCGTTGAGCATTTAGCATTTAATTTTGGAGAAAGATTTGGTTTTAATGAATTTGTACAAAAAGTATGTGCTCCACAAGCAAAACGTGTTCCTAGAAATTCAATTAAACGAGTAATTAAAGATCTTTACAAAAATGAAAAAAAAGATTTACAAAACTTTTTTATGCAATTTAATGGATACGTGCATATAGGTAGTGATATTTGGAGTGATCATTGGCAAAATCATTCTTACATGGGCATAACATGTCATTGGATAGATGACGAGTGGAGTATTCAAAAAAGAGTTATTGCATTTAGAGTTTTCGATGATAATCATACGGCAAATAATATTTATAGAATAATTAGGCAAATTTTAGAAGAATATTATTTGCTTAATAAAATTTTTTCAATTGGTTTTGATAATGCCGCAGCAAATACCGCTTCAATTACCGATTTAGAAAATATTTGTAAACCTGCTTTTTGCGGAAAATTTTTTCACGTTAGATGTGCTTGTCATGTTTTAAATTTATATGTACAAGATGGTTTGAAAACTCTTGATATTTTTCTTCAACCAATAAAAACGGCGATTCAATTTTTATGGAAACATCCCCAAAAAATGAAAGAATGGGGTAGATTTTATAGAGAAAATGGCAAAAAGCCAAAAAGATTTCTAAGAGATGTTCCAACTCGTTGGAATTCTACTTTCCACTTGCTTAATGAATCTTTAGCATATAAAGATTTATTATGTGCATTCATTTCTAATAATATACCTCAGATTTATACCCACAAGAGTGGGATATTTGCCAAAAAATTTTAGATGTTTTAAAGGTTTTTAATGATGCAACTTATACTTTGTCCGGTGTTTATTATCCTACTACACATTTATTTTTAGTAGAGTGTACTAATATTGTCGGAATTTTTTATGAATGTGAAAATGATGTTGAATTACAACATACTATTGTTGCAATGAAAATGAAGTGGCTACATTATTATAGAGAAATTCTCATTATTTATTTAGTTGCTTGTGTTTTTGATCCGCGTTGCAAATTGGATGGCTTAAATGAATTTTTGCGTACGTATTATCAATGTTTACATTATGATGAGATAAATGTTACAACCATAGTACGTTATGTTAAAAACGTAGTAATAGAATTATATAATGAATTTTATACTAAATATAATTTAGGTGATATTATTAGATCTTCTCAATCTACGGAGATACAAAATGACAGTACAGGTAAAATTAGTAGATGGCACCAACTTTTATTACATAGACAAAAAAAACAAAAGGGAGTAATAGGAAATATTTTTGAATTAGAGATTTATCTAACCGTTTCATTTGAGTTTACTGAATCCGAAGGTTGTACGGATTTTTTAATTTTGGATTGGTGGAAGAGGCACGCAAGCCAATACCCAATCCTTTCTCTTATTGCAAAACAGATTTTTTCAACCCCTTGTTCCACAGTTGCGGTCGAACAAGCATTCAGTGCCGGAGGTAATATTTTGGACGAACATCGTTTAAGATTAGCTCCAGAATCAGTGGAGATTCAAGCTTGTGTTGCTGATTGAACGAAGGCTCAATACCGACAACAAAAGATAGATCGGAACAATAAATCCGAATTTTTTAACGACGGAGATACTACCGCTACCGGTACTGGAACGGGTAGTGACGATTGAGGGTAAAAGAACTATTGGAGTTGGCAAATATTTAGGGAACCCTTGTTTCTCATACTGGGTACGCCATGTGAGCTTAGGGAAACCGAAGTATAATCTGACGATATGTGACCTCTAGTCCCCTGCGCACGGAATGCTTAGGTTTTGGGATCATTTTAGGGCATATATATTGTGCTCCTTTTTTTTATAGATCGTTGTAACGAATTGTAATATGCTTAATGATAATTTATTAAGTTCAAGCCCTCTCTTGTCTTTTTGTCCCCAAATTTAATTACAATTTACATTTTAATTACAATTTATATTGAATAATGTTCCGTCACCGGAACAGTAATTTTTTAATTTTTTTTATTATTTTCTTTTCTGTTTTTTTTTTCTTTTTCCTTTTCTTTTTTTTTTCTTTTCTTCAGAAGTTCAGACTTCCTCCGCCGGCCATAGCCGGCCGGCGAAGGTGGCCGGCCTCAGGCGAGGCCGGCCCTCGCCCGACGCCGGCGAGGGCGGCCTCGCCTGAGGCCGGCCACCTCCGCCGGCCCTAGCCGGGGCCAGCGGAGGAAGAAAAGAAAAAAAAAAGAAAAAAAAAAGAAAAGTAAAATTATGAACCGGAACCGGTTCCTGTTCATACTTGGCCACGAACCGAAACCGCCGATTCCGAACCGGAACCGGTCGGTTCCGAACCGTGGCCACCTCTAATTGTGGGTATGTGATCTTTCAAGAAAGTGGCAGTTTTGAATGAAATGGGGCAAGTTTTAGAAAGACTCCGCTCTTTTAAATAGTGGCAGAAGTGTATCACAACTGGTTCAATTCAATCCCAGAAACTAATTAACGGCCCGGAGCCTCTCAGTCTATATTTGACCAAGAAAGGAACACCATGAATGAACCAGAACTACATTGAAAAAGCTTGTTCTGCTCTCCACTGAATCATCAGGGAATCCTTCCTCTTGCCTATTCTCATGAAGCTACACACTTTCTGTGCCCACTATCACTTTCTCTTCAATAAATCATCAAGACCCGCCGGACGGGCCAGAACTATACAGACGAGATTTTCCGAGAATATAGTAGGATTCAAAGCAACATCAAGTACCAAAGTCACGCAATAGCGCATTCATTCAAGTACTCGTCACAGATTTCTCAAAAAAATATATATATCTTTAGACTTGCTCTAAAGGGTAATTCGATTGTGGATCGCCGAACTGAAATCAGGGTCCTCGGGCAGGACCAAAGCAGATACAATTCGGAGCCTGATCTTCAGGTATCATACCTCCTCCTTTGCTTGTATCTATCGCTTCCAACATCCTAACCACCTCCTCCATTTCGGGACGCTTCCCTGAATTTCCGTCCCAGCACTTACGCATGATGTTCGCCAAAGAACTGGGACAGCATCTCGGTATTTCAGGTCGCACATTCTGTACAGAGGAAAAACAAAGGCAGGATGAAATTCTTACAATAATATGAAATCTACCCGTTTATGCCAGCAAATAGAGAGATTATGTCGCTGTGGGCACACACAGATGTTAGGCAAGTGAGATTCTTAAAAGTACACTCAACTGTCTTCATCAATCTAAGTTGACTTCATTATTCATTAGGAGGAATCATTTGAATCAGAGTCTAAAATACACTATAGGAAGAGTGAGAAATGCAGTTGTCAACCATATGGTTTCATCAGCAGCACTTTGGGAATCAAAGCAACATATATGATTTTGTAGTGTGTAACATCACGTCAGGGCACGAGCCATGCCTTAATTTATAAAGCTGCAGACAGAATATAAAACACCCCCAAGAAAGGCATATGAAAGTTGATTAAGTTAATAGGACAACATGAAAAATAAAGCACATTCAATTGGGAAGAACACAAACCCAAAAGGTCATGTAGAAGCAAAACTCGTTCAGAAAACTGACCTGACGAACCACAGCAGATGACACATCAGCGAAACTTAGATCAGGATACGGCATATCGCAGCAATAAATTTCCCATAAGCATATGCCGAAGCTATAGACATCACATCTTCTGTTATATGGCTTACCGTCAAGAACCTACAAGCAGTCTCATTAGATTCTGAAACTCGTCTTAAGAATGTAGAAAGTACATCAATTATCAGTTATTTCCACAACGAACAAACACATTATTATAACAAATTTCTCGTGGTTGACGGAAATTTTTTTAGTAGCAGGAGCAGGAGTCCATCAAAGGAGAGCACAAAAGAAAATGCCTTTCTTAGAAAGGAACCAGTGGAATAGTTGAATATTAACGGCCAAAAGGAAATTTTTCAGAGAAAAAAAACAAATGAAGGCAAATCATATTGTTCAATTTACTGTTCCCGCATTAGTCCTTGTAAGTGCAAAAATTCCGTGCAGCTATCAATACGTTTTCTCCCTTTATCTTCCCAAAATATACTAACTTGACAAACTAAAATGAGATGGCTTTAAGTAGTACCTCTGGAGCCATGTAGCCAAGGGTACCGGTTTCACCAGTCATATCCCTTGGATTGTGAGCTTCAACACGCGCAACGCCAAAATCAGCAATTTTTAGATTTCTGCGGCTATCCAACAGCATGTTTTCCGTTTTGACATCCCGATGTACAATCTTCTTTGAATGCAGATAGCTCAAACTGCAATCCAATAATTTTCATATGATTAAGAAATGCAACATGACAAGTTTCTTAGAAAGAACAACTTATTCGAGCACTCACCCTCTAGAAAGATCTAAAGCTAGCTGGATAACAATTTTGAAGGGAAGTTTCTTTCGCCTATTCCTTATCAGGTACTGTTTTAAGGTCCCACCGGGAAGATACTCTACGACCACACAAGAAGCTCTAGCAGGAAGTGAATTCGGAAGCTCGTTTGAAGGGGTATTTGATGGAATCTTAAGATTGGAAGTCCCCATTGATGCTCCAACAAACTGCAATGGCATAAGACTGTAAAAGGTAAAATATACGAGCCAAATCTGTTAACTAAAAGAATTGAATTTGACAAGTGGGAAGGAATTAAAAAAAAAAGCTCTTCTAATAAGAAAAATTATCATAAGTCCATACAGAAGAAAAAAGAGATAATTGTAGATAGAGGCACCTCCCTTTATCTTCTGTATGGGGTGAAAACAAGATCTTTCATATAATGCACATAACAAAGAAAAGAGAATGAGATTGTACTTTGGTAACATTAGGATGGTCAAGCTTGTGCCACACGGCAACTTCTTGCTGAAACGATGCCCGCAAGGCAGCAGTTTCAGCCAATGTTGCGATACCATCCTCGCCCCAGTCTAACAACTTCACTAAAATATGGAAAACAGAGAAGTAAGAAAGCCAAAAAAGATGCCAGAATTATACCAAGAACAGAACTTAAGCTAAGTACTTGAGCTTTCGTCAACAGAAACATATTGAACTAACACATGCAATAAATCTAACTGAATTAAAAGTCATGAAAATTTCACAAATATACAAGTTACTGGAGTTCAGCAACCAAATTATGCCAAACAGGTTGCAACAAACAACAGGTTATATTTGAAGCACTGAATATGATCATTGATTTGTCTCCTCCATCTCCAAGCAATCCATCTCAAAATATCGTATCTAAACATCATCAGGGACTTCAAACCTGACCGGTATTCCGGAAATTAATAAATTAGCGCCTTGCTAACATGGGACTGGGAAAAGCCAAAAAAGGAAGCATGTATTTTGTTAACAATAGACCTCTAGATGAAGAAATGAAGAAGAAATCCAACTCCAAAGTCACTAACCTCTCATTTGCATATTTTCTATCCCTCAAGTGCCAATTGCAAGGCATTGTGAGATTATATTCGAATTTAGACTGACTCTTCTCATTATTCTACATAGTATCTAATTTGTGAGCTACAATTTCATCTCAAGCATTGCGACATCTCCATGATTCGCCAAATATTAGAGCATATATCACAATTGCAAAGACAGTGATTATTGCTTTTTGACTCAAGATTGGCGACAGTTATTTGCATTAATCTTCAATTACTCTGAAGTTTACCAGACCGTCAACCCTCACCATTGGTCTTGGAGCTCTATAAACAACAACATTTATTGTTGTTTGGTTGTACAAATGTCCAAAATGTTATTACTACAGATCAAGTCTAACCGACCTCCCTATATGACCTGAGTCATAAAAACCTATACCGTCATTGAGGTTCTTATATTTTACATATGCATATCACATCCATGTGCAAGAAGATACAACACGAATCTAGCAAAGCAACCCTCCACTCCAAAAAAGTCTGAGCTTAAGCTGGCAGTACATTTATAGACTTTTCATTAGAGTAGCTAGGTCCTCAGTAAGCATTTCGCTGAATTGGCAGTAGGTGAAGCAACAGCTCATAACATGGCTCTTGAGCTCCACAGATACATTAGGCCCACTGGCTTTGACATATAGCAAAAGCACGGGAAGAATTTCCACATTCTGATTAATCTTTCACCTTACCAAGCAACAACTATGATAAATCTCTAAGAAAGACTAAATATTGAAACAAGAATAAGAGAAGGTTAAAACTTAAGTACCTGCAACATCCTGGTTATCATAGGTGCCCCTGTAGACAGTACCGTGGGTACCATGAGCAATGACATATCTTGTGTCCAGTTTTGCCAAATCAATCTCCCACTCTTCTTTAGGGTTTTGGTTCTCAATGCTTCTTGACCAAACCCTGCTTAGATGCTTTTCAAGCTGTATGTCCAAGCTTTTTAGATCAAACTTATCAGCTCTCAGATACAAGTCTTTGCTGCTCAGACTCCCACTCCCCTTCCCCTTTGGGACCACATTGCCCTCTTCCTTCACACCACCAACTCCCTCAATTTCCTCCAAATCCATCATCAAACAGAGTAAATTCACAACTTTGAATCAAAATGAATACAAGAAAACCAAAGAAAAATAAACATTCATGGGTTGGTCCGTTTCACAAACACAAGAAAGACAACTTTTTGGATCATGCATGATACCCCATCCAATGAAATTGGGCTAAACCCTTTGAATGCCAATTTGGAAGGAACCTCTCAAATTCTCAATTATGTGACCAGACGAAAAGAAAATTCTTCTGTTCGTGAAAGTCCCACCAATGAGAAAGGAAAAAAATTGGAGCTTTTGTATTTGCGACCCTCCAGCAATCCAAATAATCACAACCCATCTTTCGTGCCTGAAAACATGACAAGATGACTAACGTAAACTATTAAAAAAACGACCTCTGCGTGATTAGTCACAAAGACCATTGACCCAGAATTGGGAACTGTTAGAAAAGATGAAACAAGGAGCTAGGAGGAGGAAAAAACATGTATCTGTAGCTGCAAGCGGAACAAACGTTTGAACACCGCACAAGGGAGAAAAAAAACTAAGAATAGAAAAGAGAATCAAAGAAACAGACAGAGAGACAAAGACGGAAAAGTTGACTTTGAAAGGTAATAAGATGGAAGATGACGGGAAAGTATTAAAGGTCAAGTCGGTGGTGGTGGTGGGTGTTGAAGCTGCTTAGATAAAAAAGCCACGAGAGATGGATTCTCATGACATCGATTTTACCATCAGCTTCTGCAACCACCCCACCCAGACCAAACAAGAAGTGGGAGAAGGAGAAGGAGAAGGAGAACAAATGGGCACAAAAAGAAAGACACCCAGCAATCGTTATCTACAGCCAGGGAAAGTCAGAGACAGAAATCGTGTTTTCGTGGATGAGAATTTTTCAAGAAGTGGGAATTCGAGCTATAATGTTTCCGACAGAAACGAAAGAAGAAAAACCAGAGCTTGACAAAGAGCCAGAGAGAGAGACGCGTATGTCTGAGCTAAGACAGCCTAAAATAAGGGCCCCCACCGCTACAAGATGCTGTTTCGAGGAGAGAGAGAGAGTGAACGTGGCAGATTTCGCAATCCTATCTCTTGGCTCTGTCCAGGCAAAGTCCTTTCTTTTGCCTTATTTTTAGGTACAAGTCCTTTTGTTGTTTCGGCCCCACCTGCGAATGAACGGACGTACCCCTTCTGCCGGCCCGTGGTACTGCTTGTCCTTCTCCTCTTTCCCGCTCTCCTTTTGTTTTTTTGGTAGGGGAGACGGGGTCGAAGCCCGTATGTCCTTTCAAGAACTCTCCCGTCCTTGAACCATTCCATCATGGCTCTAAAGTCTACCTAAAGCTCCTGTTTTCCAACCATTCCATCACCATCAATGCAAAATAAAAAGAACTTATTCCATCGCCACAGTTTGATATACCAGATCAGATTCATTTATATTATAAATAGAAGTGATCTTTGGACGGGTCGAAGGGAGCGGGGCCGGAGATCGGCATGGTATATTTTACATAAATGTGTGCGGTCCATTGCCCCCCGGCCAAAGTTGGGTGGACCAGCCTTCCTCTTGTAAGCACATTGCCTATGTCCACATGTTTACCTTTCTTAGATTGAGTGAACAGCCGCCCGTTTATCATTTCTATTCATTGCATCAAAACATCATTTTTATCCTACTCTGCATAATATACCAAATTACCAATGTTATTTCTAACACTTTTATCACAATAATGACATCGAATAAACACCGAACTTATACCCCTTACGGTTACTTAAGCTTTTTGGTGAATGATGATTGTCATAATATTTCTAGGATTATAAATTTAAATAAATTTAATATATAGAATCTATGATATTACTTCAAAAGGATTTGCGAACACAAGTAGAGTGTGCAAGTGAACTAATTATAAATTTAAAGAAAATTGTCCAACCCCTTCTCCAATCGAAAAGGTATCAATCTCTATATAAAATGAATGGAAGAACGTAGCAAACGAGTCCACACAGAAGGAAAGTACTTACTCATACCAATTCATTTTTCTCCTTAGGTTCTCCGCCCAACAATGAGAGCTACATTTAAGAATGATAGCCCAAGAGTAAAAGGGTAACATATCTTTCATGAGCTCAACAGCTCGAAACCTCTGACAAGTTTGTCCCTTTCTCAATCACTACATAGCGTGGAAGGATTCTCAACTTTTTGAGGCAACGATAACAGGCTTGTCAATATCAAACGTCGGTATTTATATAAATTATATAGTCACGACTCAAATCAAACATTCCATAATCGATAAAAAAAATCTTTATGGTATCACCTAAAGAGAGGCTAACCGCGCTATTGAAGCAACATTCATACTCCTCGAGACGACAGAGCAACTTGTCGTTCACGCTATGTTTGGTAGGACATAAAAACTATGCTCTTCTCATGTTTGGGAAGCTTGTAGAAGGTTGACGAATGGAAAAAGGAAGGGAAAATATGATAATGGGGAGCGCATGTCGTAGATTTGCCAAGCATGTGTTAAAAAGCAACAGTATTGGATGAGCTCAGCATATTGAGTGGATCATGACATTTCAATTGCGAATCTAGGCAATGTGGCACCAAATCTTGCGTGACGAATGCTACCTGATCAGCACACGAATATTTGAGTTTAATTATATTTGGCCTTCAAGGTACATGAATAATTGAACGTTTCGTGCCCTGAAGTTTATTTGTCCATTCTTCTTATTCCTACAGTGGCCAATGAGCCATTCGTCTAAGGCTATCCCATATTAGCATAATAGAACATATGATGGGAACGACAGTACCCAGAAAAATTGGCTATTTAGCTTGGTGAATTAGGAATTCAGGTGTGAGATTAACCTATTGGAAAGATTTATGACAAATGGTGAATAACCTTACTAAGGGCGCGCATGGAATCCATTCTGGAGCAAAATTTCTGCTCCAGAATGCATTTCGGAACAGAAATGCGTTTGTTAAAAAATTTCCGGAATGCATTCTGGAGGAATTTTTGCATTCTGAAGCAAAAATGCGTTTGGTAAAAATGCATTCTTTTTTTAGTTCCAGAATGAGTTTTTGCTTCTAGAATGTGTTTTGGGCCAAAAAAAAGAAGCTAGTTTTTGTAGCTTCTCCCTTCCCGGAACTCATTCTGGCCATTTCTCTATCTCTTCCGTCTCGTTCTCTCTTCCGTCTCGTTCAACCCTTCGAGCACTTCGCTGCCCTCCCCTTCCCTCCTCGCGACTGCACCGGAACCGCCACTGCACGCGGCGGCGATCGATTTGGCCCCTCATCCCTTCTCGCGACTGCACTGGAAGCCGCCTCTTCAGTTTCGTGCCCTCCATCCCTCTTCGCGACTGCATCGGAACCGCCAGCTCACACGGCGGCGATCGATTTGGCTCTCCCTATCTCCGCTGCGTCCGTTTTTTCGTGCGTAGCTGGTGAAGGGACCAGACCGCCACCGTCGTCCATTCTCAGTCCTTTGCGTTTCCGGGTAACGAGCGAGCGAGAGAGAGAGAGAGAGAGAGAGAGATGGGGAAGGAGTCACCCTTCAGGGGGGAAATCGTGAAAGGGAAGGTGGCATTGATCACGGGAGGCGGTTCCGGCATCGGGTTTGAGATCTCCACCCAACTGGGCAAGCATGGAGCTCGCGTCGCCATCATGGGTCGTCGCAAGCCTGTGCTTGATTCCGCCGTCTCCGCTCTCGCTTCTCTTGGAATCCCTGTGAGCTTGTCCTTTTTCTGTTCGCTCGATTGAATTTTGAATTCTCAACTCTCTTGCGGGTCTGCGGCTGTTGCTCTCTAGCTGACCTGAGCGATGCTGTGCTTGATTGGATATTATCTGAATCTTGTGCTCAATTCTTGTTTGTCTTTAGCCTCTTTGGTATTGGAGGATTGAGCTTCGAGTGCCTTCACTTGTTAACTGCATGCGCTGAATTAGTTGGACATTGGGGGGGCGGTTGGGATGGTTAATTTTTCGTTTATGATGAGTGAAGGGGCTTCAAAGGTCCCAACTTTGTTATGCTTTTAATCTACTTATCATTTGGTTAGGCCAACCCTGAATTGCTATTCCAACTGAAATGCTTTGAACTCGTTCTTTTTTTCCACTCGTCTATGTGTTCCTTTACCGATGACTTCGTAGGCTGTTGGGTTTGAGGGTGACGTGCGCAAACAAGAGGATGCTAAAAGAGTTGTGGAGTTCACTTTCAGGCATTTTGGCAGGCTGGATATTCTGATCAATGCTGCTGCTGGCAATTTTCTTGTTTCACCCGAGGATCTGTCCCCCAATGGGTTTCGGACAGGTACTGTCCTTTTACACATGCCACTTTGAGTCAATAAGAAGTCTGAACCAGGCTTAAGAAAGAGGAGGGTCTCCAGTTGCTGTAAAGGGTTTAATTCAAACCATCTAAGGACACTAATTTTGCCGATAATCCTCATGCAGTTATGGACATTGATTCTGTTGGCACATTCACAATGTGTCACGAAGCACTCAAGTATCTTAAGAAGGGAGGACCTGGAAGAGGCTCCTCAGGTGGTGGAACTATACTGAACATAAGTGCCACTTTGCATTATACAGCAGCATGGTATCAGATCCATGTTTCTGCAGCTAAGGTTTGTCATATCGATCAGTATGTCCGCAGGTTCTCCTTCTTTGTAACTGATGTTTGAATGAGGATTCAAACAAAGCCTTTCCATGACATTGTTTGCCCGTTGGAGGGGAGATTGTAGTTGTCTCACACGGATTAATTTACTACAGGCAGCTGTTGATGCAGTCACAAGAAACCTTGCACTAGAGTGGGGAGCTGATTATGATGTTAGAGTTAATGGGATAGCCCCTGGCCCCATTGGTGACACTCCTGGCATGAGTAAGCTCGGTCCTCCGGAAATTGATAGCAAAGCCAGAGATTATATGCCTCTATATAAATTGGGCGAAACATGGGATATTGCTATGGCAGCTCTTTACCTTGCTTCAGATGCGGGTTAGTAACTCATTCACTTTGAATTTGCATATAAGTCCACATTTAAATCGTTGTGCCGCTTGTCTTCTTAAGCTGTCCGCATTCAGTGTCTTGCTTTTCCCCAGGCTACATCGTAAGTTGTAATCTTGAAGTGTATCTCGTTGGTTGGTGCCCCTTTGTTGATGATATATGCGATTTGGCGTGACCCTTGTTTTAGATATAGTAGGAAGATCAAAGCTAAACAATAACTGTAGGTTCAAGAGAAGATCAAGGATGCACACTAAAGACTTGGTTTTACAACTTTCTTGTGGCTACGTTAATTACACTTAGGGGAGGAGGGGACGATGAGTCTTGAATTTTGGTCTCGTGCGTGAAAACGTGTCACAGTTTCCAATAAGGCCAACCCTTGTTAATTAGCAGGTTTTGCAGCCTAAAGAACTTAATAATGTTTTACTGGTGAATGCACTATTTTATTTCGACTCCGTATATGCTTTAGCTTTCTGATGACATTGCTGATGTATATTATTGAAAGGTAAATTCGTCAACGGCACCACACTTATAGTCGATGGTGGACTTTGGTTGAGCCGGCCTCGTCATCTGCCAAAAGAGGCAGTGAAGCAACTTTCTCGAGCAGTGGAAAAGAGGTCACGGGATGCACCAATCGGTGTTCCACAAAGCAAGCTCTGAGCTCGCTGGAAGAGTTATGCAAAGTGCAACCCCACTGATCATTGCACCCCTAATATAAGAACGGACAATTTGTACTATGTCTTTAGTACAATGGTCAAACAACATTTATTTCTTATGAAGGAATAAACATGACCGTACTATCTCAATGACAACACATTGCAACATTTGGTGACAGACTATACAGTTGTCACGCTGGTAAAATGAGTTAATTAGTCACAATTTCCACGGTTGTGGGTGCCCCCGCTGGACAAAAAGTTCTCTCTCTTCCTATTTGCAAACCATGTCTATCTTCTAGGTGGTTTTGATACCTTCTTTATCCAGTAAAAAACCAATTGAGCCCTCGTGTTTATAGTGCAAAAGATACAAACAAGAAGTATTTGTGAAAGAAGGGCGCGAGATGGTTGTGCAGGGCTCGGTGATGTGAAAAAATAAGATAACAAATTGTGAGCTTCAAGGGACGCGTTTCGCTTAGAGACGCTGATCATCCTTCTTGCTGGGTACACCATTAGCACTGATTGATCAACAGGATCAAAGAATTCAGTCATTGGCACACAAAGCCGTCCTCTGGAACTATCTTTTTCCTTTTTTGGCCAGAATCCCTCTGGATCTATGGTTCCCTTATCAATTGTTGCTTTGTTAGAGCAATAGCTGAAAAATTTAGTACAGTGACAAATAAAATGTGTTTCTCATCCAGAAATAGAAATTTCCTTTTATTTTACCAAACAGATTTCTCTTCCAGAAATCAATTTCTGGAGCAGAATTAATCATGTTTTACCAAACAGATTTCTCCTTCAGAAATCAATTTCTGGCAAGAATTCCAGAAATCAATTTCTGGCAAGAATTTAATTTCTGGAGCAGAATGGTTACCATTCGCACCCTAAATGGCTACAGATCATCTTAAAAAAGAATTTGAAAATCACACCATCGTTGTTTAACTTTGGCGTCCGTTATCTCGAAGTAGACATGTCAATGCCGTCTAGGAGACAGACTAGAGATTTGTCTGCCATGGTTACCATAAGGATGAATGCATCGACTCCCGACTAGTTTACGCATTGAAAGGTCAATCCGGCCTTTAGAGACTTTATCTTAGACTTCTAGGATCAATCAATAACACCACTTTCGTGAACCCAATTGAAATTTCATTAGTGCGTTGCGCATCTCTCGCATTTTATTTCAACACCCGAAACCTTGCTACGATACCATAAGCATACCCGACTAGAAGGCAGGAATAGAGAGTATAGCGGGCACACCATTTACGAAGAAATGTACTTCAACATATTGATACCTTAGCTTGTCAATATATTGACATTCTCCAATCTCTTTTTCCTAAATTAGTTCTCATCAAAATTTTATAGTGACGCAAGCGCTTTTTAGGTTCACTTGACACGGTGCAAAAACTTCAAGATTATTGAAACACTCAAAGATCTTGAAGATGAAGAGTCTTGTTGAATCCCAGTCCATATGACCAATTTATCATGAAATATGAAAAGATTATCATAAAATTTATTGTCTTATTCACTGTGTAAGATTGCTGGGGATTTATAATCTCCGGTCTATGTTTGGCCCATTTTTTCAGAAGAGCATAATTCGGTTTGTTCGATGTTCAGACAGACCAAGACCAACGTGGATTGGCCCAAGGTCCATGTTTCCCCCGATACCCCATGTTCCTATAGTTGAATTGCATTGCCAATTATCATAAGCCTTCCTAAGATTGAATCCAAGGTCCATCATTGCATTGCATGTATAGGTTCCATGACCTTCGTGAAGAGAGAGATTATTACGCAATCAAAGATCACGCAATCGGTACGACATGTTGCGTAACGAGTTAATGGTTGTACTTACATATGTGTATCTGGATACGGGATAATTGTCCAAAAAGTCCTAAACCTATTTTATGGCGGTTAATTTAGTTCTAAACCTTTCAATTGTACCAATTTAGTCCTAAACCTTTCAATTGTGTCGATTTAGTCCTAAACCTTTAGAAAATTTGCCAAGTTAGTCCTAAACCTATTAAATCATCAAGAGGTTTGGAACTCAATTGGCAAATTATCAAAAGGTTTATGACTGAATTGACAAATGGTTTATGACTCAATTGGCACAATTAAAAGATTTAAAACTTAATCGACCGGTGCATAATAAGTTTTAAGACTTTTTGGACAATTTTCCCCTCGGGACACCGATATTGATTTGAACTCCTCATATGTACCTCTTGACCATGCCAAGATGCAAGATTGTTCGTTTACGCGAGGATGATGATGGAACTTAAAGTTTACAAGTAGAGTTACATCATCGATTTATTAATTTGTTATATCATGTCATCGTCCAGGTACTTGTCGTAGCTCTAACTTTCCATGAGGGGAAGTGCTCGAGAGAAAATTGGACTTGTTACCTCATAGGGCATGCAAAGTTCAACCAGCAACTAAACACCGCTTCTAATCTTCTCCATTATTCGATCTCTTTCTAAGCTTTTACAACGTGAATGAAAGTATATCGTGGATTATTTAATCGTCGATCCGTGATACATCCTTCGAATCAGATAAGAAACCAGTCAAAGTTCATGTGGGTAGTCCAAATATGGAATTATTTATAGTGGATGATATAGGGAATTGACATGCATTTATGCGGTAAATTCATGCACGCATGTCCGGTCGTTCTATCCCTTATTCAATATAATCGCACCCGTCTTTTAACATTTTTTTCCTTTTTGGTCGAAAGAAAGATTTCATTCATCAGCTTTACCAAAAAAAAAAAGATTTCATTCATCAGAATAATATCCAAGAGATACATAGAAAGCATATAAGCCTAGCAAATCCCAAACAATTGCGGAACAAAGCAAATACTAGAACGCAAATAACAAAGCACAATTTGTAGTTAAAAGCACACTCTCATCCCTCAAGAACAGATTTGCCACTGTAAACGTTTGGCGACCAATCACCAGATTCAGTGATGAGTACACGCCGAGATCCCCCACTCCATGTGCAACGGCTTGCAGCGCGGGTCTAGGTTCAATGTCCTCGTCACCATAGCTATGCAGAGACATCAATAGTAAAGAAGACATATCAAATACCTATAAGGAGTTCCCAAATGATCTAGTTTGAGAGAGTAAAACCTCCAAAATCTAGACCTAAATCCAAATTAGGAGAGAAGAGGGGCCTAATCTCGAAGAGTTTGTGGAGCCATGTTACGGACATCTTCCTCGATGGCTGTCGACTAGATTAATGGTTGAACTGTACTCCACATTCACCCAGGATCAGCTGCAGAAATTTATTCACACACACAATCTTCCAAAACAGAGTGAAAGAGAAAAGATAAGACAGTCAAAGCAAAGAAATAGAAAATTAAAGGTGAAGTAGGCTTTCAACTTCAGAAATTGAAGCTGGGAGCCTACAGAAGAGCTTCAAAAGATGGAAGAGTTTTTGGGAGATGAAGGGGTTTGCCTTGGGAGATGAAGGTCTTTTAAGATCTAAAGAATGAAATGTTATCGACGATAAGTTTTGTTTGGTTGGACTTATACTTTTTAGTTCTTGTTTTTTTCTATGACTCATGCAAATTGAATGTTCTAGTAATTTATAGTCAATATGAAACCCTCAAAAACGTTCGAAATATACCAATATGGACATGCAAATTATACAAGTCTTTTTTATTAATTTTAAAATTAACGACATTAAATTTTCTTTTTCCTCTTTTTTTGAATGCGACGATGGGAATGAAGGACATGGTGGTGTGCCTGGGAGGGGCCGGGGACCAAGCCCAACAATTCTTTTAGTGGGGTTAACGAGGTAAAACGCATAAAGCACATTTCATAACTCCACCGCGAGACGAACATATCACCGACGATTTGTGTCGCATCAATATTTTCGTGCCAATTATTTTTTATTATGATAGAAAATTTTTGATGTAATTATACAATGCTTTTCATTTTTCGCCAAATATGAGTGAAACCTATTAATTACTCACTTCTTTCTCTCATTCAAAATCGTGCATGAGACTTTTATCTCGCATGGCTCCTAAGTGATAAAAAAAAAAGAAGAACTCATATGTTGGCCGGGTCTGCCTCATCTGTGGGGCCCAGCCAATATGATAAAAAGAAAAGAAACAAAAAAAAGTCAAAAGAGAAAGAAAAATGGGCTGCTTTGTGTGCCCCAGAGAGAGAGAGCCCAAGGAAAGAGAAAAACAGAGAGTGTCTTTACCGAGAGCTCACCGAGAGAACAGGGGAGAGAAAGAAAGAAAATGGGCCGTAGCTTGTAGTCTCGATTCGAGGGCCAAATGTTGTTGGAATTGGCTCAAATTTTAGTATGTTGTTCGTGAGACCAAGAGTTATGAGTTGATCGGTTTTGTTAGTTGAGAACCTCATCCAAATTCTCCAATCGCGATTTGGGTTTTCTCTTCCGTTTATGTAAATCCACCTTCGTGATGATAGAAATGTTGTTGCATTGTTGATGTTGTAACTCTAGTGTGTGACTAAAGAAAAACTTTGTATATCCAACTATTCTTGGTGATTAGTGGAAATTTTTTGGCGGTCCGTGGTTTTTCCCTCGTTAGATTTTCACGTTAAATCTTGGTGTTGTTCGTTGCATTTGTCTCTTTATAATTGCGAGGTTGTATTGCTGGAATATTGTTGGCTATAACTAGAATTAAGAAGATTTCAGTCGGTTTAGTTTGAGGGAGATATTGATCCTAGATTGGGTTTAATCTTTGGTGAATTGTAGCCCGACTCTCCCCAACATCATCTTCTTGCTTTTTTGATTACCGTCCTCTGTTTTCTTTTTATAAGGGCTAAAATAATTTATTTTGGCTTTTTGACCCCATATTGTAGGGTGGATCTTGAAAGATATGAAAGAAAGATCTCGCCCTCACTTTATTGAAAACTTATTAAGAAAGTCTTGACTGATTCATCTAGAAAACAGAGTCCAACTTGCATGTGTTAAGCATATAGGGCCGTGTAGATAGATATATGCTTTTATCTACCACATGTGAATTGCTAGTGATAAGCCGGAGGAAAGTGAGGATGACATCAAGCGTATCAGTTTTACGTTATATCGTATTGTGTTGCGTCATATTCTAATTTCTCTCAAATAAATTTGGTTCGAATATGAATCATGCTCTCTTACCATGTAAAAAAATATCACTGTAAATGTAAATGGAGAAAAAGCACAACTATATGAATATTGTCAAAAAAGAAAGAAAGTTATCTTATTCAGCCATCTTCATTGTATTTTGTTAATTTTATATAGCTATCATCTTCTTTGTTGCATTTTGGTCTGCTCATGATTGATGGGTTCAATTTCATAGCACGAGTTTCTTAGTAGGGTCAAAGGTACCAAAATAATTTAAAGAAAACTTAATCCCAAATTTGAAAACTTAAGAGGTAATAAGCAACTTGAAAAGAGAAGAAGGGAGTGAGTTAGTTTCTTTTTCTTCCTATTGGTTATCAGATAGACACGCGACGCACACTAAACGATCATATAGTTGGAGGCAGGAGAAGGGAGTGAGAGGTGGTGATAAACACTCCGCTCCCTTTTTAGGCTCCAATTGTTTTGCAAAAAATAAATGATTTAAAAAATATTTGCTTAAAAACGATCGTTTGTATCGCTTACAAAAATGAATGAACGAACAATATTTTCATTGTCCACAAAAATATTTAAATATAAATTGTTATCAATAATGAAAACATTTTTTATTAACTAATTATTTCAAGCGATATAAACGATTATTTTTAAGAAAATATTTTGCAAGTTATTCATTTCCTACGAAATAAATGAAGCCTTAGTGAAAATTTCTTGACGGACTCAACAAAAGTGCATCAGAAATACTGCCAAACCCTAATACTGTGAAAGAAATTAAGTGAAGTATTTCATATACAAAAACCTAAAATAGGTGCTTATAACAAAAATGGTGCTTATAACTTTCCATCATGATCTACCCCAAGTTAGAGTGGCTGAGCGGGAAAGTAAAACTAATCCTTATCTATGCACATCGGGAAAAATGCTAAAGAAAATATGAATACTAGAACTTCGGAGTAGACTATGTATCATGCACCAACTCCTAGTTTCACATAATTTCACGCGTCCATCCAACCACTCCAAAGTCAAAGTAAGTTTAGAGTACATTCTTCCATACAAGAAGCGCCGAGACCAATATAAATCTCCCCAAAGTCTTTCGAGAATAATTAGACCCCATCTAATTAATGATGCTTGGGCAGTGGGGTTGAACAAATCGAAGGAATTGAATTTTGGGTCTTGCGCTTAAACCACATTCCTTAATTGTCATATATACGATCTCATAATTTCATTGCCGTTATGGTTTTCTAATCACTTTATTGATTGATGGGTCGCAAATACAATGTCACCCACAATTCTATTTAATCAAATTTGCATGTCGGTATTGTACATGGTATGTTACCCACCAACCATAAGCGTGATTGAAAAAAAAGTCTCTTTCAATCAGGGATAACGGAAAATTTAACCTTTCATTAAGAATGACAACAATCACAATTCTTTGCTGCCAGATTATTTCATGATATGCGAAAAACAATTGTCTAATTACTTGTCACTCCTAATCCTCCATTACTTTCACTTGTATCAACTTGACTTACGTACATAGATAACACCCACAAGAAAAGATTTTTGTTACCCGTGAGGCGCACATATAGAGAACATAAATAGACAAACGAGAAGGAGTTCATCGGGAGCAACTAACAACTCGATAATGCAGCAACCCTCACTCCAAAACTCACAAAATCCATGTAAAAAAATGGTTAACACCCAACCCTAGGTCAAAACTAGTCGCATCAAATCAATAAAAAAGCATCTCCGAGTGTCCTGATAAACCTACCGACTCATTGGGACTTGGGGCAACTGAAGGAAAAGAAAAAAGTTGCAGGCTCAAATGGCCACGGATGCTACAAATTCAAATTGTACCTAATGAGTTGGGCGTTTAGTGCCCTAGACAAGAAAGTTAGAAGCCCCATAATTTGTTTCTAGGAGATCTCAAATTTTGCCATAAATTTATAATAATGAGGACCTCTGTGTCCTCGTGTGGTTGTCAATGACCACAGAGAAGAAAAGACCCAGCAAAAACATGACAGCAATCAAGACAAGAAAGGAGAAGAAACCAAAAACCCTAGCGAATAAAGAATCAAGAAAATATTTGACTCCCATACGTATGAGCTGCAGGGCTGGCCATACCTCATCTGTAGCATTGAAGATGCTCTTCCCAATCATTACTTACTCTTTTGTAGCCTGTCCTGTCGTTTTCGACTGGAGGCTTGCACTGAGAGGGGCATCATCGTTCATCAGGATTTTGAAAGGTAATTAAATAAGGCGATGGTGAATCTGCTGGTGGCATCTGACAGGCGCTACAGTTGCTGGAGAGTTTGTATGCTTTGCGGTTGTGGTTTTGTGCCAGGAAAATTGATTAATTTAAAGTACCATGGTTCTCTGGGAGTTCTCTGAACTCATGCTTTTGGACAGGGTGGGATTACCGAGGACTGCGCCGCATGTTTCGGTCGATCCTTGTAATGTCAACTGTGTCAGAGAGAGCTGACCTTTGTTTCCTCTCACAGAGAGGGAGAGAGAGAGAGCTTGATTATTGTCCTAGACCGGTTACCGCTTACCATCTTGTTTTCCGGCTATTACATTCAATTTTTTTCTGTTTCATGCGAATCATAAGTGAACTCAAAAAAGCGTTTGGTCAATTATATTTGTTCTACTTTTGTCAAACATATAGTATAATTGACTTGATCCAAGTGTATTGAGTCAGCTGCTGCGGTGTATGTGCATGATGTAAGATCAATTATTGAAGAGTGCTATAGTTACTTACTCTATAGTGGGATAGTTGTAGAAGGTTTGAGCTTGCACAGAGAAATGTTCCACATTTGTAACGAGGCGATATTTGCACGCTTGGCTCAATTAATGTATTTTAGCCTAATTAAACTATTAAAGCTGGAAGAGAAGAGTAGGCACACTCAAATTGAATCACTGTAAATTATTTTTGTGCAATTTCTTTCCCTAAAGGTCTTTAATTTCGCGTCATTAATTGCTAGTTCACTTGTGTGTAGAAGCAGGTTTTTTTTAAAGGGGTTGGTCCTGCAAAAAATAGTTTTTACATATTTGAAAAACCAATTCATCTCCTCTCTTGATTGCATATTTGGCCCTATCACTCTTCACACCGTAGTATATGAGAGTAGCATTTTGGACGGCCTCATTACAAATGTGATATGATTTTAATATAAAAAACTTGCTAAGATATACGCACTTCATTCTTTGGCTTTATGGTTCATTCAACCTGCTTCTTGGAAAATGATTAGCCAAATTATGTGGTATATTCTTAGCTAATGATGTTTGAACGGTTTCCTACAACGAGTTTTTCTATATTGTCAAATGTACTTAAAGTTGTTTAACAAAATTGGTTTTCGAAATACGAGGCAAACCTTATTGTGCATAGAACATGACTAGCTTATTCAAATTCCCACTTATAATTTATTATATCAATTTCTTGACTTGGTTTTTTCATGTACTAAAAATTTTCCCCCTTTTGTGGAAAAATGCCTACGACACGCCCCCCCCCCCCCCCCCAAAAAAAATAATAATAAAAGGAAGAAGGAATTATAGAATATGCCACCAAAATCCATGGGACGATGGAGTAGGTACTGGGCTGAGCGAATGTATGGAAATGTGGACCACTCTTATACTCATTATGAAGCTCTAGGTACTTTATTATTATTATTATTATTATTTTGGTGATTAGAAGCACTGGGTATTTATTTATATAAATTAATTTTTATTTATTTTTCAAGCTTATGCTAAAACCCCCATCCTTCCCGGTCAATCATAAACTCTCCAAATTTTCCATTTCAATACGCCCATGATGTCGACACTTTTATGACATTAATTAATGTGTGATGTAGGCCATAGTCACATGACTTAGGAAGCCCGAATTGAATGAACGTACATTAGCCATGGCCTAGCCTCCAAAAAATTATTTTGGGCGCCAAAATTGGTCGCCAAATGCCGCCCCGCCCACACAAGGAATCTAACCGTAGCATTTTGTTGCTTTGTGGAATATAATTGATGATTGGCAATAGTGATGAAAAAATTAGAATGTGATGTCAATTAGCTCGTTTGATGATGAAGATGATAATTCAAAACCCACCTCTGAAAATTTTAGGGTTGGATTTCTTTACTGAGGACCAATAGTCGATTAAAATCTAAGCTAAAACCTGTTTGTTACGGTTAGAATTCATTAGATTCAGTGGAATTATTAGCGATCTCATTTCATCTTATTATTTACCGTTCGAATCATTCAAATTGATCCGAAGTAATTGAGTGGTTCATTGTTTGAATGATCAATTTCAGGCTTTCCCACCTAGACGTTATCAAAAGGGTTGGATCTTCGCGATAAGTAAACTCTTTAACAAACAAGTTAAGCTGATCTAAATCGGAAAAGAAAATTTTATCGATGGTTGAATTGGAAAATTTGAACAGGAAAAATTCTTTAATGGTTGAATTGGAAAATTTTAAAAGGGTCATGTTATTAATAGAATGAAAATCGAGTTATGTGAATGTCGCTAAAAGTAATCCCTCAATAAATTCCTTAATGAAAACAGCAAAGAATTTTTCCTGTTCAAATGGTAACATGACCATTAAGGAATTTATTGAGGGATTACTTTTAGCGACATTCACATGACTCGATTTTCATTCTATTAATAACATGACCCTTTTAAATAATCTCTTTGTACCAACTCACGGGAAAATATCCCAAATATACTCACTAAACTCAATTTTCATTTTAACAACAACACAACCCGTTTGAACAATCTCTTTGTATCAACTAACGGGGAAAATTAACGAGGTAAAATGATTTAATATGGATTTTTCACAAAAATGAGGCATCACAATATGGTCTAAACGATTAGATATTTAGGTTAATACCGCGAAAAATCTCAAATTGATACATATGTAACAAATTTACCGCAAACTAATTTTTCGACAACAAAAAATCTTAAACTGATACATTAGTAATAAAATTACCTTTTGTTAGTTTCCATTAAATTGGATTAATGCCCACAAATCAGTATACTCATGACAAACGGAGAGTAAAATCCTAGACCCGGTACACCCATTAGTTGCCATTCGTCATTCAACTCAGCAATTTGACCGTAAAATGTAACAGAAACTAATCAATGATAAATTTATTGCAGATATACCAATTTGAGATTTTTAGTTATAGTTGAGGTTTTTCTTAACATTAACTCTAGAAATTATGGTCTTATTTTATGATTATGTAAGGGCCAAGGGTTGAGTGTAAAATTCAAGCCGGTTCTCTCAGGCCAAATGAGGACAGGTCGCCTGGCCCATGTATGAGAGAGAGAGAGAGAGAGGGGGAGAGAGACTGGTGGCTCGAAAGGACAGGGTTGTAGGACAGGGCTGTGGCGTCGGGGGAGTGGGGACATGCTTCTGGTTTCCGTCCCAAGAAGTCATCGTCCAAGGACCGCGACAAAAACATCTTTTCTCTCCCGCCTTCCCGCTTCGTCTTGAATCTCTCTCTCTCTTCCCTCCCCCCCCGCCCTCCTTTCTCACTTCGCCACACACGCTCTCACACACACACACACACTCTAACTTCACAGAGAGAGAGAGAGAGAGAGAGAGAGAGAGAGAGTGGGATGCGCAGCAGTTGGTCCTCCGGAGATGGACACGCCTGAGAAGACCCAGATCGCCCCTCCTCCCGCGTCCGCCCACGAGGTAGAATTCCCCGTCTCCTTTCGGGTTTCTTAGTCTTTTGTGGGGGGTGGTTCCTCGCCGACCCGATTGCGCGGTTGTTCCTGCGAATTGGTTCTCTTTCTTTTTCTCTTTTCCGGGTTTCTTTTGCTTCCTTCGTTTGTGTGGCGATGCCGCTGCGCTCGGGTGTCTTTTCTTTTTGATGGGTTTTTCCTGTTTTGGGGTGTTTTCGCGGGGAAAGGTTTGCCCTTTTGAAGCAGGAATGGTTCGGTCTTCTGAAGTTTCGTGTGTTTTGTCCGCGGCGTTTTCGAGTTGATTAAGGGATAATTTTGCTTCTTGACCTGCTATGTGCATTCGAAGATTACCCTGTTCACTCTGCAAGCAGTTCATTGCGATAGTTTTGGTGATGGAAATCGTTGAGATGATTTCGGGAGGAGCGAATTGGTTTTTTGGCCCAGCCGATGGAACTTAATGTCTAGAAATAAGGGTTCTTTTTCGTCAGTTCTCTTCTCTGCTTATTTCAGGGGGAAAATGGGTGATTTTGCCAAGTGCGTTCTACCAATAATTCATGCTGAGAGAAGGATTTTTTTTCACGCTTGTATGATTTCTTACAGAACTCTGCTGTTCTAAGCTATAATGTAGTTTGATTAGTAGGCCAAATCCATTTGTTTTCACTGTGCAAATTTTCAGGCAGCGTTGTTTCGCTTCAGTGTTTGGTCTTGTCATTTAAGGTATTTTCTTTTCGGTTATTGTTGCTCTTCCCTGTTAATAGTGACGTTTAATCTTCATATGGTCCGATGTTTTTGGCCTTATATCGACAGGACTCCCCGGTTTTCAACTTCATCAGAAGTCTCTCGCCTATCAAGCCAGTGAGATCCCTACACATAGCTCAGACTTTCACCTCACTTCCTTTCACATCCCTTCCCTCAGTTTTCACTTCGCCTCATGCGAATTTTATCAAGGACTCAAGTTTGCTGCGGAGGTAATTGATGGCATTGCAGATTTTCTTTGCAAAGCACGCGCATTGTATCATCGCTAGTAATCACAATTCTTCTTGTTCCTTGACTTGTTCTTTTCAGGCATCAAAGTTTAGATCCATCAAATCCTGATCATTCTTCTGGAAACCAAAACATAGTCTGCCGAAATGGGGATTTTACTAATGGCATTTCTCAAAGAAGAGACAACTCTGACAAAAAAGTTTCAGTTGAAGTTCGCGCTGAACCATGCAAGGAACATTCAGAATTTGCGACCGAGTTTCCTCAGAACTCGAGGCATAGCTTCTATGATCCGGAAGGTAACATGACAACTTGCACTGCTGATGCAGAATCTGCAGTAGAGACTGCAGGTATGTCAACCCCCATTATATCGGTGGTTGTGAAATCTCCTGGGAAACAACTTCCTGGAGGTGAAGGTCAAGAACAGAACAAAGAATGGCCAATTGATCCTAGTGACTTGTTCATTTTTAGCTCCCCCAATGATGCTGAGGCTTTTAGGGAGCTTGTTCAGAGATCACCTGATCTTGGAACGGTATGTTTAAGTTCTCTTATGTCAAGGTTCACACCGGATGATGTCAGTGGTTTTGAGAGACAGCAACAGTTTGATTTACAGCATAGGGAGCAACAACAAATAGAAGAACCCCCATATCTGACTGATGAAGCCTACGGGCAAAAGGAAGCAATGAAGAATATTGATGTCCATAATCTGGATAAGTTTTTGGATAAGTATATGTCAATTGAGCTGGACAAGAATTTGCACAATGATGCAGGAGCACGCGTGTCATTTGATTACGCGGTAATGTTGCCACATTTCTGGTTAGCTGAATTCAATTTTATGCGTGTACGTTATGTGGTGCTTATAGTGAATCTATCTTTTTTCACTGCATCACAAGCGTTTGTTATCGATTGGAAGATATTTTCATAAGTCCAGTTATTGCAAAGTAAAACTTTTTTTTGCTACAGTTGTCCAGTTGTTACGTACTCAATCTGTTTGTATTACACGCACACACTACTATATTAAGTGACACTCATAATGTACTTTGGTAGTATCTCCCTGGTACAGCGATGCCAGTATATGTCTTTGCTTGAACATCATTTTAGTCGACAATCTTATGAACTAAAGTTTTGCAGCCTGTCCCTAATTTTCATCGGGGCTTGAGGAGGCGTTGTCTGGACTTTGAGATTGCTGAACTTCGTAAGCTCTCTGGTGACGATTTAGATTATAGTCACCTGGCATCATCTCAACATGATGAAAACACTCTTGTGAACGAAGAGCAGCTTCCTGTTAAAAGTGAAGGTGATCCCTTGAGGTGTGCGTTGCCTGGAATTGGTCTGCACCTAAATGCTCTGGCGACCACTTCAAACGACTACCAAAGTGTAGAGCACGGAAATTTGTTGAGTGAGAATCAGTTGATGAACACGCAAATCTCTTCTAGCTCCTTGAATCTCCCCAATTCCCATCAATGTCTTCACGAACCTTTGACTTCAGTCGCTTCTGAGGACATGGGTTCTACCGATAATGGAGTCCTAGTTGTACAAGATGGTTCGCAATCATGTGCATATCCTGATGGTGAAGATCTTGACCACAACAGTCCTCAGAAAAAGAGGCAAGTCCATGACTATTAAACCTCAGTGTAAAATGAACTACAGTGATGAATACAATTGTTGAATTTACTTCACGTTTGAGAACACTACTTGTTGCTTCGCAGGCGCAAAGCAGAACATTCTGAAGATGGGGCCTGCAAACGCTGCAACTGCAAGAAATCAAAATGTCTGAAGCTGTAAGTTATGTTTTCTTGTGAGACTGATGAATAAGTGAAAGTGCCATGATAACTATGTCAAAAGAGTTAGTTTATACGTAACTGACATCTGGATTGACAAAGAGTAACTTCTCATATGAGTATTAGTTAACCATGAACTACTCGTTGTCTCCATCTTTCATTATATGCTGGTTTACATGCGGGATGGTTAGTTGTGTTTTGGCCAGGATGGTCGATAAGTGTGATGAGCAACAATCAATGTGTCAGAAAATTGTTTGCTTTTCCTCTTTCTGTTTCTTGGGCTTCAAATTGTTATATTGTCTGGATCATCGTGGTGCTGATTTCATTTTCATTATCCTCTTTCCATTAGCATGTGAAACTTAGTATTTTTTGGTTGTCACACTAAGGAAAAGAATAATCAGATTCCTAGTTTTGTTTCTAGAGAATGCGAAGATGGTCTTATAGATTGAACAAATGGGTAAAATAGAAAGTCATCTTTTTTCCTGTTCTTGTAGTTACTGTGAATGCTTTGCTGCTGGTGTCTACTGCATCGAGCCGTGCGCATGCCTAGACTGCCTCAATAAGCCTATTCACGAAGAAACTGTTCTTGCAACTCGCAAACAGATCGAGTCCCGCAACCCACTTGCATTTGCTCCAAAAGTTATTAGAGCTTCCGACTCTTTTCCCGATACTGGGGTAAGACACGTTTTTTTTTAAAGTCTGTCAATGCAATCAGAACTGCCATCTCAAGAGCAAATTTTCTTGCAGGACGATTCCAATAAAACGCCTGCTTCAGCACGGCATAAGAGGGGATGCAACTGCAAGAAATCTAGTTGCCTGAAGAAGTATTGTGAATGCTATCAGGTTCTTATTTTCTCCTTATTTTTTGCTTTCACATGATACGATCCTATTTAAACACTTCATTCTTTTGAACAAAAGGGTGGAGTCGGATGCTCCGTCAACTGCAGATGTGAAGGTTGTAAAAATTCATTCGGTAGAAAAGACGGTGAGTGGATTAGGTCTCCCTCTGAATCTTTGGATCTTGCCAGTATTTATTTTACCTGTATGGACTCCTTTAGTTACTATTTGTGATTCTTTTGTTAAAGTAGTTGCCGTACTGTACTCCAGGATCTACTCTAATTGGTGTGGAGGCCGAAGTAATTGAAGAAGGGAAGGAAAATTTCGAAAAAAGCGTGGGGAACAAAGGTTCTCTGGAAATCACGAAACAGAGGGACCCAATTCAAGCGACACCATCTGCATATTACGGGTATCATCATATAGCTTTTTTGCTGCTGATAAACTTTCACAATGATACTCAAAACGCTAACTGGTCCTTTGTGCGTACCAGACCATCAATTCAGACTGCATATTCAGTGCAGAATGAACCCCCACGATCCTCATCTTTCGTCACCACAAGCTCCTCTTCAGTACTTCATGCGAGTCAAAATAAGGGGAAACTTGAACATTTTGCCCTGCAGCCCAAGGTTGAGAAGCATTACGGCAATAGTAATAATAATAATGTTGGCAGCAAGATGCCAGAGGTGCTCCAAAGCAATGACACTCCGAACGCAGTAATCAAGACTGGTTCTCCCAATGGCAAGAGGGTTTCTCCGCCGCATAGCGACTTTGGTTCCTCCCCTCCACTAAGGAGTGGGCGGAGATTGATTTTGAAATCTATACCTGCTTTTCCTTCTCTCACCCAGCATTGAAACGGTGAGAGTGACTTGTTACAGTTGGTAAGTGGCCTTGTTTGTGGTAGTTGTATGCTTTGTAGGTCCTGTTGTTGTATCATAGAATCTTTTCCTTTGCCCATAAAAGCTACCTTGAGAAATTAGATAAATTTTTTAATCTGTCTTGCATATATTTGCTTCTGCCTCTGTGACTATAGAGGTGTAGTTGTAGATTGTACAGTCCCAGTTGTTCCGTTGGTAACTGCCAAGGTTGTGACTCGTAGGCACTATTTATGTTAGCTCATTCGATCGTCCTTGTTTAAGATTTCTGTCTCGTATAGCCTGTATGGACAGAGCGAACAAAGATCTAAACACCACTGTAACTAAGCCACAAACAAGACCGGAGATTGTATCGTTCAAATGCCATTCGATCTGTAAATCTAGTACTCGATACATTGATACAGAGCTTGACTTGCTAGATCCAAAGTGTTCCATGTGTTTGAGCTCGATTGTGTTTGACTCTGATGCTCCATCGTTCCTAGTCTAATTTTAAGCTTGGACTCAATCTACGAGCTTCGTCGATGATGTTAAAACCTGTAAATGGCATCATTTCCACACTTCTATTTCTTGCAAACATATATAGTTAGTCGGCAGAGGTTCAATAGGCATAGAGCTCGAAGATCACTTAGTTTGACACTCAATATCATTTGAATTCGTCTCAAAATTGAGAAGTGTAACAACTGGAGCAGTTCACAAATATCTCAACCATGGACACCTCATCTCCATGAAAGGAGCAGACGGGGGCAGGTCGTGCATTAAAGCCTTGCTCAGCTAACTGAGGCTAAAGTTTAGTGGTCTAGGAGTTGGGAGATAATGAAATCTGAGGCCCACAATCATTGTGAAGCAGATGGTGTGGGAAGAGTTAGGCCCACAATCTGAGGCCTCTTCTTCATGGAATGGCTGGTCCTTCCATTCAAAACAAGACAGTAGTCTTTGCTATCACATGCCCATCACCATGTTTATTTTAAGCAATTACTCCTTTTTTTTGGGAAGAGAGTGATAACCTTTAATTATAAAACTATCCATCAATGGTGGAAAGACGATTAAATGACCATCGTTTCGAAATCATACTAATAAACCAAGCCGACATCTATCCATAATTCTTTTTACAGGTGAATGTAACAAGGCGCGCTATGCCAGCAAATTTCAGAAAAAGTATATTAAGAAAAAGAAGAGAGAGATTCTCCATGGGCTCGAGTCCACAGGTTGAATGGGGGTCATCATCATCTTCCCATCCCAACACGAGCACAAAGTACTCCTTTTTTCACCTTTTCTTTGCCCTCCAAAACCGGCCATCGAGAATCAAACGAAGATCTGCAGACGATAGATAGTACCGAATGAGTATTGTGCATCCTATTGATCATTAGCAACTTTTCAGAGTCTTGTGGGGGTGGTAGGAATGAAAACATGTGGTGTCCTAGCTGGCCTAAGACACGACAAAACAGAAACACATGGATTCTAGTCTTCCTACATTTTTCTGGGTCCCATGCATCTCGTTTTTTTGCATCACCATCTTCATCATCATCTGCTTTCTGTCTCTCTCTCTCTCTCTTGCCTTTTCCGGGTGATTCTGAATACAATAATGGAGGTAGGTGATGATGCGAGAGAGCGTGGGTGTGTGTTGGACTTAAATTTGTCATTCATGATCGCCAATCAAGGGCCAAATTTTCATTTTTCTTTTGCTCTGCGCACTCACTATTAATGTTTGTGGAAGAACGAGGAAAGTTGTCTTGTACGTGTCTATACTGTTTTTTTCTTTTCTTAAGGAGTGTCGGTGTGTTTTCGTGTCCTAAAAGTCTCTTTCGTTGGTGGAGTAGCATCACCAGCTCTATATAAAGCCCCGACCACACTACTGATCCATGAGGCGTAAATCTTTGCTCTCTGGGAATAAAAGAAAAGGGCGACTCTTGATCAAAATGCAGAGAATATGTTACCTTTTGGATCAAGTGGGTTCTTACTTCCGAGTTCTTTGTGAATTGGTCAAGTACATGTCAGACCGACTCTCGAAAGAAGTACCTAATTTGATATCACATGTAGATTCGTAATATAAACCTTTCCAATGTTTGTGAAAAGTAAACATATTATTTATTGCTATGACTTCTCGAGTTTGCTTGCAAATGCCCTTGTTAGATACTTGTTGCAGGAATGTGAACTATGCTCTAAGCAGGAATGACTTAGGATGGATGCCGGGTTACTTTTATCCGATTGGGATGTCTTAGAGAGTTTTGGCTTGGTCGGCTTGAAGCAAAACTCATAAAGATGGCATGTCCTATTCCCTAACCCTTTTTAGTGGGATTGGTGTTAGGCTATGTTCTCATGACACAAGGCAACCCATCATTAGCCCATGTGCCCATGCCATACGACAATTTATCCACCGCCGATTCCCTACATTAAGACTACCACAAGGCATAATTCTGTCAGCCAATCAATGTATTCATCTCGCTTGGGTATCCCACCTATTCACTCATTTGGGAAGACTAGTGGATTTTGGATGTCCAGGCTTCAGGTTTTCTGTCGACTTTGACATCTTCAAACTTTACACTTTGGCAACGGAATTGAGAAACTCTCCATTAAGCACTCCACATTCCTTGTCAACCGCCTGGCAATTCGAGCCTATGAGAATTGCTTGCATTTCCTCTCACGCTCTCTCTACTTCATCTTGCTTTCGGTGTTACTTCCACGAGATGCTAACGCTTTTGCAACGCTAAGGAACCTCAAGTTTAAACCTCCTCTACAATATCTAGAGGACACAAGCAAACACAAATCATGAGTCTAAGAGCCTTCCATTCGAAATTTGATGCACTTCTTAGTGAACAACTCTACTAGAAAATCATAATCCTGAACCACTTCTCCCTATCTAGAAAGACGCATGTAAAATTTTGAAAAGAATTACTACAAACTAATTAGTCTCAAGATTATGTAACTTTTTCTCATACCCGAGTTAACCCCAAATCATTGGGTCAAATTAAAAAAAGAAAAGTATCCCATTAGCGCTATTTGAGGCCGTGTCCTTAATTCTCTGTCAATTCTAGGCGTGACACTCTTAGCTGACAAAATGTTAGATTACATTGATTGAATTTAATACGAAAAAAAAAGAAGTTAGTATTTTTCAAAATCGATCGACTTAATATAGCCCCAAACATACATTTACTGAAAAGGGGGAGTGGTTGGCCCGTTGAAAAACCTGCGCTCCAGATCATTCGAACCGTGCTGCCAAACGAGCATCTAAAGAAAGCTTCACTCAACCTAAAGCCATTAAGTCACCTACCACACTAGAAGTGGAATAGGATGTTGAAGGGCTCTTCTCACCTGTTCATTTTCCCCAACCAAAACGATGGCGACGCTTCACGGATTGACAGCATTCTGTAATCTTGGGCAAAAGGAAAAGAAAAAAAGAAACAGAAAAAATTCATAAAATTACGTGACAGAATCCTGACGGAGGATAAATGTGTCACATGAGTTTTTTTTTTTTGTCTGTCTTATCTCCAACTCTCCTCATTCTCTGATTTTTGCTCTGCCCCTTGTAAAGTGTGAAAGTCGAACTCCACACCTATGATACTAGTGTCCCCCTTAACCCTTTTATCAGCAGGGCCGTATGCCTATATGATAAATGTGTCATAGTAAACATAATTTAGACATTTTGTCATAATGAACATAATTTAGAATTTTTTATGATTTTTTTCCAAAAGAAAAATCGATAAGTAATCAGGCAATACTTCTATTATTCGGAAAGAAAATATAAAGAAAAATTGTCGTGAGGGTTCTTTTCATGGGGACAAAATTGAAGTATCCAATGCGTGCGAGCTGATTTGACAAGAGTTGTTCGTGCCATGGCATGATTCCTCGATGATTATGATTGGCTTTTTTGCTGATGATAGTTGGTGTCAATTGTTTGAGGACAACTAACCATTCATTTCTAAATTTATTCTATATATGCCAATTCAATTCTAAATTTTTCAATTTTATCAATTTAATCCTAAATATTTATGCAAAATTTCAATGTAGCCCTTCCAATAAATTTTCGTCAGAAATCGGTAGGTTTAGGACTACATTGAATGGTTTAGAACTGATTGATATTGGTACAATAGGTTTAAGATCAATTGGACAATTTCCCCTAATTGTTTGTGACGAAAAATTACCAAAAAAGTCATAAACCTATTGTATTTATGCCAATTCATTTATAAACCTTTCAATTGTGTCAATTCAATCCTAAACCTTTAGATAATTTGTCAATGTAGTCCTTGCGGCCAATTTTGATCAAAAAGTGTTAACATGACGGTCTAGTCAACGTTGACTATCCTATGTGGTGTATCGATGCTTAAAAATATTCTGAAACTTTTTATTTATTTTTTGTTAATTTTTTTCTTTTTTATTTTTTCTGTTTTTCTCTTTCCTTTTCACCAGTGGCTGGTCTTCGGTGATGGCCGGCCACCTGTGAAAAGGAAAGAAAAAAACAGAATAAGGAAAAGAGCAAGAAAAAAAAAAGGAAATTTTTTTCGAAAATACTCAAAATATTTTTAAGGGAAAAAGCCACCAAAAACCCCAAACTTTACCCATTGTGACACATTTATCCCGAATTTTTTTTGTGACGCCAAAAACCCCAAACTTTCTTATTTGTGACACATTTACCCCAATGTACATTATCTATGGGCATTTTCGTCTTTTCCGCTTTTTCTTTTTTTTTTACTTTTTTTTCAGATCCGGCGAGGGGGCCTGGCCGGCGTCCGGCGGATCTGGCGAGGGCGAGCCTCGCCGGCGTCGGGCGAGCTCGCCCTCGCCTGGGCGAGCGAGGGCGAGCCTCGCCGGCGTCGGGCGAGGCTCGCCCTCGCCTGGGCGAGCGAGGGCGAGCTCGCCCGACGCCGGCGAGGCTCGCCCTCGCCTGGATCTGGCGAGGGCGAGCCTCGCCGGCGTCGGGCGAGGCTCGCCCTCGCCTGGGCGAGCGAGGGCGAGCTCGCCCGACGCCGGCGAGGCTCGCCCTCGCTTGGATCTGGCGTCGAGCGAGCCTCGCCGGCGTCGGGCGAGCTCGCCCTCGCCTGGGCGAGCCTCGCCGGCATCGGGCGAGCCTCGCCGGCGTCGGGCGACCCTCGCCGGCGTCGGGCGGCCGCCGGACGCCGGCGAGGCCCCCCTCGCCGGATCTGAAAAAAAAAGTAAAAAAAAAAGAAAAAGCAGAAAAGACGAAAATGCCCATAGATAATGTACATTGGGGTAAATGTGTCACAAATAAGAAAGTTTGGGGTTTTTGGCGTCACAAAAAAAAGTTCGGGGTAAATCTGTCACAATGGGTAAAGTTTGGGGTTTTTGGTGGCTTTTTCCCTATTTTTAAAAAATTGACCACGTTAGTACCAATATACCACATAGGACGGCCAACGTTAACTAGACCGCAAAATCAGCGTTTTCTAGTCAAAATTGGCTGGAAAAACTATATTGGCAAATTGTCAAAACTTTTAGGAGTAAACGGCATAATTGAAAGGTTTTTTTGGTTCTTTCCCACGGACTATATTTCTCATTCTTCGAAACATGGGTTGATTATATTTTCAATTATGTCCAAACGGACTTTGGAATCAGAGGAGCTAGCTACATGCCATTACCCGAAAATTGACTTATCTATGTTGCGGATTGATAGAGAAACACTCTTGTGCATTGCGCAGAATTGAGTACTATAGTGATAAGAAACACCCACGAATTGTCTCGCTCGGGAATGTCGATCTTTATGCCTTTTGATGAGTTCCAAGGTAACTCAATTTCAGATCGAGTTTTTGACATAGATTGATTAGTTTCGGGAAATGTGAACTCGAATCCTTTTATAACGAGGAAGATTGTCGTGGTATTTTACGAGAACGAATATAAAATCGTGTTTATCATTCTTATATTGGTAACAGATCGTGCTTTTTCGCAAGACGTGCTCGCGACCACTTATACATGAGTATTATTTTTTTTTTGTAGAGATTGCTGCTGTTTATTTTTCCTTGCATTTCATTCTCTTTTTCGTTGTTTAATTCTGACCTTAGATAGTTATGCTCTAGACCTAGGAAGTGTCCCACTAATCTTATGGAGTGGGTAAGATCAAAACTCGGATCAGTGGCTCAAATATGGAATTACTCGTGATTGTATTATCGGGAACTAAAACCGTGCCGTGTACCTAATCCGCCTTTTACAAACTCATTCGTTCCTTAACCACTAAACTAACCGAATGAGATTAATGACAAGGATACTTTGTTTGCCGCTAATTAAAGCAAGGAGTAAGGTACCGATGGCGATTGGCTTAGTGATGCAGGGCTCGCTCCCATATGGTTTGAGCCCCATCATCGCATATTCGAATCCTCCAATTGCTCCTCGGTCTCATAAAATAGTGGTTCATCAGCAGGCGCGGCGATGGTTTCGCCTGTAGCAAACTCGGGTTCACCATGGCCTTGCTTCTACTAGCACGTGTGGTTGGGCAATGGTGAGAAGCTTGAAGCTCGCTCTAACAAATGGTGATCATGGCTCGCCGCAGATGTAGAACTACTATTGTTAGAGATATAGATGTGTCTACGAGCTAAAGATATATTTAGGAGATTTCTCTTGATTGATTATGATTAAATGTAATTGATATTTTGTTACTTTAGATAGTCATGTTGTATAGCCTATAAATAGATTCATTTACTCTTCATTAGGTATGTACAAAATATTACATTTTCTGTCATCATAATTCTCAACTTGGTATCATAGTCATTATGATAGGAGGAAGCGGTCATTTGAGTTTTTATAAGGTGGTGGTCATAGCAACATTACCACAGCCTACCAGTGTCCATATTTAGCTGAAATCATCGATCTTGAGAAAATTGTGTTTTTATCATAGCAAAAAAATCACAATAGATATGAGTAAATTCAAATCGATTTTTTTTATAAGATAAAGTCATATATAACGGGAATAATCATCCATAAAGATTACAAAACATCGAGAGCCTCCCATGTTGGAAGTTGGAGATGGTCCCCAAATATAAGAGTGTATAAGATCAAAAGGAGCGAGAGACAGATTCACTAAGATCAAACGACAAGGCGTGATGTTTTTCCAATTGACAAGGCATACAATCAAAATATTTATTATTAACGGAACTTAAATGACCATTTGAAATCAAAGATCTTAATTTAGAGGAAGAAGTATGATCTAACCGAGAATGTCAAGTTTCAGATGACACACAGTGGCTGCACAACTAGCAAAAGAATTGGGAAAATTTAAGGAAACAAGCTCAAATAGGCGTTCCACTCTATGACCTGTCCCAATAACCTGTCCCGTCCGTGAATTCTGCACATGATAACCATAAGAAGAGAAGTGGACATCAAAATCAAGTTCACACAATTGTTCTATTGAAAAGAAATTTAGGGATAGTTTAGGAACCATAAATGTATTGGGCAATGATAATGCGGATGTTGAAATGTTTTCCATATGATCAAATCTCATTTGGGAATAATCAATCGTGTGAATAGTAGGCGCATGTGAATTGAATGATTCTGACAGAAACAAATCAGAATTTGAAGTCACATGATTTCAGGGGGTTACCAACATCGATCCCCTTTCACGAGCCTTTTACTTTATAAAAGAAACAGGGAAGAAAACATAAAGAATAAGGCTAATTGTACTTCACTCTGAACAGGTTATATTCGTGTGGGTTGATCGATGTCGTTATCGTCCAACGTTATCTTTTTCCGCCAGACAACCATTGCCTTGAATTGAGAAAAATCAAGCACCAAAGACCATTGACTCCATCATGTTCTGAGGCTCTACATGCGTCCTCCAATCAACCCATGTGATCACAGGACCCACGATGTTTCCCGAACGATGACGGTGCGAATTCCTGCGTTGAGTCATCACGTGCTGGTCGTAACTCAAATGGCGCTGTCGTGGTCTGTACTGGTCACCGGCCATGACCATCGTACGTCGTGTATTGCAGCAATTCATTGCAGCGTTAGGTGGTCAGTGAGGGATGCGAGAGTGTCGGCGAGTTCTGTGTTTTGGTGTTCTTCAATGTGGAAGGTCCGTGTGCAGTTCAGTCGGATGAACGGAAAACAACTGGATGAGGATGATTGTCATATCGATGAGTATCAACGTATTCTATGCCAGTGCGTAACGACAGCGATAGTCGAATCGCACACGATAACGTCTTTCGTGAGCGTGGACAAAACATATCGAGATGATTGTCGCTTCATGCACGGAGCATCGTTTTCATGGTATTGTTCGTCTAAACGTTTCAGCTACATTTCCTGATAAGACAGGTTAGCATTTTCATTGTGACTTTCCAACGTCATGTTGTCTTGTAAAAACCTATGCAAGAGGGAAGCCCTCGTTCTCTCTCCTTTATACACTTCTCACCTGAATAGACTGGTGAAGCGATCTTTGCCTTCTGCTCCGAGAACATGAGGACGGAGTCCGTTGAAGTGCATTACTTTTAACATGTTGAGAATGTCAATTAGATGATACTGTCGGTAGGTGTATTAACTTAGGTGGTCGAGTGTTCGATCATATGCCTAGTATTCCTATAATTTCACTAGAGTATGTAACGCACGTTCACTTCGTCTTGACTCTTGAGGATGATGAATTTGACATTTATATATAGTTCAAGAACTACATTGAATACATATCAAAAGTTGAAGGATCACATTGAATAAATTAAAAATTTAGGGGATCACGTTGCACGTTGGATCAAAGTTCAGGGATTATATTGAACAAATTAAAAATTCAAAGAGCACATTACATATTAAATCAAAGTTTAGGGATTGTTTGTGTAATTATCTATACTACTAATATAATAAGATCTGACTTTATATGGAAGTAAAGGCAACTTGAGATGTCACTATTTTACTGCTACTCCAAGCAAAAATATCATGCTCAAGGTGGTGAGGCCGTCGCTATTGGATGACTCTATTCTTTCTTTTGTTTCTTTTTTCCCTCGAGCTTTTCTTTGTTATTCTTCCCGTGAGGACCTGAGGTTGCTTCTCTTTGCGTAAATCTGAGCATCAAAAGGAGTTTCAAACGATAAAACACTTGAATATTGCACCTGAAAACGATATTTGGTTACTAAAAGGAAGAAAATTACCAAAAAAAGTGCTCACCCATTGCAATCGTATTAATTTAGTCATAAATCATTTTTTTTGGCTAATCTGGCCAATTTTGGCCTGAATTTGCTAACATGGACACCAGTCGTCCTATGTGGCACGATTGGCGCTGACATGGACAATTTTAACAATATTTTAATATTTTTCGAGTTATTTTATTAGTTTCTCTTCTTTTTTTACTTTTCTTTTTCCTTCTTCATCTGCAATCGCTGGCCACCTTGATGGACCAGCCACTAGCGAGGCTTGCTCTTGTCGGATCCGGCGAGGCTAGCCCTCATCAAAATCTGACGAGGGTTGACCTCGCCAGCCGAGCGAGGCTCACCTGGCAGGGGCGAGGTCACCTAAGGTCACCTCGCCGGCCCGCCGGCAAAGGTCGGCCTCGCCAACTTCGGGGAGATTGATGTCCTAGTGGGGATTATCGTCCACGATGAAGGTGGGCTCCTGCTCCATCGCAAGATTGAAGCCGATGACGACGGTGCTAGATGAGGGCAGCCTCTGTCTAGCCTCGCCTGAAATTGGGGAGCCCGACCCTCGCCAAACATAAATGCAAAATGTTTAGAATTTAATTAGTCAAAAAAAAAAAGAAAGTTCAAAACAGAATTGACACAATTACTAATTCTCCCTGCTGAAAGGTAAATAACTCCACAGTGGCCTTCAAAAGGGAAGTCACAGTTTTCAACTACAAATTTGTTTTTAGGTTGCCAACCATACCACCCCCCACCTCCACGAAAAGAGAGCCATCGCCATAAAGGTATGAATCTCCGATTGGAGACTTTTTGGGAGAGAGATGACAAAAAGGGTTGTGGAACCACCGCCCGTCCTTAGAAGCCCCCCCACCCCACCTTTGCAAAGGGTGACGCCCCCACCTCAAGAAAAGGCCACGATTATTAGCCAGAATCCAAAATTCTAAATCCTCTGTGCCCATAGGAAACAAGATTGAAATGGCTTTAGAAAGAAGCATCTACCAGTCAATCTCAGAAGAATTACCGAAACGGTTATAAGCTTATTGTAATTGTGTCAATTCAGTTCTAAATTTTTTTTTTAAAATTTTTTTGTATTTGTTATATTTCTAACTCTCTTCACTCTTTGATCTTTACTCTACCTCTTGCAAAGTGCCGGAATTGAACTCTGCACCTGTGATACTAACGTCTCCACCCTCCAATTCTTTTACTCACATGCCAATTGAATCTTAAACATTTTGCATTTGTGCTAATTCAATCAATCTGGTCAAATTTGGCCGGAAATCATTGACATGGATGCTTGGCGTCCTACGTAGTGTGGCCAGTATTAATGTAGATATTTTTAAATAATATTTTAATAATTTTTTCGATTTATTTATTTTCTTTCTTTCTCTTTCATTTTTTTTTCTTCCCTTCTTCCTCTAGGCGATCGCTGGCCAGGGTTGGTGAGGTTGACCTTATCGGCCACTAGCGAGCCTCGCTAGTGGCCAGACTAGATTGACCTTATCGGCCACTGGCAAGCCTCGCTAGTGGTTAGGCGAGGCTTGACCTCGCCAACGTCCGGCGACAGGCTAGAGGAAGAAGGGAAGAAAGAAAAAAGAAAGAGAAAGAAAAGAAAAAATAAAAAAATTCTACGAAATATTAAATATTGTTATAAATTGTTCACGTCAACGCCAATCGCGCCACGTAGGCTGTCGGCGTCAATGTCAGCGATTTCTTACCAAAATAGACCGGATGGACTGAATTGGCACAAATGCAAAATGTTTAAGACTCAATTAGCAAAAAAAAATTATAATTGAATTGACTCAATTAAAATAGGTTTATGACTTTTTTTGGTAATTTTCCCGATCAATCTCTCGAGAGAGTCAATGACAAGCAATTCATCATCTACTTGAGATATCTCAGATAGATGAAAAACCTAATGTGTGCATCCCCTGGGTTTTGATTGTCATATTTATGGCAGTTTCATATTTTATGCAACGTGGCTAAAGTTGCATGTGCATCTCTCGCTTAATATGAATTACTTATATGTGATTATATACATCTATGGTATATAATGACTTGTATGATAAAACATTTTGGGGAAGGGAATCCATGTTTAATTGCCTTGATGGACCTACCGTTTATGCTTCTAATTACATAGATCCTTTATCTATACCATTAATTATGTTGAATTATGTGACATTTAAGTGATTTGGCTACTCTCTAGTGGGGGCAAGAAGTTAAAATGTCAACCGCAACTTGCCTAATTTGAATTATGGTGAATAAGTGCACCCATTGACTCTTAGGAGTCACCAACTGACTATAAAAACTAATTTTTTTTGGCGGAATACTATAAAAACTAATTAGAGAGCACTATTTTGTTTGTTTTTTCCTTAAATTGAAATATAGTTGTTGGCTGGAGGAACTTTGGAATTTGGATGTCAACCAAACGATCCATTGAAGTCCATTACTTTGCTGAAATCTATACAGCATGACCATTGCTGAGAAAATATATTATTAAGTTCATGAGGCCCTTAAAAACAGTAGGAAAGCTTTTCTATGCACAGTGAAAACAATGAATATTGACAACATATATTTCATAGCAGTTTAAGAATTTCTAAAGTATAACCAACACCCATTATCGAGTATCAGAGGACTACTAATTAGTACTAAAAAGCCATCATAGTCTTACACATATGAACCCTAAGTGTCATATGTGTAGGTTTCTAAAGATCCGTAAGATTTCATATCATGCAAAAGTTGACATCTCAAATATGAAAAAAGAAAACTTTCTATCTATAAGAATAAATTGAAAGGGTAATCAAAAGTTACTCTAAACGGACAAAACCCTTTTTCCTTTAAGATGGTATCCAAATTTTTCCTTTTCCTTTTTTTTTTGTGCACATATAGGAGTGTCTAGCCAGTTTAGATGCACCTCGGAAAGGTCCACATTGTTGAAAAAATCCCATCCTCAACCTCTCAAGTGGTAGCTTCTCTAGAACAAGTTGTGGTTAGCCTATGCAAATCAGTAATTAGTCACTAATCCCATCCCTTAGTAGCTCTTAGCCTTATAGGTGAAGTGATCCTTTGTATTTTCACTGCCCAAGAAAAAGGAGGGAAAAAGAAAAGCAAAGCGGGAAAAGGTGAGCTGTTGCATATGTGCAATGTGAACCATCCTCAGCACAAGGAAAAGCACATTGTCGAGATCTGAAGCAAGGGCAGATTAGTCACCGATTCTGTCACGACAAGAGAGGCGACAAAGGACAGCAAAGTCTGGAGATCTACGGTTCTTTTTTCGAAACACAATGAAAAGCTGAATCATTACCACATTTTCACAGAGCAAAATCATTTGGGTCTTAATGCGAAAGTGCAAAAACCTCAGGCTTCACCCCCATTGATCACTCCCCACCCAAGAAAGTCCAATTCCCACCTTTAAAAATCGAGAGAAAACGCAGTGAAAAAAATATGTAAGCGTGTAAATTTTGGGTTTTTGAATTACTTAGTAGTCTCCGACCAAAAAAATAAATAAAATTACTTAGTAGTCAGACCACTCGACCATAAAATTGTTTTTATGAGTAGTCATGTGTACACTGTGTCAAAAAAAATACTTTATATGTATTCTATAGCTAGCTGTATAGAAACTCGTGTTTTTTTTAAAAAAAATCAGCATGAGTTTTATAAATTTTTGAAATGTGATTGAGTTAGATTTAATAGATTTATTATATACAATGTTAGCCTGTCAAATCCTCGTGCGTCAGATTCTACTATTCACCCTCATTAATTACTTGCCAAAAAGTCCAACTGCGAACAGAAAAAAAGAGAAAGAAATATCTGAACATTTTCATAGTGTTTCTTCATGCTCACACTGGACTGTTATTACCCCTGGCCATTCTTTGCCTGTTTCAGTCTCTCTCTCTCTCTCTCTCTCCTTCACAACGGACAGTACCCACTACCCAATCCTGAATCTTGAAATGCAATGCCAAAGTGACCCATCAATAAGAGAGACAGAGAAATTATTCCAGTGAGAGAAAGAAGAGAGAGAAAATGGGGTAGGATAGAGCTGTAGCAGCTGGAAGTCTACCATCACAGCTCCTGAGTCCAGTGACTAGCGCATCTCCTGATCATACATTTTCACTCTTTCGGTTTGTGCTTGATCTCGGAGCTTCAGGGTCGTCAGAAAAATCTCTTTCCACGATGATTGCAATGCTTCCTGATCTGCAAGTTAAAGCCGGTTCATTTGGTGAGTTCTTGATCTCATCTGGACGAAGCCAAAAGAACAAGAAAGATATAGTGGGTTTAGGTGAAAAGTTTGCTTTTGGGCTCAATCTTCTCTTCCTTGACTTGGGTTTGGCTTGCTGATCCTAAAAGAAATGAGCTGATCTGGACTTGGTAGCTTTTGATCTTCTGAGTTGGGAAAACTGACTGTAATAGAGTTCTTGTTTGTGCTTTGGCTCTCTTGCAGGAAAATTCAAAGCTTTATGTTTCTTTTATTTTACTCGGTAAATTTTTATTGCTTGATGTTTGGAGTAAGCTCCTCCTGCTACAACATGGAGCATCCCGGAGTTATTTTCTCATTGTGGATTTCTTTTGCTATGTGTTTACTGATTGATCTATGTGCATAAAGTTTAGAACTATTTTAGACTAGTCAAAAATGTTATGTTTTGAACAAATCAATCCATTCACTAATTTTTTCACCTACCGGGTTATTTACTTTTTATTTTCTGGATTTGTGTTGGCTGCTTTGGGAACATTTCTTTTGTAGGAATTTGAGCATATCCTTGGTACTGACAATTTATGGCCCTTCACTCTTAGTCCCAGATTAAGCAACCCCCAGTTTTGGATTAGGCATTACCATTTCTCCTTCCTCTTCTTTGCATATTTGCTTTGATGGTAGGAAGGAGTCTGGAGTGACAAACGCAAATTAATTTGAAAATCTCCAGTTTATCAGAGATCCTCAGTGTTTCCTTTTGGTTGATAGTCAAAATTCCATATATTATCTCTGTTACGCTCACATTTGCTTACCTTTTATGTTTCAGTTCACAGAGAAAGACTTTCTGAAAAAAGCTGCTAAGTTGGAGACTCGGGTATTATTACTCTGGCCTGGATCTACAACCTTGGCCTTTGTCACTGGTCCAAGGACGAGGCTTTTGCTAAGTCGAAACCAATTGCAGCACTGTTTTTTGCTGTGATGATGGCGACTCTGTTACATTGCGAATCAAGACGCTTGTATTCTTGGTGGTGGAGTAGCCACATTAGTCCAAAGAATTCAAAATGGCTTCAGGAAAATCTCACCGGTAATGTTCTGCTTTCATGAAAAGTCTTCCCAACTGCATTTTAAGAGGATCCTCTTCAAATGGCTTTTCAACCTACAAGATGCTAGCTTTGTTCCTGGGCCAATAATAATTGAGTCGTGGAATTACCTTTGCTGCTATTGCACTCTCATTGACCGAATGTCTGGAAGAACTATTCTCGAAGGAAGAACAGTTTTTTTTGAAAGCATCCCGACTTGAAGAGCAAAAAAATGGGCTATGTCTAATAACTTCTCAATCATGTGCCCCTATACAGATCTGTAGATTTTGTATTCACTAGAGTCTTGCTTGCTAGCTGAGTTACTATGTCTACTACTTAAGTTGTGCATTGATTTTTACTGGCAAAAAAGGTTGTGAAATGACTTTGCTGAGCTTATCACCATAGATTGTTCATTATTTTCTGATCCTAGAGTATATGTATTGGTTATTGGACATTGGATTGGAGGTCTTCTTCATGCTTAATCTGCAAGTATTGGAAATTCAATTGTTTTTTCTCAATTGTCGTCGCGTCCAAGTATTATTGTTTCGAGTATCAGTTCCAGCATACCCAACATAAATTGCAGACCTTGCTATTACTATACCCTCAATGCCAGAGCAGCTTAAAAATGCATTTTCTTGCATACATGTGCGATATGCACATTTCACTAGATTCACAACCGCACTCCTTTAACTTAGCTTTTCTGTTTTTTCTGCAACCAGATATGGATGCCAAAGTCAAAGCAATGATCAAACTCATCGAAGAAGATGCGGACTCTTTTGCAAGGAGGGCTGAAATGTACTACAAGAGACGCCCGGAGCTGATGAAATTGGTCGAGGAGTTCTACCGCGCTTATCGTGCGCTAGCAGAGAGGTACAACCATGCCACAGTGGAGCTTCGCCAAGCCCATCGAACTATGGCAGAAGCATTTCCCGATCAAGTACCTGATGTACTAGCCGAAGATTCAGCCTCTTCCTCAGGAGGTGAGGTTGATCCTCATGCACCAGAAATTTCTCAGCCTCGCCGTGCATCATTTGATATGTATGATTCAAATAGAGATGGTTCATCTCTCTCTTCAAACAATGCATCTGGTGTAAAAAGACATGGAGGATATTCGGAAAGCTCAGGTTCCACCTCTTGTATAAGTAAGAAAGGTCTGAAACAGGTGCATGAGATATTTGAGTCGGACGAAGTGACTTCTCAATATAGGGCTGCTGATGGAATAACTAGCAAAGGCTCGAACCTACCTGAAATTTTGCAAAATGGTTTGTCGCAGTTATCTAGCGAGAATCAAAATCTCAAAAACCAAGTCGCTTCAGAGTCCAAACGTGCAAGCAGGGCAGAAATCGAGGTTCAAACCTTGAAGAAGATCTTGGCTGAGATCCAAGCTGAAAAGGAGTCTATGCTCTCACAATACCAGCAAATTCTGGAACAGATATCTAACCTGAAGAGTGATCTAGACCATGCTCAGGAGAATGCGAGAGGTCTCGACGATCGAGCGAGCAAAGCAGACATTGAGATAAAAATATTGAAGGAAGCGCTTGAGAAACTTGAAGCTGAAAGGGATGCTAGCCTTGCTCAGTACAATCAGAGTCTAAGAAAGATATCCAACCTCGAGATGCAGCTCTCTCAAGTTGAGGAGGATGCGAAAGGTCTTAGTGAGCAGGCTATTGCTGCAGAAACTGAAATGCAGAATCTCAAGCATGAACTTTCCAGACTAGAGGCTGAAAGAGAAGCTGGTCTACTTCAGTATCGACAATGCCTGGAGACAATATCTGTTCTAGAAAGTAAAATTTTACTTACAGAGATGGATGCTGACAAGCTATCTGAGCAAGCTGTGAAGGCAGATGCAGAAATTCAAAAGCTGGAGCAGGCTGTTGTTAAATCAAATGAAGAGAGAGAAGCAATCGCATTCCTGTACAAGCAGCGTCTTGAGACTTTGGCTAGGATGGAAAGTGAGCTTTCTCGCACTCAAGATGATGCCGCAAGGCTAAATAATGAAGTTGCAATAGGTGCCGAGAAGTTGAAGAATGCTGAAGAGCAGCATCTTTTATTGGAGAAGTCAAACCAGTCTCTGCAGTCCGATGCAGATAACCTATCACAGAAGATTGCAATGAAGGACCAAGAACTGTCTAGGAAGCATGAAGAGTTGCGGAAGCTTCAAGAACAAATGCAAGGTGATCGCCTTCAATTTGTCCATGTTCAAGCGAGTCTGGAGACTTTACAGAAGATGCACTATGAGTCTCAGAAGGAGCAGAGAGATCTGGCTTTGGAAATTAAAAGTGGGCTTCAAATGTTGAAGGATTTGGAGACGTGCAAACATGGTTTGGAGGAAGAGATCACAAAGGTCAAGGAAGAAAACCGAAGCCTTACTGAACTCAACACATCCTCTGCCATCTCGGAGAAGAATTTGAAGAATGATCTATATAGCTTGAAGGAGATGAAAGAGAAGCTTGGGCAGGATTTTGCAACACAATTAGCACACAGTACTGCTCTCCAGCAAGAGATTACTCAGTTGCGAGAAGAAATTGAGGCCTTAAATGGGTGCTATAAAGCGCTTCTCTCGCAAGTTGAGTTGGCAGGTCTCAACCCTCCATGTTTTGGACAAACAGTGAAGGAGTTGCAAAGCAAGAACTCTGAGTTGAAAGAGATCCAGAAAAGGGATAGAGATGAGAGAGAAGTTCTTTATGAAAAGTTAAAGAACATGGACACAATTTCAGAGAAGAATGAGATGCTTGAAAGATCCTTGTCCCAGTTAAGCAATGCATTAGAAGAATCCAAAGAGAAGATCAAGCTATTGCAGGAAAATTGCCAATCATTGCAGGGAGAAAAATGCAGTCTTGTGGCTGATAAAGCTGCTTTGCTTTCTCAGCTACAGATTATCACTGAGAACATGCAGAAGCTTTTGGAGAAAAACTCATCCTTGGAGAGTTCGATGTCCGCTGCAAGATCTGAGGCTGAGAGCTTGAGAGAAAAATCGAAGAGGTTAGACGAATTCTGCCAGTTGCTCATTAATGAGAAATCCAGCCTCATAAGTGAAAGAGGCAACCTTGCCTTGCACTTGGATAATGTGGAGCAGAGGCTTGGAAGTCTTGAAAGGAGGTTTGCCAACTTGGAAGAAAAATGTGATAGACTGGAGAAGGAGAAAGAGACCACTCTTTGTCAAGTTGAAGAATTAAAGGGCTACCTTGGTGTAGAGAAACAAGAACGTGCAACTTACGTACAATCAAGCGAGGCACGTTTGGCAGGTTTGGAAAACCATGTAAGCTTTTTGCAAGAAGAAATTCGACTGAGGAAGAAGGAATTTGAGGAAGAAGTGGAGAAAGCCGTAAATTCACAAGTTGAGATATTCATCTTGCAGAAGTTTGTAGAAGATCTAGAAGCAAAGAATTTATCCCTCTTGTTAGAATGTCAGAAACACGTTGAAGCCTCGAAATTATCCAATAAGTTGATTGATGAACTAGAGAGTGAAAACCTCGAGCAACAGGTAGAAGGGGAAATGCTGGCAGATGAAATTGGAAGGCTGAAAACAGAAATTTATCAGGTGTTCAGGGCTCTCCAAATTGATGCAGAAGTAGGGCGTGTAGGTGAGATCACGAAACAGCAAATACCTTCCCAACTTGACCGACAGCCTTTTGTGCATATCTTGGACAGAATAGGGCAATTAAAGAAATCACTGACAAGGAGCAGGGATGAAGAGCAGAAGTTGCTGTTTGAGAACACCGTGCTGATTGCTTTTCTCAGAGGACTTGGATTAGAGTGTAACGAGCTTGAGTCAAGTAAAGACTTCCTCCAGCAGGAGCTCAGAATCTTGACCGAGCAATGTATGATGCTGGAAAAAGATAAGCATGAGCTTCTAGAGATAAAAAACCTCTTAAAATCGGATCTAGGCAAGGCAGAGCAACAGCAGGAGGCGCTAGAGACTGATATGAAAGTGATGCACGAGAAATTGGTTGATGTGCAGATGGCTTACCAGCTTTTGCAGGAAGATAACTCCAACAGACTAGTTGAAAACCAAGCTTTGTTGGAGAACATTACAGATTCGGAAGAACAAAAGCGTGCCCTTGAAGAGGAAAACTCTGCAATAATCCAAGAACTGAATTCTCTTGGTAACCAATCTCTAGTTTTCCAGAGCTTTGGAAAGGAGAAAGCTGAAGAACTAAAAGCTCTTGCTTCTGATCTTTGTGGCCTCCAAGTGATTAACAATGATCTAAGGGAGGAGATTCAAATGCTGAGGAAGAAACTAGGGACAGAAAGGGCAGAAAAGTCGCTCCTGGTTGACTCGATCGAGAAGTTGGACAGAGAGTTCAATGAAGTGAGAGACTTCAACGATCAACTAAACCACCAAATTTTTATTGGCAACGATTTTCTGAGAGAGAAGGCAAAGGAACTTTCAGAAGTAGACCAAAAACTGGAGCTTTCACGGTTCTCGGCCATTGAATTGTCAAGAACTGTTGAGGAACTAAAAAGGGAGCACAAAGAGTCGAGACTGGGTAGAGAAAATGTAGAAAAGCAGATTCATGAGTTATCTGAAATAAGGAAAAGACAGGAGGAGCAAATTGAAAGTCTTCTGGAAGTAAAACAGAATTTGGAGCTCAAAGTGAACACATTGCAGAATGAAATCGAGGAACACAGGATTCGAGAAGAGAATTTGAGTTCAGAGCTGCTAGAGAGGAGCAATGAGTTTGAACTTTGGGAGGCTGAGGCTGCAACTTTTTACTTTGATCTCCAAATTTCTTCCGTTCGAGAAGTTCTTCTTGAAAATAAGGTTCAGGAGCTAAGTGAAGTCTGTCAAAGCTTGAGGGGTGAAAGTGCCATGAAGAATGGGGATATTGAACAGATGAAAGAAAAACTTGGGTTCTTAGAGAGTGAAATTGGTGGAATAAAGAGTGAGCTATCTGCATATGTTCCCATCCTATCATCTCTTAGAGATGGGATGACATCTCTCAAGCCACAATCCAATGACTGGAAGCACAAGGTGTTGTTCATCATCGAGAATAAGTTTGCATTTCAAAACAAGCTGAGTAGATAAACCGAAAAGTAATAACTAAATGAGAAAGTCTCTTCTTTTTCTGCTACAATCAAATAATGAATTATATGAAAAATCAGAGAGTAAAGGTAAAGAGCAATGGCATGCAAATCATTGACTTTTCCATTCCCTATAGCTGCATCATATATTATAGTGCCATTTGAGCAATGAGCTTAGTTTGGCTGAAGATGATAACTTGTTCTGTTATAATTCTCTCCAGGATGCGAAAGAGGCATATCAATTTCATGAAAATGGACATGCCAAGTTCCAAGATGAACAAAGCTTTACAGTACCAGCAGTCTCAGATTTGCAGAAGATGCAAGATAGGATTGAAGCTGTTGAAAAGGCTGTCAGGGAAGAAATGGGAAGGATCGGGATGGAGAAAAGAGAAAACGCGCTTATGAATCTCGAAAGTGACTCGCTAGAGAGAAAGCATTTCCGCAAAGAGGGAATAGGACTTGGAAATGACCTCAGTAATGACCAGAAGCCAACCAAGTCCAAATACGAAACTCCTTCTCAGACAGGGCAATTGATGAAGGATATTCCACTTGATGAAGCTTCAGATTCTGTGTGTAATGAAATAAGCAGTAGAGATGAAGAAAGGACAAACAATCAGATGCTTGAAGATGCATGGAAGAAGAGTCTAAACCCTTCGTCAGAACTAGAGATTGAGAAAGAACTGGGCATTGATAAGGTCTCGACCAGTAGAGAACTTGGTAAAGAGAGAAGCAAGAAAAAGATCTTGGACAGACTCGCTTCTGATGCTCAGAAGTTGACAGGTCTCCAGGCGAGCATGCAAGACATGAGAAGGAAAGCGGAACTGAAGAAGAGTAGCAAGAGGTCACACAAGGTCAAGTATGAGACAGTGAAGAGGGAGCTAGAAGAAGCGGAGGAGGCAGTCATGCATCTGATGGTTATGAACGATCATCTGGTGAAAGATATCAACGTGAACTTATCCTCATTGGATCAGACGGATGAAGTCGAGATGGAGGACATTGAAAGTGTCCGGGAGCAGAAAGTGAAGGAACAGGCGAGGAAAGAGAGCGAGAAGATCGGGCGCTTGCAGTTCGAGGTGCAGAATATCAACTACGCCTTGCTGAAGATGGAGGACGAGAAAAAAGGCAAAGGGAAGAGCAGGTTCTCAAGGAGCAGGACGGGCATCATTCTGAGGGATTTCATTTACAGCGGATCAAGGAACGGGGGAAGGCAAAAGAAGAAGGCCTGCTTTTGCGGCTGCGGGAGGCTTAATGCTGATGAGTGATTGAAGCAAGCAGAGTTGCTGATGCAAGAGTCGCAAAAGTGCCTGTTTTTATGGCTGCATTTTGCCTTCCCTTCTCATGTACTAATAATATGTTCTTGTTAGCTATGAAACAGTTGGTCCTTTGTGTTCACTGGGACCAGAATAATTAGGAGCGATGGGCGCTATCAGGAGAAAGTTTATGTTTGCGATTCTGTTTAGTCGTGTAATGTACATCCTTGCAGTAGACCATTTGCTAGTAGATGGTGATCAGCAGATTCTAACGGCATCACCCAGGAAGACTCTCAGCTCAGGCTACTCGATTAACGGTGTCCTTTTCGTTTTTCCCTTTTTCGTTGCAATGAAGAATTTATGATATCTGGAATCCATGTACACTTAAGCTCGTAACTAAGGCCAGAAGACGGTCATTGTGCAGCTTGTGTGATGTGACTTCCTGTTCTTGACGTCTCTATGTTTTTGACCCCTTGATATCAAGTAGCTACTTGGATTCCAACTATGGCAGTGTCATCCCACCACAGAAGCGGCAGAACAAAATCCATCTATAACGTTACAAGGTAACCGAACCAAGTTTTATTCATATGGGAATGTTTCGATCGACATGTACCTTCCTGTTGTAAAAAATTTCAAGATACTCAATGGCATTTCTCCCTATTAATGTAATAATAGTTTTGTAGTTTTTCTCGGTACAAAAGAATTGCCATGAACTTTACAGAAATTCACCCTCAATATAAAACAGATGACAATGAGGAACATTTGATCGTCCAACCAAGAATGCTTAACATCCTTGATCAAATGCCTAAAGTACCAAGAGCACCAATACAAGGAGCTTATCCATCGACATGTTCAGATGGCTGTAGGACAGGACCATTATACTCTTAGTTTTTGAAGAAAACAAAGGAAACAAGGGACTTGTTAAGGGATCACAAATTGGTCGATATATGGATGCAGGGTTGCATACAATTTAAACAAAATGTCTGACAGAGGACCCGTTGAAGTGTCCCACGAAAAAGGTCGCACAAAATTTGGCACATCATACACTCGTAGAAAAATGGCTAGGGGTGTCTACAAAATTAAAGAACAAAATTGTCTTCTCTTCCTTAATGAAACAACAGTCATAAGGTGCTTGAAAGAAAATTTTCAGCAGGTTCACAAATAAAACCTCCCTTAAAATGGAAATGATCAAGGTAACTCTATAAGACACATTCTCAGCATCTCATTAACTCTACATTCAAGCTCCAACAACCTCGGTAGTCACCTCTGCCACTGTTTCATCAGCTGGCCTGTCCAGCTTCACACCAACATCTTCCGAATAATCTCCATGGACCTATAAAAAGACCAACAGAATGATCATTAGCATGGCTCCGACATTGTGGAAGATGTTAGGGCCAGCCAAAGATCCTTTAAGCAAACTAGGCTACAAAGTCATCTCTGTTCTAATTGGTAGGGGCAAATTATCAACGATTGTCCGCTTATTTTAGAGAAAGATCTAGATTCCCAAATGCTGAAAATGGAACATCACAAACTTTTTCATGCTGCACATATCAAAGCCAGCAAAAGTAAAAAGATTTGTCTGTCAATCCAGATTCAGGCATACTTCAACATTTAACAATTTTTATAGGTGCTCCAACAAGGAATATACCTCCATCAACTTCCCAAGGTCAAACTTAGGAGCCTTCAAGATCTTCACTTTCCGGATGAACACGTTCTGTAGGGGATAGATGCTTGATGTTGCCTTCTCAATCTCCTTTCCAATTGATTCTGGAATGAACTTGCGGACCAACTCTTTCAAATCACAAGATGTTGCCTGGTTTACCATGATTTCCCTCATCTTCCTACGTATCTGAAAAGGAGAAACAAAGTAATACTGTTTAGTTAATCACCTGTGGATGTATACATTCTGATGCAGGAACTTTGCAAATAAAAAATTTACACAACAGGACTAAAATAACTGTTGCCAAGTTGAAGATATACTATCTATGGGACGGCACATATAGATCACCCACGTTGTAATTCTTCAAAATTTTAACAAGAACATTATACGATCCCAAGATAGAAGATTAAGTCAAAGAAGTCACGAAAAATCCCAAAGCTGCATGAATTACTACTATAGCTATGTAATTAAACTAGTCAGTTATGGCTCAAGATTAGAAAATAACCTGTCTAATCTGGCTAGACTGAGCATAGCAGGTCCTCTTGACTTGGTTAGGACGTCTCTTAGTGAAGCCAATACAGAACATCCTCAATGTGTAATTATCTGTCGTCTTGACATCAACATGGGCTTCGATCAAAGTTTGCCATCTCCTCACCAGGGACCTCAGCTTGTCAGTTGTAAAGTCCATGCCCTAATTTACCACAGGAGAACAGTGAGTCAAGAGGGAGTCAACATGCAAATAAACAAGGACAGAATTGAGCAATCGTAAACATAAAATTACCCAGAAATTAGTCAGGACATTTCTACCCTGGACATCTTCAGATCTCAAACGGATCTTCCTGTACGCATGGTCCTCATCACCTTGAAGGTCAGCAAGCGATATCTCAAACACTCTATGCTTGAGACCTTCTGAAGCAATCTGTCGAATAGGCCCCATAAGTCTTGCATGTAGATACCATTTTTTAACTCAATATGGACATACATGGGTATGCAAATTTATGAAAGGCATTTACAAGGAGCCAGAGTGAATGGGGCAATCATAAGAAAACAATGTCACTTAACCCACGCCTATGTGCACATCCTGACTAACAAGTAATTTTTACTCCAAGAGCCATGTCATCTTGCCACAGCTTATGTAAGTGTTGACTGCAAATCCACATCTATAAGGCTCATTGGTTTGACAGGATATCATATGTTCTCATGCAAATACCATTTGATATCAATTTGTCGATCATGGAAGCTCCACAGACATCAATTTTGGGATAGGTTATGGCAGGGACGGACGATGGATATCGAAACTAAGACCTCTTCCATTTTGGTAAGGATAGAATATCACTTGATCAAGCCCTCGACAAGTCCTGAACTAAACAGCAAGAAAAAACTTTGATGCTTCGTGGGGAAGTGGTCAGGGGAATACAACCTAAACCCAAGTTCCCAGTTCATGGAGAAAAATCTTCACAGGAACAAACTACAAATGAGAATACAACGATCTAACGTATAAATTTACAGAGCCAACTAATTCCCAGTCTACATCCAGAGCAGATTTTTTCCCAAAAAAGTCCAATTCATTAACTCCTTGTCCCTTCCACCAATTTTTTTTATATCAAGAGAATATAATCGGTCCATCGCCTACTTATCAAAAGGCACCAAATGAAAACAAACAAAAGAACATAACTCATCAACTTTTAATACGTTATTTTCACAATGTCTCGTGGCGCTGAGCCCAGACTTAGCTGAACTCCACACAGTACCATTTGCAATTATCTTCAAACGATTTTCAGACGCAAACACGAGAACTCATCCAAGCATTCCAGAACACCGAGACGGGTCCAACACCAGCTGTCAGATCTACGCCAAGACACAACAAAAACCGTACCTTTGTACCCTGAGTACGAGAAACAAGCGTTTTGCCCACGTTCTTGACGGTGAACACAGAGGGCGCCTTGATATCGTACCAGTCCTTCTTCGCGAACGGATCAACCCTACAACCGCCAGACCAGAACAAGAGAAAAGATCAGAACAACGGCAGAATCGGCAGCTCAAAACAGGGCAAAAAGCACCGAATAATCGAGCAACTCACGCCTTCTTCTTCCCACCCTTCTTCCCCTTCGAGATCCGCTTGTTCTTCCTGCATCGAACAGAGAGAGAAAGGGGGGACAAAAACATCAGCCCATCTTCACCCAGAGAACGAACAGGGCAATGGCTACGAAGCGAGCTAGGGAAGAGGGAGGAGGAGGGAGGTACCCGACGGCCATGGCTGGAGTAGACGAGGGGTTCCCTGGTGGCGCAGAGAGACGGCTCCGGCGGCTGAAAGTTTGCAAACCCTCTCCTGGGACGCTCAAAAACCCTAACTTTGCCAAACTTACAAGTGGCCATATATACTCTATGTGTCATGGACCATAAAAATTGTAAAGCCCAAAAAATCAAAGAAGATGGCCCAACAAGCCCAAACTCAATCCTCGAAACTTCTAGAGGCCCATAACCTTAGTATTTCCAAGGGCAATATAGAAAATGTACCAATTTATTTTTTTTTGACAAGATTGTCGCGACAAAGAATAATGTCTTCGTGGGAAAGGATTATCGCAATTGTGGACTTTGTTGTTCTTAACGTTTCTGATGTTTCGATGGAGATGCTACTTCCTCTGCCTACTCGATTGAATCTATTGACGTATGACGTGTTAGATTATGACGTGTTAGCTTTTCTTATATTAAGAAAATGCGACAACAGGGTTGATTTCTGAGATTAAAAACACATATTTCAATAAATCTATAATGTGTGCCGAAACAAAATGTTTTCTGACTTCGAAATTTGATATGTAAGACTCGGGAGACACTTATGTTGTTTTGAGTGTTGAAATCAGCGGCATAATGCTTACTCAAGAGCATTATGTAGAGATGCTACTTTAAAAATATGGACACTTTGATGTCACACTTAAGAGTTAAGCTAATACCTAACTAATAAAAATAGAGGAGATAGCGTGGCTCAGTCTGAGCATGCTTAGATTATTAAGAGTTTGATGCATTTAATGAACTATACTCGACCTGATATAGCTTATGTTATTTGTAGACTAAGCAAATAGATATATACAAAATCCCAATGGTGATCATTGGACCGCCTTGGGCAGAGTAATGAAATATATGAGAAGAACCATAAACTATGACAATTTACATAGTAGATTTCCCGTTGTATTAAAAGTATATAGTGATGCTAATCGAATCTTGGATTTAGATGAGACAAAATCCAATAGTGGTTACTTACCAAAAAAAAAAAAAAAAAATCCAATAGTGGATGTGTCCATCCTTAGTGGTGGTGCTGTAGCTTGTAAATTAGCCAAACAAACAATAATCCTTAAGTCCACCATGGAGTCAGAGTTTGTAACTCTAGATTGACTGGCAATGAGGTTGAGTGATTCAGAAACTTCTTAGTAAATATTTTTTTGGGAATGAAACTGACACCTTGTGTATCTATGCATTATAATTATCAAGCAATAATAGCCATTGCAAAGAATTAAACTTTCAATGGTAAAAATAGATACATCTGATTGAGACATGATGTGGTAAAGAAGTTGCTTAGAGATGGATATGCCCATTGATTATGTGAAGTTACAAATGATTTTGGCCGATCCTCTAACTAAGCCTTTGGGAAGAAAATTGATTAATGATACATCAAAGGGAATGGGACTTAACCTAGTTGAGAAAAATCAATAACGACAGTAACCCAACCCATATGATTGGCAATCTCATAATTAAGTTCATATGAGTAATATCAGTTCACTTGGTGATCTAGTTATACACTATTAATAATTATTGTCCCTTCTAAATTGAGAATAGAGCAAGATTGCAATGAAAGAGAGGTTAAGTTAAGTTCCAAATGAATTTCATATCCATTATTAGTTATATAATAAATTGCAATATACATTAGATGGAATCACCTATATAAGTGTGGAGCGAAGCCGCTCCCATGAGAAATTTGGCAAAATCTCTAGAACATTCATGAATAAACCAAGCATGCATATGGCCTATTAGTGCAAAATCACATTTAAGAACAAAATCGTGGGTTGTAGCGTAATTGTTGAAAATTATAACTCACAAAAGAAATTCTTGATTCATAGAAGTTTCAAACTTCACCACTAATTATGTGAATTATATCTCATTCTTTGTAGGTCTGGTTCATAGCCCATAGTCACCAACTTCGATGCATGACATTCAATTGAGTTTAACCCAACATAATGCTTTCCTTTCTTTCAAAACCTTATCAAATATGTGGATAATTGTTGAATATTTCTACGGTTTTGAAAAGTGAAAGTCATTGGTTTGTAACGGCTTTGATAACCATCAATTTGATGAAAAGCGGCTAGATTTTTACACTTGATGAATAATGGATTTTGCAATAATTGATGAAAGACAAACGGCTGGTTTAATTTGTTTCTCACCAACCCTCTATTTCATTTGCCTATAAAAGAACCTTTAAACCACACTCCAAATTTGCACACCTCGACAAGAAATTTATCTCGTCTCCTTCCATTTCTTTCCCCTTTTTTTTTATTGGGTTTTAAATATAATTTTGTTGTTCCTGTTCCTTCTTGTATTGTGAGCAGAGTAATGATGAAGGTCTGTCCATTGCACCTAGTTTTGTTCTCCGAAGGGCGGAGTTATTCTCAAGAACAATGCTACATGCCTCAAACAATAAACTTTATTTTCATCTTCTCCAAACTTTTTCCATTTTTCTTTAGGCTATTTTTGGAAGAACGAGAGACTTGAAAATGCAAAGAAATTCTCTCAAATTTAAAAATTTTCCTTCCTCTTCATACCCACAAAAATTTTACCCTAATTTCTTCGCCCTCTAACTTTTTTCGCCATTTTCCAGACTGATTTCTCGAATGGAGCCTTGGTGGAGCTAGAAGAAGGGTTTGGTAGGGAGGGAAAGAACGGGTGGAGGGCCAGATTGTGGTCGCCGACAATCCCGTTGACCCCCAGCCGGCGGCGACTCCTCCACCTCCCCCTTCTCCTCTCTTCATTGGTTTGTTTCTTTCGAAAAGATAAAAGGTCTGTTTTTCGATGTCTATTTAGGTTCATGTGGCATCACCTATACGAGACATCGACTTCACATGTTTGTCTTCATCACGTGTTTTGCCACATAAACAAACACATCAATTGTTCATCGAAACATTAGGTAGGTAATGACCAATGCGCATCAATTGGAAGTCAAGGGAAGTTCCATGCATTCGATGAATGGAACTGAAGATTAGTTTATTTCAATTATAGTGACCTTATGTTTGTGATGACGAATGAATTACTTTATGCCCGTTGTCGATTTGGCGAGCACGATTACAGCGTGATAAAGGAAAAAGAAAGAGAGAAATCTCGAATTTTCTTAGAAAATTTCGAATTTCCCTCCAATCAGTTCTCGCAAAAAATTACAAAATTAGGGCGGCCTTGCTTTCTTCGGATAGGACAACATACCTAGATAAAGCCTCGAGTCGATAAAATTCTTAACATATGCCCACCAAGTCGGATTAAAATATTTTCCTAGTACCTGCAGGAATATAGTATGAATATAGATTGACCATATAAATAGGTGAATTTCGCCTTTGTTGAATGATAATTGGGGTTGGTGTGTGCAATGGCAAGAGTCTTACATACAAGTCGTTTTCGAAGGGGGCAAATTCAGATAGGAGCAAGCAGGCAATGGAACTTTTATAATCTGGCTTTATCAATTGACCAAGAGAAGAAATTTACAGCTACCTTTATTCGTTTAAAAAAAATTAGCAACAGCACATACTTTGTATTATGGGAAACCCCCTATACATAAAATATAGAAATCAAAGTAAATTAAAATTTCCATTTTTTTTCTCAATGCAAACAAAGGGGGTCCAACACCAAACCCTCCTGTACAAGCAACACAATTGGCTAAGAAACTAAACCTAAAAAAGGTTGTTAATACAAGTCTTTTTCTTTCTTTCTTTCTTTTCAATAAGTCTCTGTCCGGCGATCAAGACTATTAGTGGAACTAATGAGGCAGCGGCGATGGAGAAGGAGCAATCGCCGGAGGCAGCGACGGTGGCAGGCTTCGGGGCCAGCAGCCATAGGCTCCACAGTCAACAGGGTGTGAATAGAAAGCCGCACATTCTTCGGCTGACCTTTGGAGTGGCCTCTCAGGAATGCAATTCTCTCTATCATCCTCACTTGGCAACTTGAGACAGATCTCTGGCTCTCCACAGAAATAATTATCTGAATAAGTGAAGTTTTGCAACTTAGGTAAAGAGCATATGCTCTCTGGGATTTCACCGGATAGCTTGTTGCGAGCCACATTCAATTGTTCCAAGCTCCTCATGTCCCCGATTGTGTCTGGCAACTCCCCGACCAGGTCGTTACCACTTACGTCAAAGACCGTGACGTTCTTCAGTGCTCCGATGTCCGGCGGCAAGCACCCAGTCAGCCCTGAGTTTGTGATGATGATCTGATTGAGGGTCTTTGACATGTTTGATATGCTCGAGGGGAGGCAGCTGCTGAGGTTGTTGTTCGCGATGACAATCACAGAGACCGGGGAGTTGCCGATGTTCGGCGGCAGGCTAAAGCTGAAGTTGTTGTTGTTGATGAACAAGGCATCTAGCTTCAAGTCAAACACCCTAGCCGGCACTTTGCCATGGTACATGTTGAAGCGTATGTCAAGGAACTTGAGGGAAGGGAGGTCGAAGATCACGGTGGGGAACTTGCCAGAGAGGAGGTTGTTGCTCACGTCGAGCTCAAAGAGAAGGTGGAGGTCGTGGAAGCTCTGGGGGAGAGTTCCTTCGAAGCGGTTCGAGTTGATGTGGAACAGTGCGAGGTCGGTGAGGAGGCCAAGGTCCTCCGGGAGGCACCCTGAGATGTTGCCATGGTTGAGGTCAATGCCTGCCACCGTGGTGAGGTTGTGTGGGTCGCCAGGGGCAGGGGCGCAAAAGACCCCGGTGTAGTTGCACACCTCAGGGCCGCACCAGTTTCCGGTGAAGTTCTTCGGGTCTGAGGTGATGGCGTGCTTCCAGGCTTGGAGGGCAATGTAAGCCCTGTCGAGCCTAGGGTTTGGGAAGCTTGGAGGGTAACTGTATGGAGGCTGTTGGGCATTGGAACGAGTTACAGAGGAGAAGGCGATGGAAAGGACTATCGCCAAGAGGGCTAGAGAGAGGTGAACATGAGGGTTTCTCTTCATTTTGGTGAGAATTATGAGGTTCAAATTGGCTCGAATAGTTGACACATGAAGATAGAAGCTTGATTGGTGTTTATTTGGACTTAGAGACCGTGAGTTGGCATTTATAGAGTACGTGGGCAGTGACATATCTTCGAAGAAGGTAAGATGGCGCAATTTTGAAATTATTTCTTCGAATATTTAAACTGTATACAATCCTTGACTATATCTCAGTTAAAATCTTTTCTCACTTTTTTGCATAAAAAATCTATAGAGTGAGGTCATGTGTGCCTATATATGTAATGTGTTGTTGGAGTACAGAGGGGTTTAACGCTGTGATCTTGACTACTCAATGAATGAAAGAAAGCAGGATGAAACTTCTTAAACACTCACTAATCAATCATTATATTTTTAATTTGATTGGCCCTTTTTGAGCAATTCTCACATGCAAATGGTTGAGGAGGCAAACGTAGGTGAAGTCAGGTAGCGTTGGTTGTGTTGAATTTGTAGAGGCGATCCGACCCAACACGCGGTTTTTCACATTTTTTGGCCCCCCCACACAATAAACATATGTTATTCCAAGAGTTACCCTAAAGTGGGACATGCTTGATTAAGAGCTAATTTAGCACCTTTAACCTGTTTTATAATGTCTACTAAAATTCAACATTGGCTGCTCCAACATGGACAAGTTTGAGACAGCTAGGATCGTGACTCACTTCTAGAGCTCCTCATCTCGTGCTCATGTCAACAGTAAGTTCGTACGTCATTATTAACAACTTTCTTTCGAAAATACGAAGAAAAGAAAGCGATATAAAAACATGTCAAGTTGCATCGGCTCCGAGTAGTATCGGGCTTTGGCTTTCTTAGAATTTTTTTCGTTAAATAAATTATAGTTGGTGATCTGCAAGACTTTCAATGTTGATCAAGGGAAATCATGGTGGTTGCGAGGTTTCAATAATGAAATCACCGGCAATCTCTAGTTGCAAGGGACTGACCATCGGTCACATAATTTAGCACTTCTATTTTATTGTGGAGAGGACGCGTTCTGTTGCATTGAACAGGTAAAACGGCCCAACGTTTTCGATATAAGAAGTGTCGTGCTCAAGGAATTAGGTTTGGTTCGATGAAGATGTGTTTGTGAATGAAATGGTGCTTCTGTTGTGTGCCTGTGTGCAGCTTAGTTCCATTAATTAAACATAGGGTGAATTCCCTAACAAACCCCCAACTTTAGGTCAAGTCCCAAATCTGCCCCAAACTTTTTTTGTCTCAAAAAACCCCAAACTTTAGGTCCAATTCTAAATATACTCCGAATTTTATTTTATGTAAAAAAAATCATCAAAATTCAATTATTTTAAAAAATATACCCCGGTGATCCAGTTCTAACTTGACGTGGCACTTCCACGTCATAACAAATCCACGTCAGCAAAGTAATTGGGCTATAAGTACAGACCGGTGTCGCATTTCTGCTTCGATAACAAATCAAACCAAATAAAAAGTGTTGAAATTCTCCAAAATAAAATCATTCTAAGATATGAAAGTTAGGGACGATAACAAATCCACCTCAAAAAACTTTTTTTACTTTAAAAATAAAAATCTAATTTTTAGGTTCAGTCCAAATTTGCTCAAAACTTTTCTTTGTCTAAAAAAAACCCATTACTTTGCTGATGTGGATTTATTATCGGCGTGGAAGTGCCACATCAAATTAGGATTGGATCAATGGGATATATTTTTGAAGATAAATTGAATTTTGGTGATTTTTTTACATAAAATAAAAGTTCGGGGCAGATTTAAGACTGGACTTAAAGTTTGGGGTATTTTCTTAGATAAAAAAAGTTCGAAGCAGATTTGAGACTCGACGTAAAGTTAATGATTTTTTAGGGAATTAGGCCATTAAACATGGTCAGTGCCTGCTACGGACAGCATGGCCTTGACTCGTTCGTACGATAAGAAGACAAGGAGAGAAAACAAAAGGAAGACTTCTAGAAATCCTAGTGCATTCTCATTTAGAAAGAAGAAAAGGTTATTTGAATTGGAAAAATACCAAATACCCTTCTCACATTTGACCTTAGCACCACTTTTTATCCTTGATTTTAGAAACACCACTTTCCATCCTCTTGGCCGAAATTACCAAATTTCCCTCCACCCCTCTCGTCAACTCACCCAACACAAACCCTAGCATTCATTTCCAACTCTCCAAGCCACCGCCTGCCCTATATAGCTCGCAGGCTCCTCCATCCACCGTGACCCACCGTGGTTGGAGCAAAGTCGTCGCCATTGTAGGCAACCGTCATTCTGCTCTCAATCGTCGGTGTCCGCTCGTACACATACACAATCAAGGTGGAGAGCTGCCATGGGCGACCTCAATCAAGGTCATCCATGGCCTCGACAAGGCCCATGGCCTCGGTATGAGGAACGCACAAACTAACCACTTCAGTGTCCAAACCCTAAAGTTCTAGAAAATTTATGAAGAACGGTTTACATCCATCACTTTATGCCTTAGAAGATGTGTGCGAAATAAATTCAAGTAGGAAATCTGCTCTATTTTAATCATGAAAAGTAATGCGAAACCACTTTCAAGTAGTTGCAGTCGTTGGGTGGGTTCAAGGCAAGCTGTACCTTAATATCAAGGGTAAGATTTTGCACATTCCCGCCCATCATAAAAGTATTATATACAAATCATTGGGTGCATGCGTGACTTAACTCCGGTCCATCTGGGTCGGGTTTTCTCACTAAATGCCCTTGCCTATGCATGTCCAAAAATGTCCTTAAACCTTTGTGGCTCTTGAACCGTTAAGCTCATGATCAGGTGTATTGTCGATACAAATAGTAACTTAAAGTCGCAAATGAAGATGCCATTATCATCAAAACAATTTAACAACTCCAATTTATAAGACAGGTAGTGCAGTATCCGAAGGACGAAATTGAAGTTTCGATTTTGTAGACCAACAAACCAAGGTATTGCTCGAGGTAGTCAAACGATTGGGACCTTGCACTTCAATACGTGAGAGATTTTTTAGTCTTATTCGATATAAACCCTTGGTTCTTGCATGAATGTCCTGCCTCTGACCGAATCAGAAACACCAACTTAGTTCCGTGCGCAAAAGCTATCCCAACCCATCAATGCTCTACACCCCAAAAATCAATGAATTATTATATGCATACCACACGGCAGAGCAGGTAGGACTTTTTGGAGGGGCCTTAGACTCATTAAGCAGTGCATTATCAATTTAATTAACATGCAGGCTTATGCTTTACACAAAGTAAATAGAAAAAATTTAAAAATGCTTTGCTGAAAGTTCTTCTCTTCATTAGAAATTCGTTTAGTTTATCGCAATGTCAATTAGAGATTTGTATATATTAACACCAACTTACAAGTAGAAGCTTCTCTCAGCGTGCCCTTGTCCATGTGCGTGTGTGAAAAAAGATGGAGCTGGGACGAAAGAAGAACCGAGTCAAGCACTCTCGAGTTTGGTAAGAGTAGAAAAATATTGCTCAAATTAGAGAAATAAGGGGAAAAAACAAAGAAAAATCAAATGGATAATCATTACTTATGAATTAATTTGAAAGAAAATTGGTTACACATGGAGGGAGGAAGAGGTGGAGTTTTCGTTGACTTGGAGGAGCTCATGACCAAATACAATCATGGAGGTACCAGAAATCAAAACCCTAATTGGACAATTCTTGTGTAGCTGACTTGGGCAGATCAGGGTAGCTGAAGATGACGGTGCAAAGTTATGGAAAATCAATTTATAAATGATGATAAAATGTTAGAAAAAGATGAGGGTGGGATAATAAAATTTCAATTTAAGATGACGCCAATGTAAATGCTGAGATTGGCTACGTGAACGAATGATAAGTCAAAGGCTATGGCCAGTTAAGAGAGCCATTTTGTTCATTGAAGTATCAAGCTTAGTCCCAAGAGCATTTTGGAGTACTTTTAGTTTTCTTGGTTTTTGGCAAATCGTGAGACTCGTGTAAGAATACCTAAAACTTTTGAATTAATAGATACTGGCATCTACATCTCCATGTAATTTATGAAATTTCTAAAGATTAAAAAATGCCTTTTGTTTTTCAAATTTTGCTGGAAAGCTCATCCTTATAAAAAGTTGAAACATAATTCTAAGTACCTAAAACTTGCAAAATATACGAGCATTGATATATAAAACGTGTAATTCTTCATAGAATATTCAATGTAAATAATATTTGATTCTGGTAGAGAATAATAGGTAAAAATACCACCCGTTTGGGTGGCGCTGCTGGAGCGCGCACTCTTCCTCTCGCAAAAGGTTGAGTGTTCGAATCCCGGGCGCCGCAGGGTGACTTAACCGGTGGCACGTGTGTGGTGGCTAGCACGTGTCGCCCCCAAGGTTTACTCCCCGGCTGTCGGCCGTGCGGGGGTTCCCTGGGTTATCAAAAAAAATGGGTAAATATTTTCTTGAAATGCAATAGCACGCGGGATCATTTTGGTTCATCCATCGGTAGATACTGTGTAGGAATTTTTTTAGGGATAAGTGCATTTCTTTTTTTTGGTCCAAAGGAATAATTACAATGGAAGCCCTAAAACTTATCACGAAAGTGCAGTTAAGTTATAAAACTTTCAAAAAATACAATTAAATCCTAAAATTTGTTACGAAAGTGTAATTGAGTCCTAAAACTTTCAAAAAGTATAGTTAAATCCTAAAACCTGTCAAATTTATCAAATCAAGTCATTTTGTTGATTGTACTTTTTGAAAGTTTTTGGATTCGATTACACATTTGTGAGAAGTTGTCGGACTTAATTGCACTTTTTAAAAGTTTGATGGATCAATTACATTTTCATGATAAATATTAGGACTTGATTGTAATTTTTTTAAAGTTTTATAATTCAATTACATTAAGACTTTTTGTGCACTCATACCTTTTATTTTTAAATAGGAAACATTCAAGGAAAAGGGAAACATTGAGAGGCCTAAGAAAAGTCAACAAAGATAAAAAAAAAAACAAATAACATTAATAGATATATTAGTTATTGGGTGGTCTTGGGTCTCTACTCTCTCTCATCCCAATGCTAGTCAGTAATTTCCAACCAATATCATTTCCAACCAAGCTATGAGAAGCGTACAATGATTTGTTCAAACTTAAATTGTTATTGCAAAATTTTTTTGGGAAGACTAACTATCAAAAAAGTACAAAATATATAAAATATGAAATCTTGAAACACACGTGAGTAGATTAATTAGGAAATAAAATATAACTAAGTACAATTATTTGTCAAACGATATATTGAAAACAAGAAGAAGCACAAAAAAACAATTATCTAATTAAATTGAAAGAAAAAAAGGCAAAAAGAGGGGAAAAAAAGAAGCAAGGTGATACAAAAAGTGGGCCTTATCTTTACTTAGAACAGTCTAAATGAAAACGAAAAAAAATAAAGAAAAATAAAAATAATAATAAAAAAGACCGCAAGCACCAATCACCATTTGACACGTGATAGAATGCGATAGCCGCCTCGGCCTTTCTCTCTCGATACGCCACTTTAAATGTTTTTAAAGATCTTTAGAAGCAGAACTTCAAGGGTAGAATCCGGCAGGCTCCAATCAGATTCAATTTTCACCATTTTTTTCAATGTATGATAATTGATTTGTTCTAAATGCAATGAGTTTAGGTGATAACAAATTCAATTGACTGGGCGCAACATGCGTAGCATGTAAAAACAACATCAAAAATTCCAGACAGCAGTCGATACGGGGCAAAACCCAAATAGAGACCACGCAACTAACCGAGGAAGACAGCGGCAACTATACCCCAAGCCACAAAAGTCAACTGAAAATGCCTAACTTGTCGGATCATTGGCTTATCCTTTCTCGGTACATGGTCCATTCTCTCGTTTTCGTGCGGATTTTTCTCGGGAAATGTTTGGTCTGTTTGTTGGAACATCACGTCGGTGCTTTCACGTTTTCCAGGAAAATAAGAGGGGGGAGAAAGGGTGGGTTGCCAATCCATTTCTTCGCCTAGCTAGTTGCAATATTAGAGGCTTAGGATGTTTAGTCAGGCATCACTTTCGTCTAAAGTTCCGCGGCAAGTTGAATTCACACAAGTTGTAGATTTTGTGTAACTGTTCAATGTTTCGACAGAGGTTAAGGGAAGAAATGGGCACGAGGAGTTGGTCATAGAAAACCGCTCGACTTGACGGTTGATTGGGTTGATTAAAACTTGACACCAGAGTCGTAGAAAAAGCGATACCAAATTCATGTCGTGATGGTGGTAACTCTTTCGGAATAGATTTAATTAATGGATGGGCCTGCACTTATAGGCTCAAACTTTACATGACTTTTTCTGGGCTAGTTAGGCCTAAACTTGCGAGCTTATTTAGGTATGGGTAGGCTAAACCCATCCACATTAGCAGGATAAAAACACTACAAGTGTCATAACTTTCGTACGACGCTTACTTAAATATCATAACTTTTTTTTCGAACATTTGAGTGCCTTAACTTTTATATGATGCTTACTTGAGTGTCTGATGCCGAAACGCGATAGAAAATTTGACTGAACAAGAAAGTTCGACAGAAGAATAATTCGTCCTCCAAATATGATTATCAAATCAAAAATAT